>OX463758.1:74874551-75474551 GCA_949824845.1 Rhingia rostrata | reverse complement strand
CATGTGATCTCATGGTGTCTCCCTTGCAATCAAAATGTATCCTCTAAACAAAGTTCTTATTGGATACGACTGCATTGTGGTAATGTTGGATCTTCTATGTCGATATTGTTAGTTGGATTAGTATGACTATCATGCGTTGCCGTTTCGTTCGATTGAGATGATGCAGCTGCTTCCTTTGAGTCGGCGAAGGCTTTCATCACTTCTTCGTACGTTGGTGGCAGATCAACTTTAATTTGTGCATCATCAGCCGTTGTGCTGTCTGATGCTGTATTTTGCGAACCTATCCTATTTGCATCGACTGCGCAACTGATTGTACTCAAGGGTACTTGTCGAGCTGAAAGAAAGCGAAAAGGAAATATTTTAAAGTGCTGCGAAATAGCTTAAGAGTTGCAACAAAGACGGACGAAATTTACGAGCACAAATTCAAAGAAATTAAATTGAACTAAGCAAACGAGCAAGCAGGCTACAATCTACAAAAAATTTACAAAATTACCGCAGCCATCAAAAATGCCGTCGGATTTTGTACATCGAAAACCATTTATACAAACTTATGTCCACGCTACAGTAGCCAATAACAAATAAAAATTTCTCACCTTTTTCTAACGATTTTTCAATTATTCTTTCAAAACTTGAGGAACAAAGCGAAACGAATAAACTTTTCTTCGAGAGACACGAAAATAATATTCGCAACAGACGCTATCCACCTTCAACATGAATACATACCTAGTTCTGCCATAAGTCCTTTTACACAACTTCTTTGGAGTGGGTAGAACTTTTTTTTTTTAGAAACCATAAAACCAAATTTTATACTTGCTAAAACCACTCGAAATAAGGAGAATATTCGTTTGTCGGCCTGTTACTCGCTTTGGCAAATTATCTGGAGTAGAGTACATGCCAAGAACTTGATTCGCGATGATCTAGATTCTCATTCCGTAGTGACTCAGGCTTATCGCGAACAATATTTCCCGGGAATTATTCCCTTGTCAGCCATGTAAATCAGATTGCTGAATAGTAACAGTTTCCCTGAAAAAATGTAGTCGCGATAGACCTGATTATCTTTTGACGATAACATTTCGACAGTACATCTTGCTTGATTTAAGATCAACAGCTGGGTTCCGGAAATCGAGTGAAATGAAAGTGAAATTACTTTTGTAAATCGAGTGAATTTGTTTTTGGAGTTCCACATACCGACGACTTCATAACTTCGAAAATTTTTCGAAATCACTCGGTGAAATTAGAGACAACTGATACCTATCTGTCATGCAATTAGAGTCATAAAACGGCAAAAAAAAAAACACCGTTCCACCAATTAGGGTAACTCAAGACGATTGCCGTACATCTCGAGGAAACATTTGAGCCATTCAATGGTCGCAGGTCCAGCGGAACGTGAAAATGTGTGTATAGTCGAGAGTACAACCGATAATAATATAGTTGTTCACACGCAATGAACATTACTCTGCGTACTTTCATTTCTCTCTGCTCTTCCCTTATTAAAAAATGGCGAAAACTGGATTCTCGCACGATATCGAGTGTCTACGACAAAGAGGAACGTGGCAAACTGGCAATCATGGCGGAAAGTACATTTTCTGATACAGAAGCTTATAATGTGTTACATTTCTATCCGCGAGCTCAAACATAAATGGAATAAATTTGACTTATCTACAGCGATGGAATAGGACCACAAAAGAGAACGTCAAAGATACTCAGCGAATAAATCTAAATTGTGGAGTGTTTTTCATTCCCCGTGGTATAAAAGGAACGAAGATCAACGCAGAGATCTGGGTATTCCCGCGGTTAAAGATGCCAAAGTCGACATTATTGGTAGTCAAAATTTTTTTACGGCAATTCGTACGTTTCCCTGTTCACATGCACGCTGCGCCACATGCATTGCATGTGGACATCACATTCGCATTGCATGTCGATCTGTCGATCAACAAGCCACTCTCGAATAACTGTTATTGGGTGCGTTCCGGATATAAGTTTTACCAAGTTAACTTTGCCGGTCCAATGCTCTCATTTGTCTATCGACCATTTTGGTCACGTGACATTTGAGGGGAAATGAAAAAAAATTTACCCATGGGACTTCAGATATGATTGAAACAGCCGATTTTATTTTCGACTGATTTCAGTAAAATTAATTTTTTTTGTCTACCATTCTTACCCTTCCCGTTACATCCATTTTTTTTCTGTTGAAAAGACATTATAACTGTTCCAAAGGTTAATCAAGAAGATGTGCTAAAGGGTGCTGTGAAAGGTTTGACCAAAACCCATTTCAATGGAAACAGATGGATCTTTCAACAGGACTCTGGTCTAGCGCACAAAGCCAAAACATTGCAGGAGTGGCTGAGAGTGAATATTCCTGTCTTTAGCCGTCAGGGAGTCCTGATCAAAATCCACTGGATTTTGGTACATGGTCAAAATTGCAGAACATGGCCTGCAAGACTCCCCATAGATATTTGGAAAGACCAACAGTATTAATCAGAGCAGCATCGACGATCTCTATGGAAACCGTACGTACCGCTTTAACCCAATGGCCAGTGTTAGCAGGCTTGTGTAAGAGCAAAAAGCTGTGGTTTCGATGGAATCTAAATATTTTAATAATCAATAAATGCAATATGTTTACTGTTTTTTTTAGCGTTTTATATTTGTAACAGAGGACCTTGCTTCTGCATTACTGCTTAATCAAGCGTTCCAAAACGCAAACGAAGTATTGTGATGCAGTTCATAAATTTTTAAAACGGATTGTGAACGCATCAACTGCGCAAACAAACGCAAAACGTAAAGTCATAACCTGGCATCAGAAAAGCAGTGTGCATTTTTTTGACATAGATTGGAAATCAACCACAACTTAGAGCAGGACTAGGTAGATTCCTACAAATTCTACCGTGGAATGTCTATGGTCGTTGGCATAAACTTGGAGAACTTGAACTACTTATGCAAAAAAAGATATAGATGTCTGTTTAATATCCGAAACACACGCAAAGAGTAATTCTAATATAAAGATAAAAGGTTACCTCGACTAGCGTGCTCTACATCTGTCTAATAAGACTAGAGATAAAATATCACTATATTCAAAATTTTGTATCGAACAATCAAGTTAGCTTTATAAGTTAAACCCATCTTTCAATATGCCACACCATGATTATAGATTCGACAGACGGATCTCTCTTCATGAATTAATTAAGATTTAATTAAGGTTTAAAAAGTGGTAAAGCTGTGGGTTCGAACGGTATACAAATACAAATTTTTGGCGGAGCAGGCTCGTTAGTATTCATGGCCGAGTTTTCTCACAACCATTCACGTGTGCGTGTGGACTTCTTGCACAATGGTGGGACCTCCTGTCTTATGACGACTCCGAATGGCGATTTTGAGATAAGCTTTTTTTGAAAATTGATACTACTCGGATGATTTGTCATATAATCACGACAGAAGGGCCAGTGAAAAATCATTAGGACAGTATACACATCCCTATCAAAATATCCGTTCAAAGAATTTCAGAAACGAAAGTCAGTTCAGATCGGGGCTCAGTTTACCATCGACGTTTGACAATCTGTCAGCTGTGTAATTTTATAAATGTGAAAAGTCAGTAGAAACAAATATTAGAAACAAATTTTTTTTTGCGTTCATGTCTTTTTTTTTATAGCACAATTTTGTAGTTATACACAAAATATTTTTATTTATTTGATTTACTCACAATTTTGGGGTGGTCTACATTTTCGTTAGAACTCTGCAAGAATTTTTCCTCGGTAATGCAATAAGCCGTCATGCGATCATGGGCGATGCATTTCGTCGGAAGATCGGCTCGAAATGCAAATCCGAACGGATACCTCGGTACAAAGTTCGTCGATATTGAACAAATTGGAAAAAATTTTGTTCCGAATGGATACCTCGATACGGGTGACAGTCTGAATTTTACAAACATGTTACCAATGAGCTACATCCTAGGCTCATCTTCTTGTTTAATACCATATTCATTTCAATAGCAGGCATCGAATCTTTAGAGAAACGAGAAGAAATATGTCGGGAAGCGATATCCTCCTAGAGAATCAAGTCAAAACAGTCTTCAACGATGTTCATGTTCCTAGTTTATTCAAATATTGTAAAATCGCATTTCAACATCGGGAAAGAATATTGTCAGGCAGCTTTTGATAATAATGTGAATTAATCAAAGTTCAAGAATGCATTGATCCTTGATCATTCTCCGGTCATTCTAACAAAGAGTTCAAATGAGTCACTCATAAGAAATTAAAAACTACTTAGACCAACAAACAAGGCAGCGGCGGCGGCGAAAAACCTCAGTGATGTCCGTATCTGGAACACGCGTAGGTACTGTAATGCATGTGAAATTATATGTCTGGCAGGAATTGAAATTTTAAACCAGACCATTACGAAAAAAATGTAAATTCAAAGTAATTGTAATTGTAACGTACTTTTTCTTTATCATATAAAGCAAATCTTACTTGCCAAATTATATAAAATTGTATTTGTGAAATTTATTTCCGAAATCAAGTACTTATTAAGGGTATTCATGCAATGTCGTAATATTATTACGTCGAAAGATTGTAATTTTACGACGACGTTTCATGAACGACCTTAAAATTGTATCACTAAATAATGCAGTTACCCACCGAATTGAATCTCAATTCAGAAATAATAGAATTATTAAAATTTTAATAGAATTTTGTTCCTATTTTGCTCTTTCCGTTCTCCATAACTTTTTTCAGTTTAGTGCATACGTTTGATGTGTGGAAGTGACCGATTTAATGTCAAAATAGCATTTTAAAAGTTTACAACGTTTACCATCTCAGTTTATACACTGGTTCCTGTGAGAAAATAACGATATGGTAGGAAAAGATTTCCCATACATATTTTGACAGTTCATTTGCCGCATCGTAAGTTTATCACGTTTACCACGTTTACGACGACTTTACGACGTTGTTTGAATACCTTTACTACGTTTTGCCATATCTCCATTTATGAGCTAAAAACAAATTGCAACAGCCAAAACACAATTGACACAGCTGTCACGTTACACTAGGGGTATTCATGCAACGTCGGAAAGTTATCGTAGACAAACGTTGTAAAAGTAGTAATTTTACGACGTGGTTATTTAAAGATGCAGTTTTAGGGGCATTCATGAAATGCCGTGGTAAAGTTATAAACTTTCGCACGTTTTAAACTTGAGACGTATTTACGCAACGTCGTTAGTTTAAAACGTGCGAAAGATTGTAACTTTACCACGGCGTTTGTTTGTATGTTTATCTTTTGCAGCTACAAAAGATGTTATTTTTTGGTAAATCAAACAGTGAAAATTTCACCCTAGCGAGGTATTCGTCGGAGCGGACAATTTCGCGCAACACATACTTCGTGGGAGGCTTGATTTCCATTTGAGGTATACAGTATAAAAAGTATACATCGGAGAAAAATTACTTCACTACAATGCGTAAATAAATTCCGCGAAGAATTTGTGTCGGAGCAAATCGGAAAAATAATTGCACTTAGCTGTCAGAACTTGCAGGAAAATGCATCTGAACGCACTTCAACGCGATTCGCCGGGGTGCGTTACAAAATGTCGGAGAAATATTCCGAACAGCTTTTCAGAAGAATACCTCGATGCTAAAATCCGCCGAATCGTATAAAATTGGAGAATATTCCGCTCCGGCGGATACCTTGCTAGGGCCGATTGTTAATTCTATATTCGATTGTCAATGGAAATAAAATTGTAGATTCAAATACAACAAAAAAAAAAATCCAACTGAATGCCTGTGGTATTAAACAAAAAATTCGAAAACCCATTGACAATGACATTTAAGTTATTCTTAAGATTATCAGGTTATCACCCACTAACACACTGTAAAAACAGTTATTTTCCAAAACATTTTGATTGATTACGATTCAATATTAAATTGAGTTTTTCGTTTGGTTTTAAGAGCATGTAAAAAATATAAGAACTTGCACCTCTTTGATTTCTACGAGCGGCCATCCTTTCAGCTCTGGCATTACGTCTTCTTTGACTTATTATTATCTGTATTTAAATGTATATAGTTAGCACTAGTATTAATGAAATCTTGTATACCGGAAATGCATTTTTGATACCTTCAATGTGCACGCCATTATAATCAACACAAACGAAGAAACTATATACGCGACCACAGCGCCATTATCTGAAGATGTAGAATAACTTGGATATTCTGTAATCGGTAACATTGGATCGTAAAATGGAGGTGAAAATGTATTTTTATTGGAATCCATTTCAAATGATGGCCAAGGTGTTACTGATGGCTTAATCGAATTTCGTGTATTCTAACAAAATGAAATTAGATTAGATTAAGTCGGTACATTTGCAAAAGTCAAACAAAAAATCACTTCGTTGCTATTTTGTTGTATATCGAAAGGGAGAGGTGATAAATTTGGAAATACTAATTTTGATGAATGATTGCTTAGTGGATAAGGTGTACATAATAATGGGGCAAATGACTAGATAACGTTATATATCTTTCGGACGAAATATGTCTATTTCGTTTATTATTATTTTGTTGGTCATACCATGAATGGAGGTTGACGTCTTAATATACTTTCTGTGTAAGAATGTTGCACATACTTAAAAATAACTGTTAGGTAATTTTGGGTATCAAGGTTTTACGCTGTAGCAGTACAAAACAAGTAAATGAGTGGTCACTCTTCACCACATGACCCTTCACAATGAGGACATTTTTGTATGTGTTAAGGCCTAAATGCAGTTGCGATAAATTTGAGCCATTACTTTCCACTAATTTTCTTCTAACCAAAAATAAATGATCGATATATTTTTAAACATTATCCCCCTTGCTTATTATAAAACACATTTCAACTGTCTTCAATCAGGGTCGCACAAATTCTTATTCATAAAATATTTAACCACCCATAATAGTTATATAGGGTTTGTGTCAAATAAATTTCCCAAAAAAAAGAAGGAAATCTATTATAATTGGATGTTTCTCAGATCGGCAGAGCTACCAAGGATTCATTTTGATGGTTGCGAAATCCATAGCCAACATGCTTCTCCAAAAAGTCCGGTCCTTATCTAACTGCCTCCAATTGCGTACTCCAAGTTGGTTGAAATCGATTTCTACTTGTGCGTAAGGCGAGTTATTCCTCTACTACGTCCGATGTCTGGCTGGGAAATGAACACTCTGCGAGCCGGAGTATTGGTGTTCATTCATTCTACATGTCGAAGCCATTTTGAACGTCCAATGCGGAGTCTTTTGACTTGTGCGCTCCACTTAAGGCGAGGTCTTCCTCTACTACGTCCGACGTCTGGCTGGATATCGAATACTCTGCGAGCCGGAGTATTGGTGTCCATTCGTTCTACATGTCCTAGCCATATTGAACGTCCAGTGCGGAGCTTTTTGACCAGGGGCATGTCGCTGCGTTGAATCTTCCCCTCCATAGCCCGTCAACGCAAACGGGACGGAAGATTTTTCGAAGAATTTTCCTCTCGAAGCGACCAAGGATTTCTTCATCTGCTTTTGATGCGGTCCATGCTTCAGCGCCGTAGAGCAGGATTGGGATGATCAGGGTCATATAAAGGACCTACTTAGTAGTTCGAATAAGAGCTTTACTACTACCTTCTTACCCCGAAGAAACAGTGGTTGGCAAGAGTAATTCTTCGTTTAATTTCTGACGTGATGTTGTTGTCAGAGTTAATAGTAGACGAAGTCCCGTACTACCTCAAAGTTATATCTGTCAATGGTGAAGTTCTGTCCAATTCGTCGATGTTGTGTTTCATATCATATTGACAGCATATACTTAGCCTTACCCTCATTTATTGCTAAACACATTTTTGCTGCTTCCTTCTCTATACCAGCAAACGTGACTATGACATCACGTCAAACACCAATATAGATAAGTAAAATAAAATTCTAAGTTCTAAATTCTAAAAAATAAATTTCTAAATGACTTTGCATTATTCGCGGAATTACAATTACTCGCTGTGTGTCGATCATTTTTTGGCATTGTGTAAGAAAGTCGACAGAGATCTTGACAATTGTGATTATAAATTGATTATTGTGAATAAAAACAACTTTGACAGTTGATTTTTAATTTTTTTTCACACACGCACGCATGAATGGTTGTGAGAAAGCTCGGCCATGGGTAAAAAGACCCTGTTGGCCCAAAAAACTGACGGGTAGTGATTTACTATATTTTACTTTACTTATTTGTTCGTTAAGTTTGCTTTCTCGGAATGAATTTACCCTCCCTCCAGAAAATTTAAGAGTAGAGTAATGTTTACTGGAAATGTAAAAGATCAGGCCTTGTGACGTCTACTGTAAGGGATCAGGCCTTGTGACCTCTACTGTATTTGAGTAACTAGATTACGATTTGACATAAGTTAATGGCTATATCACGCAATAATATTATGTCGTTAACCTATCGTTAATGGGCTGAAATTAAAAAAAAAACTGTAATCTGTTTTCACGAAAAGTTTATTTAAAATTGAATTGATTATTTCGGTCAGATGAGTAAGTTCTTTATTATCTTTCTATCTACAACATAATTGGCAAAGCACAATGACATTTGTCGCCATTTGCTAAAATTATGACACAATCACGTTATGACATACTTTTGAACCTAGTTCATACAAGCGTACAAAAATTTTTAATTCAAACGTATACTGTGTAATAGATGCTGATGAAATAACTCATTTTAAAATACACAAAACACCTTTTAAATGACAAAAACATATTAACACCAATTAATATTGCTTGCAAATATTGCATGAATTGAATTACAAAATTATGACAATCCTCCGAAATAATTGAATGAACTTCCTAGATTACAATAAATGCGCCTTTGTGTTTTTAAAGAAAATATCGCAATGTTTACCTAAGAACGTGATTGAACCCAAAAAGTTGTGGAGTGAAAGTAGCTCGGAAGAGTAATGAAATGGGTTTCTGGGTATGCTATTAATTTGGTGTTATGTTTTCCTTAAGGCAAGCTGTATTAATTTAAAATTGGTAAGTACCTACATAACATGAATTGTATATCACCAAATCAAGATAAGGCATGATATATTTTGTTTCCTACACCATAAAAATATATTTTTGACCACACGACATTTCAAAATGTTCCCAAAATTAAAAACGCATTTCTTGGTCTGGGGAAAGATTAAAATCGTTTATAGACGGAAATATTTTGCAAAAAAAAAAACTCTGACAATAAAGAGATATGAATAAATATTGTGTACTAATTGTGCCACACAGCCAGGCTCAATGGCGCGATGGTTAGTGCGATTCCCGCAATGAATTTTCACTGATCTCGTGATGATCTGATAAATCATCCGAGTGGTATCAATTGTCAAGAAAAGCTTATCTCGAATTCGCCGTTCGGAGTCGGCATAAAACATAAGGTCCAGTCATGTAAAGTCGATACATCCTTACGATAACACAAAAATAAAGGCAAACAAAACCAGTACAGAATTTTTGCGAAAAACTTTCATCGAAACTTGAAACTTTCCCATTAAATTTCAGTTTTCGGAAAGTTGTGTCGTTTGCGCTTCGAAACGGTCTCGGCTTGGAGGATATTGGAGCGGACACCGCACCTTTAATACAATCCTTACTTAGTTACTTATTTAAGTGGCGCTACAGTCCGTAATGAACCTTGGCCTCAACCAAAATGCCTCTCCAATTAGCCCGGTCCTTAGCCAACTGCCTCCAGTTGCGCACTCCAAGTTGGTTGAGGTCGGTTTCTACTTGACTTAAGGCGAGGTCTTCCCCTACTGCTACCGACGTCTGTCTGGGAATCGAAGAATCTGCGAGCCGGAGTATTGGTGTCCATTCGTTCTACATGTCCTAGCCATCTTAAACGTCTAATGGGGATTTTTTTTTACCAGGGGCATGTGGCTGTACAACTCGTATAGTTCTTGGTTGAATCTTCGTCTCCATAGCCCGTCAACGCAAACGGGAGTGAAGATTTTTTTCGAAGTATTTTCCTCTCAAATCGACTAAGGATTTTTTCATCCGCTTTTGAGACGGTCCATACTTCAGCACCATAGAGCAGAACTGGGATCATAAGGGTCTTATATAGGATCTTCTTAGTAGTTTGAGTAAGGACTTTACTACTGAATTGCTTTCTTAGCCCGAAGAAACAGCGGTTGGCAAGAGTAATTCTTGGTTTAATTTCTGACCAGATGTTGCTGTCAGAGTTCATAGCGGAGCCGAGATAGACAAAGTCCCGTACTACCTCAAAGTTGTATGTATCAATGGTGACTTCCTGTCGGATTCGTCGATGTTGTGTGTCCTTTCGTGTTGACAGCGTATACCTAGTACTGCCCTCATATGCTGCTAAACCCATTTTTGCCGCTTCCTTCTCTATACTAGCAAACGTGGCTAAGACATCACGTTAAGTCCTACCAATGATGTCAATATCAATATCGGCGTATGCTAGTAGTTGCAACAATTTTTGGAAAATTGTGGCTCTGGTGTTGGGAGATTTGCACAATCCTCTCAAGAATCAAATTGAAGAAGTCACATGACAGCACATCGCCCTATCTGGCAGATCTAGTTGTTCACATATTACGGCAGATAGGATCTTGTAGGCGTTGTTGAGGAGACTTATGCGTCTATAGTTGGCGCAGTTTAGGGGGTCTCCTTTTTTGTGGATCAGGCAAACGATGCTGAGATTCCATTCATCAGGCATGCATTCTTTACACTTTGATAAAACTTGCGAACATCGGTCCTGGAGTGGCACCTCTCTATATCCTCGATCGCACGCTCTCGTCTTCACCTACAGCTTAGCCTTGTAGTCCTTGGTCTTGGCTGCGAGCACATGTCGGCATTCTTCATCAAACCAGGGGTTTCTTGCTGGTGGGCGCGAGAAACCTAGCACATCAGTTGCGGGTGATCTAATGTCTTGTTGGCATCGTTGCCATTGTTCTTCGACATTCGATGCTGGTAGTATAGTGTTAATTGAGAGCTAAAGGGATACGCGTTGCGCGAAGATCTTGGCGGTCTTATGCGATTGCAGTCTTTCGGCATTAAATTTTTTACAGGATTTCTGGATTTTTGTGGCATGGGGGATGTCCGCATTTTTACTTTGGATGCAACAGGGTAGTGGTCCGAGTCGATGTTAGCTCTTCAGAATGTTTGGACACCCAAAATACTGGGTGCGTGCCTCTTGTCTATCGCAATATGCATATATGGCTATGTTACAATTCACACATGTGTAAAAGCCGGATTAAACATTACTTTTCAAATATAATAAAATCAAAATTGTGTTTTTTTTTAAGTTAAACTTCTTTGTGCTCATCGGTGTAGATCCAAACAAGCATGAAACGAAATTTATACACCAAAAGTCATGGGTAGGAGACAACGGCAGGTAAACAACAAGCTCAAATTTGTTTCGGCAAAAATGACCGAGAGCGGAAGCATGAAATAGCACTCTGCAATGACTCCAAAAGTCTAAAGCATGCACTGCATAGATATCATAAAATTTAAAGGGTACTGGAACAAGCGCGAACAGAACAAATGTGCGACGAAGGCGAACCACATCAACAAGGCTGAATTCCAAAACGTAGTCCTTCTGCATTATTGCTCAACCAAGAGTTCCAAAATGCCAAAAATTACTATGGTGCGCATTTTTCCTAAAACGCATTGTGAAAGCATCAATTGCAAAAACACACGCAAAAAGAGCAGCATGAATGTTTGTGATGCATAACATATGCGAAGAATTCATAACCTGGTATAATAAGTCAATGCATGGCATTATTAAAGCAGTATGCATTCACAATGCCGTTTTGGAATCAGCCCAAAGTGCGAGAACGTAAGCACAAGGGAGCCTCGGATTTTAACGCTAAAGCAATAAAGCATTCTAGTGTGTGCTGTTTTTGTGTTTGTGTTGCTTTTTATGGGGTTGAGGGGTTGGGTACGATTTGTCGGTTTTTAAAATTTCGATTTAAAAAAAAATCGCCCGTCACATTGTGAATAATGCACGCGGCCCCGAAAGCATGTGAACATCATTCATTTTGCCACTGTCGATCAACAAGTCACTCTCAAAAAACTGTTAATTATTTTAATCATATCAACCTGCAATTACAGTTTTATTTTAGATAAAAATCGACACTTTTTTTTATTGACATTCAAATGGTCTGGATATTAATCTGTCAACTTTTATTTTGTCGATCAAACTTCAGTCGACATTTTAATAGTCAATGACATTTATATTTGTCCAGTTTGACATTTGTTTTTTGTTGACCATTCGTACGTTTCCCGAGGTCGAGGACTGAAGCAATACATTTGCTTTGTGCGTATGGGACATTTCGGAGCGGTGTATGCGACATTTTGTGTTGCCTCATGTGTGAAGTATCCAATACCCAGAGACTTCTGTACCTAATTTGAAAAACTTCGATGGGTGAAGTTTCTTTTCAACCTTGTAGCACTCCCGACCTCTTTTTTATATGCACGTTTTACATAAGCTTTAAGCTTGCGCAGGCTTAAAGTGTTATGAGTAGCTTAATAGTGTTTTGTAATGCTGGGTTTAAGAGATAGCAATGTCGGGTGTAGTGATAAAAAACGCCATAGGACGGTTCTGAATTATCGGGTTGTAGATAAATTTTTTAATTTTTTTTTTTTTTGAGTTTCACTATAATTCCTAAAACCTTATGTTGATGATACTTAGTGCAAAGATTATCACAGGTTTTCTCGCAGATTTATTTTAAAGCTTTATAGAAGTTAATGTAATATCAAACCACCCTAAACTTTGTACAACTACGGTCCCAGAAAATAACTGCTTATATGGTATATACTTTCGCTATCATTATGGTTAATTTTTAAATTTTTATTTTTAATAGTTAGTAATCAGTAATCAGTATATGATCATGGATTTGCAATTTCACGTTCACACCAAGACTTACACTAAATATTTGCAATAACTTACCATCAATTTCACTTGATAAATACTTCAATCTTTTTGATAAGACTATACTTTTCATTCCCATCAATAAAATCTTTAAAAAAATTAAATTAAAAAAAATTAACATGTGCACAATTTTGTACTCACTCTACACAAGAACAGTATAAATGGTAAGGCTACCAAAACGATCAGCCAAATACTAACTGGATCCATTTTTGTGAATTAATTTGCAATTTTGTAGTAACTAGGGTTTTGTGTTTTTTTTAATTTAAAATTTCAACTACAAAACGCAATTTCTCACTCAGCCACAATCTAGCATTTTTGATTCAATTTGTCCGAAATTTTGGTTATTCTAAATATTTTAACGTTTTGATATCGGTGTACTTGATTTCACCCAAATCAAGTCACAACTGATTTTGAATATTTCTTAAAGCCTTAAAATACTCAGTGACTTGATAAGATAATCAGACCCGTAGGTATAACGAGTATTCGTTGTAAACAAATCGCACACCTAATGAGGTCTTTATCGTTTGACTTTAAAATGTCTGATGGATTACTAATTATTTAAATGTTTTTGTGGTGGGTTAAGAACCGCCAGCCGACTTTGTAAGGAAAGATAACGATTTCTGGGGGTGAAAAACCAATAGACCTACATCCGACCTGGATTTGTTGTCTTGATAATCTTGACACTGATCTTAGGCTGTTCATTTTTTTTTTGTGTTTATTTACATTTTATCTTGCATTTTGAAGATTGCAAATTTGTATGATTGCTTTTGATTGCAGTGTCAGTCTTCTTTTGTGGGAATTTTTAGATAAAAAGTAAAAATGATAAGGTGGTTGAACTTGAAATCAAAGAAAACACAACAAAAAACCAAAATAAGAGCAAAACACACAGAGTGTGTCGGCAAGGCCGAAGATAAGTAGTTGGCTGATAAAGTGTAGGTAAACATATTGACAGTGTACACTGAACACCACCTGGTAGTTATATTGCTAAACAGTTTCATTTTTATGCTGTAAGTGTCAATCATATTGACATGCTTTAGGGAATTAGTTATTAAATTATCGCTATCAGTAAACTTGATAGTTGCCGATTATTTAGAGAAGTCCAGCCACGACTAGGGCAGACATTCCTAAATAATTTAAGAAGTGCCTACTTGAGTAAATATTTTAAAAAATGTTCATAAATATATTTGCAAAAAAAAAAACATCACACCATTTAGTATAATTTTTTGTCTTAATTCGACCACAACCGTTTGGGGTTGCTATTCTCCTATTGCACGAGTCCTAGGGTAGGAGAACCCTTTGCAGATATGCAGTGTGGGTGGTAAATGAAATACCTCTATGGTATCAAGGGTGACGTCTACAGTCCTAGCTAGTATTGAGAAGTTAAACAACCTATTCTAGCTTTTTCGACATATTCGGACAACATATCATCTGGGATTCTCAAGAGTTAGTCACCCTTGAAAAGAAATGGTGGCGGAAAAACAGAGAGGCCATTAAAGGCAGAACTCAATCCCAAAGTGGAAACGTTGGTTGCTCCATGTCGTAGGTGTAACTAAGAAATTGGAGCTGATCCTCCAGGTTGCGTGTTGTTCTTTGGGTTAACTACCCACTAATGGAAAAAATTGTTGTTACGAGCAACCATGAGCCTCGAAATGGACTGATATGATGGTTGATTACACTTATCGAAAAATGGACGACGACGTTCGTATCTGTACCTGAAATGTGAGAACATTAAGCACGTGAGGTGCAGCCAAATAACAAGCGGAATCGCTAAGCTACTACAAAGCAGACATTACTGCCATCAAAAAATACGATGGGATGGGCCGGACAAAAAAACGCATGAAAAACTGTAGACCGTGTTATAGTGAGCAGACAGCGCCACTTCTCGGATGTGGATTTGTTACATAGGCAAGAAGTGTTATGTTTTCAATACATTTGGCCCTAGCGAGGTATCCGCCGGAGCGCGAAATTCTCCAATTTTACGGATCGGAGGAATTTAGCTTCGAGGTATTCTTCCGAAAAGCTTTTCGGAAAATTTTCCCGACATTTTGTAACGCGTGCAATTTTTCGTGCAATTTTTGACAGGTAAGTGGAATTCTTTTTCCGATTTCCTACGACACAAATTCTTAGCGGAATTTATTACGAATAGTTGTGAAGTTCTTTTTCTCCAATGACATATACCTCGAATGGAATTTGAACCTCCGACGAAGTATGCGTTGCGGAAAATTCTCCGCTCCGATGGATACCTCGCTAGGGCAGATTTTATCAAACTTATTGTAAAAATCCGCATCAAGACCAAATTCGCCAACATAAGCCTCATGGGTTATCCACGCATGTGTTATCCACACATCCTATTAAATGAGAAGTGATGTGAATAAAAATAAATGTGTAAAGACTGCTATCACCAGCAAGAAACCTTTGTTTGGAAGCCTACAAGGCTAAGCTCGAGGTGATGTCACGAGATGCAAAGAAACAGGGAAGAACTCCGTTTTTTTCAGAAAAAAAAAATCATCAAGAAAAGCTAGTGATCGAGGATATAAAGAGGGGCGTCACTCTTGGAATGTTGTTCGCAAGATTTCCCAAAGTGTGAAACCCTGAAGCCAAGGACATGACACCAACAGGACACAATCGATGTTGAGGATATGGAAGAACCACTTCCACACCAACCACAATATTGGCGGCGACAGCGAAAACCACCAACCACACGTCCTTAGTGAACATGAAAAAGCAATACTTAAACTTAAGCTTAACAAGGCTGCCGGACATGACGGCTTTCCCACTGGAGATGATTTGGTAAGTAACATTCACCAATCCAAAGGCTAACTACAGAGCCATTAGTCTCCTCAACATGGCTTACATTCACCAAGGCCTTTTAAGTGTGTCAGAAAAGTCCACAATTTATCTTATCTTAACACTTCGACAGATCTTGAGAAAGAAAAGTAAATCCCAATACCTATCACCTATTCATGGATTTCTGGAGACAAATTATACAGAGCCATATATTGCCCAAACTCAGTATATGATGGCTGAATGGCCATGGAGAATTCTCACTGTTTCATCAGTGTCGGAAATTTAAATCCTGAATGGAGTATTGGATGTATGTTTCATCTTCAGGCCAGAAGATGGACATTGTGACAAAAATTAAGAGACTAACATAAAATGTAATGAAATTTTAGATTTCTTGAAACATATTTTTAAATTTCAACTTTTGATTATTGTTTTATTAAAAGGTTGAGATTGAATATGATAGCAATCTTGTTTATAATGGAGAGACCTAACATAACAAAATGAAAATATCTTACAAAAATACATCTACCCGACACCACAAACCGAAATGTTTGAAAATATACTCGATCGCTGATGACAGAATATCAAAATTCGATACTCGATTCTCGAATTTCGTACGCAATCATATCATATCAAAATTTTTCAGTCACGTGGACTCGATAACTGATGTGGTAATTCGACTCCTGGGGTGCCAGCACGTAACTTGATGCAATCTAGTATTATCGAAACAATTGACGATTGGGAGCACATATTTTAGTTCAATAGGCTATCCTCGATAGAGTTGTTTAGGACAACGTTAGTGAAAACCGTCAAATGACAAACTGACACATCTGTATGAAAACAAACTTTGACACAAATTTTTCACAGAATACTTTTACGTTTTCTCATTGAAATTGCATTTATGTTCCATCTTTACAATGATACTGCTCATGAATTCCACTCCTTTTATATCAATTTTATGATTAAACACACTCACTTTGTATTTTAATAAGTAAATAATGTGTGTTTCACAGTTAACAACTTATATTTTTATGTTTTTAATACAATAACCCCATAAAACAGCTCTCTCGTGATATAAAATATCAAATTGTTTTCCTAAAAGTAATTTTAACATTTTTATGAAAGAGACAACGCACGTGTGAACGAGAAGTCTCATGAACCATATAAAATTCTCATTGTTTTTTTCCAAAAAGAGACAACGCACGTGTCAGACTTGGCAGCACACAATGGTAAACATGATGTCATATCGATATTTCTTTCGTAACCCGCACTGATTAGGAAACATTCATTACTGACCCTAAGCTGCTGCACAAAGCTTAGAAAAAAAAAGAATACAAAGAATTTTACAATTTGTCGATGTTATTCATTTTTTTTAGCACTTTCTTATGTTCGCATGATTCTAGTGGGTTGCTTTTATCTCTGAAACAACTCCTTCAAATTTTAGTATTAGTTCCTTCTTCATCCTCAATTTCCGTCTCAAGGAATATTAAATGAATTACGAATTTAAGATTCAAAAATATATATTTGACACTTCACAATGGCATTTTTAAGTACATATCACAATAAAACTCGTTTTAAGTTACGTGCTGCTAAGATACATTTGTTACCAGTTGCGATAGATCAACAAACCTCGATTGTAAAGAGTGGTTAAATTTGAAGGGCCGTTGTTGAATTTGAATAAAACACAAATTATTGTCATTTCTTTTTATCATAATAATATTGGTATGGTTCAATCATGTATGAAACGAAACAAATGGCAGACGCGATCTCGTCGGCACACCTCTATCCCATGGTCCAAATTTTCGATGACGCTAAGGTATAATTGAGGTTCTATGACGTTATTGTGCCGAATTATCTCATCCTTTAAGTCTTGAATTGTTGCTGGTTTATCGACGCACACCTTTTATTTCAAATAACCCCAAAGAAAGTAGTCCAACGGTGTCAAATCACATGATCTTGGCGGCCAATTGACATCGCCACCACGTGGGATTACATGGCGCAAAAGAACCATTGCTTCGTTAGCTTTGTAGCAAGTGGCATCGTCCTGTTGAAACCACACTTCGTCCACATCCATATCTTCCAATTCGGGTCATAAAAAGTTCGTTATCATCTCACAATAGCGAACACCATTCACAGTAACTGCCTGACCGCCCTTATTTTGGAAAAAAATACGGCCCGATGATGCCGCCAGCCCATAAACCACACCAAACAGTCACTCTTTGTGGGTGCATTGGTTTTTCGACAAACACTTTTGGATTATTATTCGCCCAAATGCGGTAATTCTGCTTATTAACGAATTCACTGGTGAAAATGTGACTTATCACTGAAGATGAGTTTCTTCGCAAATTAATCATCCACTGTTGCCATTTCTCGTCACCATTCTGACCATAGACGACGCTTGAAATGATCCAGAGGCTTTAGTACCTGAGTCAATTGCACCTTGTAAGCGTGTAAATGCAAGTCTTTATGCATAATACTCATCAACACCGAGCGTGGGAGGTGCAATTGTTGGGCCCGACGACTAGTTGAGGTGTACGGCTCTTTAGCCACACTGTCGCGACCAGCAGTAATATTTTCTGCAGTACGAGCTGTACGAGCATGCACTGGTGTTTTCATATCTCCTAAAGACCCGGTTTGCTTAAATTTTTGCAAGATTTTTCCAATTGTACGCACATTTGGACGATTAAATTGCCCGAGAAAATCACGAAGTGCACGATATGCATTTTGATTTAAACGCCCATTTTCATAAAAAGCCTGAATAACTTTAACACATTGCTCGATTGTGTATCTTTCCATAGTTCAAATTGAGTTATTCTGAAATTGAGAAATGTCAAATGAAATACAGAATAAAACTTGACGTTTAGGTGTGGTTCACATTCAACATCGGCCCTAAAATTTAACTAAAATATACTACGATAATTATCTCAGTCTACACACCGAAATCATTCGATAATTTTGTTACAGATTTCCCATTCAAATTATAACAGTTTATAACGTTAACGATAACTTTCAGACCTTTCAAAGACACCCCTTCTTTAAATTGATTGGTTTAATATAAAATTTACGTAGGCAGTCTTTGTTGCGTTCGTGAGACGGGCATAACTATACTTTAGCTGCCTTTCACTTTTTGCACTTTTTATTAATCGATTCGTCTCTGCGCACTGATCATTTATATGCTTTAAAAAATTGTCGCTCACGTTTAGTTTAAAAGTTATTAACAAAATAAAATTGCACTTTTTGGGTTATAATCCCATACAAATTGTTTGTAGTTTGACACTTCATTTATTTTTTTTTCTGCTGCGGTGTACGCAGCATTGCCATGTTGAAAAAAACATACCAAATAAAAATATTTTAACAAAAAGAAATGTTGACTAAGGCGCCTGCCTGACGACTTTAAATACCCTGAGCGGAGCAACGAAGTTGCATGAGCGTGGACTGTCCACAGAAAGAGAGTTGAAATCCTTTGTTCCCGCGAAGCGGGCCACGCAGAGTACCGGTTAACAGAAAAACTGTTGAGTTAGGATTTAATTTATTTATTATATTATACTAATTTATGATGAATCGTCAGAATCATTAGAACATGGTTCTGGAATTGCTTCTTGCCCGTTGTATAGTTTGCCGGCACATTTAAAAAATTCTTCGAGGGGGTCTAAATTTTCGTTACGGGATTTTTTTAAGATATTTTGTTTAGTCATTTTTTATTATTAATTAATGATTGTTAATAATTTTTTTTTAAATTTTTTACATATTTTACATTTCTTTACATTTTGGGAAATATGTAATTTTTTTTTTCTATCTTGCAATGCTCCATTGGAGTGTTTTTTTTCATATTTATCATTCAGCTATGTGTGAACTGTCAAAAGTTAGTTGATTTCTATAGGGATTTTTGGAAATTTCATTGTTTAATAACTTTTAAACTAATTGAGAGCGACAAAAAAAAAATTGCTAAATTTTTAGCTTAATTTAGTGAGTGGAACAAAAAAAAAAAGTGAAAAAAGTGATTGGAAGCTAAAGTAACAATGTTCCGTGAGACGTTAGTCAACAACTTAAATATGGTCGAAATAATATGTATAGGGAATTATTAAAATGTGCTCCGAAACCCATCCCCATAGTCCCAAAGCTCTCAACAACACATCACGCCATTACAGCGGCTCATTTAACAAAAAAACCTGCTGCATCATTTCAGATAACAAACGTCAAAAGCTGCACTCCAGTGCTTAATTATTTTTTATTGACATTTTACAATCAAGTTCTTGTGTATAAAATCTTAAAAAAATGAGCGAAATAAAGGTGAAAACACGTCTTTATTTACTTAACAAAAAATAATAAACACTTTCCTACACGCAGATTGAGTTTGCGGTGCAAATGTCAGGCGAGAAATGCGTGGAAAAAGTAAAGAAATCCCTTGAGGGTGTCGGTGATGTTAGTATAGATTTAAAGGAAGGGCGAGTAATGGTGACCACAAAGCTTCCATGGTCCGAAATACATGACAAAATCGAGGGTACTGGCAGAAAGGCTGTCCTTTGTGGATTCGGTGGTAAATCCTTATCAAACTTGGTACTTTATTTCTCAAAAGTTATCCGTGTTTCATTTCTACTCCCAAAAAAGGTCAATCTGCTGTAGCAATGATAGCCAATTCAGAGTCAAAAGCTAAAGTCCAAGGAATAGTTCGCTTCTCAGCGATTAATCAAGACGAATGCGGTTGTGTGATTGATGGCATTATAGATGGATTAACGCCAGGTCTACATGGAATACACGTTCATGAGTGTGGTGATATATCAGCCGGTTGTCAATCACTTGGTGGCCATTATAATCCCAGAGGTTCACCCCATGGTTCACCAGAGAATTCACCAAACGCTCGACATGTAGGAGACTTGGGAAATATCCGCGCTGATGAGGATGGAAGGGCGACATTCCGATTTATTGACTCGTTGATAGAAGTTTGGGATATTATTGGGAGATCGGTTGTTGTTACAGAAAATCCCGATGATTTGGGCCGGGGTGGCAATGAGCGAAGTGTAGTCGATGGAAATAGTGGCGAGAGGTGAGTAGGCAATTGATTTTTAAATGAATCTTGATAAAGTTTGGTTGGTTTCTTTAGAATTGCTTGTGGAATAATCGCACGATCCGCTGGGATTTTACAAAACTACAAAAGAATCTGTGCCTGCGATGGTGTCAGTCTGTGGGATGAACGAAATAAACCATTGGCTGGGGGAGATCGTAGTTCTCATGGAAAGTTATAAAACACTTAATGAAATAATTCCACAGCTTGTAAATTGTAGTCTTTGGTTAAGCAGATGTTTTTGGAAGCATATAAAATTTATTATTCAACATCGGGAAACAAATCTTCTTCATTGTCAACTTCTGTGTTCTTAAAGCCGTCTACAATGTCGGAGATCCTTGTTCTGCATAAAACTTTATAGTCTCGGCAAATTTCGCTGCACAAAGCTGGTGGAGATATCGTCGTCTTCATATGGACCTACAAAAAAGAACATTAAGACTACGCTTGGGAAATGAGTGCGTACCCAATATACCTCTAAGTACTCCTCGTCTGTTTCATACGCCACCAAGTCTGTTAACATGGCTACAATTGCTTTAAAGTCCTCCACATTCAAAACGAACTTCATATCAGCTATGTTTTGTTTGTACCACTTTGCGTACGATTCCGAATTATCCTTCTTTGATAGAAGTACAACACGAATCGAGAGCAACATGTGGGCCATTGTTTCCGAACATTTAGTCTCTGCTGCCACCTTCAACCTGTCTTTGAAATAATCTGCAAGCAAATATCTTTGAAAGTTATTTTAATGAGATTGCCTAGCTTACGTTTGATAAATGAACAACACTCGCTACTGGAGTTCTTTATAATAAGCCCTAGTAGCAGCAAATAGTTTTTCCATCCTTTAAAATGGTCACTGGAGGAGATAGATAGAAGGGTTTTCGCGATCTCTTTATCATCCCTTGCAACAGCGTTCTTGTAAAAATTGCTAACAAGCTCATTGCCATCCGCACTCTGTGTCATCCAATTTGAGAAGTTGGCAAACGAGCTTTTTATAGTGTTATTGTGCATTGAAAGAAGCATCATTGTGTGGTCGTCCATTACCTTTGATCGGACTTTGTCTGGGGAAAAATGAAAAACGAGATTTGTGGATGGATAGATCGATGATCTATACTTACTGGGCAGTTCCCTCCTCAGACCATTTAAAAAGTCTAGGTTGTTCAGTTTAGGATCCCTTGAAAGATCAGCATATAACCGACGGATACACTCATTATAGTATTCAGCGACTTTGTCACCAATCAGAAGATCTGCAAACCATCGAATATAGAGAATCACTCGCATATTCGATGAAACTATTTACCGTAATGTGCGGAATATACCACATTGGCAATTAAGTGGAACTCTACTTCTAAGAGATCATTCAAGATCAATATGATGTGTTCATTATCAGTTTGGCTGTAGGTCAGATTGTTTAAGTCACGGTGAATGAAATTTCATTAAGCGTTGGTTACCATAGTATGTACTCAGTTGGTGAAAGAAAACGCAAACGGTTAAGGCAGCCCAGGACATGCACACTCGATATATTCCATGGCAAGTGGCAGAAATAACTGGCAACAAATGACTGTGGAATGGAATGTTATCTAGTTAATGATGAGGATCTGTTCGCACTATTCATATTACCCGTTCCATGGAATTAAGTGTTTGCAGCAAGGGGGTGAACTTAATACTTTGAGTTTCCTTATGAGGGAGTGCACAGGCAGCAGCAAGCTCCTATTCATGGAATTCATGGAATCTGTATAATGTTTACATGAGAAAATAAAATAATTCATACATCGCACACGACTCTCAAACTAATTGGAATCTCGTTGGAACTTATATCAAATCGCTTAGGAGCATTTTCATACAACGCCATATTAATTAACAATTATTGGGACTTGAAATTCAAATGTTTCAAAAAAACATTCAAATTTTGTTCTGTTTTTTTAGATAAAACCGCGAACTGTCATCAAAAAATCTGCATGACATGACATCGAAAAAATCTGAAGTGAATTTCGGATGACATCTCTAATGGACTTGTTCAGCGACTTCTTTACAAGCGGCGAGTAGGTGCATTACACCGCGTCTCCACGAGCAATAATGATAGGATGCTATGAAATGTAGGGTGGGCATTTCCATTGCTTACTATCTCAAACAATCTTACAATTTCAAACTGAAACGACAGCAAATAGTATACTATCCATAGAAATTAATGGACTGAGCCATACATAGAAAGAAATTTTTCATAGAATACTATTTGAAGTCTCCAGAAGCAATTTTCATAGAATGCCACATTGCATTCTATGAAATATTGCTCGTGGAGACCCTGGGTGAGTCTCGTGCTTTTACACTGCGACTTTTTGTCTAAACTCAAACTTGATATTCTTTTATATTCTTTTTTTGTTCTGCTTGAGACTCTGCGACTTTTTTCACATGAGTCTACTTTTAAAACAGACATAACAAGAATATTAACATAAAAAGAAGGAAGAGAAAAATAAACGTCACAAAGCGTCGCCAAAAAATTACAGTAAATGTACCCACGACTCACAGGGCAAAATATTTTCCCTCTCAACTTTTCGAACTTTCATTCTCTTTTGCACTCTTGTATGTCTAGACTCAAGAGTCATCGTGTAAAAGCTGACTTATCAAACAATGGCCGAGAATGCTATGAAAAGTATGGTGGGCGCTGTTTTTCCGGGCTAAGAAGGCAATTCAGTAGTAAAGCCCTCACTCGAACTACTTAGGAGATCCTAAAGAACACCCTGATAATCCGAGTCCTGGATGAAGAAATCCTTGGTCGATTCGAGAGAAAAATTCTTCCAAAAATTCTCGGTCCCGTTTGCGTTGACGTTGACATGCCCCTGGTCAAAAAAAACTCCGCATTGGACATGTAAAACGAATGCGCACCAATACTCCGCATCGCAGAGTCTTCGATTCCCAGCCAGACGTAGGACGCAGTAGAGGAAGACCTCGCCTTAAGTGGCGCTGACCGGGCTAATTGGAGAGGCATGTTGGAGATGCATGTTGGTTGAGGCCCAGGTTCATTCCGGACTGTAGCGCCACTTAACTAACTAACTAACAATGACCATCAGAGAAATTCAGCATTAAGCACACGAATGAGTACTGCGCAGGCAAGACTGTGCATGCTTGTAATCGCACATGCATGCATGAGTAGTCTATAGTCCCTATTAGGCTTTGAAAAAAGTTAGAATGCAAAAAATTAATGAAGAACAGTAGTGTGAAACAAAATTCAACCCATTTAGTTGAGCTTAAGTGTATGTTTGTTATGAGGTGCAGCTGGATGATTTTTGACAAACATACGTTACAAAACTTTTTTAAAGCTTAAATTCTGTTAATTGTAATTGACATGTACTTTATTTTTCTTTGTTTTATTGTGAAAAAATAAACCGTGTATGAGAGCCACTTCAGCCCCCTACTTATCATACTTTGGGGTGCAACTATTTTTTTTTTGAAATAAAGATGACACCTTATCATTTGTGTGTGTGGGGTTTTTTTTTATTTGTACATGTCCGCATAAAGTACCTATCTAACGGAGATTGCCTCAAATGTAATTGGTACGAGTAGGTGGGTATGTTTATTTATTTTTTGTTACTGCCAAACCCAAGCAGAGGTACGTAATGTATCTGTTTATCTAACGATAACGACATGTGAGGGTCCTTATCATTTATTGCAATTCCATTAATAATGCCCTCTAATAGGCCAATCTACAGCAAATAATGCGTCTTTCAGAGACAGGTTTGTTCATTCCGCTGCTAGACAGGTAGCAGTTGAGGTGAAAGTGTACGATTAATGTTTCGGTTGTTGTCTTCAATAAACAAATATTTTAATTAAAAAATAAAATAAAATATGTAATGGGTGGCGGAAGCACTGTGTTTCTTCTAATTTTAGTTATAATCATTGTGCTACTTGTTAGAGTAAGAATGTTTCACTGTTGAAAATTGTCAAGTGTTATCAAGAAATTATGTATTTTTAGTGGAGCATAAGGGTGTTTTTCGTAAACAAAAAGGAGTCCAGCAATGCACCTACGGAATCAAGAAGGGCATTAAGTCCCGATGAAGGTTTGTGCTAAATATATATTTTTCTTCAATTACATTCATTGGCGTCGGAATTGAGAGATATGATGTATTTATTAAAAAGCTTTTTCGATGTTTCAACATGGTATCAGAAGGAGTATGTATAAATCGAATTTATCAAATTTATTACAAATGTTATGAGTTACAACTGAGAAAACTTCTTAAAAACCCTTTGCTATGTTCAGAAAATAAATAAAATTGTCAATAAAATGACCTTTCTCAGAGCAAGGATGTGGCTCACATTCCATCAAATAATTTCGTTCAAAAACTTCGCAGCATTAACAATAACACAATAAAATTAAATATGTCCAAGACTTTTTCAACGTAAATCCGATTTCTTATAAAATTAAACATTAAGACCCTCAAAAAAAAGACGCTGCAAATAACATAATTTTCCCTGAAGCATCTTTTTGAGTTTTGGGTTAGAAGTGGTAGGTAGGAGGGTTTATGTCTTAATGTAAATGTTTTACTTATAAAATTTAAATAAGGGTGATCAGTAAAGAAGTTTTTTTTTTTAAATGCGAATAACACTGGTAATGTTCGCCTTCAATGCTTCAATAGTAGTTGGCTTATCCACAAACACCTTAGGGTGCGGTTAAGATCAACGCTAGTAAGCATTGGGGCTAGTTCGCGCTAGTAAATCTAATTTATTAATAATCAATAACGTCGTAGCAGATCACGCTTTTTGAATTCGCGCTATTCCCAGCTATTTGGAGCTGGAGCGCGCTAGAATATGCTTGTAATTTTGCAGATCAAAACGCATTTCATTTTCAAGTTCACACGCTTGAACTAGCGTGAAGAATCATCCAAGTTTACGTGCGCACTAACACGGACTAGCTCAGACTATAACGTAGACCTAGTCTATATAAAGTCCCAAAGGAAAAAGTCTAACGGTGTGATATCGAATGATATTGCTGGCCAATTCACTGGTCCGAAGTATTGACATTGACATTGACATTGACATTGACATTGACATTGACATTGACATTGACATTGACATTGACATTGACATTGACATTGACATTGACATTGACATTGACATTGACATTGACATTGACATTGACATTGACATTGACATTGACATTGACATTGACATTGACATTGACATTGACATTGACATTGACATTGACATTGACATTGACATTGACATTGACATTGACATTGACATTGACATTGACATTGACATTGACATTGACATTGACATTGACATTGACATTGACATTGACATCACAGTATTTCACACATGAATGCAACGAATTACAGACACATAACAGCACTGGCGACTGAGGCCATCGGCTGGGACAGACAAGACATTAACACAAAAGAGAGAAACAGATAGACACATAGAAGGAAAGCCATATACGTGGCACAGAGGAGGAGACATCGATTTATATTGTCTCATATTATCGCAAAGGTGCCCTCAGATAAGCTGGCGATTTTTGTAGAAAAAGAATGCTGCCGAAGCTGGGGCATGAACCCGCAGCGTTTAGCTTAGCAGTCATCTACACATTCCTCTGAGCCATGCCCACCTGCTGGTCCGAAGTAGAAAGTTAGTTGTTCACCGAAGTGGTCTCTAAATATATCCATTGTTTCACGGGTTGTGTTGCAAATATCGCCGGTCCTATTGTTGGAACCAAATTTTGTCAAGATCTCGGCCTTCAATTTCATGCAAAAAATAGTCCGTTATCCACGCGCGATGACGAAGAATAAAAGAATACCGACCGATGATTCCACCGTTCCATAAACCACACTAGGCGGTTGTTTTCAGCAAATGTAACTGCAGCCCTTGAACCTCTTTCGGTTGTTTTTCGGCCAATATATGGCAATTTAGCTTACTGAGCCAGAAATGGGTCTCATCGTTGAACAAAACGTTGGTCGAAAACAGTAAATCTTTAGCTAGAATCTCGAGAGCCCATTCACTGAATATGCAAACGTTGTTCGGTTGTAAGTATGTCCATGATGAAATATCTAAAACAAAAACACATGGCAACTTGACACGACTCACGCTCAACCTGTCATAAAAAAAAACTCTTAATTTATCATCCGTTACATTGAAGTTTCTTTTTATAACAACACTTTCACCATTGGCATTTTGACAACTGAACATCAGCTGTTTGATTTGTTTGAAAATTGACACGTTCTTTTTTTTTCATCTCACTACAAAGCGTGTTGCACTTCCGAATCCATTAGACATTTTCTTCCCCTGGCTAAAGCTAAGTCAATCGTTTCAGTGAGCTCTCAGCTCAACTCAACGTTTTATGACAAAAAAACAGTTTCCATACTTTGCATCTTATAATAATAATGAATTCCTTGCATGATATCCTAAAATAACCAGCTCTACTCTTTCCGCAGAAAGGTTGAGCAGGGAAATCCAACGATTTCTAGGCGTTTTTCAGAGGTTCCAAAAAGTGCTATAATGTTTTTTGGGTGATTTTTATCGAATAAAACACTCAAATTTGCATCAAATATTCAAAAGTTTTATTGTAATCGATAAACAGGCCTTTGCCATTTACGTTTTGAAGACAACTTCAAGTAAATGTTGTCCGCGTCTCCGATTGAAATAGTCCATTCGGAAGGTCCAATTTTGCGAAATGAAATGAGCCTCTGTTAATAAATTTCAATAATTTGCAATCGTTGCTTGTTTGTAAGTCTTTCCATGGTAAATTGGCAGAGTATACTCTTCAATTTGACAGATAACGTTTGGACGTCATTACTAACCACTGCTGCTAACCTGAAATACTTAACTCTTAACAAATTACCCGTTATAAAGGATGGAACATTTTTCGGTTTGTAATATTTTTAGGAAACCACTGTTTAATATTTTTTTTAACGATTATGTCTTTATTGAAAATTGTAAACCATATGATTGAGTATGGCAATTTAATCCTTTAAATGACAGCTTGACCGTAAGCCATGGTTTCGGTCCTATTTCACAAATAGCTTGACCAACATTGCTTCCAAATGACTGAATCGACTGTTGATTATCCGCGCATCATCGATCTTAATCGTCAAAGCTCTGCTCCGTATCGGCTAAGCAACATGAAAAAAAAGACAGAATATACGAAATGAACATTGTGTGCAATAAATCGATTGTAGGACGGGCTCAAAAGTTAGTCTGTGTGCCACATTGCCCGTCCCACAATCGATATACTGCACACCAGAACAAAAATCATGCCAAACAGTCACAATTTCAGGATGAATAGGCAATAACGAACTGGAATGTGTTTAGCGAACATCCTTTGCAAACTTTCGTAAAGCATCAGTTAAATGATTCTTTCGGCCGACGAATCTACACTTTCGAATTAACTTTTCAATATTTCTCAACCATTTCATTCTGAGGAAATATACTACTGACTGAGTTTCGGCAAATTGTTTGCGTGCATAAGAGCTGTCAATGTCAAAATAACAATTGATTCGAAAAGAAAGCAACAGTGGACGAATTATTAGAATAAAAACAAAATAAAACCAGTACTGCCTAAGACTGCATCAGAAAAAATGGATTTGTAAACTATTTTGGTAGCTATTTTTGGGATATTCGATGTTCTGTATGCACGTTAGCTCGTTTTCGATTAGTAAAAATATATGTAACTGTCAAAACGTACATTCTAACAAATCTCAGTACGGTATTTCGTTTCTTAATTTTATTTTATATTGGAAGAGAAAAAATCTTTCGATAACATCGATTGATTTGTTTTGTTTAAGTGGTGCTACAGTGATGGTAGCTAAGGACAGGCTAACTGCCATCAGTTGTGTACTTCAAGTTAGTTGAGGTCGGGTTCTACTGTTGAGCGCCACTTAAGACGGGGTCTTTCTCTACTGCGTCCGTCTGCCAGGAAATCGAAGGCTCTGTGAGCCGAAGTATTGAATTGATATCAATTTGCTCTACATTTTCCAGCGATTTTAAACTCCAAAAAGAAGTTTTTGACAGGGGTATGTCGCTGCACAGCTAGTGTAGTTCGTGAGTATCTTCGACTGCATACCCTGTTAAAGTAAATGGGACCAAAGGATTTTCTCAAGACGACCAAGGTTTTCCTCATGCGTGCCGTAGAGTACGGGTTTTCTAATCCATAATTGCATTCACGGACCTAAGGAAAAGCGGATTTCAAGATCAATTATTCATTTTATTCCGAACGAGATGTCGTTGTCAGAGTCAACATCGGGGCCAAGGTAGACAAAGTCCCGTATTAACTCAAGTTTATATCTGTCAACATTGGCGTTCTATCCAATTTGTCGATGCTATCTGTCCTTTCGCGTTGCTAAACTCATTTTCTTATATACACCTAGCAAACTAGGCTGTAACAGTGGGAGTCCGACCGATGATTTCAATATCGACTGCGTATGCTCATCGATTTATGGAAAATTGTGATTTTTGTGTTAGCTCGTGAGTTTTTGCACAATCCTCTT
Organism: Rhingia rostrata; assembly: GCA_949824845.1. Taxonomy (NCBI): domain Eukaryota; kingdom Metazoa; phylum Arthropoda; class Insecta; order Diptera; family Syrphidae; genus Rhingia; species Rhingia rostrata. Next base: position 75,445,340 of record OX463758.1, on the reverse strand, counting down.
ATATCGACAGGATTCTGTTCTTAACCTGTATCCCTGGATTTGACGTTTCACATTTAGGTAAAACTGACGACCATCATTCCTGGAGTGGCGATCATGCTACACAAATCGAAACACCTCGTAACAGCATTCCAACACAAATTGTTTGTTTGAAGTCTAAAATGCGGTTACATTCCTAGGTGCTGGCGGGAAGTAAAGGTAGTCTTTATCCTGTTCCTGGAAAGCGACTAACAACAAAAGACAGTAAGGGGATAATGAAGGAACCAACCACACACGTGGACTCCCGACGGGCATCATAATGGGTCAATATTGACCTGAGTGTGATGAGGAAGCATGTCTTCCTCATCAACCCACCAACCCAGAGATTAACCAATTTTATCTCTGCTTTATCTCTCTCTCTCTCTCTCTCTCTCTCCTTTATCTCTGCACCAACCTAACCTAACCTAGTCTTGTAGACATCCGATCTTGGTTGCAAGCATCTGTCAGCATTTTTCATCAAACCAAGGGTTTCTTGTTTGTGGGTTCGATAAAGCTAGCACATCAGTAGCGGCTGCTCTAATGGCTTGTTGCCAACGTCGCCATTGTTGTTCGTTATTCGATTATGCTATAATGGTTTTAATCGAGAGGTTAAGGAAAACAAGATCTGCAAAGGGATTGACGGTTCCTTGCGATTGCAGTCTTTCGAAATTAATTTTTTTCATAGTATTTCTGATTTTTGTTAGCTGGTGAATAACCGCGTTCCTACCTTAGCTGCAACCAGTGAGTATTTTCTGACAATACTGCTAAAAAGGACTTCTCTTCCAACATGATTTTAACATCGTACTTAGGAAGTCACTCATAAGTTTTATCAAGAAACTTGTAAAAGCGGTCTTTCGCTATATCATCCTTCTGTTATTTTAGGGACGTTCATATTATAAATGAAACTTGCTCGAGTCGATTTAACCATTTCTGTCTGTCCATCAACCCATTCACCAGTGTGTCTCCGCTTTTTGGGGCTTACTATTTAAACCAGAATGATGAAATTCCTTCTATTGACTCTATATTCGAAAAAATAGAACCATACAAAATTTTTGATAAGCTGTCAGAAGTTGACAAGACGTTTTGACATTTCCGATAACAGCTCCAAAAACATTCTTGTGACTTTTTATTGTACTAGAAATTTAATCACAAAATATGATTATCACAACCACAATGTCAGAATCAGCTTTCACATACCAATTATGTTAATTGCGATTGGCACTTATCTAACAATTGTCTTAAATCACCTTAGGTGATTCCATCTCCAGACAAGCAAAATAACTATCAATTATGACTTCACCAAGTTGAGTTCACAATACAAAAATCCCTTCTCTTTCTTCAAAAGTCATAGAATTTCAAAGGAGCTAGTTAACAACATTTCTAATTATTAATCACACCCCGTAAACGTGAGCAATTAAAAAAAAAAGGATCATAAATTCAACATGAACTTTATCTTTATCTGTACTAATCGAATCATCTATCGATTACCAATGAAACCCAATTAATTGTGTTTTTTTTTTTTTGCAAAAACTTTGTGTGTTACGTCAGGCTGTCTGTATCTTAAGATAACACATGATAACACCCATTCAAATATTATTCACAATGCAATGTAATAAATGGCTTAGCTATACAGTTTTGTCCAAATTAGTGTTTGACAAGTGTTTGCTATAAACGTCTTTAACTAATGTTTCATTTACAATTAATATAAAAATAAACATGGATCAGTCGTTTGAAGGGAAATTTTACTTTTTATGTTTTCTTCTAACCTTTGTGATTATTTTGTGTATATTGCGGGTAAATATTAATATAGTGAGAGCCTTAATATTGAATTTTAACAAACATATACTTTTAAGGCACGCAAAAAGTTGTTCTGCTATGCGGAAAAAACTAACTCAAGGGGCATACGAGATTCGCAAACAGGAAGACGGGGTGTGATGGACAATTATAATGAAGGTTCGTTTAAACAGTGAAATTATTTTACATTACGTTAGATTTTTATTACAATGTCAAACGTAGTGTGAAAAATGTGATAAATTTGACAGGAGAGCCGGGATGTTAATATACAAGAAATCAACTTTTACACTTCCGTCAGATTGTTGAAAAAGAAATCAAACAAACGGATCCAACTAGATTTGTTTTAATGAACGTTTTGTTGCAATGCTTTGAACAATCACATTTTGGATTGATCAAAAATGTTATCGGAAAAATTCTATCTAAACAGGAATTATCTCTCAAATCACTATTTATTGGTTTGCCACTTATTAATAGGAGAACGGTCTTGCATTTGATGACATTTTAATTCAACTAATAAAAACACCGATTCCACTGTTGATCCGAGAAATAACCATCTGTGAATATGCAATTTATTGCTTAGTCAGTGAATATACATTTTATTCATAGAGTAGTTACTTCTCAGATCAAAAGTAAAATAAGTGTGGAATAAGTGATACAGTGCCTAAAACTGCATTAATTTGCGTTTGCAAAGTTATATTTTGTCATGAAGAATGGCCCATTCTGTTTAACGCCGTTCCCCGAGTGGCAAATTCGGGAAGCTTCTCTTGACAGCTTTAAAAAAAAACTACCGGAAACCCTTGTGGTAAGTATTCCGTTGCATTAACTACTAGACCACTGCATCCACTACATTAGTTGGGCGTTATTATTTAGAGTTTCACTATTTAAATGGGTGTACAGATTTTAAGACACGAAGATTAGCTATCCAGAATCTATAACACTCAAACAGTTCCCTAAGATGATGCGCTTCTTGAGTCTGCTCATCATCCTGGTAGACACAGTTAGTACACAGTTTATGCCTTTTGGAAGTTCGGTCCATTGTTTGCTAATTTTGCAACAAAAATATATTTGGTACTGCATTTTTCGTGTCGTTACTAAATGGACTGCAATTGGGTATCGTTGAAATGCAAGAAGTGTAGGAATGATTTCTCTAAGCTCTTGTGAACATCTTCGTTATAGTACATGTAATTGTAAGACATAGATCCCCTACAAATCTTCGCTGAGCCAAAGGTTTGCTATTTGAAGTAAGGGAAGAATAGCGTTGAATTGCTCGTCTTTGCATCGAGCTCAATTGGCTGAACTTCAAATATGAGAATTGTATTCAAGACCCGGTCAAACCTGGCCTTTATAGAGAAGAAGACCTGGACTAAGAATCGCTAGCTGAGTCAATTGAACCATGTCCGTCTGTCCGTCCTACTTAAGTGGCGCTACAGTCCGGAATGCCTCTCCAATTCGCCCGGTCCTAAGCTAACTGCCTCGAGTTGCGCACTCAAAGTTGGTTGAGGTCGGTTTCTACTTGTGCGCGCCACTTAAGGCGAGGTCATCCTCTACGGCGTCCGACGTCTGGCTGGGAATCAAAGACTCTGCGAGCTGAAGTATTGGTGTCCATTCGTTCTACATGTCCTAGCCATCTTAAACGTCCAATGCGGAGTTTTTTTTAACCAGGGCCATGTCACTGTACAGCTCTTATAGTTCTTGGATGAATCTTCGTCTCCATAGCCCGTCCACGCAAACGGAACCGAAGATTTTTCGAAGAATTTTCCTCTCAAATTGACCACGGATTTCTTCATCCGCTTTTGAGACGGTCCATGCTTCAGCGCCGTAGAGCAGGACTGGTATGATCAGATTCTTATAATGGAGCCGAGATAGACAAATTCGCGTACTACCTCCAAGCTATATCTGTCAATGGTGACGTTCTGTCCAATTCGTCGATGTTGTGTGTCCTTTCGTGTTGACAGCATATACTTTGGAATAAACACATTTTTGCCGCTTCCTTCTCTATACTAGCAAACGTGGCGATGACATCACGTTGGGTTCTATCAATAATGTCAATATCGTCGGCGTATGCTAGTAGTTGTACCGATTTTTGGAAAATTGTGCCTCTGGTGTTGGCTCGTGAGTTCGCTATCCTCAAGAATCAAATTGAAGAAGTCACATGACAGCGCATCGCCTTGGCTAAATCCTTTTTTGGTATCGAATGCGTCGGTAAGGTTGTTTCCGACCCTGATGGAGCAGCGAGAATTCTCCATCGTCATCCTACATAAACGGACGAGTTTGGGCGGTATACCAAAACTAGACATGGCTCTGTATAGTTCGTCTCTATAAATGCTGTCGTATGCGGCTTTAAAATCCATGAATAGGTGGTGGGTATCGATTTGGACATCTTGGGTTTTTTCTAGAATCTGCCGAAGTGTGAAAATTTGATCGGTTGTGGACTTTCCTGGCCTAAAACCACACTGATAAGGGCCGATCAGGTTGTTGGTTAACGGTTTCAGGCGTTCACATATTTCGGCAGATAGGATCTTGTAGGCGATGTTGACGAGACTTATGCCTCTGTAGTTGGCGCAGTTTAGAGGGTCTCCTTTTTTGTGGATCGGGCAAACGATGCTGAGGTTCCATTCTTCAGGCATACTTTCTTCCGACCAGATTTGGCTTATGAGTTGGTGGATGTTACTTACCAAGTCATGCCCGCCGGCTTTTTAAAGCTCAGCGGGAAGGCCGTCATTTCCAGCAGCCTTTTTGACCGTGAGTTTAGATATTGCTATCCTCACTTCACCCAGGTCGGGTGGTTGGCGGTTTTCGCTGTCGTTGCTAATACAGAATGGTTTGTTGTGACAGTGGAATGTTGTTCGTCATCGCCGTTTAACAGTCTGCAGAAGTGGTTCTTCCATATCACCAGCATCGACTGTGTCTCAACTACGATATTTCCTTCTTCATCTCGACAGTATTCTGTTCGAGCCTTGTATCCTTGGCTTTGACGTTTTACACTTTGGTAAAACTTGCGAACATCGTTCCTGGAGTGGCACCTCTCTATATCCTTGATCGCGCGCTTTTCTTGCTCTTTCTGAAAAGCCGGTGTTCTTCCCTTCTTCTCTGCCTATAGAGCTCAACGGCAACTCTCGTCTTCACCTGCAGCATAGCCTTGTAGGCTTCGTTCTTGATTGCGAGCATCTGTCGGCATTCCTCATCAAACCAGGGGTTTATTACTGGTGGGCGCGAGTAACCTAGCACATCAGTTGGGCTGATTTAATGGCTTGTTGGCATCGTTGCCATTGTTGTTCGGCATTCGATGCTGGTGGTGATCAATGTGGTTGACCGTTCGTTGATCTGGAGACCGCCATGTCCCCTTATGGTGAGGAAACCGTGTGCTGGCTATAGTGGCATTTCGTTCCGTAGCGAAGTCATTTAGCCTTAGTCCCTTACCAGACGTGCTGTCTTCTCTTCCTAACTTTTGCGCTAAAATCACCCACCATGATTTAAGCATCGTACTTCGGTAGTCGCTCATAGGTTTGTTCAAGGAGCTCATAGAAACTATCCTTAGCTATGTCATCTTTTTCCTCCATTGGGGCGTTAGTTCATATAAGGTTTATGTTGGCGAGTTTTTCCTTGATGCGGATTGTTACAATGCGTTCGCTAATATTGCTTCGGAAACATAGGACTTCTTGCCTAAGTCTGGCTCTTATAACAAATCCGCATCCGAATAGTCGCTGTTTCTGCTCACTATAACACGGTCCGTAGTCACATTTTTTCATCCTCTTTTTGCCTGGCCCATCCCATTGTATTTCCCGGGTGGCAGTAATGTCTGGTTTGTAGCAGTTTAGGGCTTGCTAGTTGTTCGATTGCACCTCTCCTGTTTAATGTGCTCACATTCCAGGTGCAGATTTGAACGTCGTGGCCCTTTTTTCGTTTAGCCGGGTCGTCAACAATAAAATCAGTCCTTTCCGAGGCTGTCTATCCGTCCCTCCGTCTGCACGTCACAAATTTTTAGGCCTTAAATTTTGAGCTAGGAGTGTAAAATTTGGTATAAAAGATCGTTGTGCGTTGCTTCAAAACAAGTGTAAAACTTTTTAAAATCCGCCCATTACCACGCCCACTTTTCAGAGAAACGCTGTTTTTGCCAAAAGTTTATACTATTTTGAAAAAATTCTGAACAACATATCAATACCTACATATCGAAAAATCCTTGCATTGCCCACTTTTTGAGTTGAATTGAAGTAGATTTTTCTTTTTTTCCAAACGTAAATACCAAACGTTTGCCATTACTACTTAGGGAAAAATATATGTCCAAGATTAACGCTTCGTAAAAACCCATAAATATCCCGTAAATAAGGTTTAAACCCATAATATCTTCGCTATCCTGTTTCGGATCAATTTTCTAAGAAAATGAAGAGGTTATCATCAAAAAGTATTATATAAAATTTTATCGAAACAGGTTGAGTGTTTGATTATTGTTGAGCGATTAATAATCATAATAGTGTTATCAAAAGTTTTCAGTGTTAAGCCACCAAATTTATGTCAAAATTTCCGATTGTAAAAGAGTTCCCGCAGAGATTTTGACAGTTGATTTGTCACGTGCGCTTTCCATAACACCACATATCAATAAGTGTTAGGAAATATTAAAAAAATGTCAAAAACAATTCTTGATGTTCAGCGATATGCGTTTCTATGGATAATCGTTGAATTTTTGGCTGAGTTCATTCAGTCAGCAAAATTTCTCCTCGCCGGTTAGGCAGGAGCATGAACTGCTGCTCCACCATCTGTCTTGCCATCATTCTCGACGAACTGCAAACTTTACTGCCGGTCGATCATAAAATCCTGCAGCTGTCCTCATTGGTATTCTTCTTATTTCACAATCATTCGCTATAACAATACGTTTAGGACGCTGACAGAAAAATGGTTTACTTCGTGCCATGTTTCCTTGGATCATCTCGCCGACAATACGGTTTGCATCAGGGAGGGCTGCGTTAATAAATAAATTAATAAATAACATGCTCTGTGTAACGTGTCTTCTTATTCATTTGGACATTGTGGACAGATTGGAGGTGTCGTTGCCGAATCTGTGCAGATACTTCCTGAGTCCGCTATGGTTTGCTAGAAATTGCGTCTTCTTGTGTAGGCATTTTTCCAACTCTGCATTGAGATGCTGTTTTCTTAATCTACACAAGTTTTCTTGAGTAGACTCACTTTATTTGTCGGAATGGATGTCAATTATTCTGGCTAGGACCAGTGCCGCTTCCTTTGCAACGGTTCTGAAAACGGAAATCGTTCTTGAAGTATTAATAAACCCTGATCAACTAATCAGTGACTAACTTTTGACATTTGCGCTGGTATTTCATATGGAAAGCATTGACATGTTAGTCATTGTTTAGCTAATCAACGTTTATTAATACGGTGGTAAGTCTACACAATTTTGTTACTTTTCTCCTGAATTTGTGTCAAGCCATTGCGTCAGCCTTGACTGGTTGTATGCTATTAATTTGCTACTGCCTCTGGATCCACCAATGTTCAATAAAATTATTGCAAGCGATGATTTGAGGATCGCCGATTTCTTTCCAACGAAGTCTAGGTTCGCCTTAAAGTTAAGTCTGTTTTCGATCATTACAATAAGGTAGGTTAGGTTAGGTTACTTAGTACCATTGTGATACTTCGTGGATCTGTCGACTTTCTTTATATTCGTTCGCCTAATTGAACCGTTCAGAGATGAATATATACCGTAGGAGGTTTCTGACATTAATTATAGCCAGCTCGAAGTAGTTTCCCAGGTGGAGTTTTCTGTTGTCGGAGAGAACTGAATGCTCTTGTCTTGTTCAGAAGGTGAGAAATAGTTTCCTTCTTTTCTTCGTCCACGCAGCTTCTTTAGAAGTCATTGCAATATTGTAGGAAATACCACTTATGTGCCTTTTTATTACCACGACTCGTAGTTGTTGTGGATGTGATACATGCGGTCTCTAGACGCAGCCTATGAGGCTTAGAAAACGGATCAGATCTTGTGTCCTTTTACCCGAGATGTCGCTTAGGTTGTCGAAGAATTGTTAGTCTTATGAACGCAATCTGTCTCTTGTAAGTGCATTACATTTGCTGATGAAATGGGAGTGGAATCCTCTATCATTTGTGTTCCCACAACTGCAGCATTGGGGGTTGTATGGGATCCCTAGTTTGGCCGCATGGTCTCCAATTGGCCATTGTCCCATGACTATCGCCGTAATTCTTGCGATATCTGGGTTGGTTCTATTCAGTAGGTCGTTTGTTTAATTTTTGACGTAGGAAGGCCATATCTTCCTCTATATGACGCAATTTGTCAACTTTCTTCATTTGGAGTCGGTCATTGAGTCGGTGAACAGAGACATATAGTCTTTTTGCGTCTAGGCCTATAGGACTGTGTCCCGTAAGTACACTGATTTTGGTGCTGATGTTTGATATGTTCAACATTGTTTAGCAGATGGAACGCTTCTGATTGTAGTTCGGCCAGAGTCGGATATATACTTGACAAGTTGTGCCGTTTATCAATCTGCAGTTTGCTTTCTTGATCGAATCCAGCTTGATATGTAGTTTACATGTAGCGAGGGGCATGCCTAACATATCTACTGACGGTATAATATCAAGGGTAGTACCCTGTCTGGCAAACTGGAAACCCAGAATAGGTGAATGGTAAATTGCTCTGCCACCTCATTAAGAGATAGATGACATTAGTAGGCTGACTTCGAATTGAACGGGATGTATTTTAAGGATTTGATTGCCACTTGAACGGAAGATGTTAATATACTTCGTGAACATTTCATTCCTTTTAAACCGGAACAAGGCTTCTTTAATTTAAGGCTAAGCTTCCCGGAGAAAAAACTCACATGCACTCCAGATTCTGTTTTAAATCCATTCATATAAATTTTAATCAAGTTATTGGTTCCGATCGTATCCGAATCCCACTCAAGGCGACTGGGAATGGTCCTCCTGAAGTTATGCTCTGAGTTGGGTAGTTAAGTGGTAAGTCGCCAGTGTCTTATGTAACGTTATGCTAAGATGATTCAGAATCTTCGTGTGTCCACCTTGAGTGGGTGTCCATAGTAGCGATGCTATGACTCTAACAGCTGCATAAGCTGCGGTCTGGTTTCGTAAATATCTAGGAGCACTAGATGTAGGGGCATCTAGGGGGTTGTTCTTAGAGCTCCGCTAATGCATTTACAAGCTGATCATTGAACTTTGCCTAGTAGGTTGTGGTTGGAGGCTGCTTCTAAAGTAGCCACCAGAATCAGACACCATGCAGGAGTAGGATCAAATGACAGTCACGTAAAGCCAGAAAGAAATATGCGGTTTCATACTCCATTTCTGCTTTGACATTGTTAATGCTTCTGCTTTATCAAGTGCTCTTGCTCTTAGTGAGCTTTCGATGATTCGAGTTTGTGGAGCGCTGTCTCAACCGACATTCATGGGGTAATTGGAGAGTACAAATACAATTTTTTGGCGCAACAGGCTCCTTAATATCCACGATTTTCTGTTTTACGCTGACTCCGAACAGCAAGTTTGAGAGAAGCTTTTCTTGACATTTAATACTACTCCGATGATTTGTCAGATCATCGCCAGAGGAGGGCCAGTGAAAAATTATCATTACGGCTGAGAATCGAACTCAGGCATTCTGCGCGGCAGTTCATCGCACTAACCATCGCGCCACTAATCGAGTTCGAGTGCAGTTGGAGGTTTTATACTAGTACGAAGGTGTAGATCAATTAATCTTTCCAAGGTTTTAAGCAGAAAATATGATAGACTGAGCGGACGTAGATCTTTCGGACTTATGTGAGAGCTTTTTCACCCTTTTGGATGAAAACAACTTCTACTTCCGTCCATGTCTTGAGAATGTATATTTACCGCAGACAACAGGTCATTACGGTTAGCAGCAATGGTAGCAAGATATCAAGCCAGTAGGAGTTCCCCAGGTATAATACCAACTGGTCCAGGGGATTAAAATGGTTTCAAGCTTTTGATGTCCCAAAGAAATTTTTCTTTGGTGGTATTGGATATTGGTAGGTGGAATGGATGTATACCGACCAACTCTGGTTCAGTATTCACGAGGTTAAGGGAACTGACAGGAAAGTGGTTGTCTAGAAGAAGGCCATAATGGTTTCCATGATGGAAGTTGTCCTTTGACCCTCTGGTTTATGTAGGCAGCTAGATATAGCTGGATTAGTGGAGACATTAAACCACACTGGGCAGCCTTAGGCCTAACAAGGCATATGACTTTCACCCTTCATTCAAGTTGACTGCTTTGAAACAATCTTCTTGTCAGATCACAAGCCATCCTAGCCCTGGCCAGAGAAGCATCTACAATTTCGTTAGAATATAGGAACTTTCTCACCGCCAACGGCTATCCATGCTGTCTAATGATACATAATTTTCCAGTTTTCTGGTACCGCTAACACCCCTAAGCAAACAGAATTATTTGGGTTTTTTTTTAAAAATTTTCAATTTTCTATCGCCGCAATGTCTTTCAATGTGATCGAAGTGGAGCTACATTGTTGGTCCTGATCTGTGTGCCACTGAATCATCGGCGTACGCTGAGGGAACCTAGAACACTTGTAGAAATGTTAAACAAAATCGGAGAGTTCTCCGCCCCCTGTTGTAAGCCATTTTTAAACTCGAGGACTTTAGTCGAATTTACGTTGCCACAATTGACAATGAACGCTGAACATAAACAGCGTATGTTTACGGATTACTGGTCTAATTAGCTTGTAGAAAAGCGTCTCTAACGATACGATCCTCACAGTCAACCAGACATGCGGCCGTGCAATGCTTTTAAGATTAATTCCATTGAATGTCGGATACCGATTTCGACGCGACATAGAAAGTGCTGTGCCTCACCTCCCACCCAAAGACAGCTCTATTGACTGGCTTTTCCAACACCTTCGGCAGAAGGCTTATTGGACGAAGATTAGCAGGGTGATTTTTGTCCTTGTCCTTTTTAGGGATGGGATGTACGCTGCCATTTTCCTTCTAGGACAAACACGATTGTTCACCGTATGTACGGTCTCGAAAAAAGCCCCTATCGAGTTCGCCTTCTAAGTCGTTCGAGTCAACTCTTTCTAGACTACCACTCGTTTCTTACAACGATTCGAGAAAAGAAAAATTCCTCGTCCACTGTCTCTAGTTGCTCTTTCACTTTGTCTTCAGTGACAAAATGACAAAAAGGATTAAAAGAAACTCTTATGAGTCTGGAGCTCTTTAAGTAAATAAAGTTAGTATGCAATATATTTTATATTCTGCCCTAACGAGGTATTCGTCGGAGCGGACAATTTTCCGCAACGCATATTTTATCGGAGGTTGAAATTCCATTCGAGGTATATGTCATCGGAACAAAAATCACTTAACTACAATTCGTCAATAATTTTCGCGAAGAAATTGTGTCGGAGGAAGAATTACACAATTCAATGCACTTCAACGCAATTCGCCGGGATGCGTTACAAGATGTCGGCGAAATATTCCGAAAAGCTTTTTGGAAGATTACCTCGAAGCTAAAATCCTCCAAGTCGTACAAAATCGGAGAATTTTCCGTTCCGAAGGATACCTCGCTATGGCTGACTGTCATTATATTTTGCATACAGTCATCGTTTATAATAGACAGAACACATATAAAACTCAGTTATATACAGTACCAAAGCATAAATGAACAAAGATCTACAAACGTTCACTTTGTTACGAGTCTACTGTATTTATTTTTATTACACAATACGCGTTGCACGTGCTTTGTTTTAGTCAAAATTAAAGACGACATTTCATTTGCTTATCTTTTGATAACACTCTGTGATAACAATATTTCTATAAACTTTTGTTTTACACTTCATTCCTAATTAGTAGTTTACGATCCTTAGATCTAAATGTCTTTTGTTTCGTTTCATTAAGAAAAATCATGAGATGGCTTATTTCGCTGAGTTTTTTCTGTTTCTATTTGTGATGGTGATTATTTTTGGTGTAGTTCGAGTAAAGTTTTTCAACTTTTTTAAATGTTTTCATAAAAATATAATAATATGTCTTTTCAAGGCCACTTTAAGATTTCTGTGCTACGATCAAATGACCATTTTAAGAGGAATTCCTGAAACAGAAGAGGCTTCTAATGGAGGTTTGCTTTTATATTTTGTAATGAACTAACAAATGTGTTATTATTTTTACCAACTTCTGAATTATGAACGGTGTATAAACATTGTTATCTAAATGCTATCATACATTTGAAGTAAGTGCTGTACATTAGGAACTCGTGTGACTACCGATTCGTTTAATGTACGTAAACGTATCGTAAAATATTTACAATTACGATCTTGGAACTTAGGCAGATATTCATTTGTTAAGAGAAGTTTCGGTTAAGTTTCTTTTCAAATGAAGTTTGGGTGGGAAAAGCGTTAATAGGCGTATTTTTTCTCTTCATTCAAAATCTATATATTCTTAGCAAACAATTTACTTGTAATATACAACAACACCTTAGCCTATACATAATTCGTGAAGCCTGGACAATTATCCAATCTTACACCCCTAGTCTGGATAGAAAATGTGCTACCAAACTTATTTTTTTCAGTTTTCATCGAACACGGTTGTCGAATATGCTTAAATTGCTGTTTTTCGCAGCAAATTAGGTGGGAAATCAATGTTTTATGAAATAATTTGATGTGAATATATATTTAAATTTGCTTTGAATTTAAAATCAAAACATTACAACAAGTGTAGAAGTGTATAAAATGAAAAACAAATTGGATTTTATGTGCAAAAAAGTTTATAAAACAGGAAATATTGAAATCCCAAAATGCCTGTTGGCGCTTATGTGTTTCAGTTTCAGTGATGCCAGACCGCCAGACCACCGATTAGCGTTTTTTACTCATTATACCCTATCCCGTAGGGGTATATTAGTTTTGACATTAAGTTTGTAACATAGTGAAACAATTTCGCTAGATATAACTCAAAGTATATGGATTGGCTCAGAATCGCTAGCTGAGTGGATTTAGCCATGCCTGTCTGACCGTCCGTCTGTGTGTCACCGAATTTTGGGCAAATAAATTTTGAGCTATAGTTTTGAATTTTGGTACACAGACTCTCTATCCGACGAAGCAGAACAAGTGTTAAAATTTTTGAAATCCGACCTCTGCCACGCCTCTTTTGTAGAAAAACGTTGTTTGAGGCCAAACCATTAGAGATATTGAAAGAGTGTCTGAACAAGATATCGGGACAATCTAAATGTGTATATTTCGTCAATACAAAGTTTTTTGTCACGCCCACTTTTTGGGGGCGTTTTCAGGAAAAAACGTTTTTCGGTAAAATTTTAAACATTTCGCAAATGTTGATGCAAAATCATTGATTCTGTTAATATAACAATTATCTCCATATATTGATTTAACCCACGCCCACTTTTTTGGTGGGTTTTCATACAAAAACCATTTCTGTACAGTACTTCATAGCATAATCAGGTATAAAACTATGTTTTTTGTGGAACCATAAATGATATTGATAAACTGTCCGAACAATATGTGATGATGAAATGTCATTTTCTATATTTCATCGCCAAAAATCCGACATTTAGGGGATATTTGTCTTAAGGATGGGATGGGATAGGGTACAAAAGGATCCACACAGTGGATTATAGCTTTCTCATACGTTTTTTTATCTTAGTTTAGATTAAAACACACCATATGACTGGTGTGTTTTTTAGAGGTTGGTTTTTTGAATAGAGATAAAACTGACATTTTGTGGTCAAATCGGGCAACTGTAATGTCATTTATGTTCAGTTAAGTTTGCCATTTCATCATTTGCACAGGTTGACAAATGAACAACGCTTGCAAATCGTGCAAATTTATTTCGAAAATTATGGTTCAGTTCGCGAAGTTCACCGCAATCTCCGTCCATTTTATGGTCGACATAATCGTCCATCAGAGCAATTAATTCGGTTAACCATGGATCGTTTTCGCATTACGTTTACTCTTCGTGATAATACGAAGAAACAATTGCCGCTGTAGAGCAAAGTGTTGAAGAGGACCCAAATGAATCGATTTCCCACCGTGCACAGCAATTGGAACTTTGTCCATCAACTTTATGGAAGATTTTGCGCAAAGATCTTGGTTTACGACCTTACAAGATCCAGCTTATGCAAGACACCTTACCACTACACCGCGGCCACCCACATCTTTCCTAAAAAGGCACCTCTCTATATCTTCAATCTCACGTTTTTCTTACTGTTTTTTATGAAAAGCCGGCGTTCTTCCCACCTTCTTTGCCTATTCAGCTCAATGGCAACTCTCGTCTTCACCTGCAGCTTACCCTTGTAAGCATCCTTCTTGGCTGAGAGCATTCTTCATCAAACCAAGAGTTTCTTGTTGGTGGGCGTTAGAAATTTAGAACATCCTTTTCGGCTGTTCTAATCATTTGATACTGTGGCCATTAAATGCTGGTAAAATGGTGGTAATCGAGAGGCGGTCTCTTCCGATTGCAGTCTTTAGACATTCGACTTTTTTTCACATTATTTCTGAGTTTTTGGGGCGTGGGGGATTCCCGCCTGCAACAAGGTACTTTATAAGTGCTTCTTGCCCATTGCAATGTGATCATTTTCGTTGATCGCTCGTTGATCCAAAGATCTCCATATTCTCTCACAGATATCGAGGTAAGAAAACCAGGTGCTGACATTTCGCTCCGCAGCTAAGTCAATTATTACAAATCCTTTGTTAAAATCTACCAACACGATTTTAACATCGTACTTCGGTAGTCGCTCACAACTTTTGTCAAGGAGCAGGAGCGAAACAGTCTTTCGCTACATCATAATTTCCCTCCATCGGAGCCTGAGAGTATATAGCTCATAAGTTGGCGATTTTGTCCTTGATGCAAATAGTTACAATGCGTTTATTAATTACTTGAAAACATAGGTCTTCTTGCTTAAATAGTTCTTTCACACCGAACGGAAAATTGAGATTTCGCAAAAATACCTGAAACTTTAATCGAAAACCGGAGTTCTCACATACATTTGCAGTTTTCAAAAACTAGTATGTTACGCCGTAGCCATCTCGAAAATACTTCGCTTACGTCATCTCGTTGAAGGTTGTTGGAACAAACACACCTTTTCATACGTTCTGTATGTGTTCCACACGTCCCGCAAAACAGCTCTCTGTCAAAACAAATGTATGTTTCATTTCATTTCAACTGTGACTCTGGCTTGTAAAACTTGTAATGGAAATTACAAAAAAAAAAGATTTGGTGTGGGAAAGACGAGGAGCACCTTGTAGAGCTATGGACAGACAAGAATGACAAACTTCGAGGATTTTATGCAATTAATATAATTTCACACACAAATTTTGCGGCTAGTATCATAGCTGTGCTGATTGAAATGTCAAACGAAACCTGGTCATAGTTCGGTCTGAAAGCACAAGTGGTTTTCCAAAACTTTTTGCCGAAAATTTAGTTTTTGATTCGGTGTGTAAGCACTGTAGTCTGGCACTTATAACAAATCCACAGCGTTATAGCAGCTGTTTCTGCTGTCACAGCTTTTCATCCTTTTTTCGCCCTGCCTATCTCATCGCATTTCCTAGATGACTGTAATTTCTGCTCTTAAGCAGCATAGTTCTTCGCTAGTTGTTCGCTTGAACCTCGAAAGTCGTTGTCAGTTTTTTAATTTAGCACGGTCAGTCATAAAATCAGTCATTTCCAAGGCTCGTGGAGGCTTCATAACAACCATTTTTGCCGTCAGTGGGTAGTTAATCCAAAGGAGAGTCTGAGCTTAACAATCAAGAACACGTTTTCTGTACCTACTTTTGAGTAGGTACACATAAGTTTAAATTGTCAATGTCTAGTTGTCAGTTTTATTGTTTCGATAGCATTTTGTTATTTTTAAAATGTTTAGCATTTAGTTGCTTTGGGATTTTGAATTTTTACAAACATTAAAGTTACATAAAATTACAAGGCTCTATTAATACAAGGAATATAAAATAAAAAAACAATTTATACAATTAATATATTAAAAATATATAAATCACAAAATATAAGTTAACATGTCGTTCAAATGTCATATACCTTTCAGATTTGACAACCAATTTAGCTTGTACAGGATCGGTACTTTTATGTGTTGACAGGTTTTACTAAGTTGTGCATTTCTGTTATTGTATGTGCTAAATTCATCTTCATTCAAAAAACTATTCAGGGTACTCATTCCGTAACTTCTTAAACGATACTCGTTGACGACGGTGTAGGAGCGTGTACTTTTATTTTTATATTTTGTGTGTGGGTACTGGGTAGATAAACAAACGACTATCGTTTTGAAAGTTGTGGAATGAGTAAATTAGCCCTAGCTAGGTATCGGTCAGAGCGGAAAATTCTTCGGATTTATACGATTCGGAGGAGTTTAACTTCGAGGTATTCTCCGAAATTTTGCAAAGCATCCCGGCGAATGGCGTTGAAGTGCGTTCAGGTGCATCTTTCGTTCAATTTTTCACAGCTAAGTGCAGTTTTTGTTCCGATGACACATACCTCGAATGGAATTTTAACCTCCAACGAAGTATGCGTTTCGGAAAATTGTGCGCTCCTACGGATACCTCGCTAGGGCAGAATATTAATTGTTAAGAATTTAAAATTGTGAACTCAATATATATGTTCATTGCTCATACTTTTATTTATTTTATATGCACTTGATCCATCATTCATGTGCACTTTTGAAAGAATCGACTGTATGGCATCGATATAAAGTAGATAGAAGTTCCCGCAAACTGAAGCAATAATTGATCATAACAAAAGGTGGTATTTGATTATCAGAATTGTAGTATATGTGTTTCGTTCTCTTATCTGTTGATAACACATGGTAATAACATTATTTTTAAGTATATGAACTGTTGTTCAAATCAATTTTTCGACTTTTAATTTGTTGTATATGAAATAGTTAAGTACATGCGATGGCTTTAGGCGGTTTTATATTCGTTATTTTTGTGCTGCTTATATTTTTCGTTGTAGTTCGAGTTGAGTTGTTGTTCTTTTTGTAACGATATATCACATACATACTAAACAATTTAATATTTTAAAGGTCACTATACGATTTTGTTACTACAGTGATTCGCCTGTTACCACCAGAGGGACAAGTGAAACTACCACTGTCAGGAGAACAAGAAGAAGATCTAGTGAAGGTTTGTTGTCAAATGTTGTTATGGACTAGTGTCATCATTTGTAAACATTTTCGAGAACAGTTATAATGTGCTGTTGTGAAAAAGCTCGGCCCTGGGTACTCACGAGCCTGTTGAGTCAAAAAAAATTTAGAATTTTTAGTTACAACGTGCAATCAAAGAAAATTAATATCCGAAGTGTCAGCTGTAACGTTATGAGTGTTTAATATTGTGCTTGTTAATTCATCACTAATGCTACCAAAATAGGTTCTCAAATTAAGTTTCATCCAGAAAATTAAAGTAACATAATACTTCAATCATTTGCAAGTTGCCTGGTTCATAAAATTATTGACAATGACTGTCACAACTAATTTTTAAACACATACGGTTAGAAAAGGCGAAAAAACTGACAGTCCTTCACAAATGACAGAAATGACATTCGTGTCTTAATTTATAGGTAAAACTATTGGTCTGTTGGTCTTTAGTATTCGTATTGGTCTTTAGTATTCTTATGGAACATCCTTTTGAGTGTTGCATGTTGGCTTTGGAGATGAAGATTCAAGCAAGATCTATACATGCTGTATGCCAGATATGCAAGAATACCATATACCTGCTAGAACTTTTCAATAACAATTTTTTTAGCTCATAATAGTTCATGAGCTCTGTTAACAGATCAAACCTGTCGAAAAGATCGACGTTACTTAATAAAGTTTCGCTACAGTCCGGAATGAACCGGGGCCTCAACCAATTTGCCTCTTCAATTGGCCCGGTCCTTAGCCAATGGCTTCCAGTTGCGCACTCCAAGTTGGTTGAGGTCGATTTCTACTTGTGCGCGCCACTTAAGGTCAGGTCTTCCTCTACTGCGTCCGACGTCTGGCTGGGAGTCGAAGATTCTGCGAGCCGGAGTATTGGTGTCCACTCGTTCTACATGTCCCAGTCATCTTAAACGTCCAATGCCGATTTTTTTGACCAGGGGCATGTCGCTGTACAGCTCGTATAGTTCTTGGTAGGGTCTTCGTCTTTATAGCCCGTCAACGCAATCGGAACAAAGATTTTTCCGATTCTTGGGTTTTAGCCAGGATCTTCCGAAGTGTAAAAATTTGATCGGTTATGGACTTTTCTGGGCTAAAACCATACTGATAAGAGCTGATCAGGTTGTTGGTTTACGGTTTCAGGCCTTCACATATTACGGCAGATACGATCTTGTTGGCGATGTTGAGGAGACTTATGCATCCGTTATTGGCGCAATGTAGACGCTCTCCTTTTTTGTGGATCGGGCAAACGATGCTGATGTTCCATTCTTCAGGCATATTTTCTTCCGACCGAATGAGCTGGTGGATGTTACTTACCAAGTCATCTCCGTCGGCCTTATAAAGTTTGGCGGGAAGGCCGTCATTTAAGGCAGCCTTATTAAGCTTCAGTTTAGATATTGCTATCCTCACTTCACTCAGGTCGGGTGGTTGGCAGTTTTCGCTGTCGTTGCCAATATTGAATGTTCGTTCTGCCTGACACGGAATGTTGTTCGTCATCGCCGTTTAACAGTCTGTAGAAGTGGTTCTTCTATATCCTGAGACTAAGTCTCAACTACGATATTTCCTTGATCATCTCGACAGGATTCCGTTCGAGCCTTGACGTTTTACACTTTTACATTGGCTTTGACGTTTTACACTTTGGAAAAACTTTCAAACATCGTTCCTGGAGTGGCACCTCTCTATATCCTCGATCGCGCGCTTTTCTTGCTCTCTTTTCTTCTTTCTGAAAATTGTACCCTTCTTCTCTGCCTATAGAGACTTACGGCAGCTCTCGTCTTCACCTAAGCAATACGCGTTGCGCGAAGGTCTTGATGGCCTCTTGCGATTGCAGTATTTCGACATTAAATTTTGTTCACAGTATTTTTGGATTGTTATGTCCTGGTGGATATTCCGTATTCTTACCTTAGTTCCTCTAAATGTTCGGACATCCGAAATACTGGGTGTGTGCCTCTTTTCTATCACAATGTGATCACTTTGGTTGACCGTTGCTTGATCTGGGGACCGCCATGTTCCCTTATGGGTATCGAGGTGAGGAAACCGTGTGCTGGCTATTTGTTCCATAGCGAAGTCAATTAGCCTAACTCCGTTACCGGACGTGTTGTCGTGTAAGCTATGTTTTACTACAATATTGCTAAAGATGTCTTCTCTTCCTAACTTTGCCTTAAAATCTCCCAGCTCAATTTTAGCATCGTACTTCAGTAGTCTCTCATAGGTTTTGCCAAGGAACTCATAGAAGCAATCCTTAGCTATGTCATCTTTTTCCTCCGTTGGGGCGTGAGCGCATATAAGGCTTATGTTAGCGAATTTGGCCTTGATGCGGATCGTTACAATGCGTTCGCTAATGTCTTGGAAACACAAGACTTCTTGCCTAAGTCTGGCACTTATAACAAATCCGTATCTGAATAGGCGCTGTTTCTGCTCATTATAGTACGGTTCGTAGTAGATGACACAGTTTTTCATCCTCATTTTTGCGGTCCATCCTATTGTGTTTTGTTGATGGCAGTAATATCTTTGCTGATTGTTCCTCTCCTGTTTAATTTTTTCACATTTTCACAGGTGCATAAACGAGCGTCGTTGTAAGCTTCTCGTTTTTTTCCGTGGGTGGGTTGATAAACGAAAGCACAACCCTTAACGTGGAGGAACAGTTCCAATATATAAGATACTCCCAGACGACGCGAGGGGGCAATCGGTAGCCACTATATTCACCACACTTAAGTCTAAAAGTTTCCACCGGCAAAAATTTGTTTGAAATTGACACATGAACTTAATATTTATATACGGAACATAAGGCTTGCTTCAGAATGTATGACTCTATCGGAAAGCGACATAAACTCAACATATTCCGTCGAATGTCAAATCGTTATTTACAAGTTTTGAAATCGTTATTGAAAATAGAAAATATTTTTGTTAATCTCTACCGAAATTCAGTCTGAGAAAATGGGGAAATACGTTCATTCTTTCATGGATCGACTGTATTTTTATTAAGTAGATACAAATCTACTTAAACTTAAGTACCAATGGATTACCCATTTATTGTGCACATTTATTCCGTTGTCAAATATCTTATCTTGTGATAGCACAGAGTGATAACAAAATTTTTAATTTATTTTTTTTTTCGATATTCTTATTTGAAATGCGAGTATTGCTTTTATTTTTTTTAAACTAAATAGTAGTCAAAGAAATGCCATGCAATGGCTTTGGCCGATATTTTATATATATTTTTTGTGATTGTGATTTTTGCTATCGTTATTCGGGTAAAATTGCTTTATTTACTATTTATGGAATTAAATACTTAACAGTTATACATATTTTTAAGGTTATTTTAAACCTGTGTTGTTTAAATCAAACACCTGTTGCAAGAGCACCACGTGAAACTACAGCTGTCAGGGCAACAGCAAGAAGAAGATCTAGTGAAGGTTTGTTTTCAAATGTCATTACTTATAAATATTTGACATTTGGCATAACTGCAATGAAATTTTATTTAAGAAGAAAGAACGACGAGCTGTTGACTGTTTAAATTTGCCGGCATTTCGAGGCTGTAAACAAAGTATGACGTCTGTTATACCAGAGTAATAAAAACGTATGTTGTCAATGGAAAATAACGCAAAATGTTGTGAGACATCACAGGACTTGTAAAAAATTCAGTTGGCGTAGGTTCGGAAGGAAATTCAATTTTAGGCCGTGTGCCAATTGCATTAAAATGGAGTTTAGAGTTTATCCACTGGCTAACTTTTTAAATTTTCGAAGGGTTAAAAAAACGTATTTTTTGCTGTTGCAATTTGATCAAAAAGAATATTTTTTTAAAACCTGACGTTTAAATTAAAAAAAACGTTCTTTATATTCTCCTTTAGTTTAAGTTATCGAACTATTTGCCCATCGTACTATTTTCAAGCATTTTTGAAACCAACTTTCCTCAAAAACTTAATTTTATTTTAGTTTACATTTTAACATTAAATTTTCTGACACATGTTGCCTGCCTGCTTTTTTTAACAATCTTCACAATGTGTTATTGTGAGTAGGTACTGCAAAAGCGTATAAACCCACACAAAACAAGCCATCCACTTAAAAGGTGCCCTCCATCTCTCTACTTTCCTATAACTCATGATGATGAGTTGTAGGAAACGGCAAAAATTAGACACTAGATAGATTTTAGCAAGGTCCTGATTTGTATACAAATTTAAAGTCTATATTCACCACACTATTTTCAAAAAATAGCCACTGGCTAAAATTTGGCACACGGCTTTAGTTCAAAAATTTGAGTATTTCCCTTTGTGAGGAATCGTCTTGACAGTTCAATTTAAAAAAAAACACATGAGAAGGCTACAATCCGCTGTGCGGATCGGTTAAAACCCTATCCCATCACATCCTTAAAATAAATTTTCCCAAAATGTCAGCTTTATGGCGATGGCATATAGAAAATGTCATTGTCACGACATATTGTTCAGAGAGTTTATCAAAATCGTTTATGGTTCGACAAACAAAAACGTTTTTCACCTGCGTTACGCTATGAGGCAGTGTATACAAATGGCTTTTGTATGAAAACGCCTCCAAAATGTGGGCGTAGGTTGATATTATATATAGAGGAAATGTTTATTATACCAAAAGTGGACTCAGCGATGGTTAGTGCGATGATCTGCAGTTCAGAAGGTCTGGGTTGTATTCCCAGTCGTAGCAATACCTAAATGATTTTTCACTGGCCCTCCTCTCGTGATGATCTGACAAATCATCCGAGTAGTATCAATTGTCATGAAAGCTTATCTCAACTTAGCCGTTCAGATTTGGCATAAAAACAGGAGGTCCCGCGATCGTGCTAAGAAGTACACACGCACACATGAATGGTTGTGAGAAAAAAGCTAGGCCTAGGGTACTAACGAGCCTGTTGCGCCATAAATTGTTTTGATGATTTTGCATACAATTTTTTTAGAAATGTTTAAAATTTTACCGAAAAACTGTGGGCGTGGCAAAAATACGAACGAAGTATAGACATTATTGATGTCTGGACATGATTTTCAAACACTTTTTTCAAAATTTCTAATGGTTTGGCCTAAAACTACGTTTTTCTTAACAGTAGGCGGATTTGAAAAATTTGTACCCTTGTTCTGCTGTGAGCAACAACAAATACCTATACCGAATTTCATCATTCTAGTTAAAAGCTTAAGGCCCAAAAACTGGTGACGTACGGATGGACGGACGGAAAGGCGGACATGGCTAAATCGACTCAGATATCGATTCTGAGTCGATCCATATACTGTAAGGCATATCTAGCTAAATTATTTCTCAATGTTACAAACTTTGTTTCAAAACTTATATACCCCTTTGGGATAGGGTATAAAAATGGCCGCAGAGTATAAAAAGGTTGTTTGATGAAGAAAATGTAGATGGAGCTGCAAATAACTGCAAGCTGATGCTTCACAGAATAGTTAATATGAGCAAAACCAATCGCTATTCGATTGTAGAGCTAGACGATTTAATCCACTTTTGTAACTTATGTTACACCTCTGGTCTGTTAATTCCGAAAATAATTTTTTTTAAATTTTTTTTAAAATTTTTTTTTAACAATTGCACGATAAATACAATAACGATATATGCTGATCCATATTTGAGACAACGGACTTATTTTTTCTGAATTTTTGGGTAGCTGTCCTGATCTAATCAGTACCACGGGAGGCACTCTATTGAATAACTCTTTCCCGGGGATATTTTTGCCCATCACTCATTTTTGCTGGAAAATGTATGCTTGGAAACTGCTTAAATTCGCTTCGCTCTAGCTTTGTTGTTAGCTGTCAGTAGGTTTGATATCTTAAAGAACTGTCGCAAGACTATAAAATGGGTAAAGCGTAGTTTTTTTTTAAATCGAAAAAACGCTCAAATTTGCATCAAGTATTCAAAATTTGTATTTTAATTGATAAATAGGCGTTTGTCATTTGCGTTTTAAAAACAACTTCAAGTAACTGTTGTCCGCGGCTCCGTTTCAAATGGTCCATTCGGAAGCTCTAATTTGGCGTTACTTTTCTGCGCATTTCGGCCTGTATTTCACGAATTACTCGTGTTATGTTATCTTGTAAGGCTTCAATCATGTTCTGCTTGCCCACATAGACTAAATACTTTACATAACCCCACAAGAAAAAAATCAAAAGGCGTTAAATCGCATGATCTTGGCGGCCAACTCACAGGGCCATTTGTCTGCTGACCAAATCCATCCTTCAACATTTCCATTGTTTTCCGAGCTGTGTGGCATGTGGCACCGTCTGGATGAGACCACATTCAACTTTAAGTTCAACTTTAAAGAAAAATGGACCGATGATACCACCAGCCCATAAACCACCAAAATTGTTGGTTTTTCGGGATGGCATGTAGCTATCCACCGACAGTTTTCCTTACTTAAGTATCCGTTGACCCAGAAGTGAGCCTCATCGCTGGTCGTAACAAACGGTCACATTTTTCACAGAGCGCGAATTTTGGTAATAAATTTCAATCATTTGTAATCGTTGCTCGTTTGTAAGTCTTTCCATGATTAAATGGCAGAGTATATCTACTGAAAACCATTCACTTTGACAGATGACGTTTTACGTCATTACTAACCAGTGCTGCCAACCTAAAAAAACTTAACTCTTAAAAACCAAGATTTTTCTTCTCAATTTGAGGTTTTTTCATCATTCTTATAGCTTTAAATTATGCAAAGAAATTTGAAGATTTGTGCGTTATCCTAATAACATCCTGATACGTTGCTAGGCTATAAGAGATAAACACTTTTCAACTTTATTCTGTTATTGTTATGTTATCAATAATGTAATCATCAGCAAATGTTTCCAGAAAATATATTGATGTTTCACGCGTCATGTTGTATGTTGCGCAATCTTGTTAAAACCAAAGCTTTGCCAAGCCAATGGCATTCAACTTAGTAACGAAGAAGTCGGAACTCATGTGCCAATAGCACTCTCTATTGACAGTAAAATTCTGGCCGGCATCATCCTTAAAACAATATGACCAACAATTCCAGCCCGTAAAGCACACCAAACAGTGAGTTTTAATGGTTGTAATGGTGTCTCGATAAAGGGTTCTGGGTTTTTTCACTCCAAATTCGTCGGTTTTGCTGTTTACGTACCCATTTAACAAAAAAAGGGCCTCATCGGAGAAAAACATTTTGCGTTGGAAATGAGGATCAAGCTGAATCAAACTCATGCACCGAACCAACGACGCGCTTAATGGTCAAGCGGTTTTGAATCTTTGCACGCGTTGTTCTGTTGTTAATTTATTCATCGCAAAATGGCAACACGTACTAAATACAAATAAACTTTCAACTGTCAGAGTAACGATCTGTAAAAACATTGTTGCCAGCTTAAAAACCAAACCTCTTAAAACAGCCTTTATAAAAATATTAGACGTGTTTTTTTCCAGATCTATATAGGCTTAGATAACAATTTACGTGAAAAATATAACACCACCGAAGCCTATATAGATTTCACGAAGCATGGATAATTATCCAGTCTTACAACCTTAGCCAAAATAGAAAATGTGCTGCCAAACTTTTTTTTTTTTCAATCGTTATCCAAAACGATTGTCGGGAATGTTTACAGCTGGCGTCTTAGATTAGGAGCACTACAGTAGTGGCAGTTCTGCTTATTCACAAGTCCATTAAGATGGGCGCTACAGTCGCTGAATCACCGTTATTGTAAAACGTTGACTACCAAAAAAACACTGCATAGCGACTGAATTCCCTTGAGCTAGTCCACTGATCGCTTTCTTCTTTCGTGGGTGTCTCAGAGTATTTCTCTAAACTCTACTTTCGATTTTTTTCTCTGTTGAGTGGGGGATCCGAAAACCATTTCACTAGCCAACTTTCGGTTTTTACCAAACTTGATTTCAAAATTTCAGATGGAAGATGTGCAGTAATGATATGATCGCTGCTTTGGGATGCCATCAGAAACATGGAAATATGTCAGTCCCAGTCCCAACACCGTTGGGACCTGAGGCGTTTCCTTGAGGCACAAGACATTTTTCTAGATAAAGCAGTGAAGTCGTGGTCTTCTCAGGTCAGCCAATTTTTTTTTTTTAATAACAATGAGTTTTGTTTGGACGTTCTCAAATTTCTGATTAAAAAAAATTGCAAGACCTATTTTCTAGCTTTTTAAAGCATATCCAGCTGCTTTCTTTGATTTTGCTAGATGCTAATAGTTCTCAAAGTTGATGAAGTTTAAACTTGTGATCAATTTCCAAAACTCAGTCTAGACAAATGACTTAATAAAAAAAAATTATCGGCAACTCAGCTCACCATCCAAAGCTTAGCTTATCTAATAATTTGGAAACCTCTGAATCAGTGATATTTTTCACAACTAATAACTTTAATTCTCAATAATTTTCATGATCTAGTGGTTAATGGGTTGGACTACTAAGAGCGGTGTCCCTGGTATAAATCCCGAAAGAATCGATACCTACTTTTGTTCACTTTCGAAAGTCTGACAAGCATCCAAGTTTATAACACCGTCATTAGATATTCGTAAATAAAATTACGCCACAGAGCGTATTCCTTGTGGCAAAAATATAACTTCGCACGAAACTTAGGTTTATGGTCGTTGATGGATATATGGAATCAACGGCCATAAACCTGGGATTCAAATAGTCTTTTTAAGGCGACTATATTTTGTGTACCCCTATCTGACACTTTTCTGTAGACTCCAAATTCTAGCCTTTCAGCATAATACCCACTATTACCTCAATATAATCATTTATGCCCGGTTTCACAGTGGAAGCTAAGTCGCAGCTTAGTTAACGCAGATCTTAAGTTTGGATTTACGGTCTTTTTCTGGATGTCACAGTCATTTAAAAAATGTGGTTTAGCAAAGCCAAGCCGAGTGATTGTGAACAGTTTATGGGCAATCAACTACTGTGAATGAATCCGAGATATCAATTAGATTTCAAGTATCTGCTATCATTAATTGTTTAATGATAGTGGAGCTGAAAAAGTGTTTCGAGTTATTTTTTTGAAATATTGAAATTGGTTTACCGAAACCAATGTTTGGATAGGGCATATACCGATTCACTATATCTGAATGAAGTCTTCTCTTATTTTTTCTGCTAATATTTTGTTGATATAAATCCATCCTAATCCAAGCAACAATGGATTGCCAATTTATTTTCCACAATAGCTCTAATCGGTAAAGCCTTAATCTGTATGTCACAAGCTTATCTTTTTATAATATCACGTGATAACAATAGGTGACGTTCAACTAACGTTGAAAGTAAATTTGGGATTATTTTTTAGTAAAGTAAAAACCATGCGATGACTATAGCCGATTGGTTGATTATTATTTTGGTGGCCCTGATTGTGCTTGTGGTAATTTGAGTGAAGTTAATTTATTAAACAAAAAATTGAAAATATTTACATTCTGGAAAGTTAATTTCAAGATATTGTTGTCATGAAGATAAGTCCCATTCAAGGGAATCACCTGAATCTGGAGCAGCCCGACATACAACTGATATATCTAGTGAATCTAATGAAGGTTTGTTCTTAAATGGTTTAAATTAATTAATTTAGTAAGAAATCGGAAGACGGAAATAAAAATAAAAATAAAGTCAATGCAAGTCGATGACAGATGTTACACTTATGTGAGACTGTATATAGGTCTATAGTCTATAAGACTTTTTTTCTCCTTCTTTCGCTACTTTCCATGGATTTGCATTACGAATGACATTATTAAGACGGTCGTTTATATTAACTGACATAAATAAGCGGACAAATAACTGCAAATGAATATTAAGAAATTATTTTTCTTAGAATTAATTAACTCGCCAAAAACTCATTCACAATAGCTATGATGATATTTGATCATTCTTTCATTCACATTCTATTGAATATCAATCAGGTAACATCAAATGTCAGAATTCGCACGATTGTACTTTTGTGTAGTTATGTATACCATAGATTTAGGTAACAAATAAAGAATATGTGTGTGCATTATTGATGCAGGTTTACAGAGAATTTAGAATATTTGACTTTACCTTTCGTTG
Source organism: Rhingia rostrata (assembly GCA_949824845.1). Lineage (NCBI taxonomy): Eukaryota > Metazoa > Arthropoda > Insecta > Diptera > Syrphidae > Rhingia > Rhingia rostrata. The sequence continues at coordinate 75,418,396 of OX463758.1, read as the reverse complement.
TCATAACATTTCACCGATATTGTCATCTTCTTTTATTTTCTGTTCGTTTCTTCAAAATCTTAGGTCTTCGAATTCTCTTCACCGTTCGCTTTAAAATTTCTATGCCATTCCGTTATAATTTTTTATTATGAGATCTATACATTAATGACGTGTACAAAACATCACATGTGTAATAATTATATCAAGCTTGTTCCACTTCAAGGACCCACAAGATCTTCAACAAATCAGTGGGGTAAAAACAATAATGCTGAGACTAAAATTTGTTAGATTCCTCTCTTCATTCTTTTTGCTAAAAGAGCGCAGCTGCTTATTTTGAATAATATCACACTAATTCATCATTTTCAAATGCTGCTATGTAAGGAAACTATTATTTGACAGAAAAAGTTCTACTCTGCCGAAAATGTTTTTCATCTACATCAAAAAATCCCAGTTCAGGTATCTATAAGTGGAAGACACATACTGACTGCTTTTTTGGTCTCCTATATCCCCAACTGATTTATGGTGGATTTCTGCGAAATTTCACCGCTAATAGGGTGTATTGAGCCACTTCCTTTCAATACGAAAACGTATGTTGCGGGAATATCATTGGCAAAGTATTACGTAACAAAAACAACTCACAATTCCACGATTTTAAGGAGTGTAGCATTCCATGGCTTTTCGATGTGTATTCCGCCACTTTCTTACTTCACAAACATCAAACAAATCTGATAGTTGATACCATTTCGAAAAATTATAGCATTACTAACTTACTTAAGTGGCACTATCGTCTGGAATGAACCAGGGTCTCAACCAACATGCATCTCCAATTAGCCCGGTCCTTAGCTCACTGCCATAAGTTGTGCACTTCAGGACACCACTTGTAGGCTGCTAACTTACAGGACACCACAATACTGCTAACTTACTTCTTATCTACGCGTTAAAATTTCTCAGCAGGAGTTAATACAGTCCTCATAGAAGCTCAAAAGTTTTGTCAAGAAACTTGTAGATGCAGTCTTTTCACATCGTATTTTTCCTCTGTCGCGCAGCATGAGCGTATGTTGGCGAATTTGGTCTTGATGCGGATTGTTACAATGCAATTGTCAATGCCTTGAAAATTTAAAACTTATAACCTAAGTCTGTCGCTTGTAACAAATCTACATCCGAATCACCACTGTTTCTGCTCACTATAACAATGTCCGTAGTAGATGTCACAGTTTTTCATCCTCTTTTTGCCCGGCCTATACTATCTTATTTTCTAGATTGCAGAAATGTCTGCTTAGTACCAGCTAAGGTTCTTAACGCCAGGTACATCTACGAACGTAGTTTTCCATTTTTCGTTGCATTTGAACTAAACAATAAAATCGGTCCTTCCTGAGGCTCTTGTTAAGCCAAAACACAACCCCCAACCTATAGGGCAAGCATCAATTTATTAGTTTCATCTAGGGCCAACCGGATCCTCTACGGGATTGAGAGCTGCCATTGGCATCTCAGCTCTTCCATCACTATCTCTGTTCAAGCGGTCTGACTAACCCTCGAGATTCCTAGATGACCTGTGTTCCGAATATGTCGGAGCAGCTTAAATAATTTGTTTACTTTGTCCTTCCTAATCCTTACTGGGACTGTAGACGCCACATCTGACTCCATCTTGGAAATTCTTCCGCTGTCGTCTGGGGAGGTTTATTTGATAGCTAGTTTTGATCAACGAGTGATATTTTATTTCCCATCCTCCTCACATATCTGCAGAGGATTTTTCTATCCAACACCCGAGATCGAGTCAAATGGGAGACTAAAAACATTCCTCTCTGCCGACGCTGCACAATTTTCTATCAGATCCGACGGAGCGGACAATTTTCCGCATACTTCGTCGGATGGTTAAGAATCCATTCGAGGTGTGTGTCATCGGAAAAAAATCGCTTAACTACAATTCGTAAATAAATTCCGCGAAGAATTTGTGTCGGAGGAAATCGGAAGAAGATTTGCACTTAGCTGTCAAAAATTGCACGAAAAATGCACCTAAACTCACTTCAACGCAATTCGTCGGTATGCTTTACGAAATGTCGGGGAAATATTCGGAAAAGCTTTTCGGAAGAATACCTCGCAGCTAAAATCCTCTGAATCGTACAAAATCGGGCTGATTAGCAGGGCTGGTGCTGATTAGCAGGGCTGGGGGTGATTACCACAGTGTTTAACGAAAACAAAACCATTTATTTCAAAAACCAAAAATCGGTGTGCTACATTTTTTGAAATTTGAAATGCAAAAAAGAAACAACACCTTGGAGAGATCCGTACATGGAACACCCCTATTGATTCTACTACAATGTCCACACAGTTTAACAAATCTAGTGCTTTTTATTGTACTTTATTACGTTAGTCGTGACACAAACCAACTGATTGGTAACAATGGTAATTCATTTTTTGTTAGTGTTAGTTTTGGTATTTGGCTTATGGCGGATTGCTCTTTTTCCTAAAAAGAAGTAAAATCTGGAAATACTCTTCCCACCCTTTATTTGGTTTTATTTAATTTACAAATGATAAGTTTATGACTATGTGGTTAATTCAATTTATGTACGAAAGTACATAATGTGTTATGTATGCTTATCATTTGATAACACCAGGTCCCTATCAGTAACTGCAAATTCTTTTAATAAGAGAATAAATTGCGTTTAGAATAGCTAGAACTGCTTTTTTTTTAAAAATAGATTGTATACCTTCAGCCAAATCAGTGTAGGACTAGTCTTTGTGGTACACAGCCTGTAAAATTATATTTCATCAAAAGCCTCCGATGGGACTTATTGCCACCTTTCTTATTATTTTCGCTATAAATGTTGCCTTTATAATAGTTCTAGTAAGGTAGTCGGTGTAATAAAAATATTTATTTTTAGACTAAATTTCAAACTTATTTAGTCTGCCATTAAGTCCTTATGTTGTGGGCAAAATCGTATTGCAAGTGGAACGCCTGCAGCTAGAACAGGAATAAGGGAATATCGTAGTGGAGGTTAGTTTAAAAGTGCTTGTTAGTATTTATTTTTTGTTATACACAATATTGTCTCAATGTAAAATTATAACAGTGCAACAAAATCTTATAGCGATAATCTGCAGGAAATGATAAAAAAAATACTCAATTCGTACTTTGTATGAGAAATCTGAAAAGTTCAAAAAAAAAAACGACTTTAAACAACGAGAAGAATATAATTTGTTTTTATGTCATAACTTTAAACTTAACGAAAACCTCCACCAAGTTGTTTCGTTTAACGTAAGAGTGTAACGTTAAACTGACAAAAGGCTGAACCAACTATAATAGTCGGAAGCAATCGGAAGCTAAAGTCAAAATTCTACGTTAAGTTTTCTTCAGCGCCGTCAATTACTCAAGTTGCCCATAATAGACTTTTGTGAATGGTAGCGATTGTCAGAGTGGAGGTAATTTTACCAAACAAAATTTCGTTGCTTATGACTTACAAAATTAAATTTGCACAGCTGTTGAAGATAAATGCCAATTTTTTGTATGAACGAACAAAATAAAAGGAGAGAGCGAATGAATTTGCTTTTTCGCAAGTGAGAAAAACTGAACTAATCGAAGCGAAAAGCTATTTTGGTCGTACAACACAAATTGCATTTGTCAAAGAGTTACGGAAGTGGTCGTCAGCAACCATCTTCTATTACGATAGTTCAGCCTATACTCTGGTCGAAGCCGATACAGTTTATCTAGACCCAATACAAGTGTTTTATTTCAAAGATTACCAGCAGGTAGCGTAAAAAAACCTTTTCAGTCAATTGTTTTCCTTTACATGAAGGTATTAGTTTATTAAGCCAACTAATTAAATTCAAATTTGGAAAAATAACGCATTCGTATAAAATTACTAAATCGCAAATTAGTTTCACTTGAATTAAACTTAATGGCTTTCATATTACCTTACTGCACAACACTTTGAGTCCTGAAATAATCGGCATGTCCTGTCAATGAATACAATAAAATTAAAAATTACGCAACAGCCTAGTTAGGACTACTTGCCTAGTTCTTTCTCAAAACCGTTTATTTGTAAATGCCTAGTTCTTGCACGATGACAGTACCTCCAGTTTTATGCTGAGTCCGAACGCCTAATTGGATGGTTTGTCAAATCATTATAAGGAACAGAAAATCATTGCTGCCTACGTCTACATTGGGTGCAGTGTAATAAACCACTCGGAATTAAGCCCCATAGGGCCTCCACAGGACTTATTTCTAATTCAAAATAGTTGTAAGCCGCGCCACCATAAAGCATTTACACCTGTGGCTGCTATTGCCATTTGAAATTGGCATTGTGAATATGCAACCCGCCTGGTTGGGATCACTGTTGGATTTGGTGCAGTGCAATAACCCCCTAGGAATTAAGCCCCATCGGGCTTACAAAAAAAGGAATACAGGCCGCAGGGTTTATTTCCTCTGGCGGGGTATATTTCCTTTTGCTTGCGGGGTTTACTTTCCTTGCATGCATCAAACTTCGCACACCCAAAATTAGAAAAGTGAAGCAGTTTCAAATGGCAATAACAGCCGAAGGTCTTAATGCTTTTTTTGCAGTTTATCCCCGCAGGACTTTATTCCGCAGGGGTTATTGCACTGCAACACTAAGTAACAAAAATCAAGAGTTTTGTGCAAATTACATTCCCAATGGAATGAACTATTCAAGTGATGACCTGACGAACCATCTGAATAGTAAGAACTCTTAAGAAAAGATCAGACTTTCGGATTCAGTATAAAACAAAAACCACACATGTGCAATTTTGAACGGTCGAATTTAAGAAGATATCTTTATTGAATCTCAGCTCTCATTGGTCAATTCACCAATTAATTTATCTGACATTTGAAAAGAAAATGGTTAACCACCCGATGTTTGCCTTAATCCAAGAGCATAAACTGGCGTTTCCACATTTCCATTTAATTCCTCTATCCGCCTTCGTCGTATACAAATACGTCTAACTCTCCCGGCATTATGTCCATTAAGCAGCAGAAAATGCTTCCTGAGTACAAATAAAATTCCCTACGCGTCAGGGACTATGTTGCCATTGTTGTTCCCAAAGTCTGCGTTTCTTCTTTGAAACTCCCAGTTGTATGGATTTTTTGTAGAGTTGACAGATCTTCTTCTGGTCTTGAGACTTTTCAATTTCCTTGAGATGGGAGGATGCTTGTTTTCTTTCTTTCTATTGTAGGATTTTCTTCACCTCTCTCAATCTGACTCGATACTTTTGTTAAGCGTCGCGGGTTTTTCGCCCGGATATATTCTTCTTATGTCATTTTTGTTGGTACTTGCAAATATAATCATGCCACGAGCGGTCATCTTTTTTGATGACGTATCGATTCTGTATTATTGATAATGGTGGACGGTGAGTCTCTAACTTACATGTTGAATCCATCAGTTTTCGAATTTTCTAATTCATTCGTAGCTCCTTCTCGTTCGACAGTCGAGCACTAAGTAAGGCTGCGATCAGAAAATTTTCAGAATCGACGATTCCCGCTCTGATTGTGTAAAGGAGGTTGGATGCGTGCCTCCTCGTGAGAACCTATTGCTGCTGAACATAGTATTACATGCTGCTGCAAAGTCTGTTAGTCGATAGCCATTACCTGTTATCGTTTCATGGAGACTATGATTTTCAATTAACCCGCCAATTTCGCATTGAAGTCCTCCGTTCAGGAGGTCGTACAGACTCCCCTTGATAGGTTAGAGGCTACAACTGTCCCTCTGATTGTACAAGGTGGGCAAAAAGAGATCCCTCTATTGGAAAATACTCTTATTTTTACAAATGGCCGTGAATGTCAAATCTGTTTTGACATTTGTGGACTAGACAGATGTAGAATACAAGTGAACAAGCCATGGAGCGATACACTCCCTAAGAACGCGGAACAATCGAAGCGCACGATTTTTCGACCAAAATCATAATGAGCTCATTTCCGTCTCAGCGGGTACGTGAACAAGCAAAAATATCGCTTCTGGGGCACCGAAAATCCACGAGTAATGCACGAGGAGCCATTACACCCGCTCAAAGTTACTGCATGATGCGCTGTTCACGCTGGAAGTGCCATCGGTCCATTTTTCTCGAGAACCCCGCTGGTCAAACGACACAGTGGACGGTGCGCGCTATAGGGCCATGTTAACCGAGTTTTTTTTTGCCTCAATTTGACGAATTTGGATTGGAGGACATGTGGTTCCAACAGGACGGAGCAACGGCACACACTGCGCGAGCCACAACCGATATTCTGTAGGTCAAACAACACCGGATGACTTCTTTTGGCCCACCTTGTATGTAATGAACATAATGGATGTTGGATGCTTGATTCGCATCTATTACCACGTCGTTTCATCGAGGTTGTGCTTTCCAACATACCCGCGGAAGATGTTTTCCTTTCGATTTTCACCTTGAAGTAGGATTCTCACATCGTATTCCGGACAGACCCCGTATCCTCTAATGATTCCTTCTTTGTATGCTCTCCAGTCTCATCGATTGGGGGCGTGTTTGGGCTGATGTTGGGAAATGTTTCTCTATTGCTCTGATGCGTATCAATGCCAGGCAATCGGATTAAAGTCAATTAATGCACAAAAAATCCACATCCCAATATGTGCAACCTTTGTTGACAGGTGACAGATATTTTCGGGATCACGATAATGCCTGCCCTGTACCGCGAGAGGATATATTCAATTTTTTTGAGTAACCCCAGGGATGTACAGATGTAATAAATGTCGCATGCTTTAACTTTTTTCCATTCCTAATCTTGTCCATGTCGCGTGCTTTAATATTTCGCATACCTGGTCTGGTCCATAATTGTGTTTGTGTCTCGGTAATGTTTGCCCTATACCGTGCAAGCACAGATTTAAGTTCTTAGGTAGCATCCGGGTGATACAGCAGGCGTACGTTCCAGCTGTACTCGTTACCCGAAACTGTTGTCTTTCTCATAACTAGAGGGGTTTTCAATAAGAGCGCTACAAACTTTTTTAAATAAAACAAAAACGGTTTTGGATATCAATGAAATTATTCATTCCTGTGAAAGTACGTCTTATGCCATTATGTATGGAACTCGATTTCTTTTGCATGGCCACCACGGGCACGCTTGCAGAAGTCCATACGCTGAACCAAATTTTCGACGGTTTTCAAGCCGATACTGCTGCAATTTCACGTTCAATATTCGTACGAAGTTCATCAATCGTCGCTGGCTTGTTGGCATAGACCATAGACTTGACGTAGCCACACAGGAAATAGTCTAACGGCGTCGACCGAGGCGGCCAACCGACTGGACCATTTCGTGAGATAACACGTTCTCCAAACTTGGTTTCCAATTAATTGATTGTGGCATTCGCTGTGTGGCTTGTGGCGCCGTCCTGTTGGAACCACATGTCCTCCAAGTCCATATTATTCAATTGGGGCCAAAAATATTCGGTTATCATTGAACGGTAGCGATTCCCATTCACAGTAACGTGCCGGTCTTGATCATCACGGAAGAAGTACGACCCAATGACGCCGCCGGCCCATAAACCACACCAAACCGTAATTTTTTCGGGATGCAATGATGACTCATGGAGTACGTGTGGATTGCTGCATGACCAATACCGCATATTTTGTTTGTTGACGAAGCCATTCAGCCAGAAAATTTTACCGATGAAAATCCGAATCATTTTCAAGTTGTTGGTCAGCCCAATTCACGAACATACGACGCTTCTGGTGGTCAAGAGGCTTCAGTTCTTGCGTCAATTTAATCTTGTAAGGATGTAGGCCAAGATCTTTTCGCAAAATTCGCCACAACGACGTCACAGAGATGGCCAACGCTTGAGAACGTGGTGTGAGAGATACACTTGGGCTTTCTTCAATTGAAGCCTCAGCGGCAGCAATATTCTCTACACTACGGGCACTTTTTTGTCTCACTGGCACGGGAACATTTTGTACTTTACCTGTGGATTCAAATTTGTCCACTAGACGCTCAATTGTTGATCTGCTAGGACGATTATGACGACCATAAATTGGACGTAGCGCTCTTCGAGTTGAGGCTAACGAATCCGAATTTCGGTTGTAAATTTTAATAATTTCGACTCGTTGTTGGATCGTATATCTTACCATCATGAAATGGCAAACCTTACTGAAGAGAAATGTTAAAAGAGCGGCAAGAAATATGGCGTCGTTTGCTGTCCCTGTCGCTCAACTTTTGTAGCATCCCTGTTGAAAAACCCGATAGCTTTGGGCTCCCGCTAGTTGTTTGACTGCACGTTATCTGTTACTTGATGAACGAATTTATTCTTTAGATTGTACATAAAACTTCGATTTTTTAATATAAAAGAATATCGGACATCACATAAAAAATTCGTCGACGCTACACCCAAAAGCTTTCCTATCTCTACACTAATAATGGATTTATTGAACACGCGCAAAAAATTATAACCCATCATTTACAATCGTGTTGCGATAGTATTTTATGATCTAAAGTTTCGGTTATCGGTATAATCTACAAGACGGGATGGGAACTGTCGGTTACTACGTCATTGAACCTACCCTGATATTCCAATCTTGGCAATTTATAACTCATAAGAATGAACAGGCTCTTCTTAACAACTCTTACTATAGATAAACATAATATCCATATAGGAACACTTTATGAACATAGATTGGCATTGATCTGCGATTAATTCAGTACTTATCCTCTTGTATTTCAAAGCTGGTATTATCAACAGTTATCTTAGATAACACCATACAAGTGCGCTGCAATAAATTCTCTAACAACCAAAGTATTCCTTTATTGCCAAAAATGTTTTAGATACATTTGATAGGTGTTTCGCGATGGTGAAAGTTTTGTGTTAATGTTTTTTTTTTTTAACTAATTTTTTGTTCAATAAAAAAAGCTATGAAATGAATTACGGATCTTCAATACTTCTCTTTCTTCTAATACTGAGTTTTCTGCTGGTACTCCGAGTAAGTAAGCATTTTCAATTTATTTTAACAAAAAGCAAAACACGCCCAAAATCAATTTCTGCATTTTAAGGGGATTTGTTATTCGAGAAAGAAAATGGCTGATGATGGAGGAAGTACAACAGGAGAAGGTTTGTAATTAAATCCTACTCTGTATATTTAGTAAAAAAACAAAAGTTTTAAAACTTAACGAAATTCGATAGCCATAATTTTGAGACAGTTAACACCGTTGGTATTCTGACAGATAAGTGCATTTCGCAAAGTACAATTTTGTAATTTATAGCGTTTTCCATTGTAAATCTGGATTTTGACCAGAAATTTGATTTCTTTTGTTACCAATGGAATACGATTTCAGATTGATTTTTTTCTGAGGTTCTATTGTTGGCATTTCATGTCTGTGAAGTTAGTGTCGGTGTAACTGTCAAGTTTGCAGTAGCACAGGTTGTTTGTTTTTGATTTGATTTATATTTCACATCGTATTGCTACAGTTTCAAAGGCTAAAAATAGTTTTTCATAACCGAAATTATCTCCAATCAAAACGAAAATCACTCTTGTCAAACTGACAGCCATCATTTGTATTAGTGTTACTGCAAGGGGGGGTTCGAATCTACCAAAAAATCCAGATCTGCAAAATTGATCTGAGATGAAAAAAAAAATCAATTTTTTGCTTAATAGAATAGAATTATCATGAAAACCTTATCTCATCTAAGCCCTTCGGATACGGCATGAAACACGAGGTCCCGCCATCGTGCATGACGTAAACAAGTTACAAAAAAGTTAGCCCCTGGGTACTAACGAGCCTGTTGCGGCAATATTTGTTTCTGTTTTTTTAATTGGATGTACATAAACTCTTTCTTGAACAAAGCAGAATAAGTGTAGAAATTATAAAATCCGCACACAATTTGTTGAAACGTCGTTTGTGAAATTTTTAAAAAGTTAAGGTATCTGAACAGTTTATTTTCTATGTTTCATCCATATTTATTTGAAAAGAAAAGAAAGATCATGAGATCTTGTCTACACATCCATCCATCATTTTGAACTACTCTCACTTTTTGGAGGCATTTTCCTAAAACGGTTATAATATCCTATACTGACGGACCATTGTAGTATAAATTTGGTACATGATCTCTTTGTGCAGCCCTCGATTAGATGTAAATAAAATTTTAAAATCGATAATGAATTTTCAAGATATTTAGACAGGTTACATTGTCTATATTTCATCTACACAAAATTTGTAGCCACGGACCTTTGATCAATTTTTTTTTTATTTTTGTGCCACCCTGAGTGTTGTACCTAACCTAACCTAGACCTTAAAGCCACCACTATGTACTACCTTTTTCTATCTTAGCCACCATAACAGGTTCTCCTGTTGCAACTCACTCCGACGGTCCCAATCGGATACACTCCTATTGAACCCCAGGCGCTCTCCTCCGTCCTGAGCGACTACGTCTCGGTCGTATAATAGCCGCCTATCCACATTTCGTCGGAAGACGTGGTAGATAAGCGCATCCCCCAATTTATCCTGTATCAGCTCTCGACTATACAAACATAGGAAAGCTTAGGGCGGAATGAAGCCGCTTAAACACACACTCTCAAAACATTCATAATTGGGGTAGAAGGCCCCAAATATGAAACTATTGTTCGAAGCCATCGCTCTTTTCCATTTGAGATGGGGCAACGTTGAACCACATCGGGCACCCATAGGCAATCATCGGCCTAATGAGGGCCATGTAGCAAATCACCTTCACCCCTCTGCCAAGACGACTGCTATAAAACAATTGTCTTGTCAGGGCAAACGCTCCCCTAGCTCTCGCCAGCATCTACATGTCTTCCGAAATATAGATACTGTTCTAACCAGATGCCAAGGTATTTTACTACACTTTTACTCGCCAGTGGCTGTCCGTTTGGCCCAACGATCACCAGCTTGCACCAGTTCTTTCTCTTTTCCGTATAGGTCCTAGACAACGGCGTCCTAAAGAGGATACTTTCCGATTTCTGAAAGTTGATTTTCAACTTCCAGTAATAACAATATCTCTGGATCTTGTCGAAGTCCCGCTGCAAAAGAGTTCAAATGACCTCGACAGTAGGGTCTGTACTCTACGCGATAAGATCGTCCGCATACGCAATTGCCTGAGTAAGAGTATACCTGTCATATCACTGGTATAAATGCTGAAGAGAATCGGCGAGTTTACCGCTCCCTGCTGCAGACCATTTATAATGAAAAATTCTGTGGTAGAAGTAACGTTGCCACTTTTGACAATAAACGTTACAAACAAATAGTAGTGGTTTACTTATGCCAAGTCTGGTCAGCTTTAGATAGAGGCCCTTGTCAAAAGCCTTCTCTAATTCAGCCAGACATGCGCCCGTGCATTGTTTTTTGGCTTTGTTTCATTGTATATCAGAGACAAGTTTTGAGTCCCGCCTTGAAACCAAACTGGTTCTCTGGTATAATATCATTATCCTCGACCAGAAATTTTCCGGAAATTTACCGGAAACTATCGCCGTTTTCCAACGCTGTGGATAATATGCGTTATTTAGCGAGTTATTGAACAGCGTGGCGTAAATGTCCACAGCTTCAGGGGTAAGTTTCGCAGTACAATGATGGATACACCATCGACTCCTGCTGACTTCTTTTTCTTTATGGAATCGAAGATGATCCAGAGTTCCACCTTCGAGATTAACAGGGGACTAGACCCACTTCGCTCGGCGACTATGGCATTTTCCAAGTTTTCGTCATCAAACCGGGTGAAACCACGGTTCTCAGATCGCCATTGCGTTATGTCGTTTCGGAGACGGAAATGATGGAGCAGGGCATTGTTTTCCAGGACGCAGTTCGGGCGAATGATATCTTTCATCTTATACACTTCCTGAAAGACAGCCTCCACTGAATGTGGTATATTTATGCCGTGACGATGCCATGATAAAATTATTCTAGCTAGATAAAACGTATACAAACAATAAACCGTGAAAACCGTTTTCCCCCCATGTTTAATCAAAAATACATCATCAAAATGGCGTAGACTTCCTTCCGGCCTGTTCTACGATTAGTCTTGCTTTTGTGTGCCAATTTTTTTTAAATATAGAACACAAACCACTAAAACGTTTTCACACCTCGTTGCATTTGACCGTGACAACTTCTTGTAATATTTCCTACAAAAGAACGTCATCCGAACCGACAACAACCGCTGCATTGTACAACCGCTCTTACAACAACCGCTGTATTGTACGTTTTCCCTGTCATATTCATAATTAATGCTGTGTTCCGCATAGCATTGAATTTGACGCATTTGAAATGAGATTATAGTACACAAAGCTTTGCAGCCAATTTGTAAAGATTATCACTTGCTGTGTTGGGTAAACCCATTCAAAAAGAAAAAAAAAAAAAAAGAAAAACACCTGAAACAACGGCCATCTGGTACACGCCCAAGGTCGTGCATTCGAATTCCGAAATCTTTACGTAACACACACATGAGTTTTCGTTTCGGATATTCGCAAAACAAATAACTTCGATGGTCATTTCATGGTGCAGGTATAAAAATGTTGAAGGGAAACCAACAAATTCGGTGCCGGACTAATGTGCCCGCTGATCTGTCAGTGTTATTATCTAAGATGAATTTGGTCGATTATTAGCAATAAATCACTCGGATATCTTAATTCGAATTTATTTAAAATTCAACGTAATACCAATCTTGACAGTTAAGTTCACCAATCTGGGGGGTAAATTAAATTTAACTACTAACACTTAGAACACGGAACTAACTTTATAGGATGGTTTTTACGTCTTCTTATGATGGTTAATGAGGATATTACTAACAAACCGATAACAATCAGTTACAATCACATGAGAAGATTTTTTTTATTTTAAATTTCACTCAAAAACGCGCAGTGTAGTGGTTCCGCATGCAAACTGATTTTCTGTGGATTGTGCATGCGGCACGAGTGATTTGAGGAATTTTTGCATTTGTTGTTTGTGCAAACATGAATATGTAGTGTGATTGCGAATTTGCGCAATTATGGTGGATAAATCGATCGGAGGGTACATTTTCAAATTATTAATTCCGACCATATAAGGGATGTACATACAAATGGGTACTACACAGTTTGCAATAATTGTGTGTAGAGCAAGCGTGATTGATTGTGCATGCACCCATGCGTGGTACATGGTCCTATCGATTGACCATTATTTATCAGCCCTAGCGACGCATCAGTTGGAGCGAAAAATTCCCGATTTTGTACGATTCGGAGGATTTTAGCTTCGTGGTATTCTTCCAAAAAGCTGTTCGGAATATTTCTCCGACATTTTGTAACGCATCCCAGTGAATAGCGTTGAAGTGCGTTCAGGTGCATTTTCGTGAAATTTTTGATAGCTAAGTGCAATTCTTTTTCCGATTTCACTTGACACAAATTCTTTTCGGAATTTCGGGCACGCTTGCAGAAGTCCAGACGCTGAACCCAATTTTCAACGGTTTCAAGCATAAATCGGCCGATACTGCTGCAATTTTACGTTCGATTTTCGTACGAAGTTCATCAATCGTCGCTGGCTTGTTGGCATGGACCATAGACTTGACGTAGCCCCACAGGAAATAGTCTAACGGCGTCAAATCGCACGACCGAGGCAGCTGTGTCTAACGACTGGACCATTTCGTGAGATAACACGTTCTCCAAACTTGGTTTCCAATTAATTGATTGTGGCATTCGCTGTGTGGCTTGTGGCGCCGTCCTGTTGGAACCACATGTCCTCCAAGTCCATATTATTCAATTGGGGCCAAAAATATTCGGTTATCATTGAACGGTAGCGATTCCCATTCACAGTAACGTCCCGGTCTTGATCATCACGGAAGAAGTACGGCCCAATGACGCCGCCGGCCCATAAACCACACCGAACCGTAATTTTTTCGGGATGCAACGATGACTCATGGAGTACGTGTGGATTGCTGCCTGACCAATACCGCATATTTTGTTTATTGACGAAGCCATTCAGCCAGAAATGAGCCTCATCGCTGAAGATGACTTTTCGATGAAAATCCGAATCATTTTCAAGTTGTTGCTCAGCCCAATTCACGAACATACGACGCTTCTGGTGGTCAAGCGGCTTCAGTTCTTGCGTCAATTTAATCTTGTAAGGATGTAGGCCAAGATGTTTTCGCAAAATTCGCCACAACGACGGTACAGAGATGCCCAACGCTTGAGAACGACGTGTGGGAGACACATTTGGGCTTTCTTCAACTGAAGCCTCAGTGGCAGCAATATTCTCGACACTACGGGCACTTCTTTGTCTCACTGGCACGGGAACATTTTGTACTGTACTTGTGGATTCAAATTTTTCCACTAGACGTTCATTTGCTGATCTGCTAGGACGATAATGACGACCATAAATTGGGCGTAGCGCTCTTAACGTTGAGGCCACTGACTCCGAATTTCGGTTGTAAATTTTAATAATTTCGACTAGTTGTTGGATCGTATATCTTTCCATCATAAAATGGCAAACCTTACTGAAGAGAAATGTCAAAAGAGCGGCAAGAAATATGGCGTCGTTTGCTGTCCCTGTCGCTCAACTTTTGTAGCGTCCCTGTTGAAAAACCCGATACTACTAGATACTATGTAAGTGGCGCTAGAGTCCGGAATGAACCTGGGCCTCTACCAACCTGGATCTCCAATTAGCGTGTTTCTTAGTGTTCAGTGTCTACTTATATACGCTACTTGAAGTGAGGTCTCTCCTCTTCTACGTCCGACGTCTGTATGGGAATCGAAGACTGCGAGTATTGTTGCCGATTCGCTCAACATGTACTAGCCATCTTAACCGTCTAATGCAGTGTCGACCAAGGATTTCTTTATTCGCTTTTGATAGCGCTGTAGAGCAGAACTGGGATGATCATGGTCTTATATAGGATCTCCTTAGTAGTTCGAGTGAGGCCTTTACTACTGAATTGCCTTCTTAGCCCGAAGAAACAGCGGTTGGTAAGAGTAATTCTTCGTTTATTCGTATAATTTCTGACGAGATGTCGTTGTTAGAGTTAATAGCGGCGCCGATATAGACAAAGTCCCGTACTACCTCAAAGTTATATCTGTCAATGGTGACGTTCTGTTCAATTTGTCGATGTTGTGTGTGCATTCGTTTTGACAGCATTTACTTGGTCTTACCCTCATTTACTGCTAAGCCCATTGTTGTCGCTTCCTGCTCTGTACTAAGCGTGGATGTGACATCATATTGAGTCCGTTAATATCTTCGACGTATGCTATTACTGGTGTTGGCTCGGGATTTTGACACAATCCTCTCAAGAATGATATTAAGGAAGTCGCATGATAGTTCTGTATAGTTCGTCTCTATAAACGCTGCTGTATGCGTCTTTGAAATCGATGAATAGGTGGTGGGTATCGATTTGGACTTCTTTAGTTTTTTCCGGGACCTAACAGTTGTGAAGATTTGATCAGTTGCGGACGTTCCTGTCATAAAACCACCCTCACATATTATAGCGGATAGTATTTTTAGGCGATCTTTAGAAGACTTAATCCTCTATATTTGGCCCAGTTCAGAGAGTCTCCCTTGTTGTGGATCGGTTATTGTATATTATACTGCATATATTTATACCATTTCAACATCAATGTATATGTCACTTCCAACTCTCAGTCTCCTTGTCGGAATCCAGTATATGTTTAGAAAACTTCCAGCTGTTTTCAAACTGGGCTTTGCATCGAATGTCTTTCAGTATTAGGCGACTCAGCTTTATCTCAATCTCTATAGTGCTCCAGTCAATGAAAAATGATGTTTCTTGACTTGAGATACGATTTTATTTCACAGGATTTACCTTAGTGTCGAAATTTGTTTTATTATTGATTTGTCGGGCCCGTAGACATATTGGCACATACCGATAAAAGTGTTGCAGAAATGCTTAAGACAATCAAACAATAAGTTGGATGAAATCTTATGTGCGAAATTTATTAGGGATATTTCTAGATAGTTGGTGCAAGAATTTTATCGCAGTTCTCAAAGATGGGCATAAGGAGCTGATATTCCAGTCGTTGGACATGCTTTCCACCATCCAGACACTTATGAAGGTTTTGTAGATGTAAACTTCTGCTGGTATTCCTTTAGAACCACCTACCTCTTTTCAGCTTCAGCTCTTCAATACTAAGAGGAATCGCTACTTCTTCGTTAACTGGAGGTGGGTCGATTTCTTGACCTATAACTCTCTCGACATTATTCTCACTAAGCAACTGTTGGAAATTCCGCCTGAATACATATATATGTACATTAAATGTAATTCCCTGTGCATCCGTGACAAGGTTGCCATTATTTTTTTCCAATGTCTTCGTTTCTACTTTAAATCTGTCAGGTATTTGGCTTTTTTTTGGTGGGTCAAAAGAAGTCATCCGAAGTTGTTGCCGTATATCGCGAACCGTCCACTGTTTTCGTTTGAGCAGCAGCGTTCTGGAAAAAAATGGCTCCTCGTGCATTACTCGTGTATTTTCGGTGTGCCAGAAGCGATAGTTTTGCTTGTTCACATATCCGATGAGTTGGAAATGAGCCTCAACGCTCATTATGATTTTGGTCGAAAAATCGTCCACTTCGCTTGTTCTTGGGGAGTGTATCGCTCCATGGCTTATTCACTTGTATTCTACATCTGTCTAGTCCACAAATGTCATTGGCGGCCATTTGCAAAAATAAGAGCATCTTCCAGTAAGTTGATCTCTTTTGGCCCACCTTGTACAATCGACGGATGTTATTCTCGTCGCCAATTACCCTAAGCTGAGGGGCTCCGTTTCTCGATATATAAAATAGGAGGGCCTCTTGCTTAAGGCCGAACGGAGAGTTAGAGAAGATTCTCATGACAGGGTTACTTTGGGATGTTTGTCAGTGACCCCGCTCATAGTAGTCCAACGGACTAACCACTAGGCTACTGCATGTGCAGTGCAGCAACATAGTGCTGATCAAACAAAATTCGGCAGTAGATGTTTAAGAAGAAGATGATGACCAATCATCATCTATTCCGAAACAGATCGTAGACGCAGTAGAGAAAGACTTAAGTCTTCGTCTTAAGTGGCACACACAAGTAGAAACTAACCTGAAACAACTAGTAATGCGTTACTGGAGGCAGCTAGCTAAACGTCGAGCAAATTATATCGGTTGAGATTGGTTAAGGCCGGGTTCAACCCAGACTCATCCTTCCACCTTCACAAAATTGTAATTTCTATGCAAATAATCGAACTGAAATCAAGTTGTGTTGGACGCAGATAGATACCACCTAAATGAAGGACTAGGTAGGCATGTCTGTACATTACAAGTGCCGTAAGAACTACTGATTAAACAAATAAAATGAGAAACCCACTTGCGAACCAGTTGCCTAATGGGAGGGTTATGATCCTTCAATCCTTTTAATTACATCACTGTTGTTGTTGTCAATTGGAAGGGTTATGTACCCCTTTGCACTTTGAAAATGGTATTTCAACAAAATGGATTTTCGATGTGAAAGCAATTCTATCAATCTATCATTCAAATGTTGCAGCTAAAAATTTATTCAAATCAAGACATCTCATCTGAACACAAATTAAAGAAACGTATCGACTGCCATATTGTTTTCGGTCTTAAATTCGGATTTTTCTTGTGCTCTATGAACCAAGGAATCCCGAGTAAATTAAGCATAGTCAATGTTTTTAAGCCTTTGGTTTTGTGTCCTGTAAGGGTTATTAAAAGTTTGAAATATGTAAAAAAAAATCAGTGGCGTATACATAACCATTCATTGCTCAAACATCAAAAATAAGTCTATCAACGCGCCAAATACGCTCCAAACTGAGTTTTTCCCAAAACAAAAAAAACAGAAAATCTTTATAGAAAACTGAAGTGTTCCCACACATTTTTAGATTTCAAAACTCTGTATTGGTAGACTTCAACCTTTAATAAGTTGTTCGAGCGAACACACCTTTGATAAATTCCAATAAGTTCCATTGTTCCATTGGTTTCGAACAACAGCAGACAGACTAGCTGTCAAAACAAATTAATTTCTTCTCAACAATATTCAGTTTCACATTTGTTTTCATTAATTTCATTTTAATTTGATTACAAAATTAGTAAGAAAATTAATAACCTCAAAGTTTTCAACATGATAAATCGAAATTGACGATGTCTTCAAATCTGACGTAGATCCGTGTAGATAAAGTGCTTCATTTTACCTTTTTTTGAAACGTCACCTAAGACCTGGTTTTCGAAAACTGAGTTTTCGGTTTGTTATAAAAACTTTATAATCTAAAGCATTGTTTGTTCGAATATTTTATTCCTCAAACTGCAGAATATGTTCTGATTATGTGAATATATAAATAAATTGTGGAAGTTTGGAATTATAATTCGCTACAATTTGTTTGATAGTATATTTACCCCTAAATTTTTGACCTTAGTATCGTTTTTTTTTTTAAGTCGGACGAACATTTATTTATATTTATGAATCTTTGCCAAACTCAACGTTTGCTTTTTTGTGAGTGACACTTGACGACAAACCACACACGAAACAAGATTCCAAGAGGTGTCAGAAATGACAGCAAAAGCAAACGACGTTCAATCGGGCATTGAGTTTGTGATGTCAGCAAAAAAAAAACAAATTTGGCATATCAAAATGTTTAAGGGCCAGCTATATCAGTCATTGAAACCCATCAGTGAAATAAGCAACATGACATTCCGATTTGAATTTTAAGAAAAGTGGTTCAATGATCCATACGGACAAAATAAACAAATTAATTTTCTAGCTAATTATTAGTTTTAATATGTCCGTCCATTTGTTTTATAATCAATAAGCTAAATATTCCAATTAATATAAAGTTGAAGCTTAAAAGTTAAAAAAAAAGCAAAACCATTTATTTTCCTGATGTGTTTTTCTGATTGCTATTAGTGTTTTTTTCATTGCATACATAAGAATCATTAAAACATTCAATCAAATTTATTTGCTGATAACGTCGGTTAAACATATTTGCTGTCAATTGCATTTCTCGATTTAACTGGTGATTTGATTTAATCGCTGATTTGACAAATAAAATAGCCAAATCAATTCAAATGCGAACTGGCTCTGGTCGAAATTTATTGAAAATTATTTATAAATCATTGATATTAACTTTTTTGAAATTTTAATGGCGTTAAGTTATCAAAGGAATCTGACATTTCTCGAAAATAACTGTGCTAATGAATTGCATTTTTAAAAAGAAAGAACTCTTCCGATAGCAACTGAAAAAAATCAGAATTTTGTTGTTCAATTGTTACTTCTAATTGACTTCAGTTCTCTTATAAAAAAAAATTAATAAATGTTGGCATTAACAACACCCCAAACAGGACCTCAAATCTCGCTTCTCACTTAATTTTTGTGTGCGAATTTTTGCCGACTCTAAACGTCAAATTTGAGAAGCTTCTCATGACAGTGCCACTCTTAGTTGTTTGTTATACTTCGGGCTTATCAATTTTTGGATTTGAACCAAGCATAGTCCAACTACCTATATCCACTAAGAGGTTAGCTATTTTAAACTAAGGCCCGGTTTGCTTGTTACGCTTAGTTTTAATTCCTTACAAAAATTACTTACTTACTTACTTAAGTGTCATTACAATCCATGTCGATTTTTGTTTTAAGTATGTACTTACTTACTTTAGTGGCGATACAGTCCGGAATGAACCTGGGCCTCAACCAACATCCCTCTTAAATTAGCTCGGTCTTTTGCTAACCGCCTCCAGATGCGCACTCCAAGCTGGTTGATGTCGGTTTTTACTTGTGCGCGCCACTTAAAGCGAGGAGTCCTCTACTGCGTCCGACGTCTGGCTGGCAATCGAACACTCTGCGAACCGAAGTATTGGTGCCCATTCTTTATTTTTAAGTACGGCCCGTAATATTCTTGGTTAAATCACTGTTCCATGTCCAGCAACGCAACCGGGATTGTAGATTTTCCGAAATATTTCGAGCTTAACGCGACAAAGGATTTCATCTTCCGCTTTTGATATGGTCAATGCATGTGTGCCGGCCGTAGTATTTCCCTGTATTTGAGTGTGGGGCTTTATTACTGAATTGCCTTACCAGCCCGAAGAAACAGCGGTTAACAAGAGTAATTCTTCAATTTATCTATCTAACAAGATGCCGTTATCAAGGTTGTATTTTTCGAAAATACTGGTAAAGATGTCATATCTTCCAAAATTTGCTTTAAAATTTTTCAGCACGATTTCAACATCTTACTTCGGTAGTAGCTCATAAGCTTTGTTCATGAGTCCGTAGATACATTCCTTTCCAATGCAATCTATTTCCTTCTTCGAGGCCATCCCATCATATGTCCTAGATGTCAGTAACGTCTGCCTCAGCAGGTTAGTGCTTCGACAAGTTGTTCGACAGATTTTTGCTCTTGTTCGCACATTCCAAGTTCAGATACTAACGGTGTTGCTATTTTTTTATAATCCTCATCCGCTAAGAGGATTGTGAATACCCTTATAGTGTTTGAGCAAAGGAATTGCATTAAGGAAATTGATGAGAAGAAAAGTGGAGATACCGATATACGTCGATTTATATTGATTTGTAAATTCTGATGAAGAAGAAAGAATGAGTTTGGTAGGGCATTCCTCATCGTATTGTTCGGCTTATGAATGAATATCTATATTTCATAGAACGTCCGCAGATAGGCTTAAATGCTAAATTGATTAGCATTCATGACATTACGGTTGAATTTTTTAAGGGACAAAATGCAACTGGATATTTTGTTACAGCATCCGCTGTTATAAAAGCGATTAAAGAGTATCAGGCAGGAGATATTATTACGATGTTCGAGTGAGATTTTAGCGTTCGCGACGGGTGAGTCTCCTACCAGTTTTATCGCATGATTTTGTATCCTTTCTAGTAGGGGCAATGATGGTTTTGCTCCAGCTTACCAAATGTGGGCATTGAATCCAAGTTTGACGTTTATACACACTTTATATATTGAGGCCATATCAGAAGGAGATAAATATTTCATGCATCGGTTAAGGAAACTTAGACATTTCGCTGCGGTTTTAGCGACTTCTAATATGTGGTCGTTTTAACTAAGGTTCTTACTTACACATATAAACATAATACCGAGCATGGACTTTTTTTTAATTTCGACGGTGTCATTCATAGATAATGGCTTCACCTTTTTATTCGGTGTATTGACAGAAGACAGCATTGCGTTTTGGAAGTCTTAAAATCCACTCTATTAGACTTACCCAATCTAATTATGCTGTCAGGGTCGGAATGTGATGATCTTCAAATATTTTGCTGTTGTTCCACGTCCGCGGATTCAAGAATGAATATAAAAAGCTGGATGTACTGTCATTAGCAAAGGAATGGATTGATTAGAAGTTTTAGACAGGAGGTCATTAAGAAAAAAAGAGAGTCGGAGATAAAACGCTGTTTTAGGAAACACCAGCATATATTTGGTGAGTATCCGACTGTCTAAAACTACTTGAATTGAACGTTTCATAGAAGAATAAGTTCATCGATTAAACGAATTTTCGAAAAAGTGCATGGGGGACACATTCCTACCACATGGAACTGGCTGCAAAATGAGCAGCAAGCAGGTTGGCTTTGTCTAGAGAGGCGATAACTTGAACGTCATTTTAAATCAACGTTTGCATGACAGTATTTATTGTCTCAGCTTTTAGTCGTGGGAGAATTGACACACCTAATGTAGGCATTAAAGTCGTTTCCGGCTCAATTGGACTTTATTCGGTTATCCTCAGTACAATTGCCGAAAAACCGTGAATTGAAGAATAAAAGTTTGGTTTCCAATAACAATTTGACAACTTGATTTGGTCGCCCCAAAAAAAATACTTAATTATGCCTGTGATCCGATGCCAAAAAAAAATCATACGGCACTTGTACTGTCCGCGTACAGACAACAGCGAGCCTGATGGAATAGAGTGACAAGCAATATGGAGTGGTAAGCACGGAAAGTCTCTGAGTACCACATATGGACTTAGAACTAAAAATGCACAAGAAATAAGATACTCTGAGCTGCGCCAACTACCGAGGAATCAGTCTGCTAAATGTCGAGATTAAAACTTGTCAACCATACTGTGTGAACGCCTTAAACCATTTGTCAGCAACCTGATTGGCCCTTAGCAGTTTGGTTTAAGGCTAGGGAAGTCAAAGATCGACCAGATCTTCACACTACGGTAGATTTTGGAGAAATCCCAGGAGTTTCAAATCCATACCCATCACCTATTCATCGATTTTAAAGTATCCTATCATAGCGTATAAAGCCATGTTGACTTTCAGCATTTCTACCAAACTCATCCGGTTGTGAAGGATGATGTTGAAGAAATCTGGCTTCTCCGTTCAAACCATTTGCTGTCGGAAAAGGTTTTAGGCAAGGTAAAGCGCTATCATGTGCTTTATTTAATATCGTACTTGAGGCAATTGTACGTAACTCAAACGCCAACAGAAACGCCATCAGAAGAATTCATGGAGCTGTCACTGGTGCGTTTGCATGTATTTAATTTGAGGTGGCGAAGATGGGTTTGGCTGTAAATGAGGAAAAACGTCACCATGGGCACCTATAATTTCGAAGATTCTGCGGTTACGTTGCGAAATGACGTCGGTCAAGAGATCAAGCGAATAATTACTCTCGTCAATCGCTGTTTCTTTGGGCTAAGAAGACATCTAGGAAGCAGAGGCCTCTATCAAAAAAGCAAGGAGACTTTATATAAGACCCTCATCATCCCAATCCTGCTATATGGGGCAGAAGCAGATGAAAATTCCCTCGGATGTTTTGGTGCTGAGGTTCCATTCTTTAGGCATACTTTCTTCCGGCCAGATTTGTCATCTCCGCCGGCTTTATAAAGCTCTGCGAGAAGGCCGTCATTTCCGGCAGCTTAAGTTTAGATATTGCCATCCTCAATTCACTCAGGTCGGGTGGTTGGCAATATTGAATGGTTCGTTCTGCCTGACAGCGGAATGTTGGAAAAAAGTTACCAAAAGAAAAACAAAGAAAATTTTTATGAATAGGTAACTTTTCATAAAAATTTGAAAAGAAATTTTCATTGATAAGAATCAGTAAACTGTCAGTTCATATTTGAAAGTGTCAACTCGTTTGTTTAAGCAAAAGATTATAAAGTCATACAGATGACGCATGAAACAAAAAAAAACAAAAACTTCTGCTCACCAGTTTCATGGTACGGGCGGGCGGCGTGAGAAACGATATCCAATTATATGGCGGGCTATGACAGTACGATCCGCCATAGAACAATTTTTCTTGTATGCAGTGCGTCATCTGTATGACTTTATGTTTAAACATATGTCTTAAGGCAATTTTTCTAATTAAATTGATTTTATTAACCACTTAACCACTACAAGCAATTTGAGAATGGACTGCAAACTGCAAAAGTGGGATAACAGACCTTCAGTTATTATTCATAGGTGTATTCTACCAGTAGCACCAATACAAATCAAATTTGAAGTTTCAACAAAGTGGTCTATAGGAACGATTCGTAAAAGTTGATAACGTTACGTTGCTCAGCAAGTATATAGCATCTTCATAATCTTTTTATGAATCCCATATTGCACTGCATCATGATTACAATAAAACTGAAAAAAGTAACAATAACAGACAACAATTTATTGTCTCACAACCATTTATGTGACTCACTTTAAATTGCCTTCCACACTCAATGTCCCTACAGCGTTCTTGACATTGATAGGCCGTAGTGCAACAAACGTCGTTCTGTTTTCTTTATTATTTCTCTCTGCCTGCCTGCTAACTGTCATGGGGGAAAAAAACACATTCAATACTATATACGCCAAGTAATGGGCACGGCATCTAATCAACAAATCTTCGATTAGCCATAATCTTATCTAAAGTAACAAAAAGAATTTATAACTTTAAAAAGTCCCAAGACGTGCTATTTTCGTTTACAATTAATATTTCCTCATAGATCATGATATGGCATTTTTAGGTTAGTAAATATCGAAACGGCAAATTCGTGCTTTTGACATTATAGTACTCCAAAGAGCTTCAACCCTTGAAGGCCTACACCGTCAATCTACGTATTGGAAATGAAGTTTCTAAATTTCCAACAAAATGGACTTCTTTAGTGCATATATTATATTGTTTTTCATTGTCTTCTTAGTGGCGCCATCTTGCTATTTTTGCTTTAAGGTAAATAAATTTATTTATCACAAAAATAATTGAGATATTTTAAGAATCGTTTTTTTTATGAAAATTTTCAGCTATTAGCGTATTGCTGGATTGAGCATTGTGCACGCCCCGAAACCTGTAGCACACCACAGTCGGATGGTATGTTTGTTTTTGCGGAAACCTTTAAAAAAATGGGTTGTTTTTTTTTTGTGGATTGGCGTTGACATTTCGCTCATACTCTTGATATGTCAAGTCTTAGAATACACACACAGATATCATCTGTTTTGGCGGTTTACTTATCTAATCAGTAAAGACAAGAAAACTAAACACACTTGTGGTAGGGTAGATATAGCCGAAAGGGTAGATTTGGAAAAAGAGTCATTAATGAACATCAGCTGAAATTAGTGAACAATAATTGGATCCAATTCAGTTGCTATATAGGAGCTGTCAAATAAATTAGTATGACATGGGAGACACCGGTTTTGTTGTATATGTGATAATCGTGATAATAATAGTTTTAGTATTCAATTTTATAAAAGTATGTAATGCAATTTTTTTTTTGTGAAAAATGATGTAATAATGTTGGAAACTATATTTTAGCTTTGTTGTCGGATGAATCAGACCTGGAAAAGAGAAAGAGCAAGAGAGGAAGAGGGTATTAAATTTAATTATAATATTTTTTGTAAATGATACGAATTTGATAAAAAAGTGACAGTGAAAGTGAGCAAATGTAACAATTTTGTTACTTTTCAAAAATACCAATTCGATGATTGCATTTAATGTGAAAATCATAATCACTGATTACACCAGTTGTTTATCAAATATAAAACTTAATCGCTATTAATATCATCGGATTAGAATAATAATTAAAGGATTAACTTGTCGTGAGATTGTGCGAATAAATATTCGCCAACACACGAGTGACGTTATCGATATAGCATTTGACAGTTATCGTTTTGAATAGTTCTGTACGTGTACTAATGTGCAAGAGTAAAATTGTAATAAACATATATGTGTGAAACTTCGCAAAGCCATTAGTGTAGTGAGAAATTTGTAAAACGATGAACTAAGAAAAACAAATTGTTTCGATAAATTGTTCTCCTCACGTAGGATTTCCGCTGGTGAAAAAATGAAAACTGTCAAATGATGACAGCGCACGAGTTTCATTATTTTTCCGCAGAAATTTAAATGTTTTGTAATGGGTGGTTCAATTTTAAGGGCCGATGTTGATTTTGAATCAAACACAAATTATTTATAAAAATTACTGTCATTAATTTTTTTTATGATAATATTGGTATGGTTCAATTATGTATGGAACAAAATATCGGCCAAATGGCCGCCGCGACCTCGGCGGCACACCTCCATCCGATGGTCCAAATTTTCGATGACGCTGAGGCATAATTGAGGTTCTATGCCGAATTATCTCATCCTTTAGCTCTTGAATTGTTGCTGGCTTATGGACGTACATCTTTTCTTTCAATTAAACGCAAAGCAAGAAGACCAACGGTATCAAATCACATGATCTTGGCGGGCAATTGACATCGCCTCCACGTGAGATAACACGGCCATTGAATTTGTCGCGCAAAAGAGCTATTGCTTCGTTAGCTGTGTGGCAAGTGGCACCGTCTTGTTGAAACCACATATCGTCCACATCCTGTCTTCCAATTCGGGCCATAAAAAGTTCGGTATCATCTCACGATAGCGAACACCATTCACAGTAATTGCCTGACCGGCCTAATTTTGGAAAAAGTACGGCCCGATGATGCCGCCAGCCCGTAAACCGCACCAAACAGTCACTCTTTGTGGGTTCATTGGTTTTTCAACAATCACTCTTGGATTAACATTCGCCCAAATGCGGCAATTCTGCTTATGGACGAATCCACTGAGGTGAAAATGTGCCCATCACTGAAGATGATTTTCTTCGAAAATTGAGCATCCACTGTTGCCATTTCTTGCCACCATTCTGACCATTGAAGCTTGAAATGGTCAAGAGGCTTTAGTTCTTGAGTCAAGTGTACCTTGTGAGCGTGTATGCAAGTCTTTATGCATAATGTTCATCAATGACGAGCGTGAGAGGTGCAATTGTTGGGCACGATGACGAGTTGAGGTGGACAGCTCTTCAGTCCCACTATCGCGAACAGCAGCAATATTTTCTGCAGTACGAGCTGTTTGAGCATGCATTGGTGTTTTCACATCTCCTACAGACCCTGTTTGCTCAAATGTTTGCACGATTTTTTTTTCGATTGTACACACATTTGGACGATTAAATTGATCGACGTTGAGAAATGTCAAATGAAATGAAAAAAAAACTTGACGTTTAGGTGTGATTCATATTCAATGTCGGCCCTTAAAATCAACCACCCGTTAGATTCATCCTAATATTTGAGTTCATAAAGGTTTTTGAGTTCGAAGGCTTATAGGATAATTTTTGTTTCTCATCTCTTTCCTAATACCTACTTCAAACCTTGACGTTTTTCATTTTTCTTTTCTTCTTCATCTTCGTTGAACACTAGTTCAACTCAATAATGACGTGTGGGGATTTTGACATTTCACAAATCAACTTGTAATGAGGCTGATAAAATAGGTTAGGTTA
The DNA here is from genome assembly GCA_949824845.1 of Rhingia rostrata. Taxonomy (NCBI): domain Eukaryota; kingdom Metazoa; phylum Arthropoda; class Insecta; order Diptera; family Syrphidae; genus Rhingia; species Rhingia rostrata. The sequence goes on along the minus strand of OX463758.1, from coordinate 75,391,797 downwards.
GGTTTTATGGGCTGTTGATGCTCGGTTGAGGTGTCAAACTCACATATACCTGCATGGGCCAAAATAGATAACTATTTTTAAAAAGAATTAAATTGTAATAAAAGGGTATAATAATAATTAGGTGAGGTGCAGGTCCGGGTGATAGCCACTCCAGCCCGATCCTTTGCAAAAGCGGATGATCTAGTGATATAGATATCTGCAATGTCTGATCCTGTAGGTCTTTGCATTAATGACTGCCAAGATTTCTTCTATTATTTTTATGACATCCATAGCTCTGTACGACAAGGACCAACAATTTTTATAAATCTCATTTAAGGGCATAACTATCTAGGTACATAGATGGAGATATCCTCTTAGCCCGTTCGGCAGCTGTCAGAATATCTTGGAACGCACTACAAGAATCTGGCATTCTTAGGGATACGGCTAGCCCGATCTCAAAACCTCAAAAATCTACTCCAATTTCCATTTTTGATCCAATACTGTCGATCACTGTTTCTAAGCTAGGTAACTCATTATTTGACGACCGTTAGTGGTCGGTATATGACTTTATTTCGGACTACATATATGACATACAAATCATAGTACTGGTAATCTGCCCTAGCGAGGTATTCGTCGGATCGGACTATTTTCCGCAACGTATACTTCGTCGGAGGTATGTGTCATCGGAACAAAAAACACTTGACTACAATTCGTTAATAATTTCCGCGAAGAATTTGTGTCGGAGGAAATCGGAAAGAGAATTGTACTTAGCTGTCAAAAATTGCTCGCAAAATGTACCTGAACGCACTCCAACGCAATTCGCCGTGATGCGTTACAAAATGTTGGAGAAATATTCCGAAGCTAAAATCATCGGAATCGTACAAAATCGAAGAATTTTCCGCTCCGACGGATACCTCGCTAGGGCTGATTATAGTCTGACATTCCATTCTCATATGCCACTGATTTCAGTATTGTTGTGACCAAGCTGTTGATGCGAAGAACTATCGAAGAATTAGGTTGAGAATTGCATCTAAATCCACATCTGGAATGGGACGCATAGATTCTGTTATGAGTAAACATTTCATCCTTTGTACGTTGGTAAATGGTGGTTAAAGTTTTGCTCTTTTCATCGCATTTCACCATCCCAAGTAAACAAGTTATGTAGGTAGATGTTGGTCTTACCTTTGGGGAAGAGCCCCATATTTCACTGCAAATTTTATTGCAACTGTGGAGAGGAGTTTGTTGCTTGTTAGCCTGAAAAAATAACATTTGCGTATTATATTGAATCTGTGGCGGACGGAATTCCTCACGTGAATGACCCAACGCGCATCATACCAACAGCAATCTGGAAAGCACTCTAGTTAAACAAGATTTTATTCCCGCGCAGCTATTGGCATTTTGATTTTGTTGCGTCCGAGGCAGTGTGCACACGAAAATTCGAGTTGAGTTAGTGATTAAATAAATCCTTAGTTTAATTTTTCACACGACACTTAACCACCCAAAAATCCAACATTTAGTAGTTGAAAATATTTATCAAATAAAACACTTTATCCAGCATTATAGTTAATAAATAGTTTCTCTTCAAACCTTCTAATTTAATTGTAAGACTTATCGATAACTCATCTAACATTTAGCGTTCTAAATGTTTTATGTAAACAAATTAACATTTTTGCTTCCGGACCAAAATGGGGCTTTACGTTCAACATTACATAAATAAACACGAATTCAAAGTAGAAACAGATAAGAAACGTTACGTTGGTGAGACAGACAAAGAAGACTAATCTTATCAATCACAAGTTACTGATTAAATCAGTTAGTCATCGAAATGAATACTTAGGTATATATTTTAATAAAACTTAATCACTCCGGAGTACATAGACTTTGATTCCGATAGTAAGTTGAAAAGAACTAACTCGACGTTAATACTGAAACTATGATAATCTTGCACAGAATTACTGGCATTTATCGAAATATCATCTGATACCGATATTTCAATCCAATTCAATGGAATTTGACAAATAAACAAATAATGTCAGACCAGAATAGGTTGAAGAACTACGAACTGACAGTATATTGAACACTGTTTGGTTATTATATAATATTTGGTAAATATTTAACAATTAAAGCTCGCCCACGCTGACAAAACCATTCTCCCCGAATAAATGCTAGTATTCCGTAAGGGTCCGTTTCAATCTGATCCAATTTTATTAATGACCTCTTGTCTGCAGCTTCTAATCCTATCGATTCCTTTGCTGATGATAGTACCCTTAGCTTTTTATATTAGTTCTAGAGTCCTTCACCTTCAAAAGTGGAAAAAAAACACGACAAAATATGTTAAGTTCATAAGGTTCTGACCTCGATAGCATATTAGAGTTAGTCTCATATTTACTTACTTACTAAAGTTTCGATACAGTCCGGAATGAACCTAGGCCTCAACCAACATGCCTCTCCAATTAGCCCGGTCCTTAGCTAACTTCCTCCAGTTGCGTACTCCAAGTTGGTTGAGGTCGGTCTTACTCAACTGCGCCCAACGTCTGTCATGTCCTACCCATCATAAACGTCCAATGCGGAGTTTTTCGACCAGGGGCATGTCGCTGTACAGCTCGTTTAGTTCGTGGTTGAATTTTCGTCTTCGTAGCCCGTCAACGCAAACGGGACCGAAGATTTTTCGAAGAATTTTCCTCTCAAATTGACCAAGGATTTCCTCATCCGCTTTTGAAAAGGTCCATGCTTCAGCCCGGTAGATTAGAACTAGGATGATCAGGGTCTTATATAGGATCTCCTTAGTAGTTCGAGTGAGGGTATTACTACTGAATTGCCTTCTTAGCCCGAAGAAACAGTGGTTGGCAAGAGTAATTCTTCGTTTGATTTCTGACGAGATGATGTTGTCAGAGTTAATATCGGAGCCAAGATAGACAGAGTCCCATACTACCTCAAACTTATATCTTATAATGGTGGCGTTCTGTTCAATTCGTCGATGTTGTGTGTCCTTTCGTGTTGACAGCATAAACTTCGTCTTGCCCTCATATACTGCTAAACTAATTATTTCCGCTTCCTCCTCTATACTAGTAAACGTGGCTATGACATCACGTTGGTGTCAATATCGTCGGCTTATGCTACTAGTTGTACCGATTTTTGGGAAATTGGGCCCCTGGTGTTGGCTCGTGAGTTTTGCAGAATCCTCTCAATAATTGAATTGAAGATGTCACATGATAGCGCATCGCCTTGCCTAAGTCCTTTATTGGTATCGAATTTGTCGGTGAGGTCGTTTCCGACCCTGATGGAGTAGCGAGGATTCTCCATCGTCATCCTACACAAACGGACGAGTTTTTGCGGTATAGCAAATCTAGACATGGCTCTGCATAGTTCGTCTCTATAGATGTTATCGTATGCGGCTTCGAAATCGATGAAAAAGTGGTGGGTATCGATTTGGCTTCTTGGGTTTTTTTCAGTATCTGCCGAAGTGTGAAAATTTGTTTGGTTTCCTGGTCTAAAATCACACTGATAAGGGCCGATCAGGTTGTTGGTAAACGGTTTAAGGAGTTCACATATTAAGGCAGATCTTCTAGGCGATGTTAAGGAGACATATGCCTCTGTAGTAAGCGCAGTTTAGAGGGTCTCCTTTTTCGTGTATCGGGCAAATGATGCTTAGGTTCCATTTTTCAAGCATATTTTCTTTCGTCGAGATTTGGCTCAAGCGTTAGTGGATGTTACTTACCAAGTCATCTCCGTTTTCTTTATAAAGCTCGGCAGGAATTTCCGGCAGCCTTTTTTTCTTCAGTTTAGGTATTGCTATCCTCACTTTACTCAGGTCGGGTGGTTATCAGTTATCGCTGTCGTTGCCAATATTGAATGGGTCGATTTTTGTGGAGTGGTGGATATCCGTATTCCTACCTTGGCTTTAACAAGTAAGTGGTCTGAGTCGATGTTAGCTCCTCGGAATGTTCGGATATCCGAAATCCTGAATGCGTGTCTCTTGTCTATCGCAATGTTATCGATTTGGTTGACCGTTCGTTGATCTGGACACCGCTATGTCCGCTTGTGGATATTGAAGTGAGGAAACCGTGTGCTGGCTATAGAGGCATTTCGTTCCGTAGCGAACTCAATTAGCTTTAGTCCGTTGCCAGACGTGTTGTCGTGTAGGCTATCATTTTCGACCATACTACTAAAGATGTCTTCTCTTCCTACATTTGCGTTAAAATCTCCCAGCACGACTTTAACATCGTACCTCGGTTTTCCCTAATAGGTTTTTTCAAAGAGCTCACACAATGCGTTCGCTAATGACTTGGAAACATTAGACTTCTTGCCTAAGTCTGGCACTTATAACAAATCCGCATCCAAATATTCTCTGTTTCTGCTCAGTATAACACGGTCCGTAGTAGATGTCACAGTTTGTCACCCTCTTTTTGCCCGGCCCATCGCATCGTATTTCCTGGATGGCAGTAATATCTGCTTTGTAGCAGTTTGGGACTTCCGCTAGTTGTTCGCTTCACTCTAATGTTTTCACATTTCAGGTGCAGATTTGAACGTCGTTGTCCTTTTCTCGTTTAGCCGGGTCGTCAACAATAAAATCAGTCCTTTCCGAGGCTATTGGTTGCTTCGTAACATTTTAGTTTTTCCATGGTTGGGTAGTTAACCCAAAGTACAACCCCTAGTCCGGAGGGCCAGCTCCAATTTATTAGATACCACTAGGACAAGGGACGATCAGTATTCACTACGGGATTGAGCGCTGCCTTTGGCCTTTCGGTTCATCCGCCACTATATAGACAACCTGTTGTCCGAATATGTCGAAGCAGCTTGTCTAGGTTTACCTGAGGCAGCAAGCCGTGTATTCATTCCGTGCCATACTAATCTGGCTGTTTAAAGTGTTGCTGTTTTTCATCGTGTTTATTTAAAACATATACATCAAAAAAATATCAACTCGCTTAAGAGTTATGATTTTAACAACCATAAATGGACTGACTGAGAGTAATCGCACTTATCGTCAAATACTAAAAAAGCGTCCAGCAGATTGACTGTGAATCGTTTCGTTGGGATGCTCCTAATTTACTTTGCATAACTCTCAACAGTCTTTTGTACCACTAGTTCACTATCCCACATATCCAATTCTAGTGTCAAAACCGTATCAATCATGCAGTGATATCGTAACTCCATGATTATCGTAAAAAAAATTAGAGGGCAATGATTTGGCCAGACGACATAAAATTTTGTCACTTTTAATGTACACAAAACATTCTTTTTTTTTAATCAGTGAATTTAAATGAAAACCAGCCTTATCACTGATTATAGTATTTTTTTATGAGGAATATGTTTCTTATCACAATAAGTGTGATTGATTTTGAAGAAATTATTTTACGATAAAAACCCTTTGAATTGTTTTTGTAAGAAAATTTGCAATATACATTAAGCTCTTCCTATCTTCAAATCTTAATAAAGCAAAATGTGTTTGAGATATCACCGAAATTATCAAATTATCCGCCGCTGCTTCTCTAGATGGCGCGTATCCGAAATGTCAAATTTCTAATGACTCAGGCCTTAAATTAGGCTGAATTTGACCGATGGCATAGGTTATGTTTGCTTTGAGGGCCGCTTTTGCTTGTGGCTTATTCAGACATTTTACGTTTATGCTACGGAAAATAACCGGGGTTGAAACTATATATAGATCTTGGTTGAAACTCCGTTTCCATATCCACGTCATCGCAAACGGGACCGAAGAATTTTCCTTTCAAATCGACCAAGGATTTCTTCATCCGCTTTTGAGATGGTCCAAGCTTCATCGCCCTAGATGATCTTCTTTGTAGTTCGAGTGAGGGCTTTACTGCTGAATTGCGTTCTTAGCCCGTAGCCCGATTGGCAAGAGTAATACTTGGTTTAATCTCTGACGAGATGTTGTTGTCAGAGTAAATAACGGAGCCGAGATAGACAAAGCTCCTTACTACCTCAAAGTTGTATCTATCAATGGTGACATTCTGTCTAATTCGTCGATGTTGTGTGTCCTTTCGTGTTGACAGCATATACTTCGTCTTGCCCTCATTTACTGCTAAACCAATTATTTCCGCTTCCTCCTATATACTAACAAACGTAGCTATGACATCACGTTGAGTCCTACCAATGATGTCAATATCGTCGGCATATGCTAGTGGTTGGACCAATTTTTTGGAAAATTGTGCCTTTGGTGTTGGCTTGGGAGTTTTGCATAATCCTCTCAAGAATCAAATTGAAGAAGTCATATGACAGCGCATCGCATTGCCTAAATCCTTTTTTGGTATCGAATGTGTCGGTGAGGTCATTTCGTACCCTGATGGAGCAGTGAGAATTCTCCATCGTCATCCTACACAAACGGACGAGTTTGGGCGGTATACCAAAACTAGACATGGCTCTGTACAGTTCGTCTCTATAAATTCTGTCGTATGCGGCTGTGAAATCGATGAATAGGTGGTGGGTATCGATTTGGACTTCTTTGGTTTTTTCCAGGATCTGCCGAAGTATGAAAATTTTATCGGCTTTAGACTTTCCTGGCCTAAAACCACACTGATAAGGGCCGATCAGGTTGTTGATAAACGGTTTCAGGCGTTAGGCGATGTTGAGGAGACTTATGCCTCTGTAGTTGTGGAAGTTAAGAGGGTCTCCCTTTTTGTGGATCGGGCAAACGATGCTGAGGTTCCATTCGTCAGGCATACTTTCTTCCGACCAGATTTGGCTTATGAGTGGGTGGATGTTACTTATCAAGTCAACCCTGCCGGCTTTATAAAGCTCTGTGGGAAGGCCGTCATTTCCGTCAGCCTTCTTAAGCTTGAGTTTTGATATTGGTATCTTCACTTCACTGAGGCCGGGTGGTTGGTAGTTTTCGCTGTCATTGCCAATAGTGATCGTACGTTCTGCTTGACAGCGGAATATTGTTCGTCATCGCCGTTTAACAGTCTGCAGAAGTGGTACTGCCATATCCTCAGCATAGACTGTGTCTCAACTACGATATTTCACTTTTTATATATTTTACACTTTGCTTAAACTTGCGAACGCCGTTCCTGGAGTGGCACCTCTCTATATCCCCGATCGACTACATTTCATGTTCTTTTTTTCTTTTCTTTTTGAAACGCCGGTGTTCTTTCCTCTCGTCTTCACCTGGAGCTTCGCCTTATAGGCCTCGTTCTTGGCTGCGTTCATCTGTCGGCATTCCTCATTAAACCAGGATTTTCTTGCTGGTAAAACTTTGTTCCTGGAGTAACAAATCTGTCTATACTAGTTCGCGCGCTTTTCTTGCTCTTTTTGCTTTTTCTGAAGAGCCGGTGTTTTTTCCTTCTTCTCTGCCTACAGCACAACGGCAGGTGAATACCTGCAGTTTAGCCTTGTAGGCCTCGTTCTTGGCTGTGAACATCTTTCGGCATTGCTCATCAAATCAGGGGTTTCTTGCTGGTGGACGCAAGAAACCTAGCACATCAGTTGCGGCTAATCTACTGGCTTGTTGGCATCGCTGTCAATGTTCTTCGATATTCGGTGCTGGTGGTATGGTGTTAATCGAGAGGTTCAGGGATACGCGTTGCGCGAAAGTCTTGGCGGTCTCTTGCGATTGCAGTCTTTCGACATTAAATTTTTGCACAGTATCCCAATCGCTACATGTAATTTACAGATGAAACTGGACGAGATCAAGAAAGGAACCGCAGATGTATAAACGACACCAAGTGTCAAATATACAGGCAACTCTGGTCTAACTCTAACAAGAAGCACTCCATCTGATTGACAATGCTGAACAGATCAAACATCAGCAACATTATCGGTGTCCTTTCACTGTCCAATAGGCCTACACGCAAAAAGACTAGGCCTCTTCAGCAACTACTTCTGCAGAAGCTGCTTAGACGAAGAAGAGGAGGAAAGTATTACTCACCTTCTATGCACTTGTCTTGCTCTCTTAGTAAAAAGAAAACTTCATCTGGGAGTGTACTCCTTCGACAATCTAGGTGAGCTGGCTAATATCAATGTCAGAAACCTCTTTCGCTACATAGGTAGCTCTGAATGGTTCAATTAGCCGAACGACTATAGGACAGATCCACGCGATACCACAATGGACCTTCATGGTTTAAGTGTACACGCACATCGCGTGCAGCCACTACAACCTAACCCAACTAACCTACGAGAAGATAGCTACACGACTGCTTAAGTCAATTTCCCCTTTTGCAATTGTTATTGGAATACCGTCCAATTTTTATAAACACAAATGCTTTTAACATTTATACAGATATTTTCTTAAATCCAACTTTAAAAAAAATTAAAATTGTCACTTCCTTTTTCAGTACGAAGAACAACCGTTTACACGATAAGCGCTGATCATCGAGCTGCTCGTAATGAACCGTCCAATGATTTCACAGACTTCTTTTGGGATGGTGTTCCCCATAGTTCTAGTTCAAGAACAAATCTTGCAAAGGATGATAAAGATTTGCCAACCTACGAAGAGGTAATGCAAATGGAAATCCAACAACCAGCATCCACCACAAATGCAACAACAACCACAACGACACCAACTACACCATCTGTGACATTACCAGTCACCGTGGTACCAGCCATATCTACAAGCACTGTATAGTCAATTTTACCAATATTACAATTTATTTGTAATTGTTTTACAATTTTTTTTTTACAAATGCGTTTTTGTACTTAGGATTTAAGTGTGTATTATAAATATTTATAAAAATGATATATTTTAAGATGAATTATTATATGATGTGGTAATTGTTTATAAGAAAAAAAAAACCAAAAACCTTGTTTAATTTTTCATCTTAATTTTATAAAATGAGGTCGATAGTGAATGTAGTTTATCCAAAAAAAAATATATCCACTTGAGAATTCAATTGCAAATTAACTCGAAAACCCGTCAATTCGTTAGCCCGGTTTTACTGACCCAGAATCCACTTTCATTTTCATTTTGGGTGTTCCTTTTCGATGAATGTGAATTCACCTTGAACTTTTCAACCTTCTTCAGGTTAATAATAATCGACTTCCTGCGAAAATGGGTGAGCACACCTTAGCCATATTTATTTTCAGCTTGTTAATAAAATTAAATTGCTCACGCAACTGTTATACAACATGTAGGTACACACCTGCCGCTTAATTAGAGCATTGAGGCTAATAGTCCGGTATTTTCACCTATAAAATGTAATGCCTAGGTAGAACGAGTAGTGCCTTTGATTTATAACTATTAGCCACTCAACTGGGAGTTATGTAAGAAAAGAAAAGTTTGGTTTCTCTTAGCAGTTGGGAGTTATTTTCATTTTGAATTAAATTCCCTTTTGAATTTTTAGCAATTAACCTCAAACCAAGCTGAGGCATAACACTGGAAATGCTTGCCATTTCTTTTGTGTGACTTTTATGAGCCATGACAAGCACTAATCACTGCAATAGAGGAGGTGTTACAATTTCAGTGAAGATGGAAATTTTTTTTAAAATTTTTTTTTTGGGATTTACTTTAAGCCTGAGTTAGGGTATTTTTTTTGTTAAAAGTCGGTAATTGGATTTTGTATTGTATACGTGTGTTTTCAAGAAAATGGCGGAAATATTATCAATTTATGAAGATGTATACTCCTGAGAGCTTACAATTGTGCGGATCTTTTGGACTTTTATTTCCGGATTCGTTAGAGTTATTAATGACGATGGGGTTGGTATCATTAGATTTGGAAAAAGTTTGCGTTTTGACACTTTAAACGTCATCTACATTATAATTTAACCCTAAAGTTGGGTGTTGTAGAACGTTGGTAGACTCTGATTGGCTTTAACTTGGCAATGCCCAGTGGTTGTAATTCTGACTACACATCAAGTGCTTATTTTTAACCTCCATGTTATAACCATCGGGTACTGGTCTCATCCAACCGGATTTGACTTGAAAAACGATAAGAGCGAGTGTTGATATCACGATGGGATGGAATGAATACCCGTCTGCTGTGCCAGGCGAACCTAGACAAGCTGCTTCGACATATTCGAACAACAGGTTGCTAGGAATTTCAAGGGTTAGTCATGCTCTTGAACAGAAATGGTGTCGGGTGAACCGAAAGGCCAACGGCAGCGCTCAATCCCATAGCGGATACTGATGGCCGCGTGTCCTAGGGGTATTTAGTAAATTGGAACTGGTTGTGCTTCGGGTCTTATCAAGAATAGGCTCAGCAACATGTTGTCTAGGAATTTCAAGGGTTAGTCATGCTCTTGAACAGAGATGGTGGCGGATTAACCGAAAGGCCAACGGCAGCGCTCAATCCCATAGCGGATACCGATGGCCCCATGTCCTAGGGGTATTTAGTAAATTGGAACTGGTTGTGCTTCGGGTTTTATCAAGAATAGGCTCAGCAACATGTTGACTAGAAATTTCAAGGGTTAGTCATGCCCTTGAACAGAAATGGTGGCGGGTGAACCGAAAGGCCAACGGCAGCGTTCAATCCCGTAGTGGATACTGATGGTCGCGTGTCATAGGGGTATAGAATAAATTGGAACTGGCTCTCATGTTGGGGGTTGTGCTTCGGGTTAACTACCCAACCATGGAAAAATCTTAATGTTACAAAGCAATCAATAGCCTCGGAAAGGAAAACGACGTTCTTATCTGCACCTGGAATGTGAGAACATTAAACAGAAGAGGTGCAAGCGAACAACTAGCGGAAGCCCTTAACTGCTACAAAGCAGACATTACTGCCATCCAGGAAATACCATGGGATGGAACGGGCAAAAAAATGCTACAAACTGTGACATCTACTACGGACCGTGTTATAGTGAGCAGAAACAGCGACTATTCAGATGCGGATTTGTTATAATTAGCAGACTTATGCAAGGAGTCTGTTGTTTTGAAGACATTAGCGAACGAATTGCAACAATCCGCATCAAGGCTAAATTCGCCAACATATGCCTTATATGCGCTCACGCCCCAATGGAGGAAAAAGATGATATAGCTAAGGATTGCTTCTGTGAGCTCCTTGAAAGAAACCTATGAGGGAATACAGAGGTACGATGTTAAAATTATACTCGGAGATTTTATTCCAAAGGTAGGAAGAGAAGACATCTTTGGCAGTATTGTCGGAAAACATAGCCTACATGACTACACGTCTGGTAACGGACTTAAGCTAATTGACTTCGCTACGGAACGAAATGCCATTATAGCCAGCATACGGTATCCTCACCTTGATATTCATAAGGGGACATGGCGGTCTCCAGATCAACGAACGGTCAACCAAGTTGATCACATTTCGATAGACAAAAGGCACGCATCCTGTATTTTGGATGTCCGAACATTCCAAGGAGCTAACAACGACTCGGACCACTACCTTGTTAAAGCCAAGGTAAGAATACGGATATCCACCACGCCACAACAATCCAGAAATACTGTGAAAAAATTGAATTTCGAAAGACTGCAATAGCAATCGATGGTGGCATCGAATATCGAAGAACAACAGCAACGATGCTAACAAGCCATTAGATCAGCTTCAACTGATGTGCTAGGTTGCTCGCGCCCACCAACAAGAAACCCATGATGAGGAATGCCGAAAGATTCTAGCAACCAAGAACGAGGCCTACAAGGCTAAGCTGCAGATGGAGACGAGAGCTGCCATTGAGCTCTATAGGCAGAGAAGAAGGGAAGAACACCGGCTTTTCGAGGAACGAGGATATAGAGAGGTGCCACTCCTGTTCGCAAGATATACCGAAGTGTAAAACGACAAAGCCAAGGATACAAGACTCGAACAGAATCCTGCCGAGATGAGCACCGAAATATCGTAGTTGAGACACAGTCGACGCTGAGGATATAGAAGAACCACCTGTACGGTTGTTGAACGGCGATGACGAGCAACATTCCTCTGTCAGACAGAACGAACCAACAATATTGACAACGACAGCGAAAACTGCCAACCACCCGACCTGAGTGAAGTGACGATAGCAATATCTAAACTCAAGTTAAATAAGGCTGCCGACAATGACAGCCTTCCCGCCGTGTTTTATTAGCCAGCGGCGACGACTTGGAAAGTAACATCCATCAAACAACAAGCCAACTCTGGTCGAATGAAAGTATGCCTAAGGATTGGAAACTCTGCATCGTTTACCCGATCCACAAGAAAGGAGACCCTCTATACTGCACCAACTAAGGAGGCAAAAGTCTACTCAATACCGCCTACAAGATCATATCTGCCGTAATATGTGAACGCCCGAAACCGTTTACCAACAATCTGATCGGCCTTTATCTGTGTGGTTTTAGGCCAGAAGAGTCCACAATCGATCAAATTTTCACACTTTGGCAGATCCCGGAAAAAACCCAAGAAGTCCAAATCAAAACCCACCACCTATTCATAGATTTCAAAGCTGCATACGGTAGCATTTATAGGGACAAATTATACAGAGCCATGTCTACTTTTGATATACCGCCCAAACTCGTCCGTTTGTGTAGGATGACGATGGGGGATTCTCTATGCTCCATCAGGGTCGGAAACGACCTCACCGAAACATTCGATATCGAAAAAGGATTTAGGCAATGCGATGCGCTGTCATATGACTTCTTCAATTTGATTCTTGAGAGGATTATGCAAAACTCGTGAGCTAAACCAAAGGCACAATTTTCTGAAAATCGGTACAACTACTAGCATACGCCGACGATATTGACATAATTAATAGGACCCAACGTGATGTCATAGCCACGTTTGCTAGTATAGGGAAGGAGGCGGCAAAAATGGGTTTAGGAAAGAACGTCACCACTGACAGATGTAACTTGAGGTAGTGTGGGACTTTATCTATCTCGGCTCCGCTATTAACTCTGACAACGAAGAATTACTCTTGCCAACCGCTGTGTCTTCGGGCTAAGGAGGCAATTCAGTAGTAAAGCCCTCACTCGAGGTACTAAGGAGATCCTATATAAAAGCCTGATCATCCCAGTCCTGCTCTACGGCACTGAAGCATGGACCATCTCAAAAGCGGATAAAGAAATCCTTAGTCGATTCGAGATGAAAATTCGTCGAAAAATCTTCGGTCCCGTTTGTGTTGACGGGCTATGGAGACGAAGATTTAACCAAGAACTATACGAGCTGTACAGCGGCATGCCCCTCGGCAAAAATCTCCGCATTGGACGTTAAAGATGGCTAGAACATGTAGAACGAATGGTAACCTATAATCCGGCTCGCAGAGTCTTCGATTCCCAGCCAGTTGTCGGACGTAGTAAATTAAGACCTCGACTTAAATGCAGCACACAAGTAGAAACCAACCTTAACCAACTTGGAGTGCGCAACTGGAGGCATTTTGCTAAGGACCGGGCTGTATGGATAGGCAGGTTGGTTGAGGCCCATGTTCATTCCGGACTGTAGCGCGACTGAAAGAAGAAGAAGACTTGAGTTTCAACCACTTGGCATTGCCAAGTTCAAGCCAATCAGAGTCTACCTCGTTCTGTAACACCTAAGGACAGGTAGAACTGATTGACCCCAATACTTCGGCTCGCAGAGCCATCGATTCCGAGCCAGACGTCGAATGCAGTAGAGGAAAATCTCGCTTTAAGTGGCGGGCACACGTAGAATCCGACATCAATCAACTTGAAATGCTCAACTGGAAGCAGGTAGCTAAGGACAGGGCTAATTGGAGAGGCATGTTCGGATGTTGGTTGGCGCAGGTTTATTCCGGACTGTAGCGGCACCTAAGTTAGTAAGTAAGGAAGAAGCGAAATTTATCTATATGGTTTTAATTATTTGGCGGATTTCCTGGTTTTAAATTAATGATTCCAAAACTGTCCTTTGGCTCAGCATGTATCAGCATTGATAATATAGAGAAGCTTGGTTAATCCTTTTATAAATATAACTATGAGATCTTGTCATAACCAGTAACTTTCTTAGTTATAAGATTCACGGTCTCATGTATTCTTAAAGTTGCTATTGTGAGTGATTAATCTTCAAATAGAAGTTCCGTCTACTTTAACTTCTGTGGTCAGGTATTTTCGAAGTACCAGCTGGTAAGTAGGTCTGTTTACCAGTTGAGTGTAAATCACAATTGAACTACATACCTGCTTTATAAATCTTTACAGAGCAGTCGACCTTTTCGTAAGATGCATCTAGAACCCCAGAACGCTTTTATTGCATTGAAGTCGCCGACTATATCAAATTAAGTTTCAGAGACTTAAGCAAGTTAGTTAAGTCACTTTTTTCAAGTGTGGAACTACCTTCCGAAGAAAGCCTTGGCTCGTTTGCTTAACTCGCTAATCTTTAACTAATTTCAAGATCTATACAGCTCTTAAAATCCCTCAAAGGCAATAAAAAGACTGCATTTTACGACTGACCAATTTCGCCGCACAAAACCGACCTAATGCAATGACGGATCTTGAATAAAGAGATTTAATGAACAATAGTCCACGAAGCCAGACATGTGATTGTATCTTTCACGCGAGTATATAAACATGCAGTTGATTTTCCATTGATGCAAACCACAAATCCCATTCGAATGTTACTCGCCCAATCTCAAAGAACCTTGGCTCAGAGCAAGATTCGTAAGTAGATTAACCGCCCGTGATTCATTAGAACCTATTCTGACCGCAATAACTTCAACACAAAAGTGCTAAGTACCACGAAAGTGAGCTCGTATTCTGCAGAACGACTGTGCAGTGAGTCAGCTACTTTATGCAAGCTGCACCATTATTTTATGGCCCCAATCGAAACAACAAGCCACAAAAGCCATAATGTCTCAGATCTCAACGAAACCCACACATTCACACATGTGTGCGGTTCCAGATATTGTGTAACTTAAGACCAATTGTCTGACTTAACCACGCGTCCATGTCTATTGTCTCCGATATCTGGATTTATGTAGCAAGGTTAAGCCTCAAGTTATGCATTTTAACAGCGCATACACATCTTTTACCTCGACTGGACTTGAATTATGCTCAGGCACGGTTCGTTTGTTTACACAAAGGAAGACTCGAGCGCGACTCATTTGTTTGCCACAAAATTCGAATTTTGTAACAAATTGACACGAATGTGTGGATGCTTTCATCTTTCCGTTATTCCAAAAAATATCTGGTGTCGGATAGGTGGAGCTCTTTCTCTTGGCTTCTTTCAATTTCATTATCTATGAAGTGGAAAAATGTTGTCATCCATCAGTGGTGAGAGCAGATACAAAATGCATTCGGACTCACACTACTATGTAAAAGTGGTAGCATTTCTTGACCAACAACATGCTGGATTACCAATTTGTTAGCATATTTTCACTTCGCAGAGATTCGTACAAGTCCAATGACTTGAGCTGCATTGGGACGTAAGACTACGATCCGTGTCCAACTGAACCTGGTTTGGGGTTTGCAGTAGCAGTGGCGACGATGGTGGATAGATGTTTTGAATGCGTAATCGCTCCATGTAGGCCTATAAAGAGTGTGATAGGTTGGGCATGGGCATGTGGTGCCAATTCATTCCATTTCAATGGTTAATTACATGGAATGCAGGCATGTGCATTGTTTGATAACGGTCTGAAAGTTTGTCATTGGACGGTATTAGCCACGGACACTGTGTATGCGTGTGGCTGTCTATGTGTGTGTGTTATAATTGGTCGCAATGAAATGTTTACGACTTTGGCTGTAAAGTTTTAACACGTACGTTAATGCCCTGTTAAACCGGTGAAGTTGGAGCCGGATTAAGGTACTATGCCGCTTTTTTGTTTACATAATTTATTTTGAACAACCGCACACACAAAATTAAATGGCACTCGTCAGTCTAATAAGTGACCTAAATAAATGTGACAGGATTTCTATTTCTGAAGTGAAAGCCAAATGAAAAAAAAAAACGAGATCAAACCCGAGGCTGGCTATATGTCAATACAATATGGTTGCCTGGACTAGCGCGACAGGTTAATGGAAAAGTTGTGAAGAACTCATTTAGACTGACAAAAATGCTATCACTCAACAGAAGGATGTTCATACTAATCTACTCTTCTTTTTGGAAAAAGACTTACGCACAGTTCCAGTCATGCGGTGGACAAATCATTCGAACTACTTCAGAACTGTCGGTCTAATTTGTCAAAATAGCACAAATGATTAGCATAACAGGTTCGTTAGGACTCAGGGTACAGCTTTTTCTCACAACCAATAATCTGGATGTAGTTAGCTAAGGAACCGACTATTTAGAGGGAAACTTTGGTTGAGGCCCATGTTTTTTTCCAGACTTTAACACCACTTAAGAAATTTAGTGAGTTCACGTCATACTATGAATTTAATGATGGTTGGAGGAAGGACCTAGAGTTTCATACCGAATCTGAATGATTTAGTTGAGATAAGTTGATCGTTATAATCGATATCATTCGAATGATTGGTCAGATCATTCCAAAAAGAGGGCAAGGATAAATTATTTCTGTATTCCATGGTTGGGAATCATACCCAAACTTTCTGCAAAGCGGTTCTTTGCACTAACCACTGCACTACGACGCAAGATCTCGGGGTGGTAATTTTGTATAAAGAAGGTGCAATTTCATGAAAAAGCCTCCGTCAAAATATTGTTCAACAATAGCAGTTCAAAAAAAAGCAGTGAATTTCTATAGCCGCCATTATAGATGTGGTGGGTTTCATCCGGCCACCCACAAAAAAAAATGTTGACTTGAAGAAGATGATCGACAAGAGATGCCATTGAGCTTCATAGCAAAGAAGGTTTCATCCGGCCACCCACAAAAAAAAATTTGACTTGAAGAAGATGATCGACAAGAGCTGCCATTGAGCTTCATTTGAGCTAGAAAAACACGATACAAACGGGAGCCACTCGTGGAACCATGTTATCCGATCCACAAAAAGGGGACCCTCTAAACTGTGCCAACAACAGAGGCATTAGTCTCCTCAACATCGCGTATAAAATCCTATCCTGCAGTTATATGTGAACGCCAGAAAGGGTTTAACAACAACCTGATCAGTCCATATCAATGTGATTTAGGCAGGAAAGTCCACAACTGAAAAAATCTTCACACTTTAAGAAGTTAAATCTAAACCCACCACAAATTCATCTGTTCTACGGCGAGGAAGCATGCACCGTATCAGAAGTGTATAAAGAAATCCTTGGTTTGAAGGGAAGCAATTTTCGAAAAATTTGAAGTCACGTTTGTATTAACGGAATAGTCCAAAAAAAAACAATTCATTTGGACGTTTAGATAGCTCGGACAAGTTACTCGACTTGACACTGATACTCCGACACGCAGAGTCTTCGATTCCTTGATAGACGATTCTTTGTCGGAAGCAGTGGAGGAAAGTAGAAAGTAGAAGTAGAGGAATACATCACTTTAAGTGGTGCACAAAAGTAGAAACCGACCTCAACCAACTTTATGTGCGCAACTGTATCTAGTTACCTAAGGAACCGGCTATTTAGAGGGGCATTTTGATTGAGGCCCTTGATTATTCCGGAACGCCACTGAAGTAAGTAAGTAAGTTCACGTCATACGATGAAGGACATGACTCCAAAATGAATACTGCCATCAGCGAAATAATCAATCGGATTAGAAGTTGCAATTGCAGAATGATAAAGAGAGTCGAAGATAAAACAGAGTCTTGTTAACTATAGTTTTCCATCTGGATAGCCACTTCCAGGTTACAATGATGTTTTTTTCCAGTTTTTATGCTTCAGCAGCTGCCAAAGTCACCAATAACAGATTGCGCTGACATAAGAACTGAAGCCACGATCATTGACAATGCCGTGAGTTCGAAAATTTGGAGCAGAAAATGTTGGCTGGAAATCCAGATTTTGGCAAAATAAATCAGCTAATCGGTTGAAGGCCATTTTTGTCTCAGTGGTAATGACTATGCCAACAAGCAAAATTGTTATCATTAGAGCGAGTACAATTCAAAAAGGTTCGACCAAACATCAATCCATCCAAAATGATTGACTGTTTGGTGCGTTTTATGTTGGCATCATCGGACCTAATTTCTTTCAAAATGAGGAAGGAGACACGGTTACCATCAAAGTTCTCAGATTTAGAGTGATATTAACCGACTTTTTGTAGCCTAGCTGAAAATTCACAGCAAGCTGATTGACTGGGTCGACATCTGGATTCCGCAATTAAAGATAATCAGAACTGGTGAAGAAGCCGAATTTTTAGGAATATTTTTTAGCTTTATTAACTCACAAATCCCATGGCCTTTTAAGTATAAAAATTAAATGTAAATATGGCCACCACGACTGCGCCTTATTATGATCATCTTGTCCAATTTTGCACCACATTTTAAAGAATACACGGCTTAATTTCTTTAGTAGTGCGTCGAATGTTGGATTCTAAGTGATACATCGTTGCTGATTTCTATGATGATGAACCAGCAACGATTGATCACTTAGAATCCAACAATTCCCCCCACAAAAAGTAGTTTAAAGGCGTCAAATTGGAGGAACGTGGCCACCTCGTTCGTGTGATTTAACACCTTTAGGCTCATTTCTTGAGATAATTTGGTCACCAAACGTTTGGCTTAACAAAGTCATAGTTGCACACGCTGTATGGGATGTTGCGCTATTTTTTTGGAACCATTTCTACTCGAAATGATAACCAAAATCAAAAATATCTGTTCGCCAACAAGGTAATATTGGTGGAACAAGGTAATGCAAAGTTGGAAAGAGAAGACATCCTTAGCAGTACTTTCGGAAAACATAGCCTACACGACTACAAGTCTGTTAACGGACTAAGGCTAATTGACTTCGCTACGGAACGAAATGCCATTATAGCCAGCACACGGTTTCCTCACCTTGATATCCATAAGGGGACATGGCGGTCTCCAGATCAACGAACGGTCAACCAAGTTGATCACATTTCGATAGACAAAAGGCACGCATCCTGTATTTTGGATGTCCGAACATTCCGAGGAGCTAACATCGACTCGGAACGCTACCTTGTTGTAGCCAAGGTAAGAATGCGCATATCCACCACGCCACAACAATCCAGAAATACTGTGGAAAAAATTTAATTTCGAAAGACTGCAATCGCAAGAGACCGCCAAGACCTTCGCGCAACGCGTATCCCTAAACCTCTCGATTAACACCATACCACCAGCATCAAATGTCGAAGAACAATGGCAACGATGCCAACAAGCCATTAGATCAGCCGCAACTTATGTGCTAGGTTTCTCCAGCCCACCAGCAAGGAACGCCTGGTTTGATGAGGAATTCCGACAGATGCTCGCAGTCAAGAACGAGGCCTATAAGGCTAAGCTGCAGGTGACGACGAGAGCTGTCGTTGACCTCTATAGGCAGAGAAGAAGGGAAGAACACCGGCTTTCAGAAAGAAGAAAAAAGAGCATGAAAAGCGCGCGATAGAGAATATAGGGAGGTGCCACTCCAGGAACGATTTTCGCAAGTTTTACCAAAGTGTAAACGTCAAAGCCAAGGATACAAGGCTCGAACAGAATCCTGTCGAGAATAGCAAAGAAATATCATAGTTGAGACACAGTCGATACTGAGGATATGGAAGAACCACTTCTGCAGACTGTTAAACGGCGATGCCGAACAACATTCCGCTGTCAGGCAGAACAAACCAACAATATTGACAACATAAGCGAAAACTGCCCACCACCCGACCTGAGTGAAGTGAGCAATATCTATACTCAAGCTTAATAAGGCTGCCGGAAATAACTGCCTTTCCGCCGAGCTTTATAAAGCCGGCGGAGATGACTTGGTAAGAAACATCCACCAACTCATAAGCCAAATCTTATCGGAAGAAATTATGCCTGGAAAATAGAACCTCAGCATCATTTGGCTGATCCAAAAAATAGGAGCCAACTACAGATTCTTAAGTCACCTCAACATCGCCTACAAGATCCTATCTGCCGTAATATGTGAACGCCGGAAACCGTTTACCAACAACCTGATCGGCCCTTATCAGTGCGGTTTTAGGTCAGGAAAGTCAACAACCGATCAAATTTTCACGATTCGGCAGTTCCTGGAAAAAACCAAAGAAGTCCAAATCGATACCCACCACCTATTCATCGATTTCAAAGCCGCATACGACAGAATTTATATAGACGAACTATACAGACTCATGTTTAGTTTTGGTATTGGGCGGTATACCAACTTGTCGGTTTGTGTCGGATGACGACCTCACCAACACATTCGATACCAAAAAAGGATTTAGGCAAGGCGGTGCGCTGTCATGTGACTTCTTCAATTTGATTCTTCAGAGGATTGTGCAAAACTCACGACCCAACACTAGAGGCACAATTTAAAAAAAAATCGGTGCAACTACTAACATACGCCGACGATATTGACATCATTGGAAGGACTCAACGTGATGTCATAGCCACGTTTGCTAGTAAAGAGAAAGAAGCGGCAAAAATGGGTTTCGCAGTAAATGAGGGCAAGACGAAGTATATGCTGTCAACACGGAAGGAAACACAACATACACGAATTGGATAGAACGTCACCATTGACAGACACAACTTTGATGTAATACGGGACTTTGTCTATCCCGGCTCCGCTATTAACTCTGACAACAACATCTCGTCAGAAATTAATCGAAGAATAACTCTTGCGAACCGCTGTTTCTTCGGGCTGAGAAGGCAATTCAGTAGTAAAGCCCTCACTCGAACTACTAAGGAGATATTATATAAGACCCTGATGATCCCAGTACTACTCTACGGCGCTGAAGCATGGACTGTTTTAAAAGCGGAGGAGGAAGTCCTTAGTCGATTTGAGACGAAAATTCTTCGAAAAATGTGCGTTCCCATTTGCGTTGACGGGCTATGGAGATAAAGATTCAACCAAGAACTATCCGAGCTGTACAGCGACAGGGGCATGTCGCATTGAACGTTTAAGATGGATAGGACATGTAGAACGAACGGACACCAATACTCCGGCTCGCAGAGTCTTCGATTCCAAGCCAGACATCGGACACAGTAGAGGAAGACCTCGCCTTAAGTGGCGCGCACACGTAGAAACCGACCTCAACCAACTTGAAGTGCGCAACTGGAGGCAATCGGTAAGGACCAAACTAATTGGAAAGACATGTTGGTTGAGGCCCAGGTTCAGTCCGGACTGTAGCGCCACTTAAGTAAGTAAGTAAGTACTTGACTTTAACTTATTCGACAGACTGGACATATTGTCTGTAAAGGAACTTATTTGAGACATGGAATTGTTTGTGTACTGATGCAGTAGTTCTTCATCGTTCTTACTTTTACGAAAATGTTTATAATTTTTTTTTTTATTATTTAGGTTGATTATTTCATTACTAAACCAAATGGGTTCGTATTAGCTGTATGGTTATGCGCACCGTTAAATTAATGAAGTTTAGCGAACAAATATCGAATTTTGGATATAAGTTTTCATAATTTATAAACATTGTTCTGATTCAAATCTTTTCATGGTGATTTGCCAAAATAACCTGAAAAAAGTCAAACACACTTCATTAGTATGACAGCTAGTTTGACAGTTTTCCCTATCGGAAGTTCTATACTTCGAAAAAAAAACACCCAATATAATTAAATTTTGGCATTATACAATTTTTTGTTTCAACATTTGGTCATTAAAACGTGGCAGACCTAATTTGAAAACTTATTTTGGTTTTCCTTTGATGGGTTTGTTTTTATTAAACCGAAAGCTTAAATCCAGCCAGAAGCATGAAAAGACGTGTCAAAAACTGGCCTCAACCAACTTGTAGTGCACAATTAATGTTGCCAAAGCCATGTAGCTAGGCTGCGGAGGGGCATGATTTTTGTGGCCCATATTTACCCCAAACTTTAGCACCATCTCAAACAAAAACAAGAAATAATGTTACAACTCCATCGACTCTAAATTTCGAAAAAAAAAAGATGACACAAGTACGACAAAATCAGTCGACTGTAACTTGCTTCACCTAACTTCAGAGTAGGCCAAAAATAATTTTGATAATTTTTTTCCATTTGCAATTTGGAAATCGGTATCAAACTTTCTTTTACCATTATTGTTCGTTCCGCTTTTTAATCAAAGTACTTAATGCATTTTCCAATCAAATCCATGAGTGAAACACAAAAGAGCTAACATTCAAACTTCGAGCTGAGAATACAAAATGCATCACAAAAATAAAAACGAAGACAACAATAGTATCGGATAGGAGCTATCAATTCGTAGACCAAAAATTCGTTACGATTCCCGCCGCCTCGTTGCGTCAAGGTAACCCCAACGGGATGACCGCAACAACAATAGAAAATTTTACTCACGCCAACTCGGTTGAATTGTTGATTAGTAATTAGTATACCGCGGATTCGAGTTGCACTACTAGCTAGCTAGCTCTAGCTAGCTGTATAGGAAGGGGTCAATATCTGTTTGAAAATACAATGCCGCTGCGCTCATGGCTAGACCATGGTAATAGTGACTGCATCTGCCGGTGGTAGTGAACGTACCTAAGCCGTTGCATGGCCGTGTGTCTCGGGAAAAACCTCTTTCTTTTGGTTTTTCTCTCCAAAAAAAAAAAAACACAAAATACACACACATACCCCACTATACACACTTGCAAATTCACAGTTTCGTTAGTTATGTTGCCACTCACCAGAGTAGTTACACCAACTATGGAGGGGCTAGTACCACCAAACGAGTGCTGAGCGAATTTCTTCGCTTCCATGCACCTCGAACTTTTGCAGAGCAACTCTCAGACCTGTGTTGTCGTAGTGGCCCCAACTATAAAGCATAAAAGACCCAGGGAAATCCATTCATTTTAGTACTTGATATCGCGGCAGACCGAGCTGCATTCGTAGTGTTGTTGGTCGTTTCAGTGTTTTGTTCAAGTGGAATTCGTCGTTAACGTGCTTCAGGCGACAAAAATACAGAAAAGAAAACCAAAATTGAAAAGTGAATTGTTTCGCAAAACAAAAAAGAAGGAATATCCTACAAATAGTTTTTTTTTTGAAGTGAACGTTCTAGATAGTTTGTTGGATATAAGTCATCGCGCTAGGATTGAAGTTTATTTTTGGATTTCATCTTCTTCCTCTTGAGTGGATAACAAATTTTCAATAATGCTGTAAGTATTTTTCTGTCCATAGTTCTCTAAGTCCTATCCTACATACAGATACATGGTTACCTTGAGGTTTTGTGTATTTTTGAGTTGAAATTTCGTTTTGCAATTATATAACCCAACTGGTATGTGTAGTGCACTTTGCATGAGAAATTTTTGCGCGATAACTTCTCCAATTAATTTAAAAAAAAAAAAGATTTTTATTTCTTTTATGTCGTGTTGATGCTGCTGCTGCTGATGGTGTGCATATGTTGTGTCGATATTGGATGTGTCTGGTGATTGTGAGTCAACATCACAGCAGCACTCAGGTTTCCATGTTGAAAACGACTATACTCCTCCACTTCGACATCTCTCATGATGCTGTAGATGTTTTTTTTCTCTGCTAGCTATTCAATTGAAATATTATTATTAGTTATATAGGTGTATGATTATCTATTGAACTGAAATGTATGAATCGTTTGTGCACAACAGCGAAACATCTTACGGTGAAGGAACTAACAAAGGTCTAAGCCGCTAGAGAAGGCTTAAGACAAATGTGGGAGTTTATCAGAATGATGTTTTAGACAGTTTGACATGTTGTATTACGTATAATCGTTTTCTTCAATGTATCTCATGTACAATGGATTGGGATATTACCTACATGGTTGTAGAAAAACAGCTGGTGTCAGGAAAATGTGAAACAATATTGTTACCTAAAATGTTGCAGCAATATTGGGTACAATTCAGAATGGCGCTTGCGTCAGTTAGGTGGTGAGTTCATTCTGAAAGAAACGTATTATGTATCTAAGTTACGAAGATTTAAAAAAAATATGCATACATACAAGGTGGGCCAAGGGAGATCACCGTATTGAATGATGGTGCTGCCATTTAGAAACAAGTGAGGGCCAAACAACATTGGATGACTTCTTATGGCCCACCTTGTACATATACATAAAAATGTTTTAAGAAAACTTAGAAAATTCAGTAACATTTAAGTTTTGACATCCCTGTACTTGAAACATTTAGTACATTTTAACAAATAAGCCTGTTCCCGTACAAAGTCTAGTCCGTGCATCAGCGGCTGCCATTTAGAAAACTAGTGGTGGGTGCCTGAAGAGGCTTGTACGGACATACGGACCGACGTACGAAATTCCGAAAACTACTTTTTTGAGTTCGACTATCATCGTAAGGTTACAATCAATCAAAATCTCGGGGTAGAAAATTTTCACGAAAACAATATCTTTCGCTTTACAAGAGAAAGTTAAAAACGAGAGCCATACAACTTCGGATGACTTCTAATGGCCCACCTTGTGCATATACATAAAAATGTTTTTAGCTAACTTACAAAACTCAGTAACATTTGAGTTTTGACATCCCTGTACTTCAAACATTTAGTACATTTTAATAAATAAGACTGAACCTTAAATGCTGAATACCTTGAGATAATCAATTTATTTAAATATTTTTCCGAATTATAATATTTAAATTAACTTTTTTCCTAAGAAAATGCTCTGTAACATCCCTGTTTTTTTTCAACTTTAAGAACAGAACAGAGAAGTTAAAATGAGTAATTACAATATTCCTAAATTGTTTCTCCATTATTTGCTTACGTAAGTGGTAAATACGTTAAGAATCTTGGCCACAACCAACCTGCCTTTAAAATTAGCCCCGTCCTTAGCTAACTATCTCTAGGTGCGCATTTATTTCGTTATTTTTATTTCATTACGACAAATAAGCATATTAAACATACATTAGGATAGTTTTCAAATGCAATTTCAACTCGAAATTTTATTTCCGAAACGGTAGATATCCTTAGATATTTCTTTAACAAATTATATTGGCATAAAAAAAACCCTTACTTACTTAAGTGGCGCTACAGTCCGGAATGAACCTAGGCCTCAACTAACATGCCTCTCCAATTAACCCGGTCCTTAGCTAACTGCCTTCAGTTGCGCACTCCAAGTTGGTTGAGGTCGGTTTCTACTCGTGCGCGCCACTCAAGGCGAAGTCTTCCTCTACTGCGTCCGACGACTGGCTGGGAATAGAAGACTCTGCGAGCTGGAGTATTGGTGTCCATTCGTTCTACATGTTCTAGCCATCTTTAACGTCCAATGCGGAGATTTTTGACCAGGGGCATGTCGCTGTAAAGCTCGTATAGTTCTTGGTTGAATCTTTCTCTCCATAGCCCGTCAACGCAAACGGGACCGAAGATTTTTCGACTAATTTTCCTCTCAAATCGACCAAGGATTTCTTCATCCGCTTTTGAGACGGTCCATGCTTCAGCGCCGTAGAGCAGGACTGGGATGATCAGGGTCTTATATAAGATCTCCTTAGTAGTTCGAGTGAGGGCCGTACTACCTCAAAGTTATATCTGTCAATGGTGACGATCTGTCCAATTCGTCGATGTTGTGTGTCATTTCGTGTTATAAATGAGTGTTGCCCTCATTTACTGCTAAATCCATTTTTGCCGCTTCCTTCTCAATACTAGCAAACGTGACTATGACATCACGTTGGGTCCTACCAATGATGTCAATATCGTCGGCGTATGCTAGTAGTTGTACAGATTTTTGGAAAAGTGTGCCTCTGGTGTTGGCTCGTGAGTTTTGCACAATCCTCTCATGAATCAGATTGAAGAAGTCACATGACAGCGCATCGCCTTCCCTAAATCCTTTTTTGATATCGAATGTGTCAGTGAGGTCGTTTCCGACCCTGATGGAGCAACGAGAATTCTCCATCGTCATCCTACAGAAACGGACGAGTTTGGGCGGTATACCAAAACTAGACATGGCTCTGTATAGTTCGTCTCTATAAATGCTGTCGAATACGGGTTTGAAATCGATTAATAGGTGGTGGGTATCGATTTGGACTTGTTGGGTTTTTTCCAGGATCTACCGAAGTGTGAAGACTTGATCGGTTGTGAACTTTCCTGGCCTAAAACCACACTGATAAGGGCCGATCAGGTTGTTGGTAAATGGTTTCAGGCGTTCACATATAACGGCAGATAGGATCTTGTAGGCGATTCTGAGGAGACTTAGGCCTCTGTAGTTGGCGCAGTTTAGAGGGTCTCCTTTTTTGTGGATCGGGCAAACGATGCTGAGGTTCCATTCTTCAGGCATAATTTCTTCCGACCAGATTTGGCTTATGAGTTGGTGGACGTTACTTACCAAGTCATCTCCGCCGGCTTTATAAAGCTCAGCAGGAAGGCAGTTATTT
This sequence comes from Rhingia rostrata, assembly GCA_949824845.1. NCBI lineage: Eukaryota > Metazoa > Arthropoda > Insecta > Diptera > Syrphidae > Rhingia > Rhingia rostrata. The sequence continues at coordinate 75,365,706 of OX463758.1, read as the reverse complement.
CCGGCAGCCTTATCAAACTTGAGTATTGATATTGCTCACTTCACTCAGGTCGCGTGGTGGGCAGTTTTCGCTTATGTTGTCAATATTGTTGGTTTGTTCTGTCTGACAGCGGAATGTTGTTCATCATCGCCGTTTAACAGTCTGCAGAAGTGGTTCTTCCATATCCTCAGCATCGACTGTGTCACAACTACGATATTTTCTTGTTCATCTTTACAGGATTCTGATGGGGCCTTGTATCCTTGGCTTTGACGTTTTACACTTTGGTAAAACTTGCGAACATCTTTCCTCTTTATATCCTCCATCGCACGCTTTTCTTCCTCTTTTTTCTTCTTTCTAAAAAGCCGGTGTTCTTCCCTTCTTCTCTGCCTATAGAGCTCAACGGCAGCTCTCGTCTTCACCTGCAGCTTAGCCTTGTAGGCCTCGTTCTTGGCTGCAAGCATCTGTCGACATTCCTCATCAAACCAGGGGATTCTTGCTGGTGGGCGCGAGAAATCTAGCACATCAATTGCGGCTGATTTAATGGCTTGTTGGCATCGTTGCCATAGTTCTTCGACATTCGATGTTGGTGGTATGGTGTTAATCGAGAGGTTTGGGGATACGCGTTGCGCGAAGGTCTTGGCGGTCTCTTGCGATTGCAGTCTTTCGACATTAATTTTTTTTACAGTATTTCTGGATTGTTGTGGCGAAGTGGATATCCGCATTCTAACCTTGGCTGCAACCAGGTAGTGGTCCGAGTCGATGTTAGCTCCTCGAAATGTTCGGACATCCAAAATACTGGATGCGTGGCGCTTGTCTATCGCTATGTGATCAATTTGATTGACCGTTCGTTGATCTGGAAACCGCCATGTCCCATTATAGATATCAAGGTGAGGAAACCGTGTGCTGGATATAGTGGCATTTCGTTCCGTAGCGAATTAAATTAGCCTAAGTCCGTTACCAGACGTGTTGTCGTGTAGGCTATGGTTTCCGACAATACTGCTAAAGATGTGTTCTCTTCCTACCTTTGCGTTAAAATCTCCCAGCACGATTTTAACATTTTTTAACATTGTACTTCGGAATGTACTCATAGAAGCAGTCCTTAGCTATATCATCTTTTTCCGACGTTGTGGCGTGAGCGCATATAAGGCTAACGTAGGCGAATTTGCGGATCATGCGTTCGCTAATGTCTTGTAAACATAAGACTTCTTGCCTAAGTCTGGCACTTATAACAAATCCGCATCCGAATAGTCGCTGTTTCTGTTTTGCAGAATTGGCTTTTTCGTCAGATTTACCCCTCCTTAAACTTACCCTCCAATTCAACCCTGATTCCGAATGGAACATTTGAGAAGCTTCTCATTTAAGTTTTATACTCTTGAATTTTTGTTTCATATCTTGCAACACATGCAGTGAACAGACTTCAGACATTTTTTGCATGATTATTTGTTCTATTGTTTGCTTGTTTTATAACAAAAATTAAATTGACAAATGAACAACGCTTGCAAATTGTGCAAATGTATATCGAAAATAATGGTTCAGTTCGCGGAGTTTACCGCAAGTTCCGTCCATTTTATGATCGACATAATAGTCCATGAGAGCAATTAATTCGGTAAATCATGGATCGTTTTCGCACTACGTTTACTCTTCGTGATAATACGCATCCGCAGGGACGTCGAACAGTAGGCACCGAAGAAACAATTGCCGCTGTAGAGCAAAGTGGTGAAAAGGACCCAATTGAATCGATTCGCCACCGTGCACAGCAATTGGAGCTTTATCCATCAACTTTATGGATGATTTTGCGCAAAGATATTGGCTTACGAGTGCACAAGATCCAGCATGTGCAAGAATGACAGCCACGAGACCATGCAATGCATCGTTTCTTTGGTGCATGGGCCTAAAATGAGATTGATCTCGATGCTGATTTTCATCGCAAAATTTTTGTTCAGTGATGAGGCTAATTTTTGGTTGAAAGGCTACGTCAACAAGCATAATTGTCGCATTTGGAGTGAAGAGAATCCACATGAGACCCTTGAGACGACATTACATCCACAAAAACTAACTGTCTGGTGTGCTCTATGGGCTGGTGGAGTCATTGGAGGCCCTATATGCCACATTCGATGAGGCCATAATTTCGCGGAATGGACGTTTCTATTGGTCACTAGTATTCTGTGATTTGACACCATTGGATTATTTTCTTTGGAAATAGGTGAAGTCGCTCGTCTACGCCAACAAACCAGAAACGTTAGGGGACTTGGAAACCAACATTTGTTGGCGTTATTGCCGTCAAGCTCAAAAAAGTGCTTAAAAATTGGACCTCTAGATTTTGCTTTATTCAAACCAGACGCGGCGGCCACATGCCCAAAATCATAAAACTGTTAAAGGATAGTTACCTGCCAAATGTTTTTATAATCTTATGAAGATGAAGATGAAGAGCTCCACCTACGTGTCTGTACTATAACGTGTAAAAAGCAGCTAGAAAATTGGACGATTCCTTGCCGTACACCTGCTATTATTTTTTTCAACGACATGAGAGTTCCTGCATTTCCCGCACAGTTGTACTTCTTGTGTACTTCTTGCACAATGCGGGACCTCCTGTTTCATGCCAAACGGCGATTTTGAGATAAGCTTTTCTTAACGATTGATACTACTCGGGTTATTTGTCAGATCATCACTATATTTCTGGAGTAATTTTTTTGTGGAATATAACGCGCAAGTAGCAGGTAAAAAATGAGTCCAATGGTGATTCCATGTGGTACACCTTTCATTATTTCTTTCAACTCTGAATATTCGTTACCAAGTTTCACACGAAAGACACATTCTCAGGGTACGTTATTTCATAATTTTCGAAAGCTTTTTTTTCAATTACATCAGTAATTCCATGAACTTGTTCGATCGTCGAGTTACCTTTTGCAAAGTGGTACAAGGGTCTTTTTTGCTGATATAGTGCAAGATAGAAAGTGATGAACATGTTTAATGTCGATGAAGAGGCCTTTAGAAATCCCACGATGCGTCCCATCCTCTGTTAGGAAAATGTCTGGATCAAAGTTCGGTCACCCACACTAAGCTTGTCATTTAGAGGAGATAGGTCTTTGAGAAAATCTTTAAAATCCCTTTCCCTTAGCTCATTTTCGATATGATTACCAAGCAGATTTTATCAATCTTAACACGTTGGCTGCCACGTGAGCCACCGGTGGTACACATTTTTTATTAACATGAGGCCGCGTGTACCACCAGTGTACCACATGATATACAAATTTGTTTGAACGATAGTTTTTTGGTCTGCTGATAAAAGTAATTTTTTCCTTCAGTGGTACCTGGGGTAATGGTTTATTCTTTTCATATGATTTAACCAAAATTAAAAATTTTAATTTTTTTTCTATATTTATGGTATTCATTTTTTTTTTGTTTGACATTGTTTGAAACTAATATATAAAATTCATTGTAAATAACATAATAAATAATTCAAAATTTGTTAGAATAAAAACAAGAAAAAAAAATATTAGTACAAAATTAATGTTTTTGTGGAAACAATCAATGCATAGTGCAGGTTTGCCATCACAATGGTCATAATATGTGGACACCCTCTTAGTTTTTTTTTGAGCTGCAACTCAGCCTTCGTTCTGCTGAATATCATTGTAGCGACCGGAACAACGTTTTCGAGTTTTTCGATTAGTTTAATCGCGTGTGTCGAACTTTTTGATTACATGTTTGACTTTCATATCCGTTGACGGATTCACTTCCCGTTCACAAAGAGATTCGCAGATTGATTGCCTGAATTCAAGAATTTGTACATTTTTATGGAACTGTTTGTAGATCACTAATGCATTTACAACGGATGTACTTAGTAGAAATTCGAATGCAATTTTGTGGTACCATTTTATAGTTTTTCGTAATGGCGTGAAATAGCATGCCATTTGATCTGAAATGTCTATTCCGTGTTTACCTTTATTGTATTCCGCTATCATTTTCAATTTTTTTTATTTCTTCATTGTTGCGATTTTTCTTTCCTGTGGAAACAACATCTAAGTTGTGCTTTGTGCTAAGCAGAAGCACGTCACGTTTATCCTTCCACTTTGCAATGACTATTCCAGAGTTTTCATGTCCAACATTGTGTTTTTTTTTTTTAGTTTTGCACTTGTCACGTGATCTTCGGGGCTTATTACCCCAATGAAACAAACATGGAGAGAACACTTGTGTCTGGCTTTATTCCACCAGAGGTATTTATTTATATCGACTCGTTAGGGTTGGTACAGGACAGGAACGGTATCCCGTTTTTGTACCACCGCTATCGTGACGCGCGTGACAAGCGGCTAATCCGCGACGGGTATGTCGACAATGCTCCGGAGCTCCTCCGCTTCAGGATAGGACCGATGCCGAAAAGCAGCGTACGGAATTTTGGTGGCTACACGAGGAAGGTGATTCTGCACTTCCTCAGGACTTTGCGGACTTTTAGTTCACTACTTAATTTTTAAGAAAATTAAAGTTAGGAAAAGGGTTTGGGGATGGGGTGTACACCATATTGGCGTATTTGGATTTCCAACTCTATTTGTCCTCAGAGTTCCAACTAGATGTGTTTGATGATCAATGAGATTTTTGCCCAGTGATACAGTCGCATAAAAATTATCGGTGGTCATTGTCCTGCCTTTGTCCAAATATCGATCAGCAAGGTCTAACACAATTTGAGTGCTGTGCGAAGTGCCTTCAATTGGCCTTCCTCTCTGATTGATACTTTTACATTTTCCAGCATAAATTGAGCTTGTATATATATAGCCGCAACTTTACGCCATATTTATGGGATTTTCCAGGGTTAAACTTGCGGAACTGGAGCCTTCCTCGCCAGGCAATCATACTCTCATCAACTGCCAGGATCTCCACTGGAACTTGAGCACGCTTACTTTACCCAAGCGATTACCTTCCATTCTTGTATTGTCAGCGAAGTGAATAAATTTGAGCAATAATATGGGGGACAAAATTATTTTGATAAAATGGGTATAAAATTCCAGTACAAAGAAATTGCTGGATACTTTATTATTCCCATGTAAATTACTACGCCAAGAAACTTTTTTATCTCTGGTACATTTGTATCTTCCCATTTCTTTATGCGCGATCTTCGAGTAACTGTATATTTTCCCAAGAATTGATTTGCTTTCAAATTAGTTTGGAACACAATAAGTTCATAGACTTCATCCGTCACCATCAAGCTGAACAAATCAATTGGTTTTATTGTACTTGCCTCCAGATTAGATATTCCAGGAATTGATAGATGATCCGTAAACGTAAATGTCTTGAGTGATCTTCCGCTAACCGCAGTCCATACGTTTGATGGAGTATCGCCAGGATCAGCGTCTTCATCCACTGACGATTCTGGATTATCCTCTAAAGCCTCAGAGTCACTAGATTGAGAACCAGTTGGTACGTAGTCACTGGAATCGGAACCTTCAAAATCCAAGTTTTCAGCACTATCGGAGTCCTCATCTCTGTTTCTATGCCTGGAATTGCTTCGTTATTTGCTATTGAAAATAATATTTTGATTGACACTTTTACTCTACTCTTACACCACTGAAAACTAAAAACTAAAGAAAAACTTGAAATGAAATAACGGTGTACACATGGTGGTACACTTGGCATCAGATTAATTCCAATGTAAACAGAGTGCCATGTGGGCCCCCGGTAGTCACAGCCTAAAAACACACATACAACGACACAAATGATGGAAGACGACAACGGAACACTTAACACATGGGCAATAATCAGTTTGAAGCGATATTTACAGTTTGAAATTTTGGCATATTTTTTTTTGTATGGTGGTTTTTTTTTTAACTTTTAAACCCATTTTTTATTTACTTAAAATATTAACTTACTACTAGACAAAAATGCTTAAATCTAACTTATCAATAACTGGTTTACTTAATCTAACTTATCGGCCCTTAGTGGGCGCTGTAAGCTTATATTTAGCTGTTTTATTTTGCCTTTAGGCTTATATTTGTCGGTTTTTTGGTTTTATATTTAATTTTAATTTACAAAGAAAAAATTTTAAAACTTTGTTTAGTGACTTTGTTTTTTTTTTTTTTTTTTTTTTTTTGTATGGTGGCAGTCAACGTGTTAAGTTCAAAACTGCGTGATGTTTTATTGAAACTATGGTTTTATCCATAGATTGCCAAAAATTTGTTAAATGATTGATTTATACTTTTTTCAGTGCAATTCAGTTATTATTTTTAAAAGAAACAAATCCTGGAATCATTTAAGGATTTCCTTCCGCAATATTTATAGCAGAGGTCTTATTCAACTGAACGAACCGAGAAAGAAATACAAATGTCTGGCTTGTGATCAGTTTTTCAAGATAAATGATTTGCCAGATGCTTTCGTAAAAAAAAAAGAAATTGTGTTGCTATTAGTTGAAACTAAACTCAAAACTTCTCCGTGGCAGTTAAACGCACCAATCATTGTACCTTACACTTGTGTCTCTCATTAAAATACCACGCAATTAATCAGCTGGCTCCTACCAAAGCCCCTGACCCAGAAACCGACAATCAATCTCTGCATTCTCTTCAAAGATTGTTGTCAAACTTGTTAATGTTCTTGAAAAAAAACCAACTTTCCGCAATGCCTCTCCCATCATTAACTAAAAGGAAAAATACTTAATTTTATTAATTATTTGATTATTCTTACTTCTCAATCAGAAGTGAACAATAACGAAGAATATAGCGCACATCAATTATAATCGCGATTAGCAGTAAAAATAAATCAAAATCCCAACCCAATGGATATCTAATTTTGTTCGTCTCAATCAATCGTCCGTTAGCTTCCGCATTAGTACTACGGTAGTGGAATAATTTCTGCTGATGGGTTTTTATCACTTTACTACGCACATATTAATCAAGATTTCCACATCAAGAAACCACAACACTTGCGATTGCATCTTGACTAACCAGCAAAACTTAGACAGCACAACAAAGGTCGTAAGATATTATATACGGTATCGCAGTTGTCTGAATGCCTTCAGAGCGCCATTAAGATGTCTGGACTATAATACTTGGTATGGGAATCTAATTTGAGTTAATTCTTTATGAATCAGTGTTGAAAAAGGAGGAAATGAATTGGACAGAGATGGTGTGTGTTTGTGGTATTTCTGGTCATTCCGTATTATGTATTTCCTACCAGTTTGCACATCAACTCTTTTGTCTTTGATTCGCACAGCGTGCTACTTTGGTTTGACAACTCCATTAATCCATTAACTTAATGTCTCAAAAAGTGTGGGAAAATAATAAGCGCTCACACCTACAGTCACACATTAAAAAAAATAATTTAAGAAAGATTGCGAGGTGTTCGATAAATCGCCGAGTTAATGTGTGTCATTCCAATTACTATTAGACTCGTACGCGGATCTCGCTTAACCAGATTGATGGTTATTATGACTTTTACTTTCAGTAATTAAGACAATCTATGAGTTGCAGATCTCAACCAATTAGTCTTCACATTGAATTGAAGATTTTAACAACAACGCTTGCAATTGCCTTCAGAGCTGCTAACTTTGTTTTTTTTTTATGAGTTACGGGTATGTCCGCGCAATTATGATGCCACAAGCCAGGGGGGAAATCTGTTTTTCTTTTTTATTTTATTTTTTGTTGGTCTTTCCTTTTTTGCGAGTGTAATCAATTACCTGGTCGACATGTCTCTTATTTCATGAATTTTATTATGAAATCCGGACGATAAAAGTCCAAGACAACAATCTACGATGGCAATCCAAAAGAGCTCACTTTTGGTGATAACATCTTGGCAGGCATTCAGAGGTTTATAACATAATAGGCTTTAAAACGCCATTACCTGGTCTCAACAAGTGTAGGATAAGTAGGCCAAATTATCGCAAAGTGTCTTTTTTTTATTTTGCTTGGGGATTATTTTGTAAGTTTTAGTGATGAATGCCCCTGAGCTTGTTAAGTATTATACCAAGTGGTAGAAGAAAGGTTTCTGAAACTATTTTGCAAAATAAAGAGCGTGTTACTGTAAAAATCAGACGTGATCTGAATATAAAGTAGTTTTGTTGTTTTTTTAAGACTTTGTTCCGGATTGTGGCTTCCGCAACAAGTTGACTCATATTAGATTACATGTACACGTGGACTTGTCTATCGGAGTTATCGAATGACACTTTTTAAGTTGCGGACCGCATACATCCGGTTTAGGATTTAGCAATTGTTTTGTTTTATAGCAGGACAGTTTTTTTTATTTGCTTTTAGCTTTTTTGCAATAACACCTCCTACTGAACTCCATTTTCATAAGTCCTCTTATGGTTACAACCATACTTGAGATATTTTAAGAATTAGAGGTGGGCCGATGACCCGCACCACATTTGAAAAGATTATATGGCTTCCTTATTAGAAATGAGAATGTTCTCATATTTTGAGGAAAGATCCCGACAGTGCGGAGGTAAATGAAATGAGAAACGTAGTTGAACCTCAAAGTGGTTTACTTCAATACTGAGTTACTTCAAAGCTGAGAATTCTCTGCCTTTTCATCACGAATCTGACACCTGAGCCAAGGATAAGTATTACAAATAAAGAATTCTGGTCTTACTAAACCAATAAAAGAGGATGCTGATAAGACAATTACAGTTTCTTATTCGAGTTGCCAACGTTGGTTGTAGCAAAACCAACAGAAATCTTTAAATTTTTTGTGTGAAATGTACCCTACAAGTACACCCTGTATTTTATTTTCCATAGTTAAATTTTGTTCCCGAAGAAATACTACTTATTTATCAGACTACTGAACAATCAAAGGTATCTGCCTGCGACAAGGTGTGCGCCTTCATTTTCTCCGATCTTGAAAAAGCTGCTTAAATTTACTCAAACAAAGAAACTTGAAGTTCGCGATTGTTGGATTATTAAGCCAAAGGTTCGATCATCATTGTCATCTCCAACCCGGAAGTGGGAATTCGAGAATTGTTTAGTTCATATAATTAATATTCATTCAATGCGTTCTAGCTAAAACGGACTTGTTTTTACCTTCTGGCCTACATCCATATTTCGGTGCTAAGGTGTTCGGTGGCTCAGTGTTTGGATCGTTGGACTAATATGCGAGATATATTTTTAACATGAAAACGTCTATTCTTTCGAGTCTGTGCAATTTGCTTGTGTGACAAAATACCATCAGATTTTAATCTCTTATAAGAACGAAACTAGTAAAGCGAAATCAGCAGTTGGGCACTCAGCGGATAGATCACGTATCTACGCCTTATGCGCGCGTTGTTTGTTGTCTCTGACGTCTTCGCACTAATTTAATGTAATCATCTACCTTTCGTGACACCTAGGTCGTCCATGTAAAACCATGAGCGAACTCATACGCCCGTTTTTGAAATGATATACAGATTCATCGCCCGTGAATGTTTCCTGCTGCTGTCATTCACTTTTATTTAGAATGCAAAATTTGCATTCGACAACGAATATATAGCCGATTTTGCAAGCCAATGAATATTTGACGGGGCCACAGACTAGTCTGCTCTCACAATTGTCCATATGTGTATTTGTACTTATCGCGGGACCTCCTGTTTTACAAACCTTCCTTGATAATTGATACTACTCTACGGATTTCTTAGATCATAGAGAGGAGGGCTGGTGCAAAATCGTCTAGTTGTTGCTAAGGGTTATATTTGAACTCAAACCTTCTGCGCAGGAGTTCATCGCTCTTACCATCAAGCCCCACTGAGTCCTTTAGGTTTCTGGTAGAAATTTTTTGATCCCTCTTGTCTATAGGAATGGCATGGTGTTGTGCTTATCTTATCGCCTGTTGAAAGGAAGATTCTACCTTCAATCATAGTCTAAATTCAGAAACAATACCCCAAAATTAGGCATGGATCTGTCTTTATAGCTTCGTCCTCCCATCCCTTGATAACTAGATCACAAACCAATTAATATCTTCATCTTGCAGCCTCTCTTGTCCAATCTGTCCTTCTCAAAGGTCATTTATATTTACAGCCATAGCATCTCTTTTTATAAATGTCGTCATTTATAAAGAACCGTCGATCCTGGAGGCAGGACTCCAATTCTAAAAATGCATCTTTATTGTCAATAAATACATATTTATCGAAAACTCGATCAATCTTGGATTCAAGTTTCAGACGTCAGGCACACACGTTCTCAAAAATCACCCCACACCAAAGCACATCCATGAAAGTGGAAAGGAAAGCCAGTTCCCTCGATCGGCTGTCATTTCAATATCAACCATTTAAGCCCTACCCTCAAACCTCACCAGGAACAGAATATGTTTCCGAATATATTACCAAATGTCGCATCCTTCTTTCGTTTGATTTCTTACCAAGAAGAAAATTGCGTTCCTGTACTCACCGATTGGTTTCATAAGTTTACCTTGCTCACACCTTTTACCTTTTTTTTACTCGTTTTCGTTACACTTTTTCGTTTCATAAAATGAAATTCACACAGTCCCCAAATAAGTTCACTTCAAAACTAAAAAAAAATATAACCCCATAGGCGAATAATTGGCAATGAAGTAAGCTGGGATTATTAGCCTTCCGATCAGACAAAAACCAGAGGTTGGAGTGTGCTACTTACAAAATCATCAGTTGCGGTGTTATCTCCAACTTTAGTTTGGTAAACCGCTCTATTAACTGGGATCGGTTATGTTATTTGGTTTGATCAGCTTACAGCGACAATGTTCATTAAACGTTGTCTCATATGGTTTTCGCTCCGAACTGAAAACCAGGTTTCGCAAAAACCACCTGAAACCTTCAACACATTTTCAGTTTTCGAAGCGACACAACCATCTCGAAACCATTTGTTGTAGAATTCGTTTTGATTGGTTTTAAAATAAATTGGTGTTTCAGAATTTCAGAATGCAAAAAATGTTTTTTTTTTTTGGCTTTTGAAATGTTAAACAAAACCTGGTCGGAAAATCGAAACAGAAGATTCGTCTTTGGACGAGAACAGCGCATGATTTATGATTTTTCGAGTGACTTGTTGATACTTACTTTCTTAAGTGGCGCTACAGTCCGCAATGAACCTGGATCTCAGCCAACATGTTACTCCAATTATTCCGGTCCTTAGCTATATATAAGACAAACCCTGAATAATGTCTTCAAATTTTGAAATATCAAGCACAACAATCTTCATAAGTTTAGACTTTATCAGCGTTTCCACGTTCTTTAAACAGAACGTCCAGAAAAAGGCTTTGTCCAAGCAAATATCAGCACAAAGCACAAATTCATGTGTGTGTATGTGTACTTCTTGCACGATGGTGGGACCTACTGTTTTATATCGACTCCGAACAGCGAATTTGAGATAAGCTTTTCTTGATAACTGATACTACTCGCATGATTTGTCTGATAATCACAAGAGGCTGGGAATCAAACTCAGACCTTCTGCGCTGCAGTTCATCGCACTAACCATCGCGCCACTGACCCCGTCCTCCTCAATCTCTAATAATCCTAAGTCGGTTTTCAATCTCCAATACGTGCAAAAAGAAAAGCCAGATCGATTACTTCAATTAACAGGTGATAGCTTAGCTTGCATGGGCGTTTGCATTTTATTTTAGAAAGCCTTTGGCAAAATATCCACCATCACGTTTGATACGCTCGCTTAAATTTCCACCTTTCTCTACGAGTATTGAATCCGATTTTAGTTTTAATTTGCGCAATTGATTTAATTTGTGATTCTGGCAACAAAAAAAAACACACCCCACCTTGAGTCAGCCAAGCCGAAATAGATTTAATTTCATTTTCGAAATGGAAACATCGCCCCAACTGCTTGGCACTTAACCTGACCCTGGCCCACGCAATCTGAGACCAAGTCGGAATTTATTTCACAACCAGAATGTACCCATTATTTGCGGTTGAAAATTTGTACACCTCGTAGCCCTAGTTCGGGTGCACATAACGAGGCAGACGAGGCGTGGCGTAAAGTACTTAATAATTTATTCTGCGCAAGTGAAGTGAAAATAACAATTTTATGGAAATCGGGAGCAACGACTCGATGCCTAGACGCATGGTGGAGTCTCATCGATGACTTATATAATATCTACGCCCAATTTCGCCGCCAAGTTAATTGAAACTTTTTTCTTCAAACAATTATGCAACAACTCGCTTAGTGGCACGTGAAAGTAAGTGAAATATTTATTCGGTCCGTGTTTTTTTTTTTTTTTGCTGGCAGGAGCTTGCGTCTTGATGAAATTGCAGGAAAAAATAAATTCCAACCATATAGAGGCTAGCACACGACGACGCGACACCTTGGTAAATATCTGGCGCACCGATTTCATAACAACGGGTTGGACTAGTTTGACGTCCCTCGTAATGCGTTCGAATCCTCGAGATACATTTTGGTCGAATGCTGTAGTCCAGTTTTGTGTTGTCGGAAAAAGTAAAGTGGATTCCAATCAGGAAAAGTTTGCTCTCATTTTGATTTAAGGCTTGCATAGGCACCGCCACTCGTTAGACTATCTATGGAAGGAAGCGTGTGCAGTCAGCCGATCATGTGATCAATTTGACGTTTTAAAAGAAAGTCCAATCGATTGTTACACTTTTACTTTCGGTTGTGTGTCGTAATCGTAATCATGTCGGTTTTTTTCGGAATAATTAAATCATGCACAAACCTGTCATGTTGTTGGACAATGAAATAAGTAAATTCCATCATCTTTGCTACGGTCATGTGGCAGAGGTTTTTGTTTTTCATGGGAATGCATGCATAAATGGCATAAAGAATGCACACGCAATAACACGGTCAGATGGAGAACTGACTATGCGCTCAGCATCATCATGATGCACCATTGCATAGCTCCACAGAGCCATGTGAAAATCTGTTTGTTTGTCTTTTTTTTTAGAAGACGTCTCGTCGTTGTCCTATACGATCGAATGGGAATGAAGTAGTAAATATGTATCTCTTTTGATAATTTTATTCGTATGACCTTTTAGCGGGTATAAGCTGGAGAGTGCTGTTGCGAGCGGTACAAGTGTGCGCGCGCGCATCTTCAGTGCATCAGACATTTTGTGAAGTAGGCAATCGTAATTAGTTATCCCCGCGGGTTGTCAATGTTAAGAGGATAAAGCGAGAGATGCACAAGGAGTAGGAGGTGGTGGATGTGTTTGAAGAGATTGTTAAAAGTTCAGAGGTAAAGTGTAATTGATGTGTCTTATTATGGTTAGGGAAATTGTCCCACGTCGGTGGATATATGTGGGGGATGAATGGAAATGAGTCGTGTGAAGATTACTCTAAAACAAAAGTAAGATGTTTTGCAAGGTAGTTAGAGCGGTGTGAATAAAGTGTGCAATGGCCATAAGCCTAAGGCTTTTTGGGAAGCCTTATTATAAATAATTGGGTATGCATTTCATTAAGCTATTTTTTAGGATCCAGTTATAGCTATCATTAGCAACTATCCTTTGAAATTTTCTTTTACTTTTAGCGACTGTTTTATGTATTCAATTGTTTGCGCGTCAGTATTAAAACAAAGCCTATGCATTTTGAAACGTGATTATGCAAAAATATTTTAATTTGTGATTTAGGTTAATTTGTGATTTAGGTTAGGAAAATCACTTTCTGATCTACCATGATCATGATTTATTTATCTGGAGTTAGGTCCCAGTTATAGCTATCATTGAAAACCCTCATTTTAAATGTTATTTTACCTTTCGTGGCTTTTTTGTTTTGACACCTTTAAATTTTTAAAAAAGCCGCAAGAGGTAAAAGAATATTTTCAATAAGAGTTTTTAATGATAGTTATAACTGGGCCCTTAGAGGGGTTTCATTATATTGAATATGGGAAATCTTTCACAGGAAAACATTAATAAAACGGCAAACTTCCATTTCTTGAAAATAATTTGTAATACCACGTTAATGACTGAATATTTGCAATGAATTGCCTCATCACATTCCTACTTTATTTTTAAGGCCATGTATGCTGCTTGCGGTACACTTTAGCGTCACTACTCGCCACTTGTTTTCTCCAAGATAAATATCTAACCTCCAATTGTTTAATCAGCTGTAGATGGGTCAAAGAAATTATGTTATTTTAATTAGTTACAACAATGCAGTTTTCATTTATTAAATTGAAAATCCAAAATAATTAGCCTGACGTTTGTCATCTTCCAGGTATAGCACTGTCCGTGTAATATATATATATATTAGTGTTATACACTACCTACAAGCTAAGTGACCCATCTGTATGTAGTTAAGAATTTAGTTCAGCATACTAAAAGTTGCTAAATTGTATTTCTGCAGTAATTTTTGTATGGCATATACAATTAAGCATGACCTGCTTCAACTGAGAAAAACTTCACCGACGAAACATTTTCACGTTTTGTGGGGCACGTTACTTTTAAATGTTACATGTTAAAGTTTTATGCACATTTTAATATGTTGGCTAAATCCACCAGTTCCTTTCGTTATACCTTTGAGACACTGCCGGTATTAATAACGGGTGATTTTGTAAGAGTTAAGTTTTTTTTCCAGGTTGGTAGCACTGGTTAGTAATGGCGTCCAAACGTCATCTGTCAAAGTGAAAAGTTTCAGTAATTCAGTATGTTCTGCCATTTAATCATGGAGAAACTTACAAACGAGCAACGATTGCAGATTATTAAAATTTATTATCAAAATTCGTACTCTGTGAAAATTGTGCACAGTTTGTTACGATAATATTATTGCCATCATAATCGACCTGTTAAATCAACAATTCGTCCCAAATTTACTCTATTGGACATTAAATCATCGACAAACGACAGTTTGATGTGGTTTATGGGCTGGGTGCATCATTGGTCCATTTTTCTTCATATACGACCGTTGAAGTAACGTTACCGTCAACGGCGAACGATATCGAGCCATGATACGCTACTTTTGTTTGTATCAGTTGGCTGAGTTGAACTTGGTTGACCTGTGATTTAATCCAGACGGTGCCACACAGCTCGTGAAAGAATGGAAATTTTGAAGGATGAATTTGTTGAGCAGCTTGTCTCTCGAAATGACCCTGTGAGTTGGCCGCAAAGATCATGCGATTTTCTTGAGTATTTCTTGTGGGGTTATGTAAAATCGTAGGTCCATGTGGACAAGCCGAACACGATTGAAGCCTTACAGAATAACATATCACCCATAGCTTATTAAAAAAAATTAGTTAGCAGATGACACCTACTGCGTAAATAATGAAGCATACAGGAAGTAGCTGTGGTAATCTCTGCATCTTGTAATGGGACATCTTTAAGCCATTCACTTAAACGCACTGAAGAGAATATTGTTCTTTTGTTGAATTAATTTTATTTTTTGATTCGGCTAAGCTGTTGCTTATATTTTTTTACCAATACGTTAAAGCTTTCCATTAGAAGTTCTTAAGGCTGAGCTATAATAGAAGATGGTTGCGTACGACAACTTCCGTAACTGTGCGGACACATGTAATGTGTATTTTACGACCATAATAGCTTTTCGCTTCGATTCGTTCAGTTTTCGTTAACTTTTGCTCACTTGCGAAAAAGCGAATACATTCGCTCTTTCTCTTTCTTTTGTTCTTTCATACAAAAACTGGACATTTCACTTCAACTGTGTAAATTTAAATTTGTAAGTTCATAACCATCGAAATTTTGCTTGTCAAAACTACTTCCACTCTGACAATCGCTTCCATTTGCAAAATTCTATTATGGGCAACTTGAGTAATTGATAGTACTGAAGAAAACTAATGGTAGAATTTCGACATTAGCTTCTGATTGCTTTCGACTATTATAGTTCAGCCTTAAAAGCTCATATGTAGTATGCAAAGCAGGGTTCCAACAAGCCTTTAAATTAACAAAGTTTGACAGTTCGGTCATTTGCACTTATGTCAGTTGTTGGTGAAAAATCGTATGTAAGTTCTTTGACAGAACATTTTTGACAAATGCTTTCGTCAGGAAACCTAAGGTGTGTTCGATAATTCACGCAAAATGTAGTTTCGCATGAAAGTCACCTATAGGGTGTCCGAAAATTCGTGTAAAATGTAATTTTGGTAGAAAATACACATTTTAATTACAATTCCTTTTTTTTTATTAATTCATAGAGTATGTATACAGATTGGGGTTATGTATAGAGTAATTTCCTCTTTCAAGGCGTTGGTGTTCATGGGCTTGTTTGCATAGACCTTTGGCTTCAAATAAACACAAAGAAAAATTGCAATGGTGTTTAATCGCAAGATCTGGATGGTCAATTTTTATCGCAAAATCAGCCGATTCAACGATTAGGAAATGACTTATGCAGTAATGGAATTGTTTCTCTGGATGTATGGCATATGTGACACCGTTTTGTTAAAACCACTTGTTGGTCAAATCCATAGCTTTCAATTTAGACACTAATAACTGAACTCGGTTATCATGTCACGATAACGAGCACCATTAATTGTTACTGCCTTAAAAGCCGCATTTTCGAAGAAGAATTGTCCGATTATGCCTCCAGTCCAAAATTTTGTTATCAACCAGTCATGCGTTGTTAATGCATTTGTTTTTCAACAATTACTCCAAACGCGACAATTTTGACTATTAACGAATCCATGAAGGTGAAATAGATGAATCAGCATGAAAATGAAAAATCAGCATCCACTTGTTGTTGTTCCGAAATCCATTCAACGAACTCTATTCGCATTGCATCGTCATTCAGTTTTTGAGTTAATTGAACTATGTAAACATGAAGTTCCAAGCTTCTCGAAATGACCAATTCTTAACTACGTTGTCAAATTGTTGTGTCAGCAATATTCTCGCGAACTGCTTCAATTTTTCAGTTAAACGACTTGGGAAAGGACACTTAGAATGTCTCAGATCACTAATTGATCCAGTTTGTCTGAAATTTTCAATTATTTTTTATATTTTGTACGATAATTGGGATTGTAGCTGACAAACCTTCACTATTTTTGAAAATATTGCCCAACAATGACAATTGGTTATTCTTTCGTATAGCGCTCCATTTTTACTAATTCCGAACTATCAGCTGTCGCATTGTAACGCAAAATTAAAATTTTTCGTGAATTATGGGCCAAATTTCATTTATGCAAGAGATATTATTAATAGCTGATAACTACTGACAAGCTTATCAAAAGTATATGCAGAAAAACGTGTTCTTAACTGTTCATCTCAGGTTCATGAAACAAAAAGAAGAACAGTTTCATACAGCATTTTCTCATGAACTACAAAAGGCTGTGATTTTCTGCTATTTTCTGAGCTTATATTGCATTGATATTCACATTGTTTGTCATACTTTTTGACATTATCAGGTATTCAGTTGTTGCAGCGACTGGTATGTCCCTACATTCCTTCGATTTATTATTATTTTTTGATTTTCACTTAAAGGAATATATACTTGACTTACTTTTCTTCTTATGTCATTTAATTGGCTAAACATTCGACCCAATGATAATCAACTTGCAGTATCTGTTAAATACGGAGTGACATTTTGTTTTGTCAATTCAGCTTTTTTTCACTAATCGCCAATCTTTGACTCGCTGATGTCATTTTAATTGCAGCCCATCGTATGCTGTTTCAATTTGTCGTTTTGAAAAACGTCTTTTGTCAATTACAAACCGACTAGTGGAAAGTTAGTCAAGCTTAGTTAAGACTTTCATTGAGTAGAAGTTTAAGTCGCACTTTAGTACAATTCTAAAAATTGTGTTTATGCTCCCGCCACACATTACAGATCTAAGATAAAAATCTCTTCTAAGCAAATGATAGCATGGTTAATCTTTACAACCTTCTCTTAAGATGTTAAGGAATACAATAGGTGCGGTTCTATAAAGCTTAGACATCCATTAAGCTTATACAATAGTACTTGCGTATAAGGAAATCATGTCCCTTGTCTGGCTTCAAAGAATTTTTCAAGCAGCTGTTACAAAAACAAATTGTCCCATTTGCAATTCTATAACCAATTCTACAAATTGCATTACAAAACTCTTACTCATTCGCTTCACCGATTCAATCGCATTTTGCCGCAGTATCCGCAAGCTGGAGTCAATGAATCATAACCTACAACCAATTTATGTAATCAATAATAGTTTTATTTATTTTATGCAAACGAACGACGTTTTAAAAAAATATTCGTGCCTTGCTCACACTCATTAGTGTTCATAATAAATTTCTTAATAATTCATTGAAATTACCTGCCTGGTTAAACAAAGTGCTCGCACACAACTCTGTCTGCTGTAGCGCAAAAAAAAAACAAAAAAAAACGAAATGAAAAGAAAACTTATTCAAATTTCACTTTTTTCCCCTGCTATTCGAAGCCAAAAAGAAATTCATTTTTATTTGCAACGAAGAAAACAATAAATCGAAGCAATGTTTGAAAGCAATTGAGTTGGTCTACTGATCAACCGTACATACAAACCCACACTCGCTCACACGTCGAGTGCAAATTGATTGATGTCAAGAAACCCTCAGTGAAGCGGTAACAAATTATAATTACCACATGAATAAAATTGAATCATAAGTCTGGCTTTGTTTGCTCTAACGAATGTCTCTTTGCAGGTTAAGATTCGTTTTTATAGTCACGACGACTTGTGTCATAGGGAGCACCTGGTCTGCAACGACCGCCAAACCACAGGGCTTCTCAGCCAGATCCTTTGATGAAGAAGAGAATTTGGATCCCCAAGAGCAGACCCACTCAGCATACAGGTCTAGAGCATACGACTATAGTGAAGAGGAGCAAGAAGAGCCACCAAGGCAGCTGTATCAGAATCAGAATCGCAACCTCAATGTTAAGCAGAACAATTTCTTGAAGCAAAACAAGAATTTAAATGCTGCAAGCGAAGAAGAAGAGGAGGAAATAGAGGAACCCGATCGTCTTACAACTTTGTTGGAGAAATCACAATTCAATTGCAATAGCAAAACCACTGGGTATGAGTATGCAAACAAAATTTACCTTTTCATTTACTAAAATAAAAATTCCTTTCAGATACTATGCCGATGAATCATTGGCTTGTGAAGTTTTCCACTACTGTCAGGACAATCAACGTCACTCATGGATCTGTCCAGAAGGATTCACCTTCCATCAAATTCATCTGATTTGCATGCCTCCATCGAACGATAACATTTGCGAGCAATCCTCGAAATACCATATCGTCAACGACTACCTCTACAAGCCAATTAATCTGCAAGAACACCAATCAAAGCCAAATGTTACCCTCCGCTATTCGGATCGTTACTATCCCGAGAACTACTATGAAAACGATAGATACCAAGACGACGAACGTGACACCAGACAACGTGTTCATCATCAACAAAGGCAACCTGTTAGTACACACACATTTTTTTTTACTCTTGCGTATGAGTACTATTTTGTTGATGAAAATAATTTTCTTCAGGTTCAAATTGGTTTCAACTCCCAACAACGTCAACATCAACAGCAAACACCCCAACCTCAGGCCCAACCTCAACCACAGCAACAATATAGAAAAACTCCACCACCAGCTACGCCAGTTCAGCTAGTTCAACAAACTATTGCACCTTCTCCAACCCCCCAGACACAGTATCGATACATTACTCAAGCCCCAGTTCAACAGTATCAACAACAAGTCTACCGTACACCGGAGGAAATTAATATCTCACTGCAACAACGTCGTCCACAAATTTTCGCTGCCACATCGACGCCCAGATATTTCGAAGAGGACTACTTGTATGAGAGAAGGAAGTAAGGATAAGAGTGTGCAAGATCCAATTTTTTTTTATTTTAGTAAATAGTAACTTGTAAATTTGTTTTTATTTTGCTTGATATTTTTTTTTATTTTTTTTTTAATTTTGTCTTAGACTTTATGTACATGAATAATTTTTAAGTTTTTAGTACCAAAATAATTTGTAATGTAAATTATAAAAATACTCATACTGAAACAAAATATATTTAAAATTCAACAACGAAAAATAAAAAAAAAACATTTTATACACGATCGATTTGAGACGCCATTTCTCCTTATTAATTATTATTTAATGCATCGTTAAAATTAAAAAGAAAATCATATTTTAAATAAAATGTTGTAACATTATTTCGGTGTACGTTTACATTTTTTGTGGAAAGTAAAATTTGGGATTATCGTGTGATCCTTTGCTCCACTGGAATATATTAGGCGTGTGCCGCTTACGGATTCATTCGAGAATTTCCTCCATCTGCTGTTTCAGCTGATATTTTCTTATTCAGTGGGACAAGATTCTCAGCTGAGTGAGCAATCCTGCTCGACTTACTTCTAATTGGCTTGAGGAAAAGCCGTCTGACCAGAATAACTCTTGGTTTCATTTCTGATTAGAAGTGCTGGTTGGCGTTAATAGCGAATACGAGTAAGTCACAGTTCCATACTATCCCAAAATTGTATCTGCCCATGGTGACTTTCTATTCGATTCATTCATTGTGTCCTTTCGTGCTTACCACATATATTTGGTTTTACCTTCATTTATTATTAAACTCATTTTTGATGTATTCTTCTCTAGACGTGGTTTTGACATCTCTTTCCGTCTGACTGATGATGTCAATGTCTTCGGCGAATGATAATGGTTGCACAGATTTATGACAGATTGTACCTCGAATGTAATAATAACTCATTCTCCATAAGTTTGACCGCAGCTTCATCGTCAGACCCCGATCTTATCGTGCCGGACTCCAATAGTCCACCTATGCTGAAGAGGAACTTGTCTTTCTCCGTCAGATGGTTCCTTTCCTCTTCCGAAGCTGTTTTTTGAGGCCTCCAGGCATTTAGATCCTACGGACTGATAAATTGTCAAGAAAAGCTTATCTCAACTTAGCGGATTCGGGATAAAACAGAAAAGGATTGAAGTTAGGGTGGGATTAGATTGTAGAGCTGCAGCAAACCGTATGTTACGAATACTGTGTAACGAGTGTTCGATTCGACTGGAAGTTCCGCATCGTTACTGTCAAATAAGTTTCGTTACTTTCACATGTTTCGTTACTCGCATCAAATTCGTTATTCGTATGTTTTGAATTCGGTATTCGTATTCAACACGTTTGCGGTTTGGTTCATAGAAGTAGAGGAAGCTATAGGAAGATTTGCCTGTGTTTGCGTCGTATGATCGTATTTTCTGATGAGTGGCTCAACCGTTGAGAACGTGTGTGTGCAGTCAGTGAGAAAGTACCGAATCGATACGGGTATTTATTTTGTCGTTACTTTCACAGCTCCATTAGATTGTACTTCGTTTCATTATTGTGATGACCAGAATGATTGATGCTTTACTGTTCTCTTACAAGACTGCTCACCCGCACCGTCCTATCAAGGCGACAACCATTGGTGGTAGATTAATTCAGCGACTTAACGTAATCCCTAAAATAAAATCCAAAGATTTTGATTAGTGACGGTTGATTAGCGTAAACAAATTGGCCATTTCTGGAGATTATACGATATCCGAACTGTCCCTTAAAAAGTTAGCTTGACCGGCTTTGGAACATGTTTCACCATCTTGCTAAAACCACAAATCAGTGATGTCGAGTTTTTCCAATTCTCAGCAAAATAGTTTTCCAACATGGTACAAAAGCGAAGCTACTATGGCGAACATTTTTAATTACGAAAAATACATACCAATCATGGTCCAATCAGACATGATACCAATGCCAAACTGTCACTTTTTGTAGAGGTCTCTTGAAACACATGTCGGTTTGTTGCTATTACGGGAGTCTCTTAAAGCATTTCTGGATTTGTTGCTGTCCAATAGCGCTTATTTTTTTGCTAATTGACAAATCCATTAAACCAGAAATGAACCCCGTCACTGAATATGATTTTTCGATTAAATTCAGGACTTTTTTCAAAGTTTTGCAGAATCACATCATAAGAGTTTCGTTATTAGAAATGATAAAGCTGCTGTTCTCTACCTAATTTAATTTTTTAAGGATGTAGGACAAGGTATTTATGAGAAATTCCCCTAGATGTGGACTAAGAGATTCGCAATTTCTGTAATGACGTGTAATTTTGAACTAAAAACCTTACGTATGTGATTTTTTCGGTTTTTTAACAGGTGCGATGGGTCACTATGGTACAAGGACATTAAATATTGAATATGTTGACAAAAATTTAACCACTATATGAAGTAGACCTTGTTCGTTTATAATCGTGCTATAACCGAAAATTGGAGAAGCGCCCTTGAAATTGTCACCAGCGACTTAGAACTTATCTTGTTATTTTAAACAATTAGCAAGCGTTGCGCGTTCGTGAACTATTCCATGACTAAAATTTAAGCCTTGACTGACATTAAGGCCGGTTTTTCAACTAACCCTGGATTCATTTTAGTTAAAAACAAACTCATGAAGAAATTTTTCAGTGCAGGATTTAAATTGAAAACATGAGAGTTAAAATCGGAAACTGGAATGATCTTCCTAACTGATCATAAAAAAAGTTGTATAGTGCAACGAGGTTGAAGTAAAACTTCACCTCAACCTCACACATGAGGCAATACAAATCTCGCATACATCGCTCTTAAATGCATACAGAGGAGAGAGCACTCTGCTGTGAATCCAAAATGCTTACGCCAAAAAAAAAGTTTTTGCTGGTTGTTTGCTTGCCGTTGTCCTACCCCCACACATGACTTTTGGTGTCTAAATTTCGTTTCATGTTTGTTTGAATTTACCCCGACCGACGAGCCCAAGGAAGTTTCACTTCACAAACGTAAAGAATTAAATTACAAATTTGTCATGTCAATGTTGAAAAACCACTACATAAATATTGATTATGTGAGAATCACAAATTCTTAATTTTTATTGTGCTGCAAGTGTCCGCCTGTGTCTAATTTTGTATCTGAAACATCCGTGATATTGTAAACGCATTCCTCCATAACTTCGAGACTCGACCACAACCAACAACAAATTTGGCATCACAACTGACCTGACAGCTGACGTTGACATTCACATTTTTCCATTTTATTTCACAATTAAAACAGAAAATTATACACTCTACCTCTAAACAAAGTGAATATCTCAACAAATAATGGTTATTCAAGAATTCCAAGCTGTCGTCCTTGCCGCTGGTCGTGGCACACGTTTGCCAGAACTGACCGGTGACTATCCAAAATGCCTATTACCCGTGGGACCGTATCCACTGCTATGGTATCCTTTGAATATGCTCCAGCAGCATAATTTTCAGGGTTAGTTCATGGACAATGGACCTATATCCTTTCAAATTTAAATTTTGATTTTCTCCTCAGATGCCATTGTTGTTGTTCTGGAACACCAAAAATCGGAAATTCAACAAACCCTCGAAAAGACACCACTAAAAATGAAACTCGACTTTGCCACCATTTCGGGTGACAATGATTTCGGAACTGCAGACAGTTTGAGACAAATCCATGACAAGTGAGTAATTTTGCATGGCTTTCGAATGAAATATATAATATGGGAGAGAAATTCACAGAATCAAATCCGACTTTATCGTTGTCTCTTGTGACACAATTACCAACGTCTGTTTGTATCCACTTATTAACAAATTCCGTCAACATGATGCCTCTGTGGCGGCTCTTTTGTTCAAGAGTGGATTTGACAGTGATGTCACGGTGCCCGGACCAAAGACAAAGCATAGGCCCGAGAGGGACTTGATTGGCATCAATCCCGATTGCAATCGTTTGTTGTTCCTGGCTTCAACTAGTGATTTCGAAGAGGTAATGGCTGTCAATGGTCATCTGATGAGGAAGTATGGCAAAATGACCATCTTTAGTCGACTTGTCGATTCGCATATTTATGTTATGAAGCGATGGGTCTTGGATTTCCTCAAGAGGGTAAGTGGTTTTGGGTATCTTTCGTTTTATGGGTTCATAATGTTTCCTTTAGAAAGAGAACTTCTCAATGTTGAAGGGTGAATTCATACCGTACATTATCAAGAAGCAAATGTGTAGAACTCAATCAGCACCGCCAGCTGAGTCGCAGTCTGAGGTGGGAATGAATATGAATCCAGAGGATGATATTTTGCACGTAAGTTGAGGGAATGGTACATAAGAGGTTGTTCAAATGTGGTTCTTCTTCTAGTATGTTCCATGTGCAAGTTTGGAGCAACAAATCACTAAGACATCCCTCTTCAACGACTCGAGAATAAAGGAACCCTACAACGGC
This sequence comes from Rhingia rostrata, assembly GCA_949824845.1. NCBI lineage: Eukaryota > Metazoa > Arthropoda > Insecta > Diptera > Syrphidae > Rhingia > Rhingia rostrata. The sequence goes on along the minus strand of OX463758.1, from coordinate 75,341,710 downwards.
GATTTGATTCGTTGTTTTGCCATCGAAGCGCCAAAGGATACTATTGGTGTTCGCGTCAACACCACACTCAGTTACTTCGCGATGAATAGAAAGGTAAGCCAATTGCCTTTCTCCTCGAGTATTGGATGGAAATCTATTCATTTCGTCCTAGCTCCCATCGATTTGGTCGCAACTATTTAATGACAGCACATTCCCGATGGTCTCGCCAACGGCTGTGGTCAACTCTACCCAAACAAAGGACATTGCTGTGGCGGATAATGCCAAATTGTCGGAGAAGACCTCGCTCAGTTCTAGTGTGTTCGGTCCGAATTGTACCATCAACCCGAAGAACATTGTCACCAATTCTGTGATTATGGCAAATGCTGTGATCGAGGAGGGGTATGTTTCAGTAATGATGTCCTTTGATGTGGTTTAAGCAGAGATTCGTCTCATTTTTAGATGCAACATCGACGGGTCGATTGTCTGCAACAAGGCTGTGGTGAAGAAGGGCTGCGTCTTGAAGAACTGCCTGATTGGACCGAACTTTATTGTCGAGGAGGGATCAAGGAAGCAAATGGCGCACTTGACCAATGCCGATGGATTTATGGAAATCGAATAAACTCTTGATGTTGCAAAAACAAAAATAATGCGTTTTTATTCTCGGCATTCTCGATACAGGGAAGCTAGATTTATCCTTGAAATCCAAACGGGATGTCCTTCGAATTGGTGTCAAACTTGAAGACACCAAGTTTGATGTAGAGGTGCGCTGAAATGGTATTAATAGCCAAAGGAAGAACCAGCTAAAGATTCTCGGATACATTAGCCACGCGTTCTAAGTCTTAAAAAATTCGCTGGGTTACAGGAAATGTTTTGTTTATTAATCTCAACACTACGGTATAATTCTTTTTATTATATAACGTGTAAGGTGTGTTTATTTATCAAGTGTTTCATGGTTTTTTAAATATTTTCTCAAGGTGTGTATAGGTTTCGTCTTAATTCTTATCTACTCGTGTCCAAGTGACAATTAAAAAAAAATAATAATATCATTCGCGCATTCTTAACTAGTCGCCACTGCCGACGTCTGATCGTCTCCACCGTCGATCTTGGCATCGCTCTGTAACTTGTCAAAGACGGTTTTTATTTTATTGCAGCACTCCTTGATGTCGTCCTCGGAGTCGCCAGCACTTAACGCACTGAGCAGCTTGAGTATTGTATTGGGTGAGTGCATTTTAAGAGCATTCTCTAGTTCGTCGTCGTGAGTGTTCATGACTGTGCGTGTAAGAAACTCCAAAATTGTCATGCAAATATCCTCGGAATTGACTTCATCATCGGCATCCTCCTCATCACCCCATTTGTCGCTGTTCTCTTTGGCTTCACGATCCGAATCGATGAGATGCCAGATGGATATCATTTGTGCGAAGCAAACATCATGGAAGGGATCACCGAACGCCTGGAACAGCTCGTTGACATTCTCTACAATGCCCTGTTCGTTGGAAGTCAGCGGAAGTAGATAAATCGGCTGGCACAAAGGTGATAAGATTTGCGAAATGCAATGGAACAGATCGTCCAAGAATGGCTCATAACATTTCTGTGAGATTTGCTCGTAGGGCGATAGAATCACGTTGATATCCAGAAAGAGACTCATGATTTTTTTGGTATTCTTCGATGGAGTGGCTGTACCATCCTCATTTGAGTTTTGCTCGAGTTTACTTGCTGGCAGGAGGGTTTTGAATGCTTCAATGATGCCTTGGACAAGACAGGGTTGCACGAAGACATCACTAAAGCAGAGATCCTTCACATCAGGTTGGATTTCGATTAAAGCAAATGTTACGCACAATGCTTCCAGTGTTGATAACGCGTTTACAAGCAACGTCAGGTTAGCTGAATTATTCAAGATAAACGCAAAGTTTTCAATGAAATTGTCACAATTCTTGAAATGGTGAAACCACAGCATCTCATCGCCAGAGTTCATCTCAGAGCTGACGACTGCATAAAAGAATCTCATCAGTTGAACTAGGGTAAGACTGTCTGTACATGAAATTAAATTTAACAGCACAGACATTACGTGTGGACTGCTGCAAAGATCTTTTCGCGTCTGTTGAACACTACACATATTTGCAATGATGCCGACAAGTATTTCGGTTAAACGTTTGTCTTCTGTCTTTTCAATGAGTTCGGTAAACATTTCCGGAACATTGTGATTTAATAAAAGTTTTACGACATCCGCTTCAATGGTCATATTCCAGAGGGAACACAAATCTTTTTCGAACGCCTCATCTTCGCTGAGATCTTTGTCGATTTTTGTCAACTTTAAGAGTGTAGACAAAACGAAACGTTCACTGTATAAGGTGTTACCAATTGCATCACCTTTTATCTTTTCCAAATCTTCTTTCTCAATTCCATCGTCCGACACTGAAGGATTAAAGCTGGACGGCACATCTTCGTTGTTGCTCTTCGTCATCTGAGAATCTGATTTTACATCGTCGACGTTGTCCTCATCTTCCTTCGATGTTACATTGGATGATGATGATTCCTGAGGCTCTGACATTGTTGGTTTGTTATTTGTTTGTAATTAAACTGTATGAATTGGGTAGGTCGTACAGATCTACTCTTTCCTTAAAAGTAAAACGAAAGTTTTACAAACTTTTTTCTTTTGTGTCAAAATGAGGTGTCAAAAAATAATCCGGCATAAACAGTGCAAGGTTGGTTGCGGTTTGGTTTTATTACAACTGAAGCAGGGATGTTGTCACGTTTATCATTGGCAAAGGAGTAGATAATCGAAAGTAATCGAAATTTCTTTTTTATCGGATACTTGGTAGGCGTGTATTTTTGTTTTCTTAGGCCGTGTGTCAATTGCGTTAAAAAGAGGGTTAAATTTTATCCACTGTTTAATTTTTTACTTTTCTGCTACAGTGTATAAAATGTAACCCTCTTTTTAACGCAATTGACACACGACCTTAGTGCCTGGCCACGCGCTCATTGGAATGAAAGTCATTTCAACCGAAAAGCCAATTTAAACTGAATTCTTGGAATAGGTAGAAACGTGTCCCTTCCAAACCATTTCATATTGGCAAAAATACTCATTTGAAAGTTTCTACGCCGAATGCAGACCTCAATATCGGTATCGGAGACACGATAATATGAGGTAGTTGTTTCAGATTTCCCCGTATTTCTGGCTGACTTCATTCCAACGAAGCTTTTTTGTGTGTAACCACGGCATTCGCATGGAATTGAAAGTCGTTAGGATGCACGTTTGCCCAGACACTCATGCTATACTCATGTTTTTTTGCAATCCCGTATTTGGTATTGATAAAGTTCATGTGAGCTTAACTGTGCCCAGATATTTTTCTCGGATAAACGTTAGATAAAAATGGTGCTAAGAGATAGTTATTTGTTTGCGGTAACGATAACAGAGATCAAGTACGGAAGAGATTGGAAACTTTCGTACGTCTTCCTCTTTATCGCCCGATTTCTTACATGTCGTTTTGACACAAAAATTACCAGAGCTGCAAAAAATTGTGTGTCTGGTTGGGCCGTGGTATGGCTAGTCGGTAAAACGTTATATAATGGAAAGTTTCCTGTGTTTTCTTTACTTGATCTCTGATCGATAACCACCGTGTAAATCTCAAAACTGACATATGTAGGGTGCCAATATGGTGCAATAGACGTGTGCATTTATGGACTTCGATTTGCTGAAGTTTTTCTTTGGTTTATACTCTGCTCATCTTTTCTGCTAACAGGCTACAACTTGTTATCTTTTGTGTTCGACTGAAACTCAAAAAAAAAATATCGATGCATCCCCAAGGGTTTTCACTGTGACAACTCGAGCTAACTCATGAAACATCTTCTTAATTAAATTTTTTCCATAGTTTACTTTGAGTTACCCCATAATGTTTGGTGAGTCGACACTGGATTAATTGACAAGATGTTTTCGACAGATGAAAAATAACATATGCGCACAATAATTTTTAATTATATTTATGTGAACATTTTAATAGATTTTTAAAAACAAAAAAATGTATTTAGATTCAGATTTCAGCGACTCGGAATTGATTGAAATATTGAGTTTAACAATAAAACGTCGTGTCAGAACGCTATGAAACCATTTTGATTTGTTTCGTTCAAAGGAAACCAAACAGGCTGACTACAGAGCTGTTGCAGATTTTATAAAACATTTAGATAACTTTTTAACAGAAAAATTACTAATTAAAGAGTGTATCACCATTCAGTATTCACCATTCATGGACTCAAAATAAATATTGCACTGAAAAACTGCTTCAAGGATCGACTTTAGATTAGATTTAATCTAGGGTTAGTTGACTCTGTGTTTATTAAGTTAGGGTTAATTAACCACTGAATTTTTGAACCTAAGTGGAACATGCCTAACGTTAAAGCCACAACCACGCGTGCCACCTTTATGCGCAACAGTTTTACAACTGTTCAGAACCACAAAGCAGAAAAAGCTTCACAGTCAAGATTCATATAGAGAAAAGTTTCATATTTTTAGTCGTGTGGGAACAAGACCTGGGCTCAGAGGCCACGATGGTAAGTGCAATGAACTGCCGCGATGAACAATAGGTCAGGTCAAGAAGCGCTTTTGCTGCGAAGTTTGATTGTTGAAATGAAACTGAAAAGAAAATAACAAAAAAAAGAGACAGTGCATCTTGCCTCTACACCTGGATTGCATCCACGCTCAAATCATATCGATATTTGTCACCATTTCATGCATGGATAAATCGAGTATAAGAACATCACTGTGCAATATGTTTCAACTAATCAAATAGTTTCGGATTTCTTGACGAATTCTCCGTTTGGAAAAAAATGTAACTACTGTATGAATCTCCTAGAAATCACAATTATCAAGGCATAATTTTTTTTCATGAAAATGGGCCTCCGCACATGAGATGAGCTTAACTCTGGAACGAGACTCCCACAAAGCCTAAGAGCTTGCGAATTGTCAAAAGTACTTAAGGCAAATGTCAATTTCATTAGAAATACACAATTCCTCTCGTGTGCGCTTGAAGTATGGTATAAACAACATTGCCGAACGACATAAAAAAATGTTCAGACCCAAAATGGTGAAAAATTTGTTTGTGTTGGTTTTCAACCTTGTTCTACCGCAAAAACTCAGCTAAAGAATTTCAAACATTTTCTCTCCGTTTGCCTCAGTCCCCTCGCAAATTTATTCCAAAATATTCATCTCGTTATAAAAAAACTTCCCTGAACTTGTCCACTCAACACAATTTGACAAATCAATTTATTGAACATACTCGTACTCCATCAGCTGTTTTTGAAGTTTCTACCTTTTGACAAGTACCAACGAAACTGATGTTTCAGATCAGAACACGGATTTCCATCAATCCCTTGCACTAAAAATAAGAACATTTAAGTTACAAAAATGTTGCTTTTACGAAATCCAACAACACTCACTAGGCTTACGCATAAGTTCCACAACATCGCCCTCAACCAGCCAAGCATTATCAAGCAAGTGGTCGAAAAAGTCGACTCGTTTTCCAAGATCAAAATCAACTCCCAGATAATTGTGAAAATACGGCCGTACAATGTTCTGGAATGCCAAGACTCTAATCTACTCCGCGCTACTATTCGTGCAACAGCCGATGTTCCCACATCTGACGCCGAGCTGGAGGTTAAAATAAATGACAAATACATAGAAATCACAAACAAAGCTGGTTCCAATGTCAAAGAAGCCGGTAAATTAGTGTGTCTCCTGGAGGTCCCAATTAGAGCAGATTTGCTTATCGAATCCCAATCTGAAGTGAGCATTGCCGATATGTTCTGTGACGAGCTGAAAGTGGCATCAAATGAAGACATCCAAACGAAGAATGTCCGAAGCACGACTGTTGATTTGTTTTCTCGAAATGGGGATATTAAGTGCAATGGCCTGCTTTTAGGGCAGAAAATCAACATCAACACGGACAAGAGTGGGGTTTGTATGCGGCATTTATAAAAGTGACGCAGAATGATGATTTATCTTTGTTTTTAGGCGATTTATTTGGATAAGTTGCAGGGCGACACAATTACATGCAAGACAAGCAATGGAAACATCAAAACGAACTCGTGCTATGTGGAGAATTCAAAGTTCGTAACAGATAATGGTACCCTGGACTTGAAGAACATTCACAAGACGTCTGAAGTGTGTGTCAACCAAATGGGTGACTTATTTATGAGTAAGTAACCAGTCAATGATGTAATCTGAATGTGGAAATATTGAAATCTATACCATTCACAGCTGGAGTCCATGGCAACATTCAGATTCAATGCAATGGAGGAGGCAACGTAAACGTCCAGTTGTCCGAGATCGTCGGAAGCAACAGCATCGTAACACAAACGAATGACAGTGTCATTGTGAATATTTCCGATCAAATCGAGGAGACATCCTACATAGAGGCTATTTCAAAACGATTCACACTAGACGAATCACTCTCGCATTTATCCGATTGTGTTACAAATGAGAATCATTTCCGAATGAGCAAGGAGCAGGATAACTGCAATAAACTTTCGATCAAGTCAAAAGGAAACTTGACGCTGGGCAAACTCTCGTGGGCTGATAGCATGAAAATTGCAATGGGCCTTAAGGAACTGTGATTGCTTTATGGTTGAGCAGAAATTTGGAGAATGGGTTATTTATTGTTTATGCCAATGCTTCAGGTGACCTACATTTAATAAAGATGTAGCTGCAGCTGATGGGAACAGAGTGATCTAAGTTGATGAATAAATGCAATTTCAAATGTTTGCTACGAGTTTATGTTACAAAGTGGATATGGTATTCAGTTATCGGAAGTTTGAAGCAATCTCAAGAGCTCTTAACAGATTCACATTGCAAAAATCCAATAGAGGTTCAAATTTTCAATTTCTCGGCGGCGTGCTATTGGCGATTCTATAATTCTTTAAGAAAGACTCGATTCAATATTTTCGTTTAGAAGTGCTGGCATATTGCTATTGGCGTGCTATTGGCGATTCTATAATTCTTTAAGAAAGACTCGATTCAATATGTTCGTTTAGAAGTGCTGGCAAAAACTTCATTTAATAAAAGGGGACATCACAACTAAGTTTCAATCCATTCTTTCTATGTGTAAATATTGCAAATCTCAAAGCTCATATATCCTCATTTTAATAATAACAAAACACAATCAAAACTGACAACTTGACATTTAAATCTTTTTCCGTCCTGCACAGATTCCTTAAAATCTGAAACACGCGTGCTGAATTATGCCTGAAACACACTTGCAGAATATAACGGGTGATTTTTTAAAAGTTAAGTTTTTCAGGCAGCACTGGTTTGTAATGGCGTCCAAACTTCATCTGTCAAAGTGAAAAGTTTTCAGTAGATATACTCTGCCATATAATCATGGAAAGACTTACAAACGAGCAACGATTGCAAATTATTGAAATTTATTATCAAAATTCGTACTCTGTGAAAAATGTGCACAGTTTGTTACGATAATATTATGGTCATCATAATCGACCTGTTGAATCAACAATTCGTGCCAAATTTACTCTATTAGACTTTAAATCATCGACTCGCATGCGATGCATCCCGAAAAAAACGACAGTTTGGTTTGGTTTATAGGCTAGGTGCATCATTGGTCCATTTTTCTTCAAAGACGACCGTTTAAGAAATGTTACCGTCAACGGCGAACGATATCGAGCCATGATACACGACTTTTTTGCACCAGTTGGCTCAGTTGAACTTGGTTGTGGTTTTCAAAGCACCAAATATGGAGGAAAGACTTTTTCTCAACTAAGCCAAAAATTTACTTTGCGGCGAAATTACTTACCTCATTACAAACCACAAGACGTTAACATATCCATTATCCAACGATAGTTATTATTTGTATTAAATTTTCAAATAAATATCACCAAAGACCACCACAGTTATCTGAATGTTATGACAGAAGCCACTGCACTGCATGTATGTATGTCAAGCGAAAAATCAGCTCGTGTGTATTGCTTGCTGCACTCTATCCAGAACCACTGCACATGTGTTTCCTGCATAAAAGATTTATTACATATCACTGCGACGGTTTTTTGTTTGTGGCTGCTCGCACATTGGCGGTGACTTACTGGTTTTAAAAAGAAGCCGCTCTGAGTTGTAGAACATGATTATCCAAAAATATTAAAAATTTTTTGAGCTTATCTCGCATGCGGAGGCCCATTCTCAAAGGTACAAATTAACCAACGACATTGACTTATAATATATGGACTGCTAGTGAAATGTCATTTTCATACGCTTCTGCGAGAAAATGTGTTTCAAAACAGCACGGGCTGCAATGTGCTGAAACAAACGATTTTTTTTTTGGTTACATAGATTTGGCGTGTATGTAGTTTTGGAACATACGTGAAGTTGGCTACTAGCAATCCATATACAATATGTCAATGACCAACTACATGCCGACATGCGGTGTTCCCAAGCGATCCCACATATAACCCCACAGAACCAATATTATTTTGATCTCTGTGGATAGTAATTCCGTAATTGTGAACACGGTTATCACTCAAACGCGTAGTCGAGACCTCATGAGTAATCGCTCAATAATGCGTGACGCAAATAAAGTGATGTCGCCGACAGCAAAAACGACTATTGATCTTGCGTTATTCAAGATGTATCTTCGAATGAAGACCCTGATCTCGTTACACTTTTTCGTTTCATAAAATCCAACTCACATAAATCCAACTTTCACTTCAAAAATCTTAAGCCTTGTAATTTTCGGGATTTGAACCAGCGGGACCCGGCGCTTGTCTAACGCACTACATGCAGAGAAAAATTGACATTTAAGCCACCTATTCTCATGTTTTCCCTACAAAAGAATATTTTTCAGGGCATGCTACCAAAGGTGAAAGTTTTCGTAAGCGTTGTAAACGTGATAAAATTACGACGCAATAAATGAAATGTCGAAATTTGTATGGGAAACCTTTTACAACAATATCGGAATTTTTTCACAGGAATTGGGTGTATAAACTGAGATGGTAAGCGTTGTAAACTTCTGAAATGCTATTTTGACATTTAATCAGTCACTTTGACACATCAAACGTATGCGCTCATCTGAAAAAAAAGCACGGAAAGAGAACACAATAGGAACAATATCGTATCAATAAATAAATTACCAAATAGAGATTCAATTCAGTGGGTTACCGTATTACTTATTGGTACAGTTTTAGAGCTGTTCATGAAGCGTCGTCGTATAATTAAAATCTTTCGCACGTAGTAAAATTACGACGTTCCATGAACACACTTATAATTTGATCGTGCTCACACACAATGTCACGCCGCACCCAATGCTACTTACTGACAGACATTGTACCTATAACCATAAAGAGTATAGAACTACATAGAGTGCGCACTTCATACAAGGAAAATTTTCTATGTGGGGTACTGATACAGATACCCCAATGTTCGCTACCCCAGCATCACACAAACGCATAGCCGACGCATTCGATTGACCAAATTTCCCCTTCGCACTTATCGACCGCTCTGAAACGGTTATACTTTTTGCTGTCAAATTGCTCTAACTGGGCAATTGCAATGGAAAACGCCGTAAATAATATTTTAATTCCAACATGTTGTGTGTTCCAATAAAGTTGTTCGATGATTGCTATAACTGTTCCCTAATAACATAACGTAATGTAAACAGACCTAAATAATTTTGTTTACTGAACGCACTCTGAGGAATAACGTTGAACTGGGTTCCTGTCAGCTATTGTGCGACAAAATAATATACAATTGCTTTTGGCCACCGCCATCGTTCTTGGAAATTTGTTAAAAGTTGCCGCTAGTACCAATATTTAAAAAAATAATTAGCTAATATTATAAGAAAAACCACAGCACGATGTCTATGTTTGATACAATTCCAAAAGACTTGCGAGGACTACGTGCATGTTTAGTGTGTTCGCTTATTAAGGTAGGTGCAGCGTTTGTGCACAGCTTGCAGACTTTAGTTCGTAATATGAAACTGTAATTAATATTTACAGACATTCGACCAATTCGAGTACGATGGATGTGACAACTGCGAGGAGTTTCTACGCATGAAAAACAACAAAGACAACGTTTATGACCACACGAGTAACAATTTTGATGGCATCATTGCTTTGATGAGTCCAGAAGACAGCTGGGTGGCTAAATGGCAGAGAATAGGTGGGAAATCGAAACATCTCCATTGAAACTCTGTATGTTAATAATTTCCCTTACTATTAGGACGCTTCACGAAAGGAATCTATGCAATTTCGGTATCGGGCAGCCTGCCAACTGGCACTATACGAGAAATGAAGAACCGAGGAATTCCATACAGACCCCGTGATACTAGCCAACGTTAAAATCAAACACAGATAGAAATAAACAATTTCGAAAGAAAGCCAATGTTTATTAATTTAAAGCACATTCTCTACAATAAGGCCTTCGCCACCGACAGTGGTTTCTGTTATTCCATAACCACCTTGGACTAGTTCTTTGCAAAGCGTGGCAAACTCTTCTCTGCTCTTGTAATCAGCGGGAAGCAATACAATGGCATAGCCACCGCCTCCAGCACCAGTCAATTTACTGCTAAACGTATTTCTCTCAGATATTGCGAAGATCTCTTCTAGCCGTGGATGGGACACCCCAATTGACTTCAGCAGGTTATTGTTTATTCGAAATAGCTGCTCGAGTTTGAAGAATTGTTCATCATTTCCATCTATAGTCTTGTAGATTGGAATGGCGGCATTTACAATCTCCTCCATAGAATCCCAAATTGTATCGATAACCTTCGGGAACTCGTTTCGTAGGGAGGCAACATTAGCCACCAGCTTGGCGGTTTGTCTGGAAACCTTGGTATCGACAAGCAAAACGTTTAATGGTTTTGGAATTTCTATATGAGAAAATCCCTCTCCTTTGACAAAGCGCACAATTCCACCGTACGTACAGGCAGTGTTGTCCACCCCCGACGGATTGCCGTGCATCAACTTTTCCGACTCAAAAGCCCACGATGAGACAAGCTCCAGCGATTTCTGTAATTTATAAGACTTGACGGAGATATGATTTGATAAAATTAGGAATGCTGTAGCCAGGGTAACACCAAACGATGCTGAGCTGCCTAACCCAGCACCAATGTTCAGCTGCGATGATATACGAAGTGTATACCCACTGTCTAACGATTTTTTTAACGCTGTAATTAAACAACCACATAGCAGATAGTAGATAGCTTCCAAAGTCTTCACTTGAACCGATGTTTGATCGGTGAATTTACACGCAACAACGTCCTTGACAACAGTTAGCAGAAATTCTTTGTCGAGGACGGAAGGATTCCGCTGAATGTATTTCTTTACTAAGCCATTTATTTCATCAATTGGTATTTCGAACCGACACTCCAAGCTATCCAAATGCAACACGATGACCGATGAACTACGCTCCTGGATTAGATGCAACCAAGTACGGACCCCGACAACTGCGGCCAGCGCTGGCTTCATGTATACCACCGAATGTTCACCATGCAGAATTACCTTACCAGGAGATGAGATTTTAATATTAATATTGGACATAGTGGATAGTGGCGGCTCCTTTCGATTTTTTTTTTATTATTTTTAATTTTACTTATTGTTGCTGGTCTCGAACTTTCTCCCACTGTTCTGGTGTGTAGTTCGTCTGTGAGAAGGCGTGAATCACTTTTAATTCCTCGGCCAGAGCTGTATTCACTAAACGATGTCGCTGCAATAAACCTTTGCCCGCAAATTGCTCGGAAACAACGATCACTTTGAATTTTCCACCGCAACCGTCCGACTCGTCTACAGCTTTAACGTATGTCGCAGCTAGTTTCTCAGTTAATTTCTCCTCCAGGTATTGCGGTGTGTAAGTGCTCATTGTTACACAAATTTATCTTCGGATCTTTGCTTTACAGGTTAATAGGTGGGGATTATAGGTTTTGGTGACTTTTTGAACGCTAATTTGTTTACAGCAAAACTTTTCTTTCACGTTTCTCTTTGTGGGTTATTTCAGTGTTGTACGTTCTGATTTCACTTTGTTCCAAGTCAGTGTTCGGAAAATAGCTTCGATCTCGATTTTTATTAGTTTTTCACTTAAGGATTCCTCCAATATCACTGAGAAATTCGTAGGTCATATACGATTTGTCACTTGACAGAGCGGAGATTTCCTGCAATGTGCTAAGACCATTTTGTTTTGTTTGGATAAGTCTCCTCATCCTTTCTGCTAATAGGGCACATATGGTTTTTTGAATGTTTTGCGGGAATAAATCATTTGTATAAGCGGCGGAGAAGCGACTTGTTGGTCCCAAACAATTGTACCGAATCCGGTTGCAATATGGCTATTTCAGCACAAAGCTCTTCGTTTCACTTCGACAAGCGGATTATATCTTCTAGCCGATCTCGTGAAACAGCCAATTGTGTATCGATTAGCTCTGATTTTGGAACTTGATTTCAGTCAATTGCAATTTTGATAGGCACTCTCAGACTATGTAGATCTTTCCAATCAGATTACCTCTTCATGCGACTCCTTGATGGTGTCCTTAGCTTGAAGCACATTCCCCTTATTTTCGCCCAGCAACGCCTGCGGAGCTCTATTCTATCACCAGAAATTTGAAAAGTTTCTCATGAAAGTTGGAGTATTCATGAAACATCGGAAAGTTACGATGCTGTAAACTTTTTATAGGTGGTAAACTTACGACGTGGTACAATAACTGTCAAAACTCGTATGTGAAATATTTAAAAAAAATTTAGAAATTTTCGTACACGACTTGTGGATGAAAACTGAGATGATAAAACGTTTTTAACATATGAAACGCTGTGTATACATATAATAAGTCACTTCAACAATTCAAACACATGCGCCAAACTGAGAAGATTATCGAGAACAGAAAAGAACAAAAGGAAAAAGTTTTATTAATAAAAAATTATTAAACTGAGGCTAAATTCAGTGGCTTATCACAATATATTTAGTGGTGCAGCTCTAGAAGTTATAAACTTATAACTTTTCGCACTTCGTAAACTTACGGCGCGCGTTGCATGAATACTTTAAGGGTTACCCTTGGATGGCAGAAATGGAAGCCGTTGGTGCCAGTACAGGTACTGGTACTGCCAATGCCACAGTTATCAGTTGAAGCATGATTTCCATCCAATTCGTAGAGAAATTTCAGTTTCTCGGTCATATCTCGGATGCGTATTTGTTACAAACGAATGTCATTTTGCTGAGTTTCGTCAGTTTAATTTTTCGACTCAGCTAGTTTATTCTCCAACTGCTTGAATTGTGACTTCGTCTCCTCTTGAATATCGACGTCAAACAATTTTTTGTCTTGACTTGAATAATTTTTATTTATAGAGAGATGTTGGACGTGTTTACTTTGTTGTTGGAGCCGAGTATGCGAGTATACTTCAATCGTAGTCATTATGTTTACTTTCCAAACACGAGCCTTATTTGTGTGTGTTTACTGTCCTGTTGTTGTTTTTTTTCTGAGCATACAATATATTTTTTTTTATTTTTGGTTTGTTTTTGTTTTAATTCGATTAACACAGAATTAGCCGACTTTTTCTTAAATTTTTTATTTCTCGCACTACTGTACGCACAGCCTAAGAAAATTTAATATATACGGTAGGCCCAAAGCACAAGTGCGTGATTTTTCCTGCAGAAAATATGTCTCAATATGAGTCTATACGAGTTGTTATACGAGTTGTGTCCATTTATGAATTCACGAATAAAGTCAGTAAATTGTTCACCATTGATCGCTGGGGCAGTCATAGATATTGCTCGTCATCAATAGCCTTCAAAGTATTTTATTTCGAAGTTCGAAACTACTACCTTTTGAACACTCCCCACAATCTGTTCGACCAATTACTACATTGTTCCTCCTGTCAAAGTGACAAAACGCGCGAATACATTTTCGCACAAATATTTTTGGGAAATGTTTTAACTTTAAATTTACAAATAATTCGGCTACAAGAAAACAAAAAAATAGTAAAACAAATATTATTAAAATTTAAACTAGTTGTATTTGCAATAACTTTGATGTAGACATGTCCTTCTCATTCGGAACAAACGCAACCGGACTTGGAGCAACAAGCACACCGGCTAAACGTAAGTAGAATGAGTTTCTCTTAAACAAAATTTCACAATCTATTTGCTAAGCGTTCTTTTGTAAATAATTAAGTGGGGTGTTCCTCGGCGGTGGTGTTAATAGCCGTTTCACATCATCAACACTTTTGATTTGGAGATTTTTCAGATTTATCCTTTAAAAATTAAATTTGAAAGTTAAACGTATGCTAGCTAATTCGTTTAAAAATAAAACTCACTTCTTTTGATAAATTATAAACCCCACATACGACAAACCGACAATGAACAAAAGAAACACAAGAAAGCCCAAAGCCATTGTTGTCAATCCTTAGTGAACGTCTCACGAGAAGTGTGTGGCAAAACTGATATCAAAGCACACACAATGTACGGTAGTGCTTTCGAAATATTTGTTTTACGCGTTAGATTATTTTACACCAGCTTTATCAGCTAAACTTAAAATTTGACCTAATGAACTGCGTTGTGTTCTCATTTTAGCCACAGCTGGTTTGGGAAATTTCACATTTGGCGGAGCGACAGCAAATCCAGCACCAGCATTTGGACAAGCTGCTCAAACAGCAGCTGCTCCCGCATTTGGTGCAAATCCGGGTTTCGGTGCTCCTGGTAAAGAATTAATTGAATGAGGGTAGTCTTTGAAAGCACAGTTAATTTTTTTTTGTCAATTTACAGGCTTTGGTACAGCAACATCTGCGGCTCCGACATTGGGTGGCTTTGGTACATTTGGTGGTAATACTGCGACAACAGCAGCACCAACTCTAGGTGGATTTGGTTCATTTGGAGGGAATACAGCAACTTCGCAGGCTCCCAGTTTGTTTGGGAATACATCGACTGCATATGGGGGCTTTGGGACAACTTCTACCACATCAACGGCACCTACTTTTGGTGGCTTTGGGACCACAGCACCAGCATCAAGTGGGTTTGGTGGTTTTGGAAATACAACAACCACAAGTGCGACCCCTGGATTTGGGGGATTTGGAGCAACCGCGACTTCGCAGCCTTCATTCGGTGGATTCGGGTCTTTTGGATCAAGTGAGTTTCTAATTTAATTAGCAACGATCTGTTGGTGTGATGGTATTTTTGTAGGTTTTGCGAAGCCAGCAACAAGTGCTGCACCATCTTTTGGTGGATTTGGAAACAGCTTCAATTTGGGACAGAATCAGCAACAGCAGCAGCTACAATTGCAACAACAACAACAACAGCAGCAACAGTTAAGCCCCGATGAGGCATTTGTCCAATCCATATTCAACGTATCTATTTATGGCGATGAACGGGACACTATCATTGCTAAATGGAATTATCTGCAGGTAATTCGAAAACTCTTTTGAGCTGCAAGTGGGTACGATTAGGCAACGATGATGTTGGTGATCGTAAAGCTAGAGACAAAGTGTTGTGGTGCTCACAGTGATCACAGCGTTCACCGCAATGTTTGTTTTAATGCCTCCATATCGTTTGAACTTTTCCGTTGATTTTTAAAAGATGCTTATGCCCAATTGCACAACTGTTTTTTTTTTTTTTTTTTTAATCCCAAACTGATTTTATTTTTACCTTCAGGCAATGTGGGGTGTTGGCAAATCCTTCTATTCCCAAACAGCAGCCCCAGTTGAAATAACACCTCAGAACTACCTCTGTCGGTTCAAATCAATGGGCTACAGTCGCCTGCCAGGAAAGGACAACAAAATGGGAAATGTCGCATTAAACTTTAACAAACCACTATCCGATGTCAAGTAAGTCCACACCAATCACATCACAACATCCGTTGACTTTAACCGCTTATTTCAGAGCACAACAGCAACAAATAATCGGCACACTCAACCAAATTTTTGGCAATAAACCCAACATCGTCATAAACATTGAAACGACAAAAGAACGTGAGGATAAAAAATCACAAATTGTCATCTACGTCGAGGAGAAATCTCAACTGGCGCCCAACGAAACGAAGCGAATTCTTGCTACCGATATAGCCAACTACCTTAACCAACAAAACGTGAAACCACAGCTTGCAAATTTAGGTATTGAAGATGTTCTGGCACTTGTCCTTCCCGACGAAGATCAACTAAAGGAATATCTCGCAAATCCACCAAAAGGCATTGATCCCCGGATGTGGCCACAGGCCAAACTCGACAATCCCGATCCAAAGAAATTCATTCCAGTGCCGATGATTGGATTTCATGATCTAAAGTGGCGTATCAAGTGCCAAGAGCATGAAACAGAAACACACGCGCTGTACTTGAATAAAGTGGAACGTGATTTGGCCGAGTTGAAGCAGCGTCATGCCTCTACAACAGCCAAGATAATGGAACACAAACGAAAGCTAGCGGAACTGAGTCATAAAATACTTAAGGTGAGCAAAAGGATTGTTGTGTTCGTGTCAAGTTGGTTAATGTTTCGCTTTTGTCAATCTTTAGATTGTTGTTAAGCAAGAGTGTACCAGAAAAGTGGGAATTGCCCTATCACCCGAAGAGGAAGCGCTACGTAGCAAATTGGAAAACATGCAGGCATTGGTTTCAGCTCCTACGCAATTCAAGGTAATTTTGAATTTATTGATGGGGTTTAGTTTTACTATACGCCCATTGTAGGGTCGTCTAAGTGAGCTGCTATCGCAGATGAGGATGCAAAGGAATCAATACGCATTGACTGGTGGTAGTGAGTACACGATAGACAAGGACTGTGAAGATGAGATGAAGACGTTCCTAGGGATGCAACAAAAGGCCATGGAAGTACTAACCGAGACGGTTACGAAGGATTTAAAAGCCCTGCAGATCATTATCGATGGAATGCCAGAGCTAGTGAGGGGTTAGTTGTATGAGATGTTGTTACAAGTTTTAAAAAAGGAAAAAAATACAAGAATTACTTTTTTTTTTATGAAAAGCGATTTGTTTGGCTGTTTTTTGTTAGACCGATAATGAACTTGTATGCAAGGAACAAAGAGAAAACTTGTTACCTACCTATTTGTCACTTTCACCATCGGTATCGCCTTTTTGTATAATCGGCATGAGCTTGACGGCTTATGAATACCATTTTCGACAAAAGGGCTTTATGCCAAAATCTGTTAAATGCCTTTGAAATATCAAGTGCAGCGATTTTGTTTCCAGTAGATGTCTCATAACACCAGTGGTCCTGTTCATGCGAAAACCTTATTGTTGATCATTTACAAGAAGATATTTCATAAGCTGACATATGTGCAATTGGCCGGTAGATGGAGCGGAACAACAATTGGTTTTTTAGGAACGAACAAATGATGTGTTCTATCTACTCGAGAGGAGTCCTGAGGAAAAGGGAGGATGGAAAGCTTGAGTAATGTTTTTGGCACCAATCAGTTGCTTTACATTAATGGGCTGGAAGTATATTAAATCGGTGTTTGCACAGAATTACCTGTGGTAAGTACCTTGCTGATGCTGGCCAATGACCAAATTATCGATATCTGAAATATTACGATCGGCGAAGTAGCTGCTTTCGAATCAAGCTCTTGTTGGCAACGTGCTTCGCAATCGCATTCGTTCGGTCAATACTGAAATATCATCAATAGATAAATCGTCATGATGGGGACTAGAAAAGTAAAGTATAGCATGTGACAAGCCATGCTCAACTTTATAAGTGTTTTGGCCACAAACATATATCGCGCAGGGAGACATATCGACAAATGAAAAAGTATTTCAAAATCAACTGTCAACACTATAAGAATTCACAATAATCAATTTTTATTCACAATAATCAAAATTGACACGCAACAAGTCCATAATCGACCGACACTCGCAAAAGGGGCAATAGCTCTCCAGACGGAAGCTGAGGAACTTATAAGATGGAGTCAACTTCTACACCAGTTAGGATGCACAAAGTGAATAACATCAATGAGCTGCTTCGACAACAGGCTTATTAGGAATCTCAAGGGTAAGTAAGGCCCCTTGAACAGAGAAGGTTGCGGATGAGCAGAAAGGCCAGTATTCAATCCAGTATTCGATAATGATGGCCCTGTGTCCTACTGGTATCTCATAAATTGGAACTGGCCCTCAATATTGAACAGAATAGTGAACAGAAACCGCGACTGCCGATAGAATACTGCCGACATTTAGCGATGAAATATCGTAAATGAGACACAGTCGATGCTGAGAATAAGGAAGAACCACTTCTGCAGACTTTTAAACGGCGATGACGAACAATCTCCCACTGTTAGGCATTACGGAACGTTCAATGTTGCGAAAACTACCAACCACGCGACCGAAGTGAAGTTACGATTAATATGTAAAGATATAAAGATTAAAGCTTGGTAAATAACATTCACCAACGTAAGCCAAATGTGACCTGAAAAATAGAACCTCAATTGCCCGATCCAAAAAAAGGGGACCCTCTGAAGTGCGCCAACTACAGAGGCATAAGTCTCCCAAACATCGCCTACAAGATCCTATCTTTCGTAATATGTGAAAGCCTGAAACCGTTTACCAACAACCGGATCGGCCCATATCACTTTAGTTTTAGGCCAAGAAAGTCCACAACTGATCAAATTTAAGTCTAAATCCAAACCCACTAGGTTCCTATTCATCGATTTCAAAGCCGCATACGACAGTGGAGCGATGGTTAGTGCGATGAACTGGCGCGCAGAAAGTCTGGGTTCGATTCCCAGCCGTAGCAACACGTAAATAATTTTTCCCAGGCCCTCCTCTCGTGATTATCTGACAAACCATCAGGGTAGTATCAGTTGTCAAGAAAAGCTTATCTCAAATTTGCCGTTTGGAGTCGTTATAAAACGCGAGCTCCCACCATCTTGCAAGAAGTACACACGCACATATGAATGGTGGTTGGAAAAGCTCGGCCCTGTGTACAAACGAACCTGTTGCGCAAAAAATTTGCATTTGTATACGACAGCATTTATAGAGACGAACTATACAGAGCCAAGTCTAGTTATGATAAACCGCCTTAATACGTCCGTAAGTGCAGGATGAAAATGGAGAATTTTCACAGTTACATCAGCATTGGAAACGACCTCACCGACACATTCGATGCCAAACAAAAATTTAGACAACGCGATGCACTGTCATATGACTTTGTTAATCGGATTTTTGAGAGGATTGTGCAAAAACTCAAGAGCCAACATCAGAGGCTTAAGTTTCCATAGATCCGTCCAACTACTAGCATACGCCGAAGATATTGACATCATTGGTAGGACTTCACGTGATTTCAGAGCCATGTTTGCTTGTATATAGAAGGGATGTTGCAAAAATGGGTTTAGAAGTAAATGAGGTTAAGAGAAAGGGCACACAACACCTAAGAATTGGACAGATCGTCACTATTAACAGATATAGCTTTGAGTTAGCACTGGACTTTGTCTATCTCGGCTCACCTATTAACTCTGGCAACAACAGAAATTAAACGAAAAATTAATCTTGCCAAGTTCGCTGTTTATTAAGGCTAAGAAGGCAATTTTGTAGCAAAGTCTTCACTGGAACATCTTAGAAGATCTTATATAAGACCCTGCTTATCCCAGCCCTGGAAGTGGATGACGAAATCCTTGGCCGATTTGAGAAAAATATTCTTCGAAAAATCTTCGGTCCCCTTTTGCGTTGACGGGCTAAATGAAGACGTTGATTCAACCAAGAACTAAACGAGCTGTACAGCGACATATACCGACTCAAAAAACTCAGAATTGAGCGTTCAAGAGCTATAAGTCATGTAAATCGAATGGACAATATTTGCAGAGTCTTCGATTGCCAGCCAGACGTCGGACGCAGTAGAGGAACCTCACTTTAAGTACCATACACAATCAACCTCAACCAAAATGAAGTGCGCAGCTGGAGGCAGTTAGCTAGGGACCGGGTTAATTGGAAAGGCATGTTCGTTGAGCCCTAGGTTCATTCCTGAATGTAGCGCCACATAACTTAGCGAATAAATCGCTTTTGCTCTCAAACCGAAATAAAATGGTTGGGCGATCCATATACAGATGCTTATGAACAAAAGGGAATGCGTTTGACTAAGTAAGTTCATTAGAAAATCTGCATAATTGAACACAGATAATGCACTTCTTTGTTTGTATGACGTTTATTCGCCCTATCTCACCATATGTTATATGGATGACCCAATCAATTACCACAATTTAAATAAAAACCTTCACTGCTTTATTATACTTAACATAAGTAACATAAATAGATTCACATTGCACAACCCCAACCCCTTCCTCATTAGTAGCTAACCACATATCTCATTGGCATTCCCACTCGCATTCTCGCTTCTCTCTTTGATGCCGACGTTGCGAACATATCCTCTGTCTTTTGAAGTCTTCGCGAATAAATCGGCGCAATAAATCCATGATTGGTACTGTGCTCCTGCGGCACATCGTCCGGCACAGCAGGTTGTGCATCAACTCCAAAGAACGTATCATCAAAGATGATGTTGTGCTCCTTGCTGTAGCCTTGAGTTTGGAGAGGAAGATCGGCGCTACCATCATCAGGAATGATCTTAACATTAATATGTTTCGCAGCGTTCAAGAATTTCTTTGGTACCTTCTTCTGCTTGATTAAAAAAAAGTTTGCTGCCTGTTCCAATTCCGATGGAGGTAACATCTGCTGAAGCTGTCGGCTTTTCGAATCCAGCCTGTGGCTCTTGTCGCCATGGTATATTGGCAAGTAGTATGTATCCTGTTGATCTCTTTGCGAATGACGTATATGATCGTTGGTGTCTCCGGTAGGTTCCACAACTTGCGCTGGAGTGCGTAGAATTTTACTTGCTTGCTGCAGCATGGCCTCAAAGCGATCCATAGTAATTGGTTCGGGATATGATACCTCAATCGAAGCAGTATTTTTACGATGAGGCACTCTAGCAGCAGTGCACACTGACAGCACTGCCAAAATCTGATTTAAAACGAAAGGTAATTTCTGTTAACTCCCAAGATAGTTCCATTACTTACTGCTAATCCTTTTTGCATGTTGCTTGTTATGGCTTCTGATGGTAATCCTCTAACAGCAGAAAAAATAAAGCTCCCTTGCGTTCAATATCACACGTCTAAGTGTGGTGTAAGCAAATATCTCTCAACGCTTTTATATGATTTTCCACAACACCGAAAATAAATTTATAGCAACTTGTTGTGCTGTTACTTCCGCAGACAATTCAAGATATCATAATAAAACGGAAGGAAACACAGCTGTGCAAGAAATTCAAAAAAAAAAAAAAAAAAACTCGATGGTACATCAGGTTGTAGCCATTCCACGTGACGTCACATCGTCTCTGTTGTTGAGTGTTACGCTCACTTACCTATGCAATTGGGCTGCAGGCAACATGTCTTGTATTACAAAATCTTGACAATTTCATAATAATTCCCGGAGTTCGCTTGTACTCTTTACCGTGCGACTATCCGCAACCCACTTAACGAGAACCCAGTATAGACAGGCATACAGTGCGACAAATGAGACTTCTTTCCGGAAAACTAGTTTTCCGAAATGAAAGTGAATTGTATGTGCGGTGTGAGTTCCGCGCTCTACCAATGGGAGGGTATGTTTCACTGATAAGTCATGTTGTTGCTCATTGAAATGGCGATGATACACTCGTTGATAGACCGGGTAACTGGTTTCTTGATAACTGATGGTTGTAAAGTTCAACGTTAAGGCTAAGACAGAGGAACTAGTTTGCGACTCCAGTTGGCGAGCAATGCAATTACAGAGATTCAATTACGTTGGGGAGGTTCAATTGCTTCGAATGCAAAAGAGCCTGTGCGTATTCACGCAAACTGCACACGAGAAATATCAGTTTATGATTATACCATCGTAGTCTCGTAGAGGATATAATCAATTCGACAAGAGATTGACTTCTTGGGTTCAAGTTTCACAACGACTACATGATAATAGCGCTGTGAATAAAATTCCAAGCATGAAACTAATGGGTGCAATAATATGGTAAAGACTGTAAGTAAGACTTGGGAATTTTAAACACTTAAATTGGCGCCCAACGTAAGTATTATTATGTTTTCAAGCAAATAAATAATAACATGTGGATAACTTACCTACCTAATGGATAACTTACCTACCAGACTAAGAGCCCGAAGGGTTGTATCCAAAATGCATGTACATTGCATGTAATTGCGCGCGCCACTTAAGACTGGGTCTTCCTCTACTACGTCCGACATTTAGTTGGAAATCAAAGATTTTGCGAGCCGGAGTATTGGTTTCCATTCCTTCTACATGTCCTAGCATGAATAGGGACATATCGTTTTACAGCTCGTATAGCTCTTGGTTGAATCTTGGTCTCCATAGCCCGTCAACACAAACGGGAACTAAGATTTTTCGAAGAATTTTCCTGTCAAATTGTTTTCTCCATCCACATTTGCTATTGTCCATGTTTCAGCACCGTAGAGAAGGACTGGGATTATCAGGGTCTTATATAAGATCTTCTTAGATGTTCGAGTGAGGGCTTTACTACAAAATTTACTTTCTAGTCCGAAGAAACAGCGGTTGGCAAGAGAAATTCTTTTTTTTTATTTGTTGTTGTCAGAGATAATATGGTAGCCGTGGCAAGCAAAGTCCCGTACTACCCCAAAGTTTTGTCTGTCAATGCTGGTCCAATTCGTCAATGTTGTGTGTTGACAGCATGTGCTCAGTTTTACCCTCATTTACTGATAAACACATTTTGCAGCTTCCTTCTCAATACTAACTAAAAGTGGCAATGAAATCCCATTGAACCCTACCAATGGTGTCAATATAGTCAGCATATGCTAGTAGTTGCACCGATTTCAGAGTATTGTGCCGCTGGTGTTGCCTCGGGAGCACAATTCTCTCAAGAATGAGATTACACGAGTCTATAAATGCTTTCACATGGGCCATTAAAATCAATGAATGGGTGGTATCAATTGAGACTACTTGGGATTTCTCCTGCTGCCGAAGTGTGAAGATTTGATCAGTCATTGACTTTACTGGCTTTACTAACTGGCTGTTAGTAAATGGTTTCAAGCGTTCACATACTACGGAAGATGTGGGCGATGTTGAGTAGACTATCCTCTTTTATAGATCAGGCAAACAATATTGAGGTTCAATTCTTCAGGCATACTACCATCCGACCAAAATTTGGCTTATGAGTTGGTAATTGTTACTGATGAAGGCATCTCCGCCGGCTTTGTAAAGCTCATTTCCATCAGCCTTTTAAAGCTTGAGTTTAGATGTTGCTTTCCCGACTGACAGCGGGAGATTGTTCGTCATCGCCGTTTAATAATCCGTAGAAGGGGTTTCTCAATATCTTCACCATCGACTGTTTCTCAACTACTATATTTCCTTGGTTATCTCGTCAGGACTCTGGTCGAGCCTTGTATCCCTGGCATTGACGTTTTAACACATGAGTAAAAATTGCGAAGAGCTTTCCTGGAGTGGCACCTCTGTTTATCCTCGATTGCGCGCTCTCGTTCTTGTTTTTGGAAAAGCCGGTGTTTTTCCTTCCTTAGTTCATATAGAGCTCAATGGCAGCTCTCGTTTTCACTTGCAGCTGAGCCTTGTAGACCTTGTTCTTGGCTGCGAGTATCTGCCAACATTCCTCATCAAACCAAAGGTTTTCTTGCTGGTGGGTGCGAGAACCTAGAACACCAGTTGCGGCTGATCTTGTTGGCATCCTTTTGCTGGTGGTATGGTGTTAACCGAGAGATTAAGTGATATGTGTTTTGCGAAGGCCTAGGCGGTTTCTTGCTATTGCAGTCTTTCGACATTAAATTTTTCAACAGTATTTCTGGTTTGAGTTAGTGTGCTGGATATCCGCGTTCCTATTTTGGCTGCAACAAGGTAGTCGTCCGAGTCGATGTTAGCCTCTCGGAATATTCAGATATCTAAAATACTGGATTCAAACCTCTGGTCTATCACAATGTGATCAATTTGACCGGCATGTCATCGGTATCTTACCATTTGTATATCAACGTCGTAACGTCACCCCGAACGCTCGTCTCGCTGGCAACTGCTCTTTTGATGTGAAACGAAGAACGAAGGACGAGAATGGAAATTCTTCAACCGGCTCTATCACTCGCGCTGATAAAAGCCTAACCACTCCATATGGCTAACTTTAACAGATTAATAGGAGGGGTGTCCAGCCATCTTGTGGCACAGACCCTCTAGCACATCGGCGGGGTGGGATCTTACCACAAGACCTGAACTGGGGTTACACATATTTTTACATGCCTGTAAATTCACGAACAGAGAAGTGTAAGACCTTATTACACTTCGCGATCGTAACCAATAGGAATCAAAAAAAAAAAAAAATTGCGAGGCCTGAGAGAGAGAGAGAGAGAGAGAGAGAGAGAGAGGAAAGAGAAAAGATGGTAATTCTCCCTGAGCTGGCCCATTTTATGCTAAAACAAAAATGTCTTAGCGTCTATGACCAACGCTTCGCTTCACTTGCGATGGCCCCTATCCTGCCAATGGTGTCATTGCTTGCATAGTCAATTAGCCTTTCGTGCTGTCATGCATGCTGTGTCTTCCGATAATAATGCTAAAGAATTCCTTTCTTCATACATCCGCGTTTGAGGTTTTAACATCTAACTAACAGTCCAGGAGCTCGTAGAAATAGTCCTTAGCAGTTTTATACTTTTCATTCTTCCGTGCGTGAGTCCATATCAGGTTAATGTTGTGTAATTTTGGCTTGGTGCGTATTAGTACAAAGCGTTTGCTAGTGTCTTCGAAGCATAGGACTTCTTGTGCAAGTTTGCTAATTTCGCTAATGGCAATGGCAAATCCAATGTATTGGATTCCCATAGGATTCCACAATGTCTAATATAAATGTTACCGTTTTGCATCCGTTTCCCCGACTTAATGTCTGCTTTGCAGCATCACAGTATTAGGACTTTTGCTAGTTCATATATGTCACAGTTGAGTTCAACTTATTAATTCTTCCACTGCCAAATGGAAAGAATAAGTCGCTTAAGAGTTTCACTGCTCCCGTCAAGACTTTGGTCAAGGAAGTAGGCACCCAGTGGTCTGTTGTTAAGCAGCAACTCCTCGCATTATCCTCTGCGTCGCTGAACCCTCTAAATATGTATAAGTCTTACAATTAAAAAGGTTCTACATAACTGAAAATGTGATTAAAGTTTACGGTGGCGTATGTGGAACAAATTTAAAACAGAACTCCAAAGACTTTTTGAACATATCGACTGTTAGGCTTTATTCTCTTAGAAAAATATAAATGCATAGCTAGAAGTGGACAATTAATACAAAAATATTGCTTCGTGCACTACCACACAATTAATAAGCGGCCACTGGTACGTTGGTCAGTACGCTGCCAGTTAATCCTTTACGTACTACCTTTTCGATATCGTCGAGTAAACCTGATGCTCCAAATCGGAACAACTCTGGTTGTAACCACTGCATGCCAAGCGTCTCTTTTATCATAGTCATCCAAGTGATTGCCTCCCGAACTGTACGCACACCTCCGGCTGGCTTAAGGCCAACAATTTGTCCAGTTCGCCTCTGGAATTCCTGAATGGCATAGATCATAACTAGTCCAACTGGTATAGTGGCGTTAACTGACTCCTTTCCTGTCGATGTCTTAATAAAATCAGCTCCTGCCATCATGGCAACCATCGATGCCTTGTAAACCTTAGCAAACAAATTAGAAAGGTGATCAAACAAATTCGATTACACATACATTATCCATTGTTCCGAGTTCACCAATAGCCAATATAGTCTTCAATCGAGCTCGTTCACCGCAAGCCTTGCGCATTTCACAAATCTCCTCGTATACACCCTGCCATTCCTGGTTCAGTGCCAGTGGTCGGTTAATGACTATGTCGATTTCAGTTGCACCTGATTCAATGGCGTAATGAATCTCCTTCAAGCGGCTTTCCAGTGAGTATTGTCCGGTTGGGAATCCCGTAGCTACAGCTGCAATTGGAATGGCAGTCTCTTTCTTAAGCTGTTTGAAAGTTGCATATGCATCAGCCACACGAGATGGATAAACGCAAACAGCACCAGTGTGAAGATTGTCTTTTAGTTTTGGCTCAAGGGATTCCAGAATATGTAGAGGAAATGGGAACGCTGATCTCAGACAAAGCCGTGCCACATTAGATTTTGTATCATCACCGGCAAGTGTTGTAAGATCGGTCAGAGTGAGTGCTTTCAGTGCCCAAACAACTTCATTCTGGCCACTAACTTGGCCACGACTGGAAATCTCCTTTGATATCATGTCCAATTGACGCAGACTGATGGAGACATCAAGGAGAGTGCTGTCTAGAGAATACGATATTGAACGTGCAAAGAAACATGGTGTAGAACTTACCATATGGTAGAATTTTATTGATTTTCATTTTACTTTTTTGTGAGCTTAACACGAATTGGCAAGAAATTATGTGTGGCCAAAAATGTTTTTATTAGACCGCGATAAGATTAGGCACAACAGGAAGAATTGATTTCCGCACAACCACACTATAACCGCAGCTGATTGATAAAATCGCATGACGTTCGAAATGTCAAAATGATTAGTTACAGTGGGGGTTTATAAAAAATGAAACAGCGATAGCGAGAAATAGTAGGACAGACTAGTTATAAAAATAAAAGCGCACACAACACCTACAATACATGTCTGTTTATATTTTTATTCTTGATACATGAATCTGTAAATTCCAAATGGGAAATGCATGGGAAATTATCGGGACATACAAAGCCTCGAACCTATCTTCCCTTTTCATTGGTGTGTTATATTTATATTTTTGTGTAGTTTAAATTGCTAAATTGAAAAGTTTTATACTCTTGCACCCATGTTAATAAAAAAGGACTAATTATCCGATAATTCAGAAATAAACAAATAAACATTTCTTATTATTATTAAACAAATATATGCCAAAGTAATAACTGATTGAAGTTTAGTGACAAATCCATTGCTAAATCTATTACAATCAGAACAAATTTCGTAATCAGTTGTTATTTATGATTTCTCTTCTAATCCGTTGTCAAAGTCAACTAAAGCCGTGTGTCGATTGCGTTAAAATTTTAGCCAGTGGGTAATTTTTGACTTTAGTATGGTGCAGAAAAGTCAAAAATTAAACAGTGGATAAAATTTAACCCTCTTTTTTTTAACGCAATTGAGGACAATTAGAAATTAGAAAATTAGACTTAAGCAATGTGAAAACAATTATATATGGCAGAGTGCTGTTGTATGGGATTATTGCATTAAATACATAAAAATTTAAGTTACACAAATTATTAACTTATAAAAATACAAAGTGAGTGTGTTAAATCATAAAATTGATATATAAGAGTGGAATTCATGACAATTATCATTGCAAAGTGTAAATACAATTTTAAGGGCCGATGTTAATTTTGAATAAAACACAAATTATTTAGGAAATTATTGGCATTTCTTTTTACTATGATAATATTGGTATGGCTCAATTATGTATGGAACAAAATATAGGCCAAATGGCCGTCGTGACCTCGGTAGCACATCTCCATCCGATGGTCCAAATTTTCGATGACGCTGAGGCATAATTGAGTTTCTTTGCCGTTAATGTGCCGAATTATCTCATCCTTTAGCTCTTGAATTTTTGCTCGCATATGGACGTACATATTGTTTTCAATTAATCCCAAAGAAAGAAGTCCAAGGGTGTCAAATTACATGATCTTGGCGGTCATTTGACACCGCCACCACGTGAGATAACACGGTGATTGAATTTGACGCGCAAAAGAGCAATTGTTTCATTAGCTGTGTGGCAAGTGGCACCGTTCTGTTGAAACCACACGTCGTCCACATCCATATCTTCCAATTCGGGCCATAAAAAGTTCGTTATCATCTCACGATTACGAACACCATTCACAGTAACTGCCTGACCGGCCTCATTTTGGAAAAAAATACGGCCCAATGATGCCGCCAGCCCATAAACCTCACCAAACAATCACTCTTTGTGGGTGCATTGGTTTTTCGACAATCTCTCTTGGATTATCATTCGCCCAAATGCGACAATTCTGCTTATTAACGAATCAACTGAGGTGAAAATGTGCCTCATCGTTGAAGATGATTCTCTTCGAAAATTGATCATCCACTGTTGCCATTTCTTGCCACCATTCATACCTTTGAGGACGATTGAAATGGTCAAGAGGCTTTAGTTCTAGAGTCAATTGCATCTTGTAGGCGTGTAAATGCAAGTCTTAATGCATAATGTTCATCAACGACAACCTTGAGAGGTGGAATTGTTTGGCACCACGACGAGTTGAGGTGGACGGCTCTTCAGCCACACTATCACGAACAGTAGCAATATTTTCTGCAGTACGATCTGTACGAGCATGCACTGGCGTTTTCACATCTCCTACAGACCCGGTTTGTTCAAATTTTTGCACGATTTTTCCGATTGTACACTCATTTGGATGATTAAATTGACCGACAAAATCATGAAGTGCACGATATGCATTTTGATTTGAACGGCCATTTTCATAATAGGCCTGAACAACTTAAACGCGTTGTTCGATTGTGTATCTTTCCATGGTTCAAATTAATTGATAAATGTCAAATGAAATGCAGAACAAAACTTGACGTTTATGTGGGGTACACATTCAACATCGACCTTTAAAATTTAGCCACCCGTTATCAATGCAATTTTAATGAGAAAAACAAACCTAGCTGCATATCAAAAAGGAACAACATTCTTGAAACTTGGTGTAAGCATATGAGTGGTAAAACAAGTAGGTGTGGCACCTACCTTGCAAAGTAAAAATTTCATGTCTGATATCTGAATCACAAAAACCGTTAAAATTAAAGTCAATCTGTTGATTTCATTAGCATTGCATAAAATAGGAGGGATCGGGAGAGTGGGTGTGGCACCTCCGATATATGAAAAATATTTATCATCAAAAAATAAAAGTTCTTATATAGCCGGAGTCTTCAAAACCATACAATCAACGTAAAGAAGGAACTTTACAGAATATATCAGCATGAATCCTTGTGGAACAAGTGCATTGATGAAGACAGAAATTTAACATACGGCATTGTACATTTAGTAGATACGCTGATATGACAAATCACAGTATATAAATCAAAGCTTGTCAATAACTTCTAATATTCCATTATTATTAAAAGCATACGCTATGTGCCCACTGATATAAAAAAAGAGGTTTGCAAAGATCTAACAAGGCCCAAGCGATTTGAAAA
Source organism: Rhingia rostrata (assembly GCA_949824845.1). Taxonomy (NCBI): domain Eukaryota; kingdom Metazoa; phylum Arthropoda; class Insecta; order Diptera; family Syrphidae; genus Rhingia; species Rhingia rostrata. The sequence goes on along the minus strand of OX463758.1, from coordinate 75,312,576 downwards.
CAAATATCTCTTGACAAATTATAAAAGCAAATAATAAACACTGTACGCTAATTTGGTTTTATAGCTGCGTTTGTGTATCTTTTATTACACGACGAGTAATCATACAAATGTAAGGAAACGTACAAAATCACAAGACATAAAATACGAGTGGGTTTGTACACATGGATTTATAATACTTTCAAGGTCTTGGACGAGGATTAGGAAGGATTAGCCAATTAACAAGGAATATATTATAAATTTCGAATATTTAACATTTTATTGCTTATCAGTTTCAGGAAAACATTTAAAGGAAAAGGAAAAAGGATAGAACACATACAAGAACGTTATATAATACCAATCAAATGAATCACAAAAGTTTCAATCAATCGCAGAATAACTGATACAATTTCCATCAGTAAATCATCCCAGTTCTAAGTACAAGGTCGAGTGGAACACATATTAGCGCTGTTTCTCCCATTGTGACCAGTAATCCTTTGTTTGCATCTCGAATAATCTCGAAATGGTTCGATCGAATGCGAAAATCTCTTCTTCACCAGTAAAGACGCTCGTTTGTGACTCGCTCTAAAAATTAAAAACAAAAATAATGCCACTCCCCCTAGAGACAGATTATTAACATCATGTCTAACATACCGATCCATGCTCAATCTTCAAGTCGTCCATCAGAACACGATGCTCGTCTAGCACTTCTGTGTTTGGATTATGATTCAAGTTGAAAAGGTTATCGAGGGGCACGTCGGCCGAAATTACCACACGAACGCGATTGTCGTACAGCGTGTCGATAAGGGTAATAAAGCGACGGGTTTGTGATTTCAGTAAAAGGTGAAGCTGTGGGACATCTCTTATCAGAACGGTGTGAAAAAATTGTGATATTTGCAGGTAATCGTTGCCAGCTAGGGGCTGGAAGCGAAAGGTGTTTATTTCGATAGAAAGCATGTAATGTGAAAAATCTTACTCTATCGCATAGCTCATCGAAAGTGCTGTCCAGCACTTGTCCACAGGTTTTAGCGAATGTGAGATTTCTCCCAAAGTGCGTTATGGTTCGGGGACGAATGATGTCATTCTCCTGACTGCAGAGGATCTTAAAGACTGTGTCCATTTGTGCGTCTGCATCTCCTGTTGATTTTCTAAATAAACCGACTAAGAGTTAGTGGCAGATGCGATAGGAATCAGATCAACTTACAGATAGTAATGACCATCACTGCCGGATGTCATTCTTCGGTAATCGATGCCACTGTCCAGTTGTATCACGTTACACGTCTCTTTGAGCAATCCAATGAAAGGCACAAAGTTACTTCTTTGCAGGCCATTTTTATACAAATCATCAGGCTTGCGGTTACTCGTTGCCACCATTATTACACCATCATCAAACAGATGAGTGAACAGTCGCTTCAAGATCATAGCATCAGCGATGTCTGTTACCTGGAATTCATCAAAGCAAATCAACCACGACTCTGCTGCAATCATATCAGCCACAGGTCGGGTGGGATCAAACGACTCTGGCTTCTTCGTATTGAACGCCCGATCAATCTGCATGCTTTCCTTCACTTCATGGATTCGTGAATGAACGCTATTCATAAAGGAATTGAAGTGCACTCGCTTTTTCTTTTCGATCTAAATAGAAATAACAAAAATCAGATGATACATAACAAATAAATCACACTCAACGTACCATGCCACAACAATCGAAGAACATGTCCATCAACGTGGTCTTGCCACCGCCAACGCTACCGTAAATATACAAACCCTTGGGCGTATTTATAGCACTGCTCTTGGACTTGGCAGTCGAAAAGAAATTCATGAATTTACTTCTGGTGACACGCGCTGGCGGTTGATACGTTTGTATTGAGTTGTAGAGTTCTTCTAGAGCTGCAGCGGCTTTTGTCTGATGTTCATCGGGCAAGAGTTCGCCCTTCTCAATGCGGGCTTTTAACGAGCCGAGTGGAGTTAGACGAGGAGCTGCACAGAATTGACGCACTGCATTGTGGCCGATAATTTTATCGAACACTAAAATGTAACGAGCACCGAGCTTTACACTAAACATTGTTAAGGCAGGACGCGAATAACCACGAGGAAATATTATTTAAAATTGATTTAAGTGTTTTTTTTCGGATATGAAGTTATTGTCAACTTATTTCCGAAGACATATTACATAAAATGAGGAATAGTAGCCGTGAATTTTTTCCCGCGAATGTAACTAGTTAGGAGAAGACGTCAGCCAACTGTTTTGTTATGTCATCTGTCAGTGAGTTGGGAAATCAGCTGGTTCAGGTTTTGTTGGATTGTGGATTGCATTTGTTGGAAATGTTTGACAATAGGAGGCGCAGATATAGCAAAGGGAACAGGTTGAATTCTTGCCAGGGATGTATAACAAGGAAAAGTTTATTTTTGTTAATTATAATAAACATAAGGCGCATAGTCTTACATGTTTTATAGTGCCTGGCCACACGTTCATTCCAACGACTTTCAGTCGCATGAGCGACGTCGCCACACAAAAAACAGCCATTGGAATGAATTGTGTTTTGAGGGCCCAGTTAATGATATAATTGAAAACCCTCATTGGAAATTTCCTTTAACTTCTTGTGGCAAGACATCTAAATCATTTTTGCTCGACAAAAAACGACGTTTATATATGGCTTGTGCTTTTGGGTAGGATAAACAAATAGTTTTTGTTAGGAAGACTTCTCCAAAAAGTGAACAGACAGACGTAGGGACGGACGGACAGACATGGCTAAATCGACTCAGCTAGCGATTCTGCGTCGATTCATATACAATTATTTCTCTATGTTAAAAACAATGTATCAACACCTATATACCCCTATGGGAGAGGGTATAATTATACGGCAATGTTTTGATGGCAAGTGGAAAGTGACAAGTAACAGCTGACTTAAATCTTGATATCATTTATTTGCGCTTTGTTTTTTGTTGTGAATCTTCAAAATAATTTTTGGGTTTTAAAATTCCAATTACATATGCAGATAAAGATTTTTTTTTTGTTTTTTTGTTTGTTATTTACTTTCACGGTCTTCATGTCATAACTTTGATTAGCAAGAATCGGTTAATTTGTAGTTAATGATTTTTGCTTTATGGAATTTCCAACATTACTGGGTATAATAAGAACACAACATTTTCTTAGGACATCGATTTCAAATAAAAATAAGGAAAGGGTAATAACCTTATTGTAGTAGTCTTGAAAATATTGTAATACCATGTAAGCAAAGCAAAATGTTTTGGTAACGTGGTACCACTGTAAGAAGATTAGTACTGAAGTTACCCGCAGCATCGTATCCGGCAGACGACGGCCATGATATTTCCTCTTTTTTTTGACGTTTGTCTGGTTCGGTTAGCGTTATAACAAACTGAAATAAAAATCGAATAAAATAAAGTTAATCGAGATTGTTTTTATAAAAGCAATATTTTTTTTACGAAGTCACTTACAGCCGTATTTTAAAGATTTTCTGAAAATGTGTCTTAGAGGTTGTTTAGTTAAAAGCATGCTTAAATATTTAAATTGCCTCTAAGCAACGTTGTGTAAATTCTTATCTATAATTGATTTTAAACTTTAAATGGAAGTTCTTTGATCTGTCAAATTTCATTTTAAAATGACTTTAAACAACCTCAAAACGCATTCGATGGTGTTTAAATTAAGCGACCTCTAAGCAACGTTGGTATGTGCTACCACATGTCATCGCCCAACTAACAACCTCGCTTCGATAAAGCACTATCGAAGCTTTTTCCTCTCCAGCAATATTAGCTGTATAAATTTTTATGAAAACACATTTGGAATTATTTAAGATTTCCTTATCCAAGCTTTACCGAAATGAAAATAAAACAAAATCTTAGCCAAAACTAACAATTATTCCTCTATAATGTAATAAAATGTAATTTACACAAGCAATTATTTCTGTAGGCCTTAAATAGTACTTTTGCGGTGAGGTTGAGCATTTTCGCATTCGATTATTTGGGTAGAACCCTGTTTAAGACAATATGCGGGACAAGTCACAAGCATAACCGAAGTTATGATGGCATAACCTTTGTAAGGTTGTTTTTAAGCTTCCGTGCGTTCCTGAGTACAGCCTAGTGGATAGCGTGTTGAACAAGAGTGCAAGAGAACGCCAGTTCGAATCCCAGTAAAATAAGAGTTTTTTTTAAAGGATTTAAATTAATAAAAGTAAATAATATAATGAAATGTAAAAACCAAAATAATAAAAAATGTTATTACTTGTCAACCTCGAGAAGACTTGCAGATATTTTCGGAAAGACTTTTTGCGAAGCCTATAATATTCTTCCATAAGTCTTTTAAAGCAAAAACATTGTCTTAAAGACTTTAAAAAGTATTTAAAGAAGTCTTATAGAGTTAAATATCCTCTTAAAAGTGCGCCAAATGTTTTTTCATAAGACTTCATACAGGTAATATAGCTGGGAGTGAAATAGCCTCGATAGTGCTTTATCGAAGCGAAATTGTTAGTTGGGAATCGCTGTGTTTATTTTAAATATTTAGAAACCCACCATATTTGACGCATCTGAGTCAATTTATTAAAAAAGAACAAAATTATCATGTCGGGATATCGACCACTAGTAAAAATTATAGCTCTACCAGCCTAATTTTTGAAGAAGTATAGCCCTATTATGCAGTATAGCCCTATTCCGCAGCTTGAACAGGGCCAGAGTACATGTCATTGGAGCAATTTGTGTGATAGAATCTTGTAAAGGCAGCTCTCGGTCTCGGTGCTTTGAAAATGTTTTAACGTGGTGGCGTATACATAACCTATTTAGCAAAATATTTTTCATTTGTGTCGCAACATTGAATGTTGCTGCCTCTACAAGAACACCTTCTTTTTGTTGACAAATTGCAAATTAATTTAATGCTACCATGTATGAATTTAAAGACGTAAATCTAGTAGTTGTTTGAGTTCTTAATTACGCGTGATTCAGACCAGAAAATGATACTCATACCCCCTCATCATTTTACTGTAAAATGATTCATCCACCAAGGCTTTTGAAATTTCCTAAATATTTGATGTCATCTAAGAAAATAAACACCGCTCCTAACGTTTACCAATCGGCAATATTGCCCAATATCCGTTGATTTTGCTAAACTTCCAATAAATCTACAACTGAAACCTCTTTTGCCAGAGGCTACCAAAAACATAACGCACAGTCGCACACTTCGTATACTTCGAAGACCCAATAGATCGTAACAATCTACTAAAGCAAGTGAAAGCCATATCGTTGAAAAACATCATATCTGCGACAGCAAGGTGACAAACTACCCGGGGTGGTTATCAGGAAATCATCTATGTACGCATCAACAACAACATCATCATCATCGTAGGCATCTTCTCCTCGATACCAAGTAGGTCAATCAGTGGAAGTCAGCAAACCAACAGCAAAATGACATGGGAACACTCTACAGACTCTACAGTGAAATCAAAAGTGACTACCAAGCGGGCAATTTATTGCCATTTCACATCTCAAAAGAGACCGACCAAGTGCTCCCCTATGACGTACAACGTATACCCATCCGAAGCAGGAGAAGACCTATTCCGCCTGCCATACAATTCAACTTCGTCTCACTCTAACTGTTTCTTCAGCGAAACAAGATTACCCTACAATGTGTTACGCAATCCTCAGCTATACCGGCTTGGATAGGTTGTAAAGAGGGCGCTCCATCACCCTGATGCTGAATTAAAGTTGGTCTCACTAGTGGGGCATTGCGCACACACAGCCATAGCCTGGCATAGTAATTTTAAACGGCAATAACAATTTTTGAAAAAGTGGTACACGTCAACAGAGGCGGAGGAGTGCAAGCAACACGGCGAAGCCATGCGGTTGTTAAACTCGACATGGATGCTGGGTACACGACAACGACGCGACGATGACTCCCCGTCTCTGTCTCTCTGTGGTACGATGTATTACGCGAGATCGATCTTAAACTGTGAGTGCTTGCGGCTCTCCGGAGGGTACTTGATACTTGGAAGATGACCACGACAAGATTATTCTGCGGTAAGTCTCACCATAAAGGTAGTGTGCAGCGTAGCCATGCCTACTGTAGGTATATAGGTCAATATTTATGGTTGGTCTCATCGTCGTGAGTGAGTTATGCATCAATGAGATGCAATTGGAGCGAGTATCTTCTCGAATTCATATTTCACTTTTCTGTTTGGTGGTGGTTTATCGGGGTCTTCGAATCTTATCGGATGTTGTTATTAATTGTTTTTCGTTTCCTCTCTAAGATCGTATTTCCATTGCTACTACATTCCTGTGTGTTCAGCTGGATTTGATCGTGTCATGGATATGACTGCTGGGTACTTTCATATTCGTCATTTTCATTTTAACTTCACGAGCAGTGTTACATCATTAGCATCCACACTCAGTTGAATGCAATTAGCGAAATGCTGTCAGCACAGTGAATGCTATCAATTAAGATTTGCGAACAAATTTAGTGGTGAGAAATTGCTGACGGAAGACAGTCAACCTACCTCAAAAGGACAGAAACGCATTGAAAGTGTAATAACCTGGGTATTCATTGGGCATGCAACAAGCTGCAAGAGCAAGCAAGGAAGTTATTTACAACGAATGACAAATGCGTATCAGAAAATGGGTTGTTTTTAGGTAGAGGCCATTGCAAACAAGTTGGACTGATGCAAAAGGTCTGATTTTTGTTTTTTTCAATTACAAAGTTATGGGATTGAACTTATGATTGGCAATAGCAAAGGCTCTGTTCTTTATGACAGTTCGCAACTGAACTCTTTTGTTTACAAAACAAAGTTGTCTAATATAAAGTTCCTGCCACTGAGCCTCAGTGCTAGGCCCAGTTCTGTGAAACATAATATATGAAGGGGTTATGAAAATACCAAGGCCGAACGGAGTAAACATAATCGGATATGCTGATGACATTGCAGTCACAACGGTAGCAAAAGCAATAGACGAGGTGTCAGGAAACTGCAGTCAGACCATTACCAAAGGTACTTGATCAGAGGTTCAACTTTAAAGTACGCAGGCGAAAGGGACTCCCGGGCAGTAGCGGCAGTGTCAAAACTAATGCCAAACGTCGAGAGACCCAGGCAGCCGATCAGAAACCTGCTAGCAACATTGAGCAAGTCAATACTGATGTACGCGTCCCCGATATGGGCACCAGCAGCAGGTGATCGGAAAACGTACATGAAACGTATAAATGCAGCGCATAGAATTGCATTGTAAGAGTATGCTGTGCCATCAGAACTGCCTCAGGAAACGCTATCAGTGTTATCTATAGTCGAATGTTGTGTATCCTTTCGTGTTGACAAGACATGCTTGGTCTTACCCTAATTTACAGCTTAATATATATTTGCCGCTTCATTTCTCTCGCGATGATTCAGACCACTGATATCAAAATTTTCGTTCCATGCTAGTAGTTGCACCGAATAATAGAAGAATGTACCTCTGGTGTTGGCTTGTTGAGATTAAAGAAGTCACATGAGCAGCTTGTCTATCGCGTATATCGATATGAGGAAATCTTGTGCTGTCTATAGTGGCATTGCGTTCCACTAAGAAGTCAATAAGGCTGTATTTTCCGACAACTGATAAAGAGCTTTTCTCTTCCGACCTTTGCGCAAAAATCTACCAACATCGTACTACAGTAGTCGCTCATAAGTTTTGCCAAGGAGCTCATAGAAGAAATCTTTCACTATATCATCCACCGTTGGAGCGTGATCGTATATATGGCTTATGTTGTCGAATTAGGCCTTGATGTGGATTGTTACCTTGCTTCGCTAATGCCTTGCAAGCTTCTTCTTGGCTAAGTCTGGCACTAATAGCAAATCATCATCCGAATAGTCACTGTTTTCTGCAGTTTCTGCAGATAGCACAGTCCGTAGTAAAGGTCAAGGTTGTTCATCCTCCATTTGCGAGGCCTATCCCATCGTATTTCCTATATGGCGATAATGTCTTCTATTATTTAACAGTTTAGGGCTTCCGCTAGTATGTTTGGCTGCACCTCTCTTGTTTAATTTTCTCACATTCCAAATCATACAAACTTTGTTGCCAGCTTTGTTGTTTAGCATGGTGGTCAATAAGAACAGTCCTTTCCATGGGCCATGGCTGCTTTCTAACAACATTTTTTTCGTGAGTGGGCAGCTAACCCAAAGCACAACTGTAACCTGTAGGGCCAGCTCCAATTTATAAGATACCCTTAGGATTCGGGGCCATCAGGATCCACTACGAAATTAAGCGCTACCGTTGGCCTCTCAGCTCTACCGCTCACATTTATGTTCAAAGGACCTGACTAATTTTTGAGTTTCCTAGACCATAACCTTAACCCTAGCTAGATTTGGTCCACTAGTGCAATATTATTCCCACCTACCCCGCAAATCTAAACGCGTTCGATTGGAAACTATTAACTTCATTGTTAGCCATCCTTTTGTAACCTTTTGCTAACTAAAGCTTTACAAACTTTGACAGTTCTGAAATTTGTGAAGAGGAAATTATTGAAAAAAAAAAACCTGTAGACAAATTTCTCAACGCTCATTGAATTCTGCGGGCAGCTAAACATCTTTTGTAACCTTTTCTCCCATTTGCCCACGCAAAGGCCTCCCAAATGCCAACTGTCACTGTTAATTGGTTCAATTTGTCCAAGTGCTGTTTATTACCATAATTGGCAAACACGTCATTAGCACCACGGAAACATTTCTTTTCACCGACAATGGCGCACTCATATGTCAGAGAAGAATACCGAGACCACAGAAATAAGCACCGAACAAATCATGCCAAACATAATTATCCGTCAATATAATTGAGGTGTCCATTGATCATTTAAACTGCAACGTCTACGACTAAACCTTCGACGGCCTTTTGTTGCGGGCTTGAAAAAAAACCCACACGACGCGACGGTAAACCAAAAGAAAAGAATCGAACGGAAGAAGAAGACGAAGAAGAAGAAGAAGAAGAAAATGAAAGAGATCCCAGTGAAAGTGCAAGGTAGCATGTGAGTGAGTTATGACATGCCTTGCGTAGGATGGATGCCAGTATCTATCTGGGAAATCTCACATCAGGATCGATCTAGTAAATATTTCTCTTATTTTCTATGTTCCACAAATGTCGCTCCCTAGACAGAATTATTCACATCAGACAATCCCAATCCCATACCAGCTCCATCACCGACTTAACCAGTGTAATTTAAATTCATTATTCGTTAGGACCAGGTTAGACATCACCATACCTACCACCAGCACAACAGCGAAGCCAATTGAAGAAAAAATCTAACAAATGCTCAGACTGCATACCAAGCATTATGCAGCATCTCGCACAGATTCATACACCACTACCAACAAAGTTAGTAGCGTCGCGAAGACATCGCCGAAGAGGAGGCAAACACTATTGGTATTTGGGCTGAAGATCGAATCCGAGACGCTGGAGGAACGAAGAGCTTAGCATGAATATTGCAATACACCGCCAAACAATTGTCGGTCTTCCCCATGTGAAGAGTGGTAGTGTGAGGTTTTTGCTTTTCCCACCATTTTTGCGAGGGGCGCAGCACTCTATAAATAGGCTTAATGGGACCGGTGCATGATCAGTCTGCTCGCAAACCTGCTTTCACCCAAAACACAGAGTGTTCTAACAAAAGTGTGTCTATTCTTCCTCGAATATTAGATCCTTCGCGTGTGTGGATTTTATTTATCCTGAAACAATTTTTTTTTTAATTTTTACCATGAAAGTGTTTGTAAGTGATTTCTGTTTGAATTTGTGAAGTTTTTCGAAAATTTGATGCGAAGTTCTTTTTTATCTTTCGCCACTCTCTCTCAGATCGTAGTCAGTGCTTTTGTTCTGTTGGCGGTTACATGCTGCAGTGCGCAACAACATCCGAATAATATTCCCCGGCAGGAGGGTAAATTCGAATACAAGGAACAACGTGAAACAACCACTTGGATACCGATTCTGAAATACAACAAGGAACAGAGTGAAGATGGATCCTACAAGACCGAATATGAGACTGGTAATAATATCATTCACGAGGAGACGGGATTCTTAAAGGACTTTTCCGAGGTGAATCCAAATGGTGTACTCGTGCAGCATGGTCAGTATTCGTATCAATCGCCCGAAGGGGACTTTGTCAATGTTCAGTATACTGCTGATGAGAACGGTTTCCGTGCTACTGGTGATCATATTCCAACTCCACCACCCGTTCCTGAGGAGATTCAGAAGGGTTTGGATCAGATCTATGCTGGTATTAAGTTGCAACAGCAGAGGTTAGAGGAGAGAGCACGTACTGATCCGGAATTCGCTAGAAAGTTGGAGGAACGCAAGCTGGCCAATCAAAATGGACAGTATGTTGGGCTACTCGAGGATTAAGTGGGAAGGGGTTGATATTTTTATTTGACAGAATATTTGTTATACCTTTGTCCGGTGGGGTTGAGATAGTGGTGGGGATTTTGGTCGTTTGTCGAATTGAGTGAATATTCAAGTGATTGCGGTAAAGGGTCTTAAATTAAATCTCGAAAGAAAATGTCACTGTCACTGTCACTGTCACTATTTTGAGGGTCTAAATTGTCATTCTCAGTAAATACCAATTCTATTCTGACTTTTGAATTGTAGTAGAACATTACAAATACGAAAATATTTAATTTTCGTTCAAGGCTCGAGTGTAGGAATTCTTATTTAAAGATCAAAATATTTTCAGAAACTATATGAAAATGCCTAATTTCAAAAAAGAGCATTTTGTTTGTTGTTCTACATTTTAAAGTGTGTCCTATCTTGAGACATTGTCACATTTTAGTAAAAGCATCTTTAGTTCCAAGACTTAAGTATAATTTTATCAAAATGTTAAAGATTTTCGAAAAGCATTCAAATGTAAACAGAGAAACAAGATGCGTTCAAAAATCCGTCAAAAATAGAAAATGTACCAAATTTTAGTTACAAATTGTGGAAGAACTACAAGAGATCTCCCAAAATGCCAATGTAAATGTAAACTTTCTAATTGCCTAAATTTTGTGTGTATTTTGAGACCTAAATTGTTTCTTACAACATTTTCAGACCTAAACTTGGCAACCATTTGGAAGCAATTTCCCCAAAAAACAATTCTTCTGAGATGCCTAAAATTTTGAAGCCAATTTCATACAAATATTTGTTCAAATTTCTCTTGACTTTAGAATTGTGACTCGGTTGGGATTTGGCAAACATTAGAAAATTACTTGTACGAAATTCTTCTGTATTAGCTGAAATTTTGAAGCAAAATTTTCACAAATTCGTTGTACAAGATTTTTCAGAGATTCTTCCCTTTTTTCTAAGATTCTTACATCAATGTGTCTTACAAACTATTTGTACTTAATTTGTTTGACTTGACTAATACTTAGGAGCATTTTATATTACAGTTTTCTGACTAAAAAACCTTGTGACTTGATTTTGGATGATTTCATGGATCTAATTTTATGCATTTTTTATAAAAATGCTATTTTTTAACGATTCTTTTTTTTGAAGTTGAACAAATCTATGAGGGATCTGCTTAGAAGGAATCAATTCTATACAATGTCAACTTGGTCAAAAATAGACCAATATTTTGCAATTTCGCAATAAACAGTAGAAAGAGCACTTTAAGGAACGGCCATTTTTAGATCAAAACTGAGCTTAAAAATATAATTAGACAGGCTAAAGTTTATATAAAAAATAAAATTTAGTCTGAAATCTGTCTATGGGTAAATTTAGCCTAAGACGAGTCTGGATTTAGAAGAATTTTGAGCAGAAAACTAGAAGTATTACATATTTCTGATACGTGAAGTCTAAAACAAAAAAAAAAACGGCCAGTTTAAGATCAAAACTGAGCTTAAAAATATATTTAGACAAGGCTGAAACTTATATAAAACATGCAATTTGGTCCAAAATATGTTTTTTATTTAATTTGGCCTAAAATGAGTGTGGATTCAGAACAATTTGGAAGAGAAAACTAGAAGCTAACAATAAGGTATCATTGTACAAATACGTTGGCATTATATATTTTTATTACGTAAAGTCTAAACTGTTGGTTATTGTTTTTGACTTAATATTTCAAATTTAGGTCAAGGAAATGACATAAATGAAATTAAATGTAGACCACAACTTATTTTAAACCGAAAGGCAAGACAAAATACGTTTTAGATTTTATATTAACGCAAGAAACCTTTGTCAGAATACAATGTTGACATAAACGATCAAGACTGAAGAGTCTGTCGAACAAAACTGTATCTGGATATCTTTTGACGAGCAAATGCTTTTATAAATATGAGTTTGGTAAATGTTTTAGGCTTATTAAATTTGGAACAGAATATATTTTTATTGACATGACAAATAACATCGAGACAATTTTTTCACCCAAGGCTTCACTCACATTTTTGACACAAATCTCTTCACAGTTTTGACAAAGTTAATTTTTCCGACGAACCAAAAATGTCGATTAAAAAATACAAAGCATTCCTACATCGAATCAACATACGACCGAAAAATCACCACCCCTATTTATACTCCATTTTCAAATTTCAAAATCTTATTTATTCACTCTACCTATTTCTGTCCAATTTCTGACGAGGTTATAGCTCGTATAATTTTACGTTTTTTCATCCCAACTTACCTATTTTGGAATCTTATTTATACTTAAAAAAAAGTTAATTATAAAGACTGTGATGATTTCCTTGTATAAGTTTGTCCACATTTTGTTACAATTTTTGACAGCTGTCCTAAAAAGTTACACCAATAAAAAAATTAAAAATGAAAATGTACATGAAATCCTCATTATTTGATTGTTTGTTAAATTATATGTATAAAATGAAAATAAAAAAAAAATAATAAATTAATGTAATCAATTGGTTTCTGTTTTGGATTGTTATCCCCCGTTTCTAGGTATTCCTTTCAATTAAAGTTTTCTTACACAAATCCTTATATAATCCGAGTCGTGTGCTTGAGATGTTGAAGTTGAATGATCATCCGTGCTTGCACATTGAGCTGCTTTCACTTTTTAGTACGAACTGTTGTTATACTCGATGGTGGATATGTAGTGTCCCATCTTTTCAACCTCTTTGTTGTATCTTTTGGATGCTGAACATTCGTGTGCTGCTCGACCAGAGAGATTACCAATCGATTGGTTGAAGATGATTAGCAGGTTACAAGAGCTTAGCGCGTTATGTATATTTCTGTTAAATTGTTTATCTACAACTTGTAGATGAACTGCAAAAAAAGTGAAAAAAATTGCAATATGAGGTAACACCACCAAAATGATGTAAGAGCTGGTGAGCGCTGCTGGCCGGGTTGATTCATGTGCGTGGACCGAATAATTAACATATTAAGTGAATGTGTGCGGTCTTCACTTATGACGAAGATGATTCGTAAGACATCTTCGTCTTCTGTTTTCGTTCAATGAACTTGACGGGGCTTTGTTTGTTTTTATTTCTGAGGTATACATGCGACTTAGTGGCATGGTTAAGTAATACGTTTTAGAGTTGCCCAATTTTTTTTATGGAAATTAATATTTGAATTATGGGTTGAGGGATAATTAAATACCAGCATGTGAAGAGTACACTTAGGTGTAGCCATTGCATAAATGTTGCAAGTTGTTAATGTTTTATTTATTTAATTTTTATTGCAACATATGTTTTTTTTTAGTGGGAGGTAGAAGCGGTAACCAGTAGTAGGTACTTTGTGTGTACTGTCAAAAAATGTGATGTTTACAATTTAGTTATGATTTTATCAAACTCGTTTACTCGGATGCGGATTTGTTATAAGTGCCAGACTAAGGCAAGAAGTCATATGTTTCCATTATATTAGCGAACGTATTGTAACTATCCGCATTAAGGCTAAATTCGCCAACATAAGCTTATATGTGCTCACGCCCCAATAGAGGAAAAGGATGATATAGCTAAGGATTGCTTCTATGAGCTCCTTGACAAAACCTCTTAGCGACTGCCGAAGTACGATGTTAAAATCCTGCTGGGAGATTTTAAAGCAAAGGTAGGAACAGAAGACATCTTTAGCAGTATTGACGTAAAACATAGCCTACACGACAACACGTTTGTTAACATACTTAGGCTAATTGACTTCGCTATGGAACAAAATGCACTATGACCTACACATGGTTTCCTCAACTCGATATCCATCAGGGAACATGGCGGTCCCCAGATCAACAAACGTCAACCAAATTGATCATATTGCAATAGTCAAGAGGCACGCATCCAATATTTTGGATGTCTCAACATTCCGAGGAGCTAACATAGACTCGGACCACTACCTCCTTGCAGCCAAGGTAAGAATGCGGATATCCACCACGCCACAACAATCCAGAAATACTGTGAAAATTTTTAACTGCAATCGCAAGAGGCCTTTAAGATCCCTTAACCTCTCGATCAAAACCTTACCACCAGAAACGAATGTCGAAGAACATTGCCAACGATTCCAGCAAGCTATTAGATCAGCAGCAACTGATGTGCTAGGTTTCTCGCACCCACCAAAAAAAAACCGTGGTTTGATGAGGAATGCCGACATATACTCGCAGCCAAGAACGAGGCAGCCAAGAACGAGGCAGCCAAGAACGAGAAGAACTCGGGCTTTTCAGAAAGAAGAAAAAATAACAAGAAAAGCGCGCGAACTATGAACGATGTTCGCAAGTTTTACCAAAGTGTAAAACGTCAAAGCCAAGCATGCAAGGCTCGAAAAGAATCCTGTCGAGATGAACAAGAAAATATCGTAGTTGAGACACAGTCGATGCTAAGGATATGCAAGAACCACTCCTGCAGACTGTTAAACGGCGATGGCGAACAACATTTCGCTGTCCGGCAGAAGTAACGATCACTATTGGCAACGGCAGCGAAAACTACCAACCACCCGGCCTCAGTGAAGTAAGGATCCCAATATCTAAACTCAAGCTTAATAAGACGGCCTTCCCGCTGAGCTTTATGAAGCCGGCGGAGATGACTTGGTAAGTAACATCCACCAAATCATAAGCCAAATCTGGTCGGAAGAAAGTATGCCTGAAGAATGGAACCTCAGCATCGTTTGCCTGATCTACAAAAAAGGAGACCATCTAAGCTGCACCAACTACAGAGGCATGGGTCTCCTCAACATCGCCTACAAGATCCTATCGGCCGTAATATGTGAACTCCTGAAACCGTTTACCGGCAACCCGATCGGCGCTTATTAGTGTGGTTTTAGGCCAGGAAAGGCCACAACCGATCAAACTTTCACACTCGGCAGATACTGGAGAAATCCCAAGAAGTCCAAATCGATACCCACCACCTATTCATCGATTTCAAAGCCGCATACAACAGCATTTATAGATACGAACTATACAGAGCCATGTCTTGTTTTGGTATACCGCCCAAACTCGTCCGTTTTTGTGGGATGATGGAGAATTCTCACTGCACCATCCGGGTCGGAAACGATCTCACCGACACATTCGACACCAAAAAAGGATTTAGGCAAGGCGATGCGCTGTCTTGTGATTTCTTCAATTTGATTCTTGAGAGGATAGCGTACGCTGACGATATTGACATCTTTGGTAGGACTCAACGTGATGTCATAGCCACGTTTGCTAGTATAGAGAGGGGAGCGGCAAAAATGGGTTGACCAGTAAATGAAAGCATGACAAAATATATGCTGTCAACATGAAAGGACACACAACATCTATGTATTGGAGAGAACATCACCGTTGACAGATCCAACTTTGAGGTAGTACGGGAGTTTGTCTACCTTGGCTCCGCTATTTCCTCTGACAACAACATCTCGTCGGAAATTAAACGAAGAATTATTCTTGCCAACCGATGTTTCTTCGGGCTAATAAGGCAATTCAGTAGTAAAGCCCTCACTCGAACAGCTAAGGAGATCCTATATAAGACCATGATCATCCCAGTCCTGCTCTACGGCGCTGAAGCTTGGACCGTCTCAAAAGCTGATGAAGAAATCCTTGGTCGATTTGAGAGGAAAATTCTTCAAAACGGGCTATACGAGCTGTACAGCGAAATGTCCCTGGTCAAAAAACTCCGCATTGGACGATTAAGGTGGCTAGGACTTGGAGTAAGCAACTGGAGGCAGTTAGGTAAGGACCGGGCTTATAGGAGAGGCATGTTGGTTGAGGCATAGGTAAAACTTGTGAATATTATTTCTGGAGTGACACTTCTCTATGTCCTCGATATCCACCTCTCTATATCCTCTTGATGGTTGGTGCAAGAAACCTATGTCATCCGTTGCGGCTGATCTAATTGCTTTGTGACATCGTTGTCAAGGTTTTTTTTAAATTAGATGATGGTGGTATGGTGTTAACCGATAGGATAGGTTTGGTTGCAATGGCGTGCATACTTAGACCATAAAGGTATGTTGTGGTACCACGTGGATCTGTCGACTTTTTCTGTATTCGTTCGCCTTATTGAACCATTCAGAGCTGATTACATGGCGTAGGAGGTTTCTGACATTGATATTAGCCAGCTCCCCTAGCTCCCCTGCAAGATGGAGATTTCTTTTGCCTGAGAGAGCTGAACAAGGGCAGTGAAGGTGAGTAATCATTTCCTCATTCCTAATGAGGTCTAGTCTTTTTGCGTCTAGACCTATAGGATTTATGGTGCTGATGTTTGATCTGTTCAGCCTTGTCAAGTAAATGGAGCGCTTCTGCTTAAAGTTAGGCCAGAGTTTCCTAGATATTTGACACGTTGTTTGGTTTACCCATCTGCGGTTTGCTATCTTGATCGCATCGAGTTTGGTCTGTAATTTACATGAAGCGAAGTGCATACCTAACTCATCTACCGGCGGTATGATACCAATGGTAATGCTCTTTCCGGCAAGCTTATCCGGCTTGCAGTTATCTGGTATATCTCTGTGGCCCGGCACACAGGAGTGTCGGCATTAATGGGTGGATTTCGATTTGAATGAGATGGATTCCAGGGATTTGCTTACCACTTTGCTGTCACTGAAGATGTTAACATACTTCGTGGATATTTCATTCCTTTTCAGCCATTACGAGGATTCTTAAATTGCCATGACTTACGCCTGGAAAACGCTTCAATGATCGCCAAAGCGAAAGGCCATGCTTAGGTTAAACATCTCGGAGAAAAAACCTCCACCAACTTCAGATTCTATTTTAGACCCATCCGTGTAGATGTGAATCGAGTTGTTGGTTCCGATAATATCCGACTCCCATTCAAGGAAGTGGGAATTTTCGTCCTGAAGTTATGCTCAAAACTGAGTTGGGTAGTGGTGTGGTCGGTGTTTTCTGTAATGTCAATGTGATTCAGAATCTTTGAGTGTTCACCTTGAGTGGGCGTCGGTTGTGACGAGGCTCTCAGTCTCACAGCTGCTTAAGCTGCGGTCGGTTTGCATTAGTATCTAGCGGCACTAGATGTAGGATGGCATTTAGGGCTGCGGGGGGTTGTTCTCAGAGCTCCAGTAACGCATATGCAAGCTGCTTCTTGAACTTAACCTAGCAGGTTGCGTTTGAAGGGTGTTTCTAAAGCCGCCCACCAGAATAAAACCTTTGGGTTTAAATTGCTCAGCATGATTTTAAAGTCGTACGTCGGTAATCGCTTATAAGTTTTGTCAGGAAGCAGTCATTCGCTATGTCGTCTTTTGCCTCCATCGGAGCGTGGGCACTTATAACTCATAAGGCTTATATTGGCGTTGATGCGGACCGTCGGAATGCTAGTCGCTGTTTTTGCTCACTATTACACATAGTAGATGTCACCGATTTTCATCCTTTATATGCACGATGCCATCTTATAACATTTCTCGGATGGCAGTTATATCTGCTTTTAAATAGCTTAGGAATTGCGCTAGTTATTCAGGTATACTGTTCTCAAATATCAAGCGCAGATACGAACGCCATTGTCAATTTTTCGCTTAACATATG
Source organism: Rhingia rostrata (assembly GCA_949824845.1). Lineage (NCBI taxonomy): Eukaryota > Metazoa > Arthropoda > Insecta > Diptera > Syrphidae > Rhingia > Rhingia rostrata. Next base: position 75,294,749 of record OX463758.1, on the reverse strand, counting down.
ACCGTCAGCAATGAAATTAGTCCTTTCAAAGGCTGCTTTTTTTTTCGTGAGTAGGTAGTTAACCCAAAGCACAGCTTAACCTGGTGGGCTAGCTCTAATTTATTAGACGCCCCTAGGACACGGGACCATCAGTACTCACTATGAGATTGAGCGCTGCTGTTGGCCTTTTGTTGCTGCTGTTTATCACCATCTCTGTTCAAGGGACCTGCCAAATTCCTAGAGGAAATTTTGTCCAAATAAGTCGGAGAAGATCGAATGGGTTGTTTATTAGATGCATGCGTACTGGGACTCTAGACGCTATCGTTGAATCCATCTTGGGAATTCTTCCGCCGCCGTCTATGGAGGTGTTCTTGATAGGAGATATTGCATAACCCCTTATCAAACCGACATTTAGATGTACTTGACACATATTTCAGGGCATAAGCATTTATTCTGCAAGCCTTGTAAAAATTATTAATATCTTAAACGGCTAGATAACTTAGTTATGTAAATTACGTATAAAAGAAATACCCAACCACATAGTAAAGCAAAACTCTCCAAATGATTAAATTAATTCCTTGTTACCACTTGTATGCAAATATTATTATTTTAATTAAACATTTTAATTATTCTAGCCCATCCATTGAAACTGTCACTTCTGTAAACAACCTTGACAACCAAAGCAACCCATCAGCTCCATTAATTACAGAGTAGGCTGCAATTTTCTTTCACCAGATACCATCAAGAGGAAAGAAACCTAAACTTGTTGAACCACCCCCACCGCATGAAATAAAAGTGATTGCATTCCAAAAGCCACTCAACTGCCAATTGATATTACTTTGACATTTAACAAAATTCCGCGACTTCCAGCGAACCGTAACTTGATGGCATTCCATCGTCTCGCGGCACTCATACGCAGACAAAATTCCACTAAATCAATACTCAGAATGACGTAAACTTCCCGATGAAAGTATTACCTGAGAAGATGGTCTTATTTAATGTGTGTAACTATTTTTTTCATACATGATCTCTTAAGAGGTTATGTATGGTGATCGTAAAATAATTCATTTGACAGTAAATGTCAAAAGCGATATTTGAAATTTATATGTCAGTAAATGTCAAAATTAATGGGGTATTTTTGTCTAAGAAATATTGAAAACATGCGTTAAAAACAAAATAAATTTAAATTAGGAAAAGTAAGGGAACTTGACGTTTCCTCGTTATAACCTTGTTTACATGGAGCGGTGTGGCTCATTTAGGCAGCACAACCTTAAGCTTCAAATAGTTAATTAATACATTTTACGTGCATGTTGGGTGACTTTCTTAATAGCAATCTTTAAGGTAAGGGTTTCTTTTTATTTAGGGGTTAGTGCAGTGGACTACCTAGCGAGGGGTCTATGACTCGAATCCCGAAAGTGACACACCTAAGTTTTTAAACTGCCTCAGCTGTTGCGAAACTCTGACAAACTTGCAAGAGTCATTTCAAGAATTTTAAATTCGCCTTGGGAACTGGGTGTCAAACAGGAGGTCTATTGTTTGTTTCACCCATTAATGCCGAATATTTGATTTTTACAAGCCTTTTTTGCGCTTTTGATAGAAAAGCTCATTTTACATTCTGGCACCAAGGCACCAAGTTTACACTTTTGCTTGTATTTTGATCTACAGATTGAATGCAGCGCTAGATTAAGTTTGCATGTAGCAATACAAATACCTTAAGTATCCCTATTGAATATTGGTATTGTTGTTCCATATAGGGCAAATTCAGTCCTGAAAATCTCTAGAATATTCCTATGACTAAGAACTCAGCAAAGTGAATGTTGAAATGCTGTATTTCTAAAAGAGATGATCATGAGTCTAGGGCTACTTTTGTGTTTGATTAGACAATTTCTGATGATTTTAAATCGGACAAAATGTATAATCAGTGATCACATTCATGGGAGACAATCAATTTTTGTAAGTCAAGCTATTCAGAGGTTAATAGAAAACATCAATGCAAGATTGTATGGTTGCGGATTTTCGCTTTCTGATCCTGATATTGTCGTTGGTGCACCAATTGATGGTTCCCAGTGCTTTACTAGCAGCAGCTTGTATCGGGTGTTACAAGCTGCTTGGTTTTTCAAATAAAGATAAAACTGAAATTTTGTGGCCAAATCGGTTTGTCATTTCATCATGATCAGGTTGACAAATGAACAACGCTTGCAAATTGTGAAAATTTATTTCGAAAAAAATGTTTCAGTTTGCGAAGTGTAACGCAAGCTCCGTCCATTTTTTGGTCGACATAGTCGTCCATCAGAGCAATTAATTCGGTTAACCATGGATCGTTTTCGCACAACGTTTACTCTATGGGAGAATACGCATCCGCAGAGAGGTCAAACAATTGCAGCTGTTAAGCAACGTGTTGAAGAGGACACGAACGAATCGATTCGCCACCGTGCACAGCAATTGCAGCTTTGTCCATCAACTTTATGGACGATTTTGCGCAAAGATCTTAGCTAACGACCTTACAAGATTTAGCTTGTGAAGGAATTAAAGCCGCGAGACCATGTGATTTTGGTGTATGGGCCGAAAATGAGATTTGATGTCGATGCTGATTTTCATCGCAAAATTTTGTTCAGTTATGAGGCTCATTTTTGGTTTAAAGGATACGTCAACAAGCATAATTGTCGCATTTGGAGTGAAGAGAATCCACATGAGACCCTTGAGACGCCATTACATCCACAAAAACTGACTGTTTGGTGTGCTCTATAGGCTGGTGGAGTTATTCTGCCATACTTTTTCCGAAATGATGCTGGAGAGTCAGTTACCGTTAATGGAGTCCGGTTTTTGTTCCCGAAATCGATGGCATGAATGTGGATGAGATTTAGTTTCAACAAGACGGCGCTACATGCCACACAGCGCACGTCACATTCAATTTATTGAAAGAAACATTCGATGAACTCATAATTTCGCGTAATGTAATGTCAATATCGTGCGATTTGACACCATTGGATAATTTTCTTTGGGGATGTGTGAAATCACTCGTCTACGCCAACAAACCAGAAACGTCAGGGGTTTTGGAAGCCAAAATTCATGGCATGATTGCCGACACAGGGCCCCTAATGCTCTAAAAAGTGGATGAAAATTGGACCTCTAGACTTGGCTTTATTTAAACCGGCTGCGGTGGCCACATGTCCGAAATCATATTAAAACATTTATGGCATAAAATTATCCTAAAGCCAAATGATGGACATTAAAGCGATTTTCTTATGTTTTATTTTATTTCAAAGTTCTATACCTCTAAAACAAAACACCCTTTATATGTTCTCTCATTATTTATTTTTATTTGTTTGCTAATAATTGTGGCTGTCACCTCTAATGGGCCTCGGTACATAAGATGAGTTTAACTCTGGCATGAGACCGGTTTCATACCATACTCCAAGCGCACACGAGATGAATATGCCGGCAGAAGAAATTGTATACATGAACCCCATTTCATTGGGTTAGTATTTCTATCGAAATTGACATTTGCCTTTAGTACTTTTGACATTTCGCAAGCTCTTAGGTTTGTGTGAGATTATATGCAACAACATTGATTTGTCTGTTCGGCTCACCAAACGCGTATGAGGCTGAGCGGCATAAACAAATTTTCAGCCCTAAAATGGTGAAAAATGTTTTTGTGTTGGTTTTGAACCTTGTTCTACCACAAAAATTCGGTTGAAGAATTTCAACCATTTTCTATCCGTCAACAAAACAAGTTTAATACTAAAATATCCTTCTCATGTGCGGAGGCCCAATCACCTGGTTTTTAGGAAAAAAAAGGATTTTATGATTTTTTAAGACTGCAAAACTGATTACTTAACGTTTCATCCGTAGTTTGAAATACTTTGCACCTGGATCAATATTTTCAAGGGTAATTTGATTATTTGTTAACTAAGACATTTTGTTAGGCTGATGTTTGAAATTATTGATAATACGCACGACTTCAACTTATCGAGATCTGTACATAGCTGTCAAATAAAAAATAGGACGCCAATTGTTTCACACTTGTAAAAATATATAAATTTTTGTAGCGTATATTGCTGCCGCTGAGGCTTTAGTTGAAGAAAAGCCAAATGTGTCACTCACCCGTCGTTCTCAAGCGTGGGGCATCTCTGTGACGTCGTTGTGGCGAATTTTGCGAAAAGATCTTATCCTACATCCTTCAGACGCAAGAACTGAAGCCGCTTGACCACAAGAAGCGTCGTATGTTCGTGAATTGGGCTGAGCAACAACTTAAAAATGATTCGGATTTTCATCGAAAAATCATCTTCAGCGATGAGGCTCATTTCTGGCTGAATGGCTTCGTCAATAAACAAAATATGCGGTATTGGTCAGGCAGCAATCCACTCGTACTCCATGAGTCATCATTGCATCCCGAAAATTATTACGGTTTGGTGTGGTTTATGGGCCGGCGGCGTCATTGGGCCGTACTTCTTCCGTGATGATCAAGACCGGCACGTTACTGTGAATGGGAATCGCTACCGTTCAATGATAACCGAATGTTTTTGGCGCCAATTGGATGATTTGGACTTGGAGGACATGTGGTTTCAACAGGACGGTGCCACAAGCCACACAGCGAATGCCACAATCAATTTATTGGAAACCAAGTTTGAACGTGTTATCTCACGAAATGGTCCAGTCGCTTGGCCGCCTCGGTCGTGCGATTTGACGCCGTTAGACTATTTCCTGTGGGACTACGTCAAGTCTATGGTCTATGCCAACAAGCCAGCGACGATTGATGAACTTCGTACGAATATCGAACGTGAAATTGCAGCAGCATCGGCCGATTTATGCTTGAAAACCGTCGAAAATTATGTTCAGCGTATGGACTTCTGCAAGCGTGCCCGTGGTGGCCATGCAAAAGAAATCGAGTTTCATACATAATTGCATCGAACGTACTTTTACAGGAATAAAGAATTTCATTGATATCCAAAACCGTTTTTGTTTTATTTAAAAAAAAACTTTTGTAGCGCTCTTATTGAAAAACCCTTTATTTACACAATACTAACGACCATTTTTTGGGGGCGCTTTCAGTAAAAAATCGTTTTTCGGTGAAATTTTGAAATATTTCATAAATATTTGGATGAGAAATCATTGATTATGATAAGATAAATATTTCGTCCATATATCATTTTAACCCACGCTCACTTTTTGGAGGCGTTTTCATACAAAAACAATTTGTAAACCCTACCCCATAGCATTACCAGGCGAAAAGCGTTGTTTTTTGCCGAACCATACAAGATTTTGATAAATTGTCTGGTCAATATATTCTGAAAATAGAATTTTTAACATTAAGTTGTCATAAAACCCACGTTTTGTGGAAATTCTCTTTTTTTGTGGAAATTCTCTTTAAGGATGGGATGGGATATGGTATAATAGGAACCGCACAGCGGATTGTAGACTACTCATATGTTTGATTATTTGTTTTGCAGTTCGTCCTCATTCACAATTTTTTTTAATTGTTTTGCAGTTCGTCCCTTAAAATCGGTTCTCTCTTGCATTTTGGAAAATCGTTCACAGTTGCGATCCGCCAACCCCTCATGCCAAACCAAATTTAACTTTTTAGCTGAACGCATTTTTCAAACTTTATACAAGCAAATTCGAAATTATTATTCAATGACGCTACAAGCAAAACAAATACCGTGTGTCGAATACGTTCATACATGATCTACCCACTGTTCAACCATCGTTTTAGTTTTATTAGTTTCTTGGTTACAAGATATTAAAATCTGACGGTATTTTGTCACAATTTTTAAAGTTCATTTGTAGATGACTTTCCGGTGTAAGGACGTTTTAAACTTTTTTTAGACTAAAAATATGTTTTATGAAAAAAAAAACACCTCTCAAATGTGGGCATGATTTTAACATATTTTTACGTAAAAAGACATTTTTCTAAAATTGGGCATTTCGGTAGAGTCCGAAATTTGAAAAAGTCGTCATAAAACTGAGTATCGAAGCTAAAAATTGAATTTCGAGGAACTTTTTAACATTCGTATGGACAGATGGAAAAAAAATGCGAACAAACAGACCAAACAGACAATGTTTCTCCTCAGACGAGCACAATACAATTACTACAGATATGACGTGGCGCATGTGTCATGAGCGTAGATAACATAACGAGATGTGCAAAACGAGACAAACATAAAAATGCGATATCTGTTGATTTTTATCATGTCAGACGAGCATCTGTCTATAACCAATCTCACACCTAACATGAAATATCCAAATATAAAATCGTATATGGCAGATAAACTTACGCAATTATGTATTAGTTGACATTTACCATGTTTGCCGTTTCTTTTGCCCAACAAAATGCAGTCTCCCTAGTTAAACACGCACATCAAATCCAATCGTTCGCCCATTCCAAGAATCATCATGCTCGTACCACCACGCAAAATCTGATTCATCCGCACGTCCGATTATGCAACGCCAACCTGTGACTGATTTATCCGACATTTTCGCCTTCGTTTACATTGTTCTGTTGAATGGGCTTCGCATAATAATTAAATTAGTAATGCAAGCGACAAGAGTGTATCGTGTGTGTCGTCTAACGTTACGAGACATAAATTCAAAAATCTCAAGGCTGCGCTGAAAGAAGAAGAATAATTCTGTTCGGTTGCGGCATTTGGGAGGGAACTCATACCTTGTGGTGATCCGAATAGAAATTCTGTTGATTATCATCTGTGAATGTGGAGCTGTTAGTCTGGCTGGGATTTTTCAACTGCGCCACTAACACAGCCGTTGAGCTTGCTGAGTGCATTCTAATTTTGTGAGCAATAGTTTTCATTATTATTTCGTAATTTAGGATTTATCTGTTTTGGGTAACATTTTGACAGGCTTGTGAACACCATGTCAATGGTTGCCAACAATAAGATGCAAATGGAGTCATTTCATTTTTGTACTTGGAACGTGAGAGGAATTGTGAATTTTTAATCGGATTCAATGTCAAGAGAAGCTTGAAATCTCTTTAAATGGGAATGAAGTTGTTCGTAGCTAAGCAGTTTGAAAAACATCTTCTGTCATCGATATTGCATAAATATTCTAAGTATTACTGGATGACATAAGCGAAAGGGGCTTTATTTTATGATCTATAAAAAGTATTAAGTGACATTGCTCGTGTTCCGGAATCCATATTTAGTTAGATACCTTAGATTGCATTGGTCAGACCAATGACAACAGAGTTTCATCTAAGACATCTTACAGAATCTGAGTTCCGGAACGCGGCGATTAAAAGGACAGTAGTTACATGACTCCAACCAATACTTCAATGCGAGGCATCTTCCTTCAAAATACATTTTCAAAAATCAGAAAGCATTTAAGAATGATTAACAGGTTAGGTAACGTAAATAGGTCTTCGCACACGAGTATGCTTCAACCGGTTGAACGTCATCTTTGTTGGTTAACGGGTGGGGAGGGAGCACAATTTGAGAGCAACTGCAGAGCAATATTTCACCCAAAAGTGAATGGTTGCATAAAATGAATCTACCAATACATCCTGTGTTTCTGACAGTTGTGGTATTTAAACAAAATTGACACAGAATTGGTCACCGAATTCTGTTTCAATAGAATTATATATTAAAAAAAATTATACACGCAAAAAAAATCGGTACCACTCGGTTTTAATTGTTTGCGAAAATCAAAAAAATAAATAAAAACAAACCAGGACAGTATACATACATTCAAAGTCTGTTATATCACATAATATTCAACCCGTTGAACATATTCAAATTTGTTTGGAAAGTAACCATAATGACTACGGTTGAAGCATACTCGTGTGCGCAGGCACAATAGGATGATACAGACAAGATACACGTTGGGGTCCCTCCCTGAAATAACTCAGCCTGAATTTCTGTTCGATCCTGAGCACGCTGCTTCCAGTTATTCAGTTCGAGAACTCTGAAAACACATATCCCTTGATCCTTAAGTCTATGGATCTGTGAACGCAGTTTTTTTTTTTTTACAAAATCGGTGATTCGGTGACTGTATTTGCAATATTCGAGGATTTCGCCATTTAAATGATGCGCCAAGGACACCTCCCATCTAAGAATGGGTCAACAAGTTTGAGAAAACCGAGATATCACTGAAAAACCCGAACGACCAAGATCATAAAGAACGGTAGAGAAAATGGAGAGTGTTTATCAGTCTGTGTTTCTGATATTAAAACACAAAATGGTGTCATGGTGTTAAATGCCAAAATATTTAAAAAGAAAAACTATAATGTGTAGTGAATTATTATATACAAGTGATCTTGTAGATTCTCTCAGACACGCTATAGCTTACGCAGATGATCTAGTGGCATACAGAATAAGGTCCGGAAATCGGAGTCATCAACATACTTTGATTCGAAGGCACGTTGCAAGGGCGATGGCTAGCGACAACAGCCTGATATTTGGGGCTTATTACCACAAACACATATATATGGAGAGTACGCTCATGTCGGGCTTTATTCCACCAGAGGCATTCGTTTATATCGATTAGTTAGGCGGGACAAGCGGCTAATCCGCGACGAGTACGTCGACAATGCTCCGGAGGTCCTCCGCATTAGCACGGCGGTATCAGATCGCGATATGACCGATGCTGAAAAGCCGCACACCGAATATTGGTGGCTACATAAGAACTTTGCGGATTCCCATCCGTAGCAACACCTAAATGATTTTTCACTAGCCCTCCTCTCGTAATGATCTGACAAATCATCCGAGTAGTATCAATTTGCAAGAAAAGCTTATCTCAAATTTGCCGTTCGGAGTCGGCACAATAGACCTTAAGTTTCTTCGTTGCGATTGGTACGCCTTTAGCGGATATTATATTTATGAAAAAAGACGATATGCTTCGGAAATCAAGAAGCCATGTTGCTTTTGTCCTCCTTCTGGTTGCCGTCGTCGAATAGTGCAGATGTTGTATGAAAATTGTAAAAAATATTCGAATAATAAAATTAAAATCAAATGTGTCGTTAAAAAAGTTTATTTTTCTATTTTGTAAGAGCGGTGTATTCTTCTTTTGTTAAAAATTCAGTAAACTTTAGTAAGAAATCTTCTAAGCCGAAGAGCATGTGCTTTAGATATGCTGAAGATGCTTTCTCGATGAAAATTAAGGTCAGTTTCCAACTGCTCTACTGTTCAGCGAACAAACGTCGTTGTCTTTGGTCATTTATATTCAGCTCCTATGTCAGTTGAATTTTGTACCTGTGCAAGCTCAATTCACGAATCAAAATTCATCAAATTTATGTAGCCTGCCTATGGCCGAGTTCTTGCGTTATGTCGGCGTATGGGTGTTGGCTTATCGTTTACCGAACCATTGGACCCGAATTAATCCACCACTCTGCGAATAGTCCTTTCGGTAGGACGATTATGGCGACCATAAAATGGGCAAAGCGCGCGGAATGTTGCCCGAACAGAACAGCCATTTTGATAAAGCAATTCTATCATTTGCACGCTATGTCCCATTCATGGTGATTTGGCAAAACAGACTGAATAAACGACTGCCGATTTGACAGATGTAGCTTCATCAATATGCCCCCTATCAACAATCGAAGTTCGGAAGTGCCTATTGAAATACTAAATACACTTCAACATTCCTGGGCAAGTTCGTCCGAGTCGTGTCCTTTCATTTATTTAAGTCACAATGCACTACTGCACAAAAGTGGAAGGAGTTCATTTGTTTTAAACCTTTTAAAATACTTTAAAATCTCATTTTATTCTTAAAAAGAGTCAGGTACTTATCTTTAAAATACGAGAATTCTTTCTTCTCACAATAGTATTCAAATGCCGTCTGTCAATTACGTTAAAATGGGGGTTACATTTTATCCACTGGCTAATTGTTGACATTTCTGCAGGGGTAACGAGAATATTTACTTTTTGCTTTTTGATTAAATGGGATTTTTTGTATAATACTATTTTCAATAATTTCCCTAAAGAATCGAAACAAAATTCCTTTCTTTATATTGTCTTGTGTTGACGAAATGCGGAATACGTTTCGGAGAGATCATGAAGAACCACTAAATTATTTATTATTATCAGTAAAAGTAATTGTGGTGTATGATTTGTGTTCATGATTAAGGATATCCATACTACTTTGATCAATTTAGGCATTTTTCGCATATAAAATATAGTAAAACGAATGAAATCATAACAATTTGGTAACCATACATTTTCAGAACTCCAGTTTTAGTTTATTTAAAAACGTTGATTACATTTTCTTGTAAATACGTCTTTTTTGCTGTTTAATTTATAATCTGACTGATGTGCTATTTTCCCGCCACATGTGAACACTACGGTAAAGACGATTAATCCACGGACCATGTCCTCAGTCAAAAGAATGTCAAAAATTAGCCACTGGAGCAATGGCTGTTGAGCAGGTTACAATTTTGAAGTCTCTATTCACCACACTAATGTCAACAATTATTCACTGGCTAAAATTTTAACGCAATTGACACACGGCATGACTGTCTTTTGATCTATTAAGAACAACAAGATTATTTAAATTATTAATCCTTATTTAGGAACTATTTAATCACCCGCTATTCATTCAATAAAAAACATCTCAACGGTCGTATAGTATATACAGTGCACAAGAACTTATACAGCCTTCATTCTTCAAATTAGTACACTGAAGGCGTCGATCAAAAACATCAACTAATTGATCAAAGAGAACTATCGGTTGTCCATTAATTTGTTTTAGAATAATATGATTCGGGCCGTTAATTCCAGCGATCCGAATATATTTCTACAAATTAATAGGATTTTTAGGAGGATATGGCACAACAACCTTCTGTGTATTAAGCTCCAACAAACAACTGACGATACAAACATACTTTTAACAGCAGGAATTGATCCGGGGAAAGCCGTCTACGACGATGATTTCTATGTAATTGAAGATCCTCAGGAGAAAGTGGAGGCAGTGGGGTCTGTTTTCCAGGAAGTGTATAAGGTGAGTGAAAGCATTCGCCCTAACCGCGTCCTGCCTTGCTCCATCATTTCTATCTCCGAAACAACATAATTCAATGGCGATCTGAGAACCGTGGTTTCACCCGGTTTAATGATGAAAACTTGGCAAACGCCATAGTCGCCGAGCGAGGTAGGTCTAGTCCCCTGTTAATCTTGAAGGTGGAATTCCAGATCATCTTCGATTCCATAAGGAAAAAGAAATCAGCGTGAGTCGATGGTATTTCCAACATTGTACTGCGACACTTACCCCCAGAAGCTGTGGACCACAACGGGCTGAAAAATGCATATTATCCAGAGCGATGGAAGACGGCGGTGTTTCATCCTCTTCCGAAAAAGGGAAAGGACAACTTCAATCCGGCAAATTTTCGGTCGACAAGTCTCCTTCCGAGTATCAGCAGGTATTCGAAAAGATTCTCAATCGGGCCCTGTTCAAGTGGTCTGAGGACAATAATATCATACCAGATAGCCAGTTTGGTTTCAAGGCAGGATATGACTGCCTTGAACTGCATTCAAACTCGTCTCTGATATACAATGCAACAAAACCAAAAAAACAGTGCACGGGTGCATTTCTGGTTGATTTAGAGAAGGCTTTTGACAGCGTATGGTTAGAGGGCCTGTATCTAAAGCTGACCAGACTTGCCATAAGCAAGTCAGTCATGATGACTGGTAGAACGTTTGTTGTTTGTTCTACCACGGAATTTTTCATTAAAAATGGTCTGCAACAGGAAGTGGTAAACTCGCTGATTCTTTTCAGCATTTACAGCAGTGATATGATAGGTAGTCCTAATCAGGCAATTGCGGACGATCTTATCGCATACAGAACAGCCCCTACTGTCGAAGTCTTACGAACTTTTTTAAAGCGGGACTTCGACAAGATCCAAAGATATTGTGATGATTGGAAGTTAAAAATCAACTTTTAGAAATCGGAAACTATCCTATTTAGGACGCCGTTGTCTAGGACCTCTAGGGATACGAGAAAGAACTGGCGCAAGCTGGTGATGGTTGGACCAAACGGGCAGCCATTGGCGAGCAAAAGTGTTGTAAAGTATTTTGGCATCTGGTTAGATCAGTATCTATATTTCAGAGGACATGTAGAATTGTAGATGCTGCTTTGGCGAGAGCTAGGGTAGCATTTGCCCTGACATAGCAGTCATCTTGACAGCAGAATGAAGGTGATTTGCTACATGGCCGTCATTAGGCCGATGATTGCTTATGTGTGCCCGGTGTGGTTCAACGTTGCCCCATCTCAAATGGCAAAGATACGGATGTTTGAGAGGCAGTGTTCAAGAAGTTGTCTTGGACTTCACAGAACACCAGTATCTGACTACAAAAATTATTATTCCAAACAGCTTCTATACAACGGGGCCAATATTAACAGAATAGACAATTTTCTGGTGAAAATCATTCGGTTTCACGCTGCAAGAGCGATGGCTTCGAACAATAGTCTCATCTTTGGGGCCTCCTACCTCAAAGATTAATAGTTTGAGAGTGCGGTTTTCAGCGTCTTTATTCTGCCCGAACCTTTTCTATATATGGATAGTACAGGGCTGATACAGGATAGATAGGCGGTTCCGCTAATCGCTACCATCTTCCGATGAACTGTGGACAGGCGGCTCCTATACGACTTAGACGTCGTCGCTCAAGGCGAAGGAGAGTCATTCGGTTTAGCAGAAGTGTGTCCGAAATCGTTTAACATGTCGAGCCTGTAGATAAAGAAGAATTACCATTTGAATAAATTAAAACGTGAAACACAACTGCTAAAATACAGAAATACCGTGGACGATTTTTTTCCCAACTTACAAATAAACCATTGGTAACCCCGATGCTCAGCCGTCTGTGTATACAATCAAATATTTTTCGAAAGTTTTACAAAAAATCGAATCCAAATTTATAAATGCACGCGCATACCTAATGCAATCATCTTCCAAATAATTTTTTGGCAGCTATGATTAAATCACTACCAAATAAAAACGTTACGTTTTGTCATACGAAATCCATTAAAAGGTCATTGGCTTCTGTACGTCCAAGCACCTATGTGAAATAGTACTTCAAATTTAAGCGAAAAAAAAAATGACTAATTCGTAGTTTTGCATAAAATCAACATATCTAGAGCATAAAACACAAAAACCATGTTCAAATGTCATTATGTGACAGACATATTTGACGGCTACTTACGTTTAATTTTTTGGTCACATATATCTGCGTCTGTTTTTTTTTGTTGCCTTGTTGATACGCAAAGACACACAGAAATTGTAGTTGAGAAAGGAATTCAAAACAGTTACGGTATAGGAATGATTTTTAAAATGAAAATTATGCGTTTCACGTTGTCGAATAAAATCTATTCGCCATATCCGATGTAGGATTGGCGGTCGTCGCACTTATGCATGAGAGAACATGTGTAGGCAGGTAATAAAATTAACATTTTAGCGGCAGTTTTGTAGTTGAAATGAAATTGTCTAGGCATAAGTCGCCCTTGCGATGAGTGTGGGAATTATTTTCTCTCATTGATTTTCGATATCAGCTGTAACATGTAAACCCATTGGATTAAAAAGTTGAGTGTGCCTTGAGGAGTTCCAACTAACAATAAAGACACACGCCTGAGAGTAGGCCAAGTGCAATTTTTCAAGTGGAATGCATTGCATATAGAATCCACAATCAGTTGAAAGTGCTTCTAGTATGAATTTTTAAATAAAATCAATAGCACGCTTTATTATACATAGTTGCGACTGATAACTGTCATTTTTAAATGTGTATAATGAAGATAAACTACGTCAAAAGTCTGTCGAAATAATCATTTAAACATTCAGTGACATCCGAATCATATACTAGCCAACTTCGTCATCATCTATTAAAATTCACAACTTGAAGTTCAATTCTAGTAAAACAGGTCAAAGCCACGATTGACATTAAATCGCCACATATATGTTGGACTGAAGCCAGAATAGATTGAAACACCATGTTTGGTTTAAGAACATTATCAGGTTTTATTATTTGGGTCATAAACTATTCTATATAGTTCTGGCTTACATACTTATTTAAGTGGCGCTACAGTCCGGAATGAACCTGGGCCTCATCCAACATGCCTCTCCAATTAGCTCGGCCCTTAGCTAACTGCCTCCAGTTGTGCGCTCCAAGTTGGTTAAGGTTGGCTTCTTCTTGTGCGCGCCACTTAAGGCGAGGTCTTCCTCTACTGCGTGCGACGTCTGGCTGGGATTCGCAGAATCTGCGAGCCGGAGTATTGGTGACCATTCGTTCTACATGTCCAGCCATCTTAAACGTCCAATGCGGAGTTTTTCGACCAGGGGCATATCGCTGTACACCTCTGATAGTTCTTGGTTGAATCTACGTCTCCATAAACCGTCAACGCAAACGGGACCGACGATTTTTCGACGAATTTTCCTCTCAAATCGACCAAATCCGCTTTTGACTGGACTGGGATGATCAGGGTCTTATATAGGATCTCCTTCGTAGTTCGTGTGAAGGCTTTACTACTGAATTGCCTTCTTAGCCCGAAGAAAATGCGGTTGGCAAGAGTAATTCTTCGTTTGAATTTTGACGAGATGTTGTTGTCAAAGTTAATAGCGGAGCCGAGATAGACAAAGTCCCGTACTATCTCAAAGTTATATCTGTCAAAGATGACGTTCTGTCCAATTCGTCGATGTTGTGCGTCCTTTCGCACTTAACCCATTTTTGCCGCTTCCTTCTCTATACTAACAAACATGGCTATGATATCAGGTTGAGTCTTACCAGTGATGTCTATGTCGTCAGCGTATGCCAGTAGTTGCACCGATTTTTGGAAAATTATGGCTCTGGTGTTGGCTCGGGAGGTTTGCACAATCCTCTTAAGAATCAAACTGAAGAAGTCACATAATAGCACATCACCTTGCCTAAATCCTTTTTTGGTTTTATATGTGTCGTTGAAGTCGTTTCCGACTCTGATGCAGCAGCGAGAATTCTCCATCGTCCTCCCACACAAACGTACGAGTTTACGCGGCATACAAAAAAACTAGACATGGCTCTATATAGTTCGCCTTTATAAATGCGGTCGTATGCCGCCTTGATATCAATGAATTGGTGGTGGGTATCGATTCGGACTTCTTGTCCGATAATTTGATCGGTTGTGGACTTTCCTGGCCTAAAACCACACTGATAAGGACCGATCAGGATGTTGGTAAACGGTTTCAGGCGTTCACATATTACGGCAGATAGGATCTTGTAGGCGATTTTGAGGTGACTTATGCCTCTGTAGTTGGCGCAGTTTAGAGGGTCCTCCGTTTTTGTGGATCGGGAAAACGGTGCTGAGGTTCCATTCTTCAGGCATGCTTTCTTCCGACCAGATTCGGCTTATGAGTTGGTGGATGTTACTTACCAAGTCATCTCCGCCGGTTTTATAAAGCTCAGCGGAAGCTTGAGTTATATTGCTATCCTCACTTCACTCAGGTTGGGTGGTTGGCAGCTTTCGCTGTCGTTGCCAATATTGAATCGTTCTGCCTGACAGCGGAATGTTGTTCGTCATCGCCGTTTAACAGTCTGCAGAAGTTGTTCTTCCAAATCCTCTGCATCTACTGTGTCTCAACTACGATATTTCCTTGTTAATCTCGACAGGATTCTGCTCGAGCCTTGCATCCTTGGCTTTAACGTTTTACACTTTGGTAAAACTTGCAAAGATCGTTCCTGGAGTGGCAGCTGTCTATATCCTCGATCACGCGCTTCTCTTTTTTCTTCTTTCTGAATAGCCGGTGTTCTTCCCTTCTTCCCTACCTATAGTGTTGAACGGCAGCTCTCATCTTCACGTGCAGCTTAGCCTTGTAGGCCTTGTTCTTGCCTGCGAGCATCTGTCGGCATTCCTCATCAAACCAGGGGTTTATTGCTGGTGGGCGCGAGAAACATAGCAAATCAATTGCGGCTGATCTAATGGCTTGTTGGCATCGTAGCCATTGTTCTTCGACAGTCGATGCTGTTGGTATGGTGGTAATCGATAGGTTATAGGATACGCGTTGCTCGAAGTTCTTGGGGGTCTCTTGCGATTGCAGTCTTTCGACATCAAATTTTTTCACAGTATTTCTGGATTGTTGTGGCGTGGTGGATATCCGCATTCTTACCTTGGCTGCAACAAGTTAGTGGTCCGAGGCGATGTTAGCTCTTCCAAAATACTGGAAGAGTGCCTCTTGTCTATCGCAATGTGATCGATTTGATTGACCGTTCGTTGATCTGGAGACCGCCACGTCTCCTAATGGATATCGAGGTGAGAGAACCGTGTGCTGGCTGTAGTGGCATTCCGTTCCGTAGCGAAGTCAATTAGCCTAAGTCCGTTACCAGACGTGTTTTCGTGTAGGCTATGTTTTCCGACAATACTGCTAAAGATGTCTTCTCTTCCTACCTTTGCATTGAGATCTTCGAGTACGATTTTAAAATCGTACTTCGGTAGTCGGTCATAGGTTTTGTCAAGGAGCTCATAGAAGCAATCCTTAGCTATATCATCCTTTTCCTCCGTTGGGGGGTGAGCCAACATAAGGCTTATGTTGGCGAGTTTGACCTTAATGCAATTGTTTAGAATGCGTTCGCTAATGACTTGGAAACATAAGACTTCTTGCCTAAGTCTGGCACTTTTGACACTTCCGCATCCGAATAGCCGCTGTTTCTGCTCACTATATTACGGTCAGTAGCAGATGTCACAGTTTTTCATCCTCTTTTTGCCCGGCCCATCCCATCGTATTTCCTGGATGGCAGTTATGTCTGCTTTGCAGCAGTTTAGGACTTCCGCTAGTTGTTCGCTTGCACCGCTCCTATTCGTTTAGCAGGGTAGTCAATAATAAAATCAGTCCTTTCCGAGGCTATTAATTGCTTTGTTACCGTTAGTTTTTTTCCATGGTTCGGTAGTTAACCCAAAGCACAACCACCAAACTGGAGGGCCAGTTCCAATTTAGATACCCCTAGGAAACGGGGCCATCAGTATCCACTACGAGATTGAGAGCTGCCCTTGGCCTTTCGCTTCATCTCCACCATCTCTGTTCAAGTGGCCTGTGTCTTTTTGTCAGTTAAAAAGTAATTATTTTAGGCTTGTGCTACTTTTTTTTTAAGTTTTTTTATTTATTGAAAAATTTCATCAATTTGCGAGAGGTCATCCTACACAAACGCCTCTGTTATGCGTCTTCTCGTTAACATAAAATTAAAATTTTATGTTCACGTTAGCCCTTCAATAGTCGTTTTTTGTAATCGCGTTGATTATTATCGATGTCACTGACTTGTTTTTGTCCGTATCATCTACACAACCAGGTACGAGAGATAAAAAGATGAGTAGAAGCTACCAGCATCCATGGATCCGGCCAATTGACAATGCGGTGATGGAAAACCCCACATCCAACTTCAAGGTTAGCCGCCGAATTAATTATTTTATACCTGTGTTGTGTGTTGCAAGAAAAATTAAGAAGACTCTGAATTCTCAGAATTACCCATCCTTCCATCGAGTCCAAGTCAAAAACCCATCATCCTTTGATTGCGCACATAGATCCGCCCATTCAGACAATATACCACAGCGCTGCCGCGCCACTTCGTACGTGCATCGTCTGGTTAAGGAAATACTCATCTCGTGACCACGTCAAACCACCAGACGTGGTTTTCTGTGTGCGGTTGGTTGACATAACTCTTGATATTGATCTTGTGCGAGTATTTTACGACAACGGCACATTTAGAAATCTGCGTCGAAAAAAGGGGTAAACACCAAGCCAGAAAAATTATTGTTGAATCAAATTCATGGCCAAAACTATGAGATTACACAAACCACACATATTGTACGCATGTGTACGAGTACACAATAGGAATTCTGAATGAGAAAACATGTGTATCTGGATGACATTGTTGTTGTCAATAAAATGGTGGTGGCCATTGCATTTTTACGGCGAAGGCGGAGTGGTGGAGGAGATGGTGCTGATTGAAACCACAAACTTTTTAGAAAAACTATGAAGTGGCTGTGTGTGAAGAGTTGCGGAAAAAGGTGATGCCACTTGATAGATACAGCACATTCGGGTTGTATTTGTTTTTTTTTTATTTGACAGTCAAGCTGCTTCTCGATTCAATATTGACTGTATAAAGATCTGGATAGACATATGGCCTTAAGTTTTTGTGATTAATTTGGTTAAGCTTCGATTTATGACACCACAGATCTCCAGGGTACTCCATCCTTAACTTTCAAAACGATAATCGTTTACGATAGTGAAGGTGAGTTTCTGTGTACGTAGTCTATATATTGTATATTGAGTGTGTGCACATGTATACAAATTACCCGAGAAGAATCCAGAAAGTGTCCTTCACTATCGTCAACGATTATCGTTTTTAAAGTTGAGGGTGAGTACCTGGTTTTATTAACCCCCGAAACTTTCACACTTACCTTCCGTTTTTAAGACGTCAAATACGTTGCTATACAAACCTTGATGCTAAAGTTGGCTGAATGTTAAGCCTTCCTGTGGTAAAATGTAATTTTTGACATTTTTGGTGTGCCGTACAAGTAAGATCGGGAAATTTGTTGTGATATATGTCTGACAGATTTTTAACTGTCATTAAATGAAAAGGATACCGTTTAAGCAAAGATGCGCAGATCGAGAAAAAGTTAAGTTCTTATCTGTCTGTGAATATGTTGTTAGCAAAATAAGCGAAGCATCAAAGAATGCTTACAATGAACGAGCAACTAAGAAACGTTCAACATGACCAGCAGGGTCACATATATTTTCATTCATAGCTTAAGCAGTAACTAAACATTTTAGCCACCCTTCATTGTCTCCAATGGAAAGAGTTGAAGGATACAACACAACATGATTCTCCATGTTGTTTCATCGTAAGTATTTAAAATGTCTCTGCGATGAAATTCATTGAATATTTATAAAAGATTGGCAATGCCCCAGCCCAAGTTATCTGCAGGCGGTTAGTGATCGTCTGGCTGTTATCAGCATCAGAGCAACGTTTTGCAACCCCTAGTGTCTTATAGTGCATTCCAAGCTGATATCATAGGAATATACGATATTCCTGTATTAATGAGGTTATTGGACATATCATAAGAGGATTACTCCACCTACATAGATAGTCAAGCGGTTATAAAAGCAGTGGCATCAAGTGTAGTTAAATCTCGTGTTATTGACAGTTTCATTGCAAGTACTAAATACTCTATCCAGACAGAACAAGGTCAGAAGAATCTGGATGCCAGTACATAATGAGGTAGGTCTTCAGACTCAGTGGCGTCATGGTGAATGCAATGCACTACTGCGCAGCAATAGTGATACCTACATTTTTACTTGCCCTCCAACTAATAGGTAAAATCTGGTCGGAAGAAAGTATGCCTGAAGAATGGAACCTCAGCATCGGTTTCCCGATACATAAAAGGGAGACCCTCTAAACGGCGCCAACTACAGAGGCACAAGTCTCCTCAACATTGTTGTGAGTCAGATTCGGGCCACAAAGGCATCTTCAGTGGAGATGAGGAGGGCATGGTACGCTTGTAGTTGCTCATTTTTCCCTAAGCTTCTTAGTCTTTTTATATCGTCTTATCTTTTCCACCTACATTGCCACTTCTTCGTTAAAAGTAGTATAATTTAGTTTTAACCTAGATTAAGGTTTTACATAAAACAAACAAAAATGTCTCTACTCAAAGTTTTTTCGCAATTTTTCTTTGAAAATTTAAACAAAATATATACATACAGAATTAAAACAATATAAAACAAAACAAAACTGTTAGATATTAGCTTAGAGCGCCCACTAAGGGCCGATAAGTTAGATTAAGTAAACATGTTATGGATAAGTTAGATTTAAGCATTTTTGTCTAGTATTAAGTTGGACATTGGACATCACAGTACTTCGCACATGAATGCAACGAACTACAGACACGTAACAGCACTGGCGACTGAGGCCATCGGCTGGGACAGATCAAGACATTAATACAACAGAGAGATTCAGATAGGTACAAAGAAGGAAAGACATATAACATACACCTACGTGGCACAGAGGAGGAGACATAGATTAATATTGTCTCATATTATCGCACAGGTGGCCTCAGATAAGCTGGCGATTTTCGTAGAAAACAAATGCTGCCGAAGCTGGGGCTTGAACCCGCAACGTTTGGCTTAGCAGTCAACTACGCATTCCTCTGAGCCATGGCCACCTGCTAGTATTAAGTTAATATTTTAAGTAAATAAAAAATGAATTTGAAAAAAAAAAAACATGTGGTTCCAACAGGACAGAGCAACGCCACAGACTGCGCGAGCCACAACCGATATTCTGAATTCCAAACAACATCGGATGACTTCTTTTGGCCCAACCTGTAGCTATTTTTGAAAACCCTTATTGGTAATTTTCTTCCATTCCACCAAAGTGAAGCGGAATTTTCCAATAATGTTCAATGAATTCCGAATCAACTTCGGTGAGTCAATTATGGTTATAATCTGATTTATCTCACTATGGAAAAACTGGACCTTATACTACATAGTGAGGGCATTGAACAGAAGGTCTTTGACGTAGAATTCATAGTCGTCAGCTACTATTGAGCAATTGAAAGCGTACATTAATAGCGTCATTGTCAAATGCCACTCGAGAAATTTTCGAATTTATCATAAAAATTGGAACAGAATGAAGTCTGTTAGCCGAAGTTGAGGTTTGAAAGAATTAATCTTTTAACCATAAGGGCTCTTTTGTACTATAATAAATATTTCCCAAAAAATTCAATTTGTTAAAAAAAAAACAAAAAAAGTTTAAAAAAAACATTCCCATCTGAAGTAAAGTGGCAGCACTGTTTTGTTTCGAAAAATGTTAAAACTTGACAACACCACTTGTGATAAATTTTTCAATGGTAAAAAAGAGTGTCAATCCTGACAAAGGATATGCAAATGCTAAACCAACCTATCAACAGTAAAAAAAAACCTAAAAAAAGTGTCATCCCTGCTGTGCCAGTGAAGTTCATGAAAAAAAATTGATACTTACGCGTATGAAAATACAACCACTTTAGTTTTAAATGTTGATATTGACTTAATCATTTTTATTTAATTCGTTTCATCGTCTTCTTCGTTTTTTTTTTCTCTGTCTCCTCTCTGTACAACTTAATTACGTAACAACAAATATTTTTGTTTTTTTTTTTTCCGATAATGACTAAATGATTTTTCTTAAAGATTTTGGTATGACTAACTGAGTGAGTGAGTGTGTAAATGAGTCGAAAAAAGTGGGTCAAAGGTTCCTCTCTTAATGTGCTGCTGGGCCGGGTGTAACTGCATCTGGGGCAACGGGTAGATGATCTCCTTCGGGCTGGAAGCCATTCTCATCAGCAACATACTTGAGGGTGATGATGTTACCCTCAGGGTCGGAGTATGTGTATGAACCACTTTGGACCAAGATAAGTTCTTCGTGTTCCTCCTCGAGGGTCTTACCTTCGTCATCAAGAGTACGGGGCACAATAATTGTCTTCATGTATCCAACGTTCTCGACCTTGATGCCGTTTGAGGTTTCGTAACTAAAATCGAAAATCATTAGAATATCCATGAGAGCTGAATCACCATCTCGTCAACTACTCTACCTGTTGGTGTAACTTCCATCGGGATTGCTTATGTCCACTTGTTTGATGATTGCCGCTGGTGTTGTGGTCGATGCGTTATCCTCGGCCTGTGGTCGTGCGCACACAACCGCAACAAGGACGCACAATCCAAAAACTCGAATTCCTGTGGTGAACATGTTTGTCTCGTTGATTTAGTGTTTGAAGTTAAGTAATCCTTTCTAGCTGTGATCGTGGATCGTAACTGATGTCGATCTGTCAGGTGGACAGACTATTTATAGGAGGGATCCACACACCTTACCACTACCACAAACTATACGCGTGGTGTTCTTATTTGCTTCGGAGATTCGCATAAAGATGGAATTTTTTTTTATTCGTGGTTTGTTTGCTCATTTCGCACACATAGAGTGGGTAACTGAATACGTACGTGCGCATGAGTAGTAATTCGGAATAAAAAAAAAAAAACAAATCCCATCACATATTTCGCTTTCGGAATGAAGTGGGATCGGAGGGAGTGAAACAAATAAAATCACAAAGTGGAAGTTGAGAGATTCATCGAGGGTTGGGTTCGGTCAAATCAAATGTGTATTAGATTTTCGCAATTACACGCGGTAATAGTTGCGCGCAGGCGCACACCGTGAGTGCGCAAAAATACGCACCGGATTACGTTACTTAATTTGGAAAGGAAGTGCCCTTAATGGCATTGATTGATGAGAAATCAATCGATCCTTTTTTTTTCCATTGTTGGTGTTAATGGAGTACGCAACCGTTTTTGGGTGGTTTTTTTGGAGTGTTTGCTGAGATTTTGAAGAAATCACGATCTCAGGTGGTAAAAGTCTCTTCACGGGAGAGATAGATGATTGTTGCATTATCGATGGATGAAGGCGGGCGGACATGGGTCAAGCTTTGGATTGTTGCAATAATTATTACCGACAATGTAGATTAACGATAACACAATAGCTACCTGGGGTGGCAATTCAATATGACGGAGTAGTGCTAGGGAGAAGTAGTCCGAAATATGTCTGCCCAAGGGAAATTTGTGTTTTTGGGTTTTCCAAAAGTTACGTCTTCTCGTGGGGTATTTGTTAATCATGGCCTGATCAAGGATTGTATTGCCGTTCACTTGTATATTTTAATTCAATGATACAGCTTTTGGGGTGAACATGGGTTTGAAATATCTCACGTATATGATAGGTTAAGTAAGGTTAGAGAGTTTGGCAGCGATTCGCCAGATCGGCTAGAACAGTTTTTGGTCCACCTTGAGAAAACCAATTTGAGCTATTATTGGAGCGGAGGAGACCTCTCACTTCCGTGTTTGTCAAATCACTGAGATTTGAAAGAAGTTAGCTCCAAGATGGAGCTTTCTTATGTTTGATACGGCTGGACTGTTTATTCTTCCTCTTCGTCCATGCAGCTTCTGCAGAAACCGTTCGAATGAAGGCCTAGCGATTCTGCAAGCCTGCTTATGAGACACTGCTCAGTGATGACACCTGGTATACACTATGTATGGTCCAGCGAGCGATATCTTGGATCTTCTTATATGCAGCTTGGGTCACATATGTTTGGTTATCTTACAAGTTGTGTCAAGACTCCACCTGAGATTTGATTTGCTGTGAGCATGCTGCGCTGGTAAACTTTTGCATGTAGCGATGTGAATACCAAGTGCACCAGTGTCACGTACTACTGGTAAATTAGTTTAACGTTTGGCGAGTTCATCAGTCTTACAGTTCCCTGGAATGCTCAGGCACCCAGCAAAGGTGAATTGTGAGCCGCTTTGACATCTTTTGAAGAGATGAACGGGAATCTAGAGTTGTCTTTGAATTGGTTGAGACAGATTCTAGGGATTTGATGGCCACTTGGCTGTCTAAGGAGATGCTAATATCCATGGGAGATATTACATCCTCGTTCTTCCCCTGGAACACACTGTAATAATCAGGAAGATGGAAAGATGACATCAGCAACCACTCCATCATCACTTGTTTTGGAGCTATCGGAGCTAAGGTTCGCTACTTTTCCATGATGATCTGGCTAGGATTGTGACCTGGAAACTCTTATCAAAGTTTATCCTGGTAAGGGTTTAATCGGTGTTTTCAGGCCTATTTGTGTGTTCGTTTAGAATTATTGAGTGGCCGTATATTTGAGAGCTGTTGGATGAATTTAAGTCGGATGGATGAGTTAGCTGCTGTTCAAGAATCTAAGTGGTAGAAGTGGAAAAAGAGTGTGTATTGCTGCTAATGGTGAGTACAAAGTGCACCACCAATCCACAGACACGCAGTTCTTTGCACCTCAGCTAGTTTGTTGCTGACTATAACTATCCCTAGCGCTGTCCACCATACTACTACTCCATAAAAAAGGATCGGTGTTATAACCGAGATATTAGAGCTAGTGCGTGATAGGAGGTTGCATACTCCACTTCATGCCTATGGCTTTCTTGCAAGAATAGAGTACGACTGTAGCTTTCTTCACTCTTTCTGTAATGTTTGGCTTCCAGTTAAGCTTCCTGCCCACAATAAGTCCCAGGTATTTAGCTTTGTCTGAGAAGGCCAGTTCGAGTCGATTTAGTGACAGGGGTTCATTATGAGGAATTTAGTATATTTCCGAGTGAACAGGACCACTACCAATATCTACAGTCGTGTGGGGTTGACACCCAGATCACAACTGACTGCCTATTTGAAAAGTTTGCTTAGTGCGTTTTGGAGAAGTTCCGTATTTTCGACAGCACACGGGCATGAGTATATTGTATATATTTCCTGAGACTGCGGTAGCCTATAGATACTCAAGATCAATACGCATAGAATGTCTTTTTTGATTTTTTAAGGGATCATCGAGAAAGCTGTTTCCAACTTTTTTCGAATGCCCACATAAATAGCAATTTAGACCACATCTGTGGAATGTTTTTTTAAATCCCCTAATGTTTTAATATAATGGGATTTTTTGTCTCAAAAATAAAAATTTTTGCCGCAACAGGCTTGTTAGTACCTAAGGCCGAGCATTCTCAAAACCATTCATGTGTGCGTGTGTACTTCTTGCACGATGGCGGGACTTCCTGTTTTATGCCTACTCCGAACGGCGAAGTTGAGATAAGATATTCTTGACAGTTTATACTACTCGGTGGATTTGTCAAATCATCACGAGAGGAGGGCCAGGAAAAATTCATTGTAGGTGTTGCTATGGGCGTTAATCGCACTTACCATCGCTCCACTGGGTCCGTCCCCCGGTTTTGTCTCAGTGAATCAAAACAGATGCAATCCAGAGAAGGTATCAGAATCACAATCAAATTCTGATGGCTTAAATGCAGTCACAGGCACAGTCAAATAGATCCATATAATGTAATTCGAAACATACCACATGATTTTTTAGGGAGAAAGGTCAATACCGGTCTTAAGTTCTCTTAAAATTTCATTTCATGAAGCATATACTCTGAGTTCACTCAGCACTTAAAAAACTGGTCCTTGATTTTTATTATTTTTCCTGAGTTCAAGATGGTATTTAGGGTCAAACTTTGTCTTCTCCTAAACGCCGGTATTCGTTTCTGTTGGGCACACAAAGCGCAACCAACTCTCTCTCTGGCCTTTTATCCATCCATCGTGGAGATTGTTTGACTTGGTTTACTCTATGGATAGCCTGCTAGCCCACGATGGGTACAAATAATCGGGTGAAGGTTAATGCTAAAACTCCTGTGTTTTCTATCGTTGAAGCAAGACACAGATGTTGCTAAGATTAAAATAAAAAAAGGTGGAAATAAGCCACCCAATGTCTTCTCTATGCTCAGGATGAAAGTTAGCCCAGATCTTCTCTAGAATCCAAAAATTATAGGATATGCTGCAAAAGGTGAACTAGTTGCCTTGAATTTCTCAAACTGTTCATAAACGGTTTCTTATGCCAATGGATCAACCTAATATCTAAAGAGAATTTTTTTTTTACTTCTCAGGTGAGGTGTACCTATAACGCTAAAGGAGCACCCAGAGATGATGCTTGCAGATGAATATTAAATCAGAACCAGAGTATATGAAACTATAAGAAGAAGAAGGCTACAATCGACTGTACGGATCGTTTTATACCCTATCCCATCCCATCCAAAAAATGTATATCAACAAAATTTAGGCGTTGTCGGATGGAGTGTTTATATACAAAATTTCAACTTTCTAGCTAAAAAATTAAAGACCAAAAACCGGTAACGGACAGACGGATAGATAGATATGGCTAGATCGACTCAGCTAGCGATTATATACTTTGAGGTTTACCTAGTGAAATTGTTTTACTATCTTACGAACTTAATGTCAAAACTAATATACCCCTATGGGAAAGGGTATAAAAAGGTTGGTGGTTATTCGCCTAAAAGTATACACACACTTGACAGTTCTGCAAATATTACGAACACAAAAAACAGTGAATACCAGAAGCTAGTTCGGACACCATCTGAGGCCTGTACCACGAAACAACAAGTATTGTACAAGAAGTCATTTTTAACTTATAACTTGAGGTCTCTGTTGGTGATTGATAATATCACCACACCAATTGCCAACAAATAGTCACCACATTAATCGTCACAAAACAAAAAAGTTGCTATAAATCAATGAATGCATCCAAAAAAAAGTCTGCCCTAGCGAGGTATCCATCGGAGCGGACAATTTTCCGTAACGCATACTTCGTCGGAGGTTAAAATTCCATTAGATGCATAAGTCATCGGAACGAAAATCACTTCACAACAACTCGTAGGTGATTTGCGCGAAGAATTTGTTTCGGATTGGAGAATTTTCTGCTCCAACGGATATTTTGCTAGGGCTAAATGTAATGAGCTGCCAAAAAAAGACAATTCGCGGCAATAGAGAATTTGCACCTTTCTTCTTAGTAAAGAGGTTGAATTTTAATTTGAACTTTACTTATACACAAAGACGGGAAAATATTGGTCCTTTGTGCCGGATTTTCAGATATCTGTGTTTTGATCTGCTTCTGGGATTCCAAAAAGTGTTTGTCCGATAAGGAAATGCGACGCGGTCAGTGGCTGGAAATCGTCGGGATCCTCTGTTATTTACTTATACACAAAGACGGGAAATTATTGATCTTTCGAGCCGGATTTTCTGGCATCTGTGTTGTGATCTGCTTCTGGGATTCCAAAAAGTGCTTGTCCGATAAGGAAATGCGACGGGGTCAGTGCATGGAAATCGTCGGGATCCTCTGTTATTTACTTATACACAAAGACGGGAAAATATTGGTCCTTCGTGCCGGATTTTCAGATATATGTGTTGTGATCTTCTTCTGGGATTAAAAAAAGTGCTTGTCCGATAAGGAAATGCGACGGGTCAATGCATGGAAATCGTCGGGATCCTCTGTTATTTACTTATACACAAAGACGGGAAATTATTGATCCTTCTAGCCGGATTTTCTGGCATCTGTGTTGTGATCTGCTTCTGGGATTCCAAAAAGTGTTTGTCGGATAAGGAAATGCGACGCGGTCAGTAGCTGGAAATCGTCGGGATCCTCTGTTACTTACTTATACACAAAGACCGGAAATTATTGATCCTTCGAGCCGGATTTTCTGGCATCTGTGTTGTAATCTGCTTCTGGGATTCCAAAAAGTGTTTATCCGATAAGGAAATGCGACGCGGTCAGTGGCTGAAATCGTCGGGATCCTCTGTTGTTTTTAAGGTGACTTGGAGTTCAAACACCACCAATAAAATAAGTCTCCACTTTATCCAACATATTCCCTATGACTCTTTTTCTTCATCTTTTCTAACATAACCCCTTGAATGCGAGAAAATTATAAAAAAAGAAAGAATATCGTCGGCAAACTATTGGTTGCACTATGCATCTTTGTTGATACTTCCACCATAAATACTCGGTCGCACAGTAAATTTTGAGAACATTGTTTCTTGACAATGCCTCATTACATATGTCAATCTACAGAGTGTCAAAATTAAGGCTCACCTTTCCTGCGTTCTTTTTCCACCTACATCCACATTAATGCATCCATTCTGATCCAATTTCTGTCTTGACTTGTCCTCTAAATTGTCAAATGGTAAAATCCTACTTAAGCAAGTTTTGGAATGCGTTTAGTGTCCAAAAGTTTTAGTCTTAGAATAAAATAAAGGCACGAGACAAATTGCTTATATTCTCGATATTCCAACTTTTTGTTAACCGATACGACTTACTCATTCAATTTAATGTCTCGAGCTGGTCAAGGGAAGATCGAAGATTGGGAAGCACAGGTACTTTGTTATTTTTGGCTAAATTGGACACCCACTTGAACTATAACACTTTCTCTTATACTACTCGTTTCATTATTCGAAAAATAAACAATTGATGCATTTTGGAGCACCATACTTTTCCTTCAAACAGATTACCAAGGACTTAACATCAAGCAATGGATTTGCCTCTAATACGCTGTTTTTGTTCAGACTGACTCTTCGACGATTCCTTTTCAGTCTTCCTTTTTTATTTCCAACTCTCTGATCACACAGCACCACCCCACTGTTATTTATCTACCAAAACGAAAACATCTATCCTATCGATTTGCGAGAACAAATCTACTCAGCTAATACACCCATTTCCATATCTAAAACTCAATTAGCAGTCAAATATTTATTTCGTCAGTTCTTTGAATTCCAATCAAAAAAAAAAAAATTACGTCGGTAGACATTTCTGAAAAACATCCGAAAAAATTGTCCATTCCCACAGTAAACCATAAAACGAATAAAAAATTAAAAATAAACCTCAAGAGTGAACAAACCTACTCCCCAATGAGTGGCCCAGCATGGACGCATTTTTATAGCTCGCTTGCCTCGACATTTCATTCACTAAAACCGTGCCCAGTTAACGTTTATCTACACCTACAGCGCAAGTGCAAACCGCACATGTCCATTGTGTCCATTACTTTGCGTCGATCACCTCCGCTGTCAAAATAGGAAGATGCTGCGATGTGATTATCACAAATATTGGTTTATCCAAGTTCATCAAGGTAACTAAACTTGTGTCCCCTACCTACCTCTTGTTCGGGGCAATGCCGAAGCCGATTGACCAACAGAGGCAATAAGTGCTGTCCAGCAAAACGCAAATATTTGTATGCGCGTCAAATGAAGTCAATTTTGTTCAAATCGGAATATTATGCAAAGCTGGTTGTCTATGGGAACGCAAGTCTTTACAAGATCTAGGGTTAGCGACCTCCTCGACCGACCGACACGGCAAGTGCAGAAAACAAAAGTCTATTGTTTGGGCGGATAAAAACTGTTAGAACGATGACACACGTACGAGATTATTGAATCATAATTTTGGATAATTTAATCGTGAGATGAATTAATAGCGATAGTGCGGACTTCTTGCAGATGGGAGAGACAATGTCCGATAAGTGGAATCTCTTCTTTGCCGATTAGCTGGAAGAGGTCGTCCATCGGTACAGTGGTGTGGCGAATATATTGTTTGTTCACACATTTTTGCAAATTGTTGCGCAGAGGTGCTAATGAGTTCGAAGAAGTTGGAGTTGGTTAGTGAATATAACTGCTCGCGGGTGTATCTGTTTCATACATGCAGGAGTTGTTAGATCAATCAATTATGAGTCCATTGCATTGAAAGTGAATTCTAATCAGAGGTATGGATTTACGTAATAATTTGTTTGGTGGTGGCTTATTTTGTGGCAGAATATCATGTCGAGTGAGCTTTGAAAGTAAGTGCACTTTAGTGTGTTTTGTTTGGATTTGGTGTTTCGGCACGAGTAAGATAACTTGCCTGCCGAAATATAGTTACGGGTTCTTATAGAGTTTGTAAGATCAAACTTTACATGTCAGGGACATACACTTTTTTATTTGAAACAGAAATTGTTGAAAAACAACGGCAACACTTATGATTAAGTACTTGAACAGCTCATACAGAGTCTTTTGCAACAAAGAATGCGACCTCTGGTTTCAAGCCAATTCAGAATGTCGAATTCGAGAAGTTCAATATTTTTGATCGTCAGGTGTTGTAGAACGAGGGTTGACTCTGGTTGGCTTTAACTTGTCAATGCCCAGTGGTTGTAACTCTGACTACACATCAAATGTGCTTATTTTTAACCTCCAAGTGGTGACCATCGGGTACTGGTCCCATCCAACCGGATTTGACTTGCTAAACGATAAGTGCGAGTGTTGATAACAGGACGGTAACACTATAAACACCCAGGTCAAAACCGCACGGAATGAATACCCGGCCTATTGTCCCAGGCGAACCTAGACAAGCTGCTTCGACATATTCAGGCAACGAGTTGTCCACGAATTTCAAGGATAAGTCACACTCTTAGAACAGAAATGGTGGCGGATGAACCGAAAGGCCAACGGCAGCGCTCAATCTCGTAGAGGATACTGATAGCCACGTGTCGTAGGGAAATCTAATAAATTGGAACTGGTTCTCCAGGTTGTGCTTTGAATTAACTACCAAACCATGGAAACAAGTTTATGTTACGGAGCAACCAATAGCCTCGGAAGGGACTGAATTTATTGTTGACGGCCCTTATAAATGAAAAAAGGACAACGACATTCGTATTTGCACCTGGAAAGTGAGAACATTAAACAGGAGAGGTGCAAGCGAACAACTAGCGGAAGCACTAAGTTCCTACAAAGCGGATATAACTGCTATCCAGGAAATACGATGAGCGGCCTCCTTCCTACTCCTTAAGTGGCGCTACATTCCGGAATGAACCTGGGCCTCAACCAACATGCCTCTCCAATTAGCCTGGTCCTTAGCTAACTGCCTCCAGTTGCGCACTCCAAGTTGGTTGAGGTCGGTTCCTACTGGTGAGCGCCACTTAAGGCGAGTTCTTCCTCTACTGCTTCCGACGTCTGAGAGCCGGAATATTGGTGTTCATTCGTTCTACATGTCCATCATCAACGTCCAATGCAGAGGTTTTTGACCAGTGGCATGTCGCTGTACAGCTCGTATAGTTCTTGCTTGAATCTTCGTCTTCATAGCCCTTCATCATGAACGTGACAGAAGATTTTTGGAAGAATTTTCCTCTCAAATCGACCAAAGATTTTTTCATCCGCTTTTGAGATGATCCATGCTTCCGCGCCGTAGAGTAGGACTGGGATGATCAGGGTCTTATACAGGATCGAGTGGTGCCTTTACTACTGAACTGCCTTTTTAGCCCGAAGAAACAGTGGTTGACAAGAGTAATTCTTCGTTAAATTTCTGACGAGATGTTGTGTCCTTTCATGTTGACGGCATACGCTTAGTCTTGTCCTCATTCACTGCTAAACCCTGTCGCTTCCTTCTCTATACCAGCAAACGTGGCTAAAACATCACGTTGAGTCCAATGATGCCAATATCGTCGGCGTATGCTAGTAGTTGTGCCTCTGTTGGCTCGGGAGTTTTTCACTCAAGAATCTCAAGAATCAAACTGAATAAGTCACACGATAGCGCATCGCCTTGCCTATAACCTTTTTGGTATCGAATCTGTCGGTGAGGTTTTCGACCTTGATGGAGCAGCGAGAATTCTCCATCGTCATGCTACACAAACGTACCAGTTTTGGCGGTACACCAAAACTGGACATGGCTCTGTATAGTTCGTCTCTACAAATTCTGTCGTATGCGGCTTTGAATGTTCTTGAATGTTGCTTATCTAGTTATCTCTGCCGGTTTTATAGAGCTCGGCGGAAAGGCCTTTACTTCCGGTAGCCCTGTTTATCTAAAGTTTAGATATTGCTTTTCTCACTTAACTTAGTTCGGGTGGTTGGCAGTTTTCAATGTCGTTGCCAATATCGAATGGTGCGTTCTGCTTGACACCGAAATATTGTTCATCATCGCCGTATAACAGTCTGCAGAAAAGGTTCTTCCATGTCATTGTCATTCACTGTATCTCAACTACGACATTTCCTTGTACATCTCGACAGGATTCTGTTTGAGCCCCTTATCCTTGGGTTTGACGTTTTACGCTTTGGTAAAACTTGCGAACATCGTTCATAGTTCGCGCGCTTTTCTTGTTCTTTTTACTTCTTTCTGAAAATCCGGTGTTCTTCGCTTCTTCTTTGCCTATAGAATTCAATGGCAGCTCACCTTTAGCTTTGCCATGTAGGCCTCGTTCTTGGCTGCGAACATCTGTTGGTATTCCTCATCAAACCAGGGGTATCTTGTTGTTGGGCGCCAGAAACCTAGCACATCAGTTGCGGCTGATCTAGTGGCTTGTTGGCATCGTTGTCATTGTTCTTCGACTTTATATGCTGGTGGTACGGTGTTAATCGATAGGCTAAGGGATTCGCGTTGCGCGAAGGTCTTAGCAGTCTCTTGCGATTGCAGTCTTTCGACATTAAACTTTTTCACAGTATTTCTGGATTGTTGTAGCGTGGTGGATATCTGCAATCTTACCTTGGCTGCAACAAGGTGGTGGTCCGAGTCGATGTTAGGTCCTCGGAATGTTCGTACATTCAAAATACTCTATCGCAATGTGATCATTTTGATTGACCTTCCGTTGATATGGAGACCACCATGTCCCCGTATGAATATCGATTTGATTGAGGTTCGTGCCTGTTTGCTATGATCGCATTTCGTTCCGTAGGGAAGTCAATTAGCCCAAGTCCTTCACCAGACGTCGTGTCGTGTAGGCTGTCTGTTTCGACAATATTTCTAAGTCTTCTCTTCCTACCTTTGCGTTAAAATCTCCCTGATTTTGACATCGTTTTTCGGCAGTCGCTCATAAGTTTTTTCAATGAGCTCTTATAAGCATTCACTCGCTATAACATCTTTTTCCTCCGGCTGGTCGTGAGTGCATATAAGGCTTATATTGGCGAATTTTACCTTGATTGTCACAATGCGTTCGCTAATATCTTGAAAACAACAGACTTCTTGCTTAAGTATGCCCCTTGTAACAGATCCGCATCCGAATAGTAGCTGTTTTTGCTCACTATAGCACTGTCCCTAGTAGATGTCACAGTTTTTCATCCAATTTTTGCCCGGCTCACCCCTATGTATTTCCTGGGTGTCAGTAATGTCTGCTTTTTAGGAGCTTTAGTTAGTTGTTTGGCTTGACCTCTCCTGTTTTATTTTCTTATATTCCAGCTGCAGATATAAACGTTTTGTCATTTTTTTTGTTTAACATGGTCGTCAACAGTAAAATCATTCATTTCCGAGGCTCTTGGCTGTTTCGTATCAATACTTTTCTCCATGTGTGGATAGTTTACCCAAAGCACAACTCCTAACCTGGAGGGTCAGTTATAATTTATTAGACTAGAACACGGGGGATACTGCAGTATCCACTACCGAATGGAGTACTGTTGGTGGCGTAAATTGAAGCGCCATAAGGCCAAGTCTATAAGTTAGTTCTTATGACGCTTGGTGAATGAGACATAAGGCCAAATGCTAGCATTTGGTATAATGATACTTTGATGACGTTTGTAAGGCGACATAAAGCCAAATTTATTAATTTGGCCTTATTACGCCAGGCCTTATAACACGGCATCGTGAAGCCGTTGGACTCTTAGCTCTTCCGCCACCATTTCTGTACAAGGAGCCTGAATAACCCTTGAATTTCCTTGATACCCAGTTATCGGAATAGGACGGAGCAGTTGAAATAGTTTGTTTACTTTTTCCATCCTATCTGGGACTGTAAACGCCACCGTCGACTACAACTTGGGAATTTTTCCACTGTCGTTTGGGAGGTTTTTGTTATTAGGAAGCGAGCACTGATTGGTATTATGCTGTGAGCCAACAGGTTTGGCTGCCAACAAACGTCATAAAGTACGGAAAAAATTGTATTGCTTTCATTGACACTACAGCTACTTAAGTGACTGCAAGCAGTTTTGAAGGCCTGATTGATCTGTGTATTAGCAAATCTTTTGAGAAAAAGACAACAGCAATTATTCAGTCTTTGTTTATCCATCCTGTGTGTTTATCATTTGGATTTTTTTGTCCATCATTAGTGTCAATTAACAGACATTTCACATGTGTGTAATATTTTTTTGAAATGATATTTGGGGATCTTCCAAACTCTTACTCTCTTGAAGTCTAGAAATTGACATTTGCAATTCCTTACTTTTGACATAATAATAAGATCGATGATTTCTACTGCTGAGGGTGCTGTAATGCAACATACTGAATATTCATCGATAATTCTCCAAAAAGTCTGTCGAGAGTTCTGTATGATGACTCTTTTGCCTTCTACGGCTATCCCTCCTGCTGTCAAGGCTGCTGCACAACGAATTTGGATAGATCTCAACGACTAATTGACAAAGCTTGTTCCATTCATCTCTGTTAAAAATAAGTAGGATTAATGGTCAATCCAGTCTTGAACGGTAGGGATGTGTAATTAGAAATCACGTTATCCTCTAGGTATTTATTCATGATCTGCGCATTACTTTTGCGCATGCATTTTGAAATGTTTTCACTTGGTATTAGCCTAGTGGCAAATGTTTACAATAAAGCCCAATCCAGTGCTGGTAGTCCCTGCACACGCATGTCTTTGTATTCTTGTCATTTGATTTGGCTTTGTACCAGACCGTAAATCCATGTGATCCGAATATACCCGTAGCATTTTCGTAGGGCTTGGTCCAAATTTTCTGCCAAAGTTTCCGGTTACATGTATATAACTATTTCAGTCAGGCAGACAAAACTAAAAGCCTCTGCAGGACAGTGAACACATTCCCAATAATTTGCGATCATTGAAGGGGAATGTCCATATCGCCGCCTTCAAAACGATAGTAGATATGCATGCTGCTAACTAGACAATGAGATGTGCTCAAGGTAGGTCAGTTTAGAAAAATTCATTGAACAGCCACACCGTCCATCTATCATCCCAAGATTTGTGTATCTTTCCACTTAACTAAATTAACTAAAACACTTAGCTTGTCGATGATGGCATACATCTCAGCTATGATTGATATCGCAAACGAAAAACACAAACCAATGTCACACCACGTCATCTTGTCAAAATTTAAAAAAAAAAAAAAAACACCAACAATTCAATGGAAAACAATTTTTATTTACAAACAGAATATTAAACACAACAACATTCACAGATATCTAACACACTAATCCACTTAATGTTTGGGCTTTTCTGTATCGACATGAGGATGCTCAGCAATGTATTTCAAAGCACGCTGGATAGCATCTGGGATTGGTGGTGAAGTTGGGATTGAGTCACCATGTGGTTGGTATCCATTCTCATCAGCGGTATAGGTAATTTCATATTCATGACCATCATCACCGACATAGGAGAATTTACCCTCAACAGATTCACCATCATGCTCAGAGTCAACGTTCTTCAGGTAACCATCCTGAGTGACTGCAGCTCCTTTTCCAGTTTCGAAGCTAAGTAGTAGTAGTAGACGAAGAGTCACATAACTGTGTTATCAAAAACCAACAAATCACAATGCTTACTGGTAATGGAATTTTCCGTCATTTTCCACCCTTGATTCGAGTGTCAAAATTGGATCATCATCTTCGACAGCAACTCCAGCAGCTATAATCCCGACAAAACAGAAAATCAGAAGGGATTTCATTTTTAAAAATTACTTCTACAACACAATAAGTACGTATCGCTAATGATAATCCTCGGATGTGTTGATGGTGATTTTATAGCGTTATATGCAGCGTTTGACTAACGGACAAAAAAAAAAAAAAACAAGAAGAAGATACAAATTCTGCATCATCCTACCCCTTAGGAGAGAATTCCAGTTTAGCGTTTGATAAAATTGTTTTCTTTTTGTGCATCTTTGTTTCAGGTTTAGCTTGTCAAGGTCGTGATTGAACTTATTTAGCGAAAAAATGGTTTAGAAATATCGATGGTAGATATGTGGGATATAATAATGGTCTGCCAAGAACCTGACTTTTGGTATGATAGGAATTTTGTAGATTTTCGCAATGCCTTGAGAGGCGATTAGTTAATGTATAGCAGGGTGATAAATTATGTTCCTCTCCATGAGTAAAATATAGGTGTAGTAAAACGGGTTAATGGCGCTTAATCTGCTAAATATGCCGAATCTGTCAATAGAAATAGAATATTCATTGACTAACATGAAATTATGGACCTAAGCTTATTGATTTTTGTACTACATTACCCTAGGACCAGTTATTTAAATTGAGTGAGTCATAAATTTACGGTCAGTTTAGTCAAAACATTGAAAAATATGAGTTTGCGTGAACGCAGTAGCTGATTCATAAATAAAAGATGAAAAAAAAATAACAATACATGCTATTATTATTATTTTGTCTCTGACAAATATTGATTTAACAACTTTTTACTCTTTACAATCAAGAACAATGTTTTAGAATTAAAGCCATTCAACATTTATTAAAAAAAAATATTCCAGTTCGGCGGTGAACTCTTTTGTTTGCGCTTAAGTAATTCGAGTTTGAGGAATGACATTTCGAAAATACTTACAGCGTATTAATGCATGGTGGATATTTTAAATAAAAAATACGTACAAATGACAAAATAATCCGGTTATCTTATATTTTAGGTTAATGTTCTCTAATTTTAAAATTTTTAAGCAACAAATAAACTAATTATCGTTGTGTCATTCCAGGAACCCGATTTCGGCGAGTTCTTATTCTGACTCGATTGATATAATCCAGCATTTGGCTGTTAAGCACAATGAAGCGAAGTCGATGACTTTTATTTCTTGTCATATTCACACGTTATAAAATAGCAAAACTGTTGCTATGAACCCAAGTATCAGGGGTAAATAAGTATGACAATGCCCAGGACAGAGGATGGAATGGGCCGAGCAAACGGAAGTTAAAGATGAAAGCATACAAATTACCACGAATGGACTTGATTTCACTGTAAAACGAAATGCTACTAGAGCTGGCACACGATTCCATCTAAAGGGTGTCTGTTTATTCAGGCAAAATGTTATTTTTATAGAAAACGCGGATTTTTATTTTTATTTTAATTTATTTCATTAGTCGCGTTACAATGGTGATGGTTGGGTGTTGTAGAACGAGGGTACACTCTGATTGGCTTAAACTTGGCAATGCCCAGTGGTTGTAACTCTGACTACACAGCAAGTGCTTATTTTTAACCTTCAAGTGGTAACCAATGGGTACTGGTCTCATCCAACCGGATTTGACTTGCAAACCATGTATTGCGAGTGTTGATAGCAAGACGGTAACACTATGAACACCCAGGTCCGTACGGCACGAAATGAATACTCGGCCTATTGTCCCAGGCGAACCTAGACAAGCGGCTTCGACATATTTGGACAACAAGTCGTCTAGGAATTTTAAGGTTAAGTTAGGCCTCTTGAATAGCGATGGTGGCGGATGAACCAAAAGGCCAACGGCACTGATCAATCCCGGAGTGGGTATTCATTGCCCGTGTCTAGGTGTATCTAACAAATTTGTACTGGCCCTCCAGGTTGGGGGTTGTGCCTTGGGTAATCTACCCAACCATGCAAAAAATATTTTGCTACGAAGCAAAGGTAGGATTTTATTGTTAACGATCCTGCTAAACGAAAAAAGGACAAAGACGTTCGTATCTGCAACTGGAATGTGAGAACATTAAACAGAAGAGGTGCAAGCGAACAACTAGCGGAAGCCCTTAGCTGCTACAAAGCAGATATTACTGCCATCAAGGAAATACGATGGGATGGGCTGGCCATAACGAGGATGAAAAACTGTGACATCTACTACAAACCGTGTTATAGCGAGCAGAAACAGCGACAATTCGGTGCGGATTTGTTATGAATGCCAGACCCAGGCAAGAAGTCTTATGTTTCCAAGATATTAGCGAACGCATTGTAACAATCCGCATCAGGGCCAAATTCGCCATTTAAGCCTTATATGCGCTCACGCTCCAATGGAGGAAAAAGATGACAAGCTAAGGATTGCTTCTACGAGCTCCCTGACTAAACCCATGAGCGACTACCGAAGTACGATGTTAAATCGTCTGGAAGATTTCAACGCAAAGGTAGAAAGAGAAGACATCATAAGCAGTACTGTCGGAAAACATAGCCTACATGACAGTACGACTAGTAACGGACTTAGGCTAAATGACTTCGGTACAGAACGAAATGCCACTATAGCCAGCACACGGTTTCCTCACCTCGATATTCATAAGGGACATCGCGGTCTCCAAATCAACGAACGGTTAGCCAAATTGATTACATTGTGATAGACAAGAGGCACGCATCCAGTAGTTTGGGTGTCCGAACACTCCGAGGAGCTTACATCGACTCGGACAACTAACTTGTTGTAGCCAATGTAAGAATGCGGATATCCACCACGCCACAACAATCCAGAAATACTGCGAAAAAAATTAATGTCGAAAGACTGCAATCGCAAGAGACCGCCAATACCTTTGAGCAACGCGTATCCTTTAACCTCTTGATTACAAAATACCATTCCATCAGCATCGAATGTCGAAGAACAATGGCAATGATGCAGACAAGCCATTAGATCAGCCGCAACTGATGTGATAAGTTTCTCGCGCCCAAGAGCGTGCCAGAAGAATGGAACCTCAGCACCGTTTGCCCGATCCACAAAAACCGAGAACCTCTAAACTGCGCCCTCTAAACTACTGAGGCACAAGTCACCTCAACATCGCCTACAAGATCCTATCTGCCGTAATATGTGAACGCCTGAAACTGTTTACCAACAACCTGATCGGCCCTTATCAGTGTGGTTTAAGACCTGGAAAGATCAAAACCGATTCACATCCGACCTCACCGACACATTCGATACCAAAAATGGTTTTAGGCAAGACGATGAGCTGTCATGTGAATTCTTCAATTTGATTCTTCAGAGATGTGTGCAAAACTCCCAAGCCAACACCAGAGTCACAATTCAAAAAATCGGTGCGCCTACTAGCCTACGCCGACCTTATTGAAACCATTGTTAGGACTCAACGTGATGTCATAGCCACGTTTGCTAGTATAGAGAAGGAATCGGCAAAAATGGATTCAGCAGTAAATGAGGGCAACACAAAGTATATGCAGTTAACAAGAAGGCACACACAACATTTCGAATTGGACAGAACGTCACCATTGACAGATATAACATTGAGGTATTACGGGACTTTGTCTATCTCGGCTCGGCTATTATCTCTGACAACAACATATCGTCAGAAATTAAAATTCGGGCTAAGAAGCAATTCAGCACTAAAGCCTTCACTCGAACTACTAAGGAGATCCTATATCCCTGATTATCCCAGTCCTGCTCTACAGCGCTGAAGCAGTTACTGTCACAAAAGCGGATGAAGAAATCCCTTGGTCGATTCGAGAGGAAAATCCTACGAAAATCTTCGGTCCCGTAGGCGTTGATGTGCTGTGGAGACGAAGATTCAACCAAGAACTATATGAGCTGTGCAGCAGTTAGCTAAGAACCGGGCTTATTGGAGAGGCATGTTGGTTGAGGCCCAGGTTCATTCCGGACTGTAGCGCCACTTAAGTAAATAAAGAAATGTATTGGTATTGCAGAATTTATTTGAAATCACTCCTTATAGCTCGGCTATTATCTCTGACAACAACATATCGTCAGAAATTAAAATTCGGGCTAAGAAGCAATTCAGCACTAAAGCCTTCACTCGAACTACTAAGGAGATCCTATATCCCTGATTATCCCAGTCCTGCTCTACAGCGCTGAAGCAGTTACTGTCACAAAAGCGGATGAAGAAATCCCTTGGTCGATTCGAGAGGAAAATCCTACGAAAATCTTCGGTCCCGTAGGCGTTGATGTGCTGTGGAGACGAAGATTCAACCAAGAACTATATGAGCTGTGCAGCAGTTAGCTAAGAACCGGGCTTATTGGAGAGGCATGTTGGTTGAGGCCCAGGTTCATTCCGGACTGTAGCGCCACTTAAGTAAATAAAGAAATGTATTGGTATTGCAGAATTTATTTGAAATCACTCCTTATAGTTTTGTAAACTTTTGAATAGATGACGCCACATATCGCTGTGGAAATGAATCACTTGGCACAAGATGTCGCTCCCTTGTTAGCATGGTACTATGGAAATTTAAGCTTGATGACGGCATGTGTTTCTTTGCTAATCAGCAGTGAATCAACGGCGCCCGTGCTGTTTTGGTACATATTTTCTCGCAGAAGCGTATGAAAATGACATTTCACTAGCATTCTATCGTCAATTTTTTTTATTTGCCGAACCCTTTTTCGACGGTGACTTTGTTTTGATTTGATTTTTAAATTTGAGACAATAGGTATACGTTTTTATTTAGTTACCAATATCCTCTTTCAGTGGAACTACCATACCCTTTTTTCTACCTACTCGGAAGCAAATAGTTTTTTTTGTTTTGATGTTTTGATCGGAAAGTCGTCGTAACCGTTCTAAGCCTGATAAAATTACGACGTATAAATGAACTGTCAAAATTTATATGGGGAATATTTTCCAACAATATCGGAATTTTGTCACAAACGTTTGGTGTGTTAACTGCGATGGTAAACGTTGTAAACTTTTGAAGTGCTATTTTGACATTAAATCATCACTTTCGCACGTCAAACAAAGCGCTAAACTGAAAAAAATATGTAGAACGGTTAGAGAACAATAGAAACGAAATTCAATCAATAAATTAATTACTAAATTTATATTCAATTCAGTGGGTTACCGCATTATTTAGTGGAACCCTCTTAGGGTCGTTCATGAATCGTAGTCATACGACGACGTTGCATGAATACTCTTAGGGCCGTATTTATTCGATTTTCTTAAAATGTGCCTCAGAGATTGCTTAGTTAAGCAAGCTTAATATTTATATTGTTTCCAAGCAACGTTCTTTAAATTCTTGACTATAATCGATTTTCTTCATTGCTGTTTAACTAAGTGCACTACTATTACACGGTGCATGCATTTGATGCGCATGTTTGGTTATTTTCTTCTGAATTGACATTCCGTAATGCGCGCCTTATTACACGAAGCCTTTTTCTCATTCGCAGTTTTACGTGTTAGTTGACAGCTATCTTTCATTTCTTATTCGTTAACATCATCGGCACTAGCTTTTTGATTTTTCCACTTCACGGAACTCCTTGGAAAATTCATTCCTTGGAAATCTTTTAATGAAGCCGAAACAATATCGAATGTATCATTTTTTTTTACCTTATCTACATAATCAGGGTGGTGGGGATCATATAAGTTAGGGTGCATTTCGTAATTAAAAATCAAATCGCTGGTTATTTTCCTTCGTCAATTTAAATTCATCCGCCATGTTTGCATGTTGTGCTCTTAACAACAGCAAATGAATAATAAAGCAAATTCAAAAAACAAAGAAGAAGGAGAAAAGGAAATGTCAAAAAGGTGCAATGAAAATTTTGCCCACAGACACCGGGCAGGCGTATTTTTTGTTTCAATATTCCTCTCTTTTGCACTCATCTGAATCTCTCTAAAAATGTACCGTGTAATAGTGAACTAAGTCTGCTTTTACACGTTGACTTTGGAGTCATGACTTTTTTCGAAGTTCTCTTTTGTGAGTCTAGCGCTTTTACACCTGCGACTTTTTGTCTTGACTCAAATTTGACATTCTCTTTTATTCTGCTTCACACACTGCGACCTTTTTCTCAAGAGTCTATGTGCAAAAGCAGACGTAGCGAAACCTACTCTCCAAGCAACGAAGTTATATGAAGCAACATAACGATAAAAAGAAGGAAGAGAAAAGAAAACGTCAAAAAGGGCAAAATATTTTTCCTCTCAACTTTTCGAACCTTCTTTCTCTTTTGCACTCATGTGAGCCGTGACTCAACAGTCAACGTGTAAAAGCAGAATAAACGATGATTGTTTCAAAAAACGTAATAAAATTTACTAACCTAGTACAAAATAGTGAAATATTATACAATCTTATGTCCCCTTTATCTATTTAATTTGCTCAGACACCGTTGTTGGCATTTTTATTAATTGCGATCTCTTTTAGGCAAATGCTTTGGCAACCCTCTGATAAATAACACATATAGTAGATTAAATAATTAAATTTATTTCGACCCCAATATCTTGTAGCAGCCATCACTTGCAGATCATCAGGAATGTAAAGATTCAAAGATCGTTTTGCACAAAGTTTTTTTTTTTCATATTGAGTTTAGAAAATCAATACTCTTGCCGAAAATATTTGTCTGGAAGTTCCATTGGGTTAACTCTCGGTTGGTACATTTTTGGTCTCGTAGCTGTTGGTTTGTTCGTATTTATTTATCACCTTCACTACATTTCAAACATATAAAAAATAAATGAGTCCATTTTCATTAATTTGCTTTCGCTTTTGGCAATTCTCTGATCTGTTAAAATTTAAACGATTTGTCGTTAGCCGGAGTATGACATTCCACGCAATTTCTTGACTGTAATTTCGAGTGTGCAGTTAGAACCCATCACCACTTGAATGTTACATAATCACTCACAAAAATAACACCACACTAAGCCCCGGGTGACACACGGCTGAAATAAAAATTAAAAAATTCCCTAAAAGATTAAATTTCCCCCAACTAGGAACACTTTGAATCTAGTACAATTGCATTTTTTATTTGTGCTTCAGCCCTAACGTCAAATAGTATGACGTCTTGCGTTTGACATCTAAAGTGAATAGTTTTGTTGTTCTACTAACTTCTTGAAAAAAGTCTTGAAAAATTCGTTTTTAATTATTGCAAACGGTCGAAATGTTGTCATTTTTTAGTAAAAAAAAGCAGAGTCCAGACACTCCAACTGCTGACATTATAAAAGGACCATCCGATGGAAATGGGGATGATTTTATTATCGTCGAAAATCAGCAGCCAGGAGGACCATCTCATATACCGAGTGCGGGGATAATGCCACTTTATCCTTACCCACCCGCACCCTATGGACCACCACCAGCAAGCAGCAATAATTCATTAAATACTAATCAACATCCTATACCATATTTATTGGGGATTCCATTTAATATGTCTGCCCAACTGTGCACAAAAACCTCATTTGAAGTGACTCAGATGGAAGTCGATGGAATTCTCGCACTTATGACAAAACAAATGCAATTCGAGAGTGACTATGACTTTAAACTGGAACGGGGAATACTTAGCGAGTGTTACTAGCCTTTGTGTGTGTTTAGAGTTTGAATTAAACCAATTTGTTGTGAAATCTATCTATTATCTTATAAACAATAAAAACAAGAGTGTTCATGTGATGTGTGTTGAGTGGGTATTTTTATTTTATTTTGTTTCGAGAAATAAGTCCATACATACCGCTTTGAGTTTTGTCAATAAATTGCAGATGACGTTATTTGAGTAAGCAATCATTGGAACAAAAGAAGCCCGTTAGGTGTGTTTATTGTATCTACTAAAAACCGAATGTATTTTTACTTAAATAGGTTTCTGTTGTCCCACAAGTGGTCATTGCTTGCACTAACTGAAGAGCACCAGTTCCGTGAAAAGTCCCAACAATACAAGAACTCCACTCAATGCAACTCTTCGTCGTCCTTCTCTTCCTACTTCTTTTCGACTATCTGTTTAGAAAGACTACGAGGTCTGAGCATTGATGTCTATTTGCTCCACATGGCCCATTCATACCAGACACATATTGCTCAGTGTTCGTTTCCGTTGACTTCGTCTTAGTCGGTGGTAAACTCAGCGAGTCATATCGAACCGAAGAATTCCATTGTTGTTATCCTTATCGATTTAACTGGGTTTGGTCAAATGGTAAGCAATGCGATCATATGAAACCTTGAGTTTTCACCTAGCTGATGCCTACCAACTCCGGCTCTCAGTAGTGTCGGCGAACACAGCCTACAGGACAATACGTCTGGCAACGGACTTAGGCTAATTGACTTGTTTGCAGAACGAAATGCCACTATAGTCACCAGACGGTTTCTTTACCACGATACTCATAAGGGGACATGTCGGTGCCAGATCAGCAAACGGTCAATCAAGTTCATCACATTGCGATAGACAAGAGGCACGCACAATATTTTGCATCTCCGAAAATTCCGAGGGACTAACATCGGCTCGGCCCACTATCTTGTTATCAGAACTCCCATCCGTTAACCTCTCGATTAACACCATACCACTAGCATCGAATGTCGAAGAATAATGGCAACGATGCCAACAAGCCATAAGATCAGCTGCAACTGATGTGCTAGGTTTCTTGCATCCACCAGATTAACAAGGCTAAGCTGCAGGTGAAGAGGAGAGCTCCCATTTTGGCATAGAAGAAGTAAAGAACACCGGCTTGTCAGAAGAAGAAAAAAGAGCGAGAAAAGCGCGCGATCGAGGATATAGAGAGGTGGCATTCTAGGAACGATGTTCGTAAGTTTTACCAAAGTGTCAAAGCCAAGGATACATGGCTCGAACAGAATCCTGTCGAGATGAACAAGAAAATATCGCTTTCGAGACACATTCGATGCTGAAGTTATGGAAGAACCACTTCTGCAGACTGTTGAACGGCGATGAAGAGCAACATTCCACTGTCAAGCAGAACGAACCATTCAATATTGACAACAACAGCGAAAACTGCCAACCACACGACCTGAGTGAAGTGAGGATAGCAATATCTAAACTCAAGCTTAATAAGGCTGCCGACAATGACGGCCTTCCCGCCGCAGCAGAGACGACTTGGTAATTAACATCCACCAACTAATAAGTCAAATCTGGTCGGAAGAAAGTATGCCTGAAGAATGGAGCCTCAGCATTGTTTGCCCGATCCATAAAAAGGAACAAACTACAGAGCCTAGAAGATCCTATCTGCCGTAATATGTGAACGCCTGAAACCGTTTACCAACAACCTGATCGGAGCTTATCAGTATGGTTTTAGGCCAGTTAAGTCCACAACCGATCAAATTTTCACACTTCGGCAGATCCTGGAAAAAACCTAAGAAGTCCAAATCGATACCCACCACTTATTCATCGATTTCAAAGCCGCATAAGACAGCATTTATAGAGACGAACTATACTCGTCCGTTTGTGTAGGATGATGATGCAGAATTCTCGCTGCTCTATCAGGGTCGGGATCGAACTCACCGACACATTCGATACAAAAAAAAAGGATTTATGTAAGGCGATGCGCCGTCTTGTGA
Organism: Rhingia rostrata; assembly: GCA_949824845.1. Lineage (NCBI taxonomy): Eukaryota > Metazoa > Arthropoda > Insecta > Diptera > Syrphidae > Rhingia > Rhingia rostrata. The sequence continues at coordinate 75,250,359 of OX463758.1, read as the reverse complement.
CTTCTTCAATTTGATTCTTGAGAGGATTGTACAAAACTCCCGTGGTGTTGGACCAGAGGCACAATTTTCCGGTGCAACTACTAGCATACGCCGACGATATTGACATCATTGGTAGGGCCAAACGTGAGTCTTAGCCACGTTTACTAGTATAGAGATGGAAGCGGCAAAAATGGGTTTAGCAGTAAATGAGGGCAAGACGAAGTATATGCTGTCAACGCGAAAGGGCACACAATATCGACGAATCGGACAGATCGTCACCATTGACAGATATAACTTTGAGGTAGTACGGGACTTTATCTATCTCGGCTCCGCTATTAACTCTGACAACAACATCTCGTCAGAAATTAAACGAAGAATTACTCTTGCCAACCGCTGTTTCTTCGGGCTAAGAAGGCAATTCATTAGTAATGCCGTCACTCGAACTACTAAGGAGATCTTTTATAAGACCCTGATCATCCCAGTCCTGCTCTACGGCGCTGAAGCATGGACCATCTCAAAAGCGGATGAAGAAATCATTGATCGATTAGAGAAAAAAATTCTTCGAAAAATCTTCGGTCCCGTTTGCGTTGACTGGCTATGAAGACGAAAATTCAACCAAGAACTATACGAGCTGTACAGAGACATGCTCCTGGTAAAAAAAACTCCACAATGGACGTTTAAGATGGCTAGGACATGTAGAACGAATAGATACCAATATTCCAGCTCGCAGAGTCTATGGATTCCCAGCCAGACGTCTGACGCAATGAAGGAAGACATCGCCTTGAGTAGCGCCAAAGAGTATAGAACTACATAGACTACGCATCACAGTTAAACATTCTGTAACCGTTTCTGGCGCGGGCGGTTAGTGCGAAGGGGAAATCTCGTAGATCATATGAGTCGGCAAGGCTGTTGTTTGATGCTGGGGTAGCAATGTGAACACTGGGTTATCAATATCAGTACCCCATATAGAAAATATTCGTTGTATGAGATGCACATTCTATGTAGTTCTTTACTTTGTGGTAGCGCTAGTAGAAACTGACCTCAACAAACTTGGACTGCGAAACTGGAGGCAGTTAGCTAAGGATCGGGCTGATTGGAAAGGCATGTTGCTTTTGGCCCAGGTTCATTCCGGACTGTAGCGCCAATTAAGTAAGTAAAGGACCGCCCAGAATGCATATTTGTCGCTTGTAGCTAAATCAGGAGTTTAAAACAAGCGAAGCGGTAAGCGCTTGAAAGCTGAACTATAATAGTCGGAAGCAGTCGCAAGCTAATGTCAAAATTTTACGTTAAGTTTTCATCAGTACTGAAAATTACTTAAGTTGCCCATAAGAGACTTTTGTGAATGGAAGCGATTGTCAGAGTGGAAGTCGTTTTGACAAAAAAACTTATGAACTTACAAACTTCAATCGATTTTTTTGTATGAAAGAACAAAAGAAAGGGCGAATGAATTCGCTTTTCGCAAGTAAGCAAAAGTGAAAAAAACTGAACGAAACGAAGCGAAGTACAATAAAAATTGCATGTGTTCGGACAGTTACGGAAGTGGTCATCGGCAACCATCTTCTATTATAGTTCAGCCTTAAAACAGTCGAAGTTGAATGGAGGGAAACTTCATGCAAGAATGTATCTCTCAGCAATACAAGATACCAGCTACAGATACGCATTCTTTGCGGCCCTTAAGTAAGTAAATTTACACAAAATAAATAAAAATTAACAAAAGACATCTGGACACTTCAATCTCAAACTGCTTTCAAAGTCACTCTCGTCGATTAAAATTCAAATTCAACCCACCAAACCAGATCACGATCAAACCAAAATAATAAACAACCAATGGTGATATTTTTTTTCAAAGAATCATAAATTCTTTATTGCATCTTAAAGTACTCATATTACATATTTTACATGTCTTAACATTTTTTTTGTGTTGATTTTCTTCTTTTTGTTTATATTTAATATTTTTATTGCGATATCACATAAAATGCCAAAATCGATCAGCGACTAATAAAAAAAACAACAAAAGAATGACATAAAGTGAAGAATATAAACAAATAGAGCAAAGGAAGGAGAAGAACAAATGTACAAAAAGGAAAACACAAATAATTCTAAAAATTGAGTATCATTCAGAAATAACCTAAAAATATCAACTAAAAGAGTTTTGAGGTTAGTAATGAAGAGAAGCAATTTTTTTTTTTACAATTTTGTATCGCATTTGCTATAAGAAATAATTAAAATTATATTTAAACGAGCAGAGATAGATTAGATTATTATATTCATAACAGAAAAAGTAAAGAGTGGTTCGATGATATTTCTTTGTTTTTTTTTTTTTTACAACATTTACGTATTCCTGGTTCGTTCAGTCAGTGCGTATGTAGGGTGTAAGAATGTTCATTTTTTTTAACAAAATATGTATGTGTGTATATTGCATAACAGTGTGTCTTGTTGTGTTCTTGAGTGTGTTATGTTTTTTTTTGTTGTTGTTGTTGCGTGTTTATACGTGTGATAGCAGCAATATTTGTATTTAGATAAGAATAGGCAGGCGTGGAGCATATACGGAGTTGCTTAGGGTGTCGTTGTGTTACCGTCCGAGTTTAGTTCTTTTGGGGCGGCAAGCTGAGCAAGTAGTCCAAAGCCTTCTGGATTGCTGGTGGGATTGGTGGTGGGGTTGGCAAATGATCACCAGATGGTACGAAACCGTTCTCATCATCGGCGGTGTAGGTTAGCGAGATGAGATTGCCCTCGGGGGAGGTGTATGAGACGGCACCTTGTGCAATAATTACATCACTTGTATCGGCCGAGGTGGCCTTCTTTAGAGTGCCGGTTTCTTCACCTTTGATTCCGTTTGCTGTTTCATAACTGAAATTGGAAATAAAAATAAATTCAAAGTTATTGGCTATCGATTTAGAATTAATTATGATTAGCTTGTGCTAATTGTAGATAAACTATCAAAATGGTTCTTAGCACTTTTATTGATGAGTGATGATCAATGAGATCGGCTAATATTGTAGACGGATGTGAAAAGAATCGCAGTTTCCTCTTCTCTTTGGAGGAATATCGTTCGGTTGAATGTCATTGCGGTATTCATTAGCATATCCGTAATTTTAGTTTTGGATATCAATATTTGCTTTACTTATTAATTTCAGCTAATATGTGTGGATGATCTTGAAAAGTTTGTTATGGCTGGAAGTTCGTCTGAATATATGCACTTCACTGCTGCTGATTTGCATTTAACGTTATTTAGTTATAATATGCTGGAAGAATACTCAGTCGGGAAAGGTAATTTTGTAATTATATATGGACCTGGTCGTTAAGCATGTATCTTATCAAAAACGAATGAAGAAATCTGGCTCGCAGAGTCTTCGATTCCCAGGCAGAAGTCGGACGTCAGGCTTATAAGGAGGCACCACAGTTTAGGTGCCATTACATCATGCAAGAAAAGCGCTCGCATAAAGATTTTCAAGAATTTTGAAATGTCCGTTCTACAAGCGACTTTTAGCTTTCATTCAAACACCTTGTGAGCAAACTATCTGTAAGCACTTTTCGGGTCGTTACAATAAGAAAACGGTTGCTCTTGCTGTAAAAAATTTATGATTGTGAGTGGAGAAGTTTGGTATTTGCTATAAGGTGGGCCAAAAGAGATCACTCTATTGGAAGATGCTCTTATTTTTGAAAATGGACGCCAATGTCAAATCTGTTTTGACATTTGGGGACCAGACAGACAAGTGAATAAGCCATGGAGCGATACACTCCCTAAGAACGCGGAATAATCGAAGTGGAAGAGTTTTCGACCAAAATTAGCGAGCGATACACTCCCTAAGAACGCGGAATAATCGAAGTGGACGATTTTTCGACAAAAATGAGCGATGAGGCTCATTTCCACCTCAGGGGGTATGTGAACAAGCAAAACTATCGCTTCTGGGGCACCGAAAATCCACGAGTAATGCACTAGGAGCCATTACACCCGCTCAAAGTTACTGCATGGTGCGCTGTTCACGCTGGAGGAGTCATCGGGCCATTATTTTCGAGAACGCCGCTGGTCAAACGATAACAGTGGACGGTGCCTGCTATAGGGCCATGTTAACCGAGTTTTTTGACGCAAGGACATGTGGTACCAACAGGACGGAGCGTCAGCACACACTACGCGAGCTACAACCGATATTCTGAAGGCCAAATAACATCGGATGACTTCTTTCGGCCCGCCTTGTACTTTCAGTTTAGTTTCGTTCCTTATTTCATAAAAAATTGACGCAAAATGTAAATGAGGAATTCCGTGGTGATCGCATAGAAGAAGCAGGATTGTTGGGAGTGAAAATATTGATTCTTGTTGAGGTAATAACACTGATATTGCATTTGAGGCAACAAAATGCAATAAAAAATAATATAAAACCGCGTGATTTTTTTTCTCTCGATTGCGTCAACAATCTAGAACCCCTCATGAAACAACTAGAGGACAAAAAAAAGAAACAAAAACACTCAGTTCGCACATGGACTCTTTCATATGCCTGCGTACGATAAACTTATTTCACTCACTGCACGCCGGCAATTATTCGCGCCCCAAAAGTATGCAACAACTTACCTATACTGATACGATCCATCCGGTTCAATATTCGACTCCTGACTAATAATAGCAATCGGCTCGTCAGCTCGTTGTGGTGCACCAACGACCATTGTCACAGCAACGGCCACCAATAGAGTGATTTCCTGCAACAATTACAAATCGAAAAGTTAATAAATTTGAGGCAAAAACACTAAGCTCGTATACGATAATTAAATGGCGATGAAGTGAGATTTCCAGATTCCACAATAAATTCCACGTGAGATTGAGAAAATCGCGATAATTGCACCAATTATCTGCGGTAAATTGCTTCTGAATGCAACACAACAACAACGAAAATCAAATCGTGACGGAATAATTGGATTTGTTTATCTATTTCGGATACATACTAAGGGCAGCGTTAGCCAATCTCGACCTGAATACAAAATTAGCCTCTGTGACTTTGTGCAACTCATCAAAGTCTGTAAATACCTAACAGAATGCAGCATGTTCCCAGCTAGTCACAAAAGTGTGAATCAAATTTGCATTTTCATTCATGCAGCTCGTTTGTTTGGGGAGGGTGGTGATTAATCAATCGGAGGAGGTGATACGTTTTAATTGCACGAGAAGTTTTACGCGGCCCATCGTTAGTGCTGTTTGACAAGTCTATTTGTCTATTTGTACGTCAAGTAGATGACACACTTATGTAATGTAATCGCAATTTTTCCATCAGCTACTAGCTACATCTCAAAGTCAAAGTTTATCTGTGCATCTTGTGAAGATTCATACTGAAATACGAACAAACATCTCAGTGTAGGTTTGTGTTAATTGAATGAAATTGCACCCTAGAGTGGAACACTAATGACATAATAAGACACACCTTAACAAAAAAAAAAAAGCCCCCTCTTCACAATGTTAACAGTTTTCTTCGTCTTCCTGAAAGGGGCACAACAGCAGCAACATCTGCTTGAACAAAAGTGAAACTTTAAATCACGAAGGCGAAGTTTATCTTCAATCGCTCCGGTAGTGGTTTCTTCACCTTGGTTGCACCCGCATAATGAGACCTCAATGTTGTGGTTAGTTCCCTCAGTCCTCGGGATGGATGCAGATAATTTTTGTTACATAAAAGTTCATCTCCAGGAATTGGTGGTGCTGCACTTTGTGAACAATGCAGCGACGGACTTGGTGACTTTTTATCGCCCGCGACACATAAGGATGACGATGAAAACCGCACACAAACGGTGACACAGCCGTAGTCTTTGGTCTTTTAGTCGGCCTTTCGCGGAAAGGTCAGTTGTTATGGAGGAAATCAGTGGTAACAGACTTGCTAGAAAAAAATGGCACCGGCTCTAGGAATGATGCACTTTGTTCGGTTGTCATTCGTGGAACATCAATTGACGTGACGAGCGGTTGGTGGTGGAGTCAGGCGGAGGGATCACCGCAAATGTGAGAAGACGAAGTCATGTGGTTATGACTTCAAGGTGTGCAATTGTTATGGGTAATTAAAAAGGGCAACTCTGCAGTTGCTGACAGAAGATTAGGTGGAAATTGTGCTTCAATAAGCGTTGAATGAATGGGATGGTGCCATATACCGCAAGTGGTTGAAGATTGTGGATTGGTTTTCGGGATTGTGGTGTGGGAAGTAATGGCAAGTGGAGTCATACATTTCAAGAGATTGGTGATCTTCAAATTCGAATGAATTCAGCTCATGAATTATATTTGCAGTGTTTTAAGTATGTTTGCAAGCTTTGACCTATAAATGCCATGTTGACATGAAATATTTTCCAGTAACGGTCTTTATAGGGGCTTACACCTAGCTTCCGTCTTCATTTGTGTCTGCAAAGTCAGCATTCCTGCCACAGAGAACGCCGAATCCAAACTGCAACTTAGAGAAGCTTCTCATGAAAGTAAAAATGTCATTGCAGATGTTGTGAAAGACTATTCTATAGACCATGTCTATTTCGATTTACCCTGTTGAAACAGAGTCCTTTCTACGAATGATAGAAGGCATTATACCGAGTTATTTTGTAAGGCTTATCAAAATGAAAACCCTTGTTATTCTATTGTCAAACAGACCGTGTCAGACTTCAACTTGATGTCTCTAACATCAAAACATAATTCAATGACGATTCGGTAATTGGCTACATAATAAGATTGCAAGTGTAGAATGTGAAAATCTAATTTTTCCTCTGTATTGCTGGGGCCAGAGTGATAGTCATAGCCTACGCGGACTATTTAGCGATACCAGTTAAAGGGAAATTTTACCCACCATTAGTTATGGATACGTACGGCTATTTTCTTGTCTGGGAACAATTTACATCTGAAAAACATGACAGAAGCACAAAGGATAGCATGTGTATACGCTAATAGTGCAATTAGAACCGCACTAACAGCCATCTACCCTAAACAGTTACATGCGAGTAATCTTAGGTCAAAAGTTCACTAAGAATCAGTCAGCTCAGCTGCTGGAAAATGAACTCAAACTCAAATTCTAAGCAGATACCAGGGATATGCTGTATCTTCTGTCTACATGCTACCTTAACATGACTTTCAAAGACCATTCTCCTACATCTTTCCAAGTAGAGAGTAGTGGGAGAGAAACGAAAAGGACACCGAAACCGTATCCATCTATATTGATGGTTCGAAAATGGACGCATCCGCAGTGACCCCAATGATGGCGATACAACGAGATGATAACACCATAGTCAGGCTGATAGTCGGGCTGTGATTAAAACCATCTTTGCTGGCGAAATAAAGTCCAAGCTTGTGAAGCATTTTCTGAAGGTTCTTGGCGTCCAACATAATGTTAAGCTCTGCTGCGAAAACAGAGGCATCCAGGGCATTGAAATTGCTGATAAATTGGCGAGGACATGTTTTGCCACCAGCATTGATCAGGCAGACCAGTCTATCAAGCCCCACTATGTGACCATTAATAACTGGTGGGGCAGAAAACACTGGATATCGCCAAAAACAGGTGGAACTCCCTCTCCACCTGTGAAACATCCAAGATGTGCCCCGAGTACGTTTTCTTCAGTTTACTTTCGCCGATATTAAGAAACCTGCCCGTCATTGTTTATGGGAAATATTGGACTTGAAGTTTTGAAAGCTTAAATCCCTTGCAGTGTATCAAATGTTTACTGAAAAAAAATATTCCATAAGTAGTGGCTTTTCTGAGCATCCTAATGGAGTAAAAGTTGTCAAAATTGTCTGTGCATAACTGTTCAGCTAGACCGACTTAAGGATCTCAGAAAACACTGAACTAATGCTGACAAAAACTTTGCATACACAATGTACAACATTAAGGTCTTAAGCCACTTATCTTAACCAACGGGAAGGTAAGGATTAGATTAAGATTGGCTGTGTGCCGGTACCACAGATCAAGAAAACATCGACATTTGCGCGTGCCTACACACGCTAAGCAAAGCAACGAAATTGGGTGATTGGGATCGATTTTGGAGAGGGAGTTCAAAATTTTGAAGAACCCTCAAAGGGAAGCCGTTCTAAAAATAGAATATCTGGATTAAACGGTCCATACAAAATCTTACTTACTGACCTCCTATTTAACGCCGAATCCGAACGCCAAATCTGAGAAGCTTCACATGACAGTGGTACCCTTGGATGTTGATGACACTTTCGCAATAAGATGGGTCAGTTGATTTCGGGATTAGTAGTACAAACGCACTAGACACTAGCCCACTCATAAGAATTATTGTGGAATTATTTATGATTTTGGAATTATGATCCCAATCGTTGTACCCTTTAAAAAAATTGATTCGTGGCCTTATTAACCATCTAGACATGTGTAAAAGCCCAATAGTGGACTTTAAGTCTGTGAAGCTTTTATATAAAGTGCGGGTTATAAAACACAATAATCGGCAACATATTTATTTATTGAAGAGAAACAAAGGAATGGTGCGGGAACAAAGTTATTTTACGATTTGTGTCTGAGTCACCGGAGAAAATGACTGCTCTAGTTTTTGTGTTCGTTTATAATTCACAGAATCTAGTACGGTCATTATATGGACAGACAGAAGAAGACAGAAGGTTAGTGCTCAACTTACAATTTCGCTTCGATAATGCTATATCCAAGCTATTTCCCTCCCAGTAATATTACCTGAACGAAGTCTTATAGAAAAACATTTGGCGCACTTTTGAGAAGCTATTTACTTCTGTAAGACTTCCTTAAATACTTGTAATAAGCCTTGCAGAATAAACTTTGTTTGCTGTAAAAGGCTTTATAGAAGCAAATTATAGGCTTCGTAAAAAGTCTTCCCGAAAATATTTGCAACTTTTCTTGAAAGATAACATAAATGTTAACTGGGATTCGAACTTGCATTCTCTCGCGCGGTAGTCCAACACGCTAACACTAGGCTGGAACACAACAGAACAGTAAGTACAACGAAGTACTTGCATCGTGTTGAATTGACTCATTCTCCGGTAGGTTCCCCATCTTTTTACCTTTTTCCCGATCTTTTCACCTTTTTCCCAATCTTTTAACCTTAGCATTTTTAAGCCTCTCTTCGTAAGTTCTATAAATGATTTGCTGCGCAGCAAGAATCGCACTTAACGGTCAAAAATTGCACGAAAAATGCATCCGAACGCACATTAATGCAATTCGCCGGGGTGCGTTTCAAAATGTCGGAGAAATATTCCGAACAGCTTTTCAGAAGAATACCTCGAAGCTAAAATCCTCCGAATCGTACAAAATCGGAGAATTTTCCGCTCCGACAGATACCTCGCTAGGGCTGATAGATCATGAAGAATCAACAAGCTTTTAACACACAAACCATTAATATAAGCCCTCGCTTGCTCTCTTAATATTAATCCACAATTTTAGTCACAAGAATAATTGTGGACTTATTTCCCACGTCAATTTTAAAATTGTAGACTTATGACCCGAATTTGCGTAGCCTTTATACAATTTGGGTGATATATATGCTTACAGCAGATTTGTGGACTTTTAACCTATAGAGTGGGTTGTTAAAACCCAATTGTGAAGTTTAGGCCTGTGGATTTGTTACAACTATATGGTGGAGGTTATCAAACCCAAGATTGAACTTTTGAGAAAAAAAAAAAAAAAAAAACAAATGAAAGACGGGTGTGTAAAGTTGATTTATTTTATGAGTGCAATCTGAACTATGGGAAAGAATGACTGTTCTAAGTTTTTGTATTCGTTTATAATTCATGGAATTTTTTCATCCATAATATTGTGGGACGTATGGTAGGTGAAAAGGTGAATAAACAAAAAATTGCAATCTTTGTCATTTCAATTATTGAAATGGTGATTCTTAGTCTGAAAATAGTGATGAAAATGGGCCACACAAATATGATGTTCTCGGATTTTAAAGAAGTCGAAAAGGGGCTAGAATGAGTATAGTCTACTTCCTGATTGTCTATGATGCAAAATGAGTAATGTCCTCCAATTATTATTTCCAAGAATGTCAAATTCAGATGTTTTTTAGAACTCATCAGAAACGTCTTGGTGGATATACAAAATGTTTAAGGAGGAACTTAATGAGAACTGAAATGAAGTCTGCATTGGAATTGGTGTGAGGATATTTGAAGGTGCGATTTAGTAAGATCAGCAAACATTATCAGTTTACAATATTTGGCCATAGTAGTTATTGGCGTAATTTCTGTACAATTAAGTTGTTAAACTTTTACAAGTTGTTTAGTTGAATCTCAAGAGAGAATTAAATGGAGAGACGACTTAAGCCTTTAAGGCTAAACTTATGAGACAGCTTCTTTGAAATAAATGATCTAACGACTGAAGACTTTTAATTAAAAGTATCAGCACATTAGGCAGCTTCTTTGAAATAAAAGATCTCACGGATTAAGCCTTTCAAGTGTAAAGTTTGAGTATACATTACGAGGCAGCTTCTATGAAATAAAAAATCTCATGTTTCCAACTATGTATTGCTTTCAAGAATTACTTGTCCAATATTATTTGAACATGAAAATGCATAATCAAAACATTTTTTTAAGCTAAGCCACTACCAATAGAAAACAGATAATATTCAGATAAAAGATGGCGGAACATTTCCCTTCTCTCGTTGCAAAATTTAAAGAAAACAATTCAAAAACTTTGAAAAAAATCCTATAAAAAACACCTCGCTTATGTTTTTTTCAAAGATTTGCTTAATTTCGTCCTTTCTTGAATAAAAAAATCTCACTTATCACTTTTTTTCTTAGCAAAACAAAACAAATATATAACACTTACGATTTTCATTTTTTTTTTTAAATATTCCTTTTCAGTTTGCACAGTAAAAATCTAACACACAATATCCTTTGCTTCACCGGAGGAGCCTTCCAATATCACTATGATTACTTGAAACACTTCTGCAACTCTTGCCGCTGGCTCCAAAGAAGCTGGGTGGAACAATGAGCTTTTAATGATACCAATTGCCGGGAGTCTCCACTATTTATATGCATCGCGCAGAAGATGCATTTTTGTGTTTTTTTTCTCATTTTTTTTGCTTTGCCTATTCGACTTGTCGGTGTTTATCTCTGTTAAGTTGTAAATCTCAATGGTGGATGTATGTATGTACCAGAGTACCCCCAGTATTCGTACTTACATACAGGTGACAATATAACAAATACTTTGGGTGCACACTAGTCTACGTGCTATTCAAATAATGTCAAGTCGATAGATGGAAATTGTTTGCATTTTGTATCTTTTTTTCTTGTATAGCTGTTGTTGTTGGCTGTATCTATGTAAAGTATCGGCGTATCTATTTAACGTTAGTTTTGGTTAATTTAATTTTGCACAGGCTACCACCAATGGTTTGCCACCCCATCATCATTGGATGACATAAAAGAAGATTTATTTAGATACTTAGATACTTAGCATGGTTGTGGTAACATAGTCTGGTTTGTGGGGAGTATGTGACCGATGGTTTGCAATCGAGTCAGGACAGAAGAAGATCTAACACCTAGGTTGGGGAACTGATTGTGGCATTGTATGGAATAGAGAGCTGTTGCTACAGATACAAACGAGGTTGACATAAAGTTGAGAACTTCTTAGGGGGCCATGTATGGGACAAGTGAACTTTTCAATTGATTTTCGTCGCGGTGGCATATGACGAAGAAGATTGATGGTGATATGTTGAAAGTGCGCTGTTAGTTTTGGTGTGGTGTGTTGAGCATAGACATATGGGTATTGGCTGCTGACAGGGATCGCATACTATTTGGTGGTCTTTGGTTAAATGTCAATTTGATTTAAATAAAACAATAAAAAAATAAGTGAATTGGTTATCATTTATTGGATTCATGGAATTGATTATGCCTGTGGTGGTTTGGGTAGTAGACACTTTTTTTTTTGAATTCATTGCGAACGGAGGACTTGTTGGTGGTGGTTTTACCAAGTGTATGAAGTGTTGGAACATTTATTACTAATAGAAAATAAAAATAATAAACAAATTTAATAGTTTGCTGTGTTGTCATGTGACTTCTTCAATCTGATTCTTGAGAGGATTGTGCAAAACTCAGGAGAGCCAACACCAGAGGCACAATTATCCAAAAATCAGTACAACTGCTGGCATACGCCGACGATATTGACATCATTGGTAAGACCCAACGTGATGTCATAGCCACGTTTGCTAGTATAGAGAAGAATGAGGGCAAGACGAAGTATATGCGGTCAACACGAAAGGACCCACACCATCGACGAATTGGACAGAACATAATTATTGACAGATATAACTTTGAGGTAGTACGGGACTTTATATATCTCAGCTCCGCTATTAACTCTGACAACAATATCTTGTCAGAAATTAAACGAAGAATTACTCTTGCCAACCCCTGTTTCTTCGGGCTAAGAAGGCAATTCAGTTGTGAAGCCCTCACTCGAACTACTAAGAAGATCCTATATAAGCCCCTGATCTTCCCATTCCTGCTCTACGTCGCTGAAGCATGGACCGTCTCAAAAGCGGATGAAGAAATCCTTGGTCGATTTGAGAGGAAAATTCTTCGAAAAATCTTAGGCCCCGTTTGCGTTGACGGGTTTTGGAGACGAAGATTCAACAAAGAACTATACGAGCTGTAGAGCGACGTGCCACTGGTCAAAAAACTCCGCATTGGACGTTTAAGATGGCTAGGGCATGCTATATACTCCGGCTCGCAGAGTCTTCGATTCCCATCCAGACGTCGGACGCAGTAGAGGAAGACCTGGCCTTAAGTGGCGCACACAAGTAGAAACCGACCTCAACCAACTGGAAGTGCGCAACTGGGGTATTTGGAAAGGCATGTTGGTTGAGGCCCATGTTCATTCCGGACTCTAGCGCCACTTAAGTAAGTTAGTAAGTGTGTTGTAAACGTATGCTGTTGTTATTTTTAAAACATGTATTTTCTAATAAAAGTTATTTTGTTACAGGATTGCTGGACGATTTAAGTGCAATATCCCACTACGGACTTTAAAATCCCAATTAATTCTATTTTTTTACCTTATCCCATAGGGGCATATTAGTTTTAATACATACTTTGTAACATAGAGAAATATTTTAGCTACATATACCCCAAAGTATATGGATCGACTAAGATTCGCTAGCTGAGTCGATTAAGCCTTGTCTGTCTGTCAGTTTTTCCGTCCGTCTGTAGGTTACCGGTTTTTATTCCTTAAATTAAGAGCTAGGATAACGAAATTTGGTACATGTAATCCTTGTAAGTGCTGTTCGAACCAGTGTAAGCCATTTCCTAAATCCGCCTACTGCCACGCCCAATTTTTAGAAAAAACGTGTTTTTTTTGTCCAAAGGGTATAGAATTTTGAAAAGGTTACTGAACAACATATGTAGTCAATCCCAATATCTATATTTTGTCCACATAAAGTTTTTTGCCACGCCTACTTTTTGATGGCGTTTTCAGTAAAAAAAAAAATCCTGTGATTGCTTAAATACTTAATTGCCTTCTTAGCCCGAAGAAACAGCGGTTGGCAAGAGTAATTCTTCGTTTAATTTCTGACGAGATGTTGTTGTCAGAGTTCATAGCGGAGCCGAGGTAGACAGGGTCCCGTGCTACCTCAAAATTATATCTGTTAATGGTGACGTTCTGTCCAATTCGTCGATGTTGTGTGTCTTTTCGTGTTGACCGCATATACTTCGTCTTGTCTTCATATACAGCTAAACCCATTTTTGCCGTTTGATTCTTTATACTACCAAACGTGGCTATGACATCACGTTGAGCCCTACCAATGACGTGAATATCTTCGTCGTATGCTAGTAGTTGCACTGATTTTTGGAAAATTGTGCCTCTGGTGTTGGATCGGGAGTTTTGCACAATCCTCTGAAGAATGAGTTTTATAAGGATTACTACAATGCATTTCCTTTAAATCAGGAGACTTCTTATAAAAAATCCACATCCGAGCAGTCGCTACTTCTGCTTACTATATATCACAGATCGAAATAGAGGGCAGAGTTTTTCAATTTGTCCACGCCAATATGGACTGTAGATGCCACGCTCTATCTGGGGAATACTTCTGCTGCCGTATTGGAAAAGGAATATTTGTTTTAGTATGAGTATACTCCCATCTACTGCCACCAAAACTTTATACAGCGATTGACACCCTATCTAAGGTTAAGATACTAAATATCCAGCTGCCACCAGGAGGAGGCTCAGAGTTGGAATTTATAGGCATAAGCTAGGACAAAAACGTTTGTCTCTCCATTACTATTTGACCACCCGGCGTATAAAAAGAAAGGGACGAACAAAAACTGGTTCAATAAATCTTAGGAAAACAATGCGGATGGGTAAAAGCCGGATGGAAAATAACCGTATGAAAAAATACGAACGTATAAAAACTGGCTGAAAAAAAAACCTCATAATCCGGATGAAAAAAAAAAACGGATGGAAAAAACAGACGTAGAAATAACCTGGCAAAATAAAGGAGGAAAAATCGATTGAAATAAATGAGACAATAAAGTTCGCTACGGTTGAGTCTCCTATGATTTTATCGCCGGCTTTTGTATCCTATCCAGTGGGTGCAATGATGTTTCTGCAGCACCTGATCAGATATGAGCATCAAACTCAAGTTTGGGCGGGATCGGAAAGAAGTGAAACATTTTTTCATCGGTTAAGGATATCTAGACGTTCCAATGAGATTTTAGCGAATTCGACCATATGTCGTTTCAACGAAGCTAGGAAGATTAAAATTCCACTCTGTTAGACTTTCCCCATTTGAATATGTTGTTGAGGTTGGATTCTAATAAACTTCCAATATTTGGCCGTTTTTTTCTTCGTCCGAAAGTGAAGGGTTTGGACTTAAGATTAAATTACATTACAATGTGCAGATGATGGTTGCGGTAATGTTGGCATAAAATATTTTTCTCTTCATTATTACCGCATGGATAAACCATCCATGAAATAACGGGTCATTTTTTTAAGCGTAGTTTTTTTTTAAATCGAATAAAGCAGTCAAATTTGCGTAACTTTTTCGAGCATTTCGGTCTGTATTCCACGAATTACGCATGTAATGTGATCTTGTAAGGCTCCAATCGTGTTTGGATTGTCAACATAGACTAACGACTTTACATAACCCCACAAGAAATAATCAAGAGGCGTTAAATCGCAAGATCTTGGCGGCCAACTCAAAGTGCCATTTCGAGAGATAAGCTGCTCACCAAATTTATCCTCTTCAACGTTTCCATTGTTTCACGAGATGTGTGGCATGTGGCACCTTCTTGATGAAACCACATGTCAACAAAGTTCAACTCAGCCAACTAAGGCCAAAAAAAAGTCGCGTATCATGGTTCGATATCGTTCGCCGTTGACGGTAACGTTTCCTCCACGGTCGTATTTGAAGAAAAATGGACCGATGATGCCACCAGCCCATAAACCACAGCAAACGGTCGTTTTTTTCGGGATGCATCGGTAATTCTTGTATTGCATGTGGTTGTTCATCACTCCAGATGTGACAGTTTTGCTGATTTACGTATCCGTTGAGCCAGAAATAAGAGTCATCGCCGAACACAACGGATTTTTTGGAGGCTGAAAAAAAAAATACAAATTTTTGGCGCAACATGCTCGTTAGTACCCAGGGCCTACCTTTCTCACAACCAATCATGAGTGCGTGTGTACTTCTTGTACGATGGCGTGACGATGGCGAAGTTGAGATAAACTATTCTTGATATTTGATACTACCCGGCTGATTTATCAAATCATCACGAGAGAAGGCTGGGAATCGAATCCAACTCTTCTGCGCGGCAGTTCAGTACACTAACCATCGCGCCACTGAGCCCGTCTGTTCTATAAGGCCCATTCACCAAAAATTAGACGTTGTGGTAGGTCATTCAGCTTCAATTCTTGCACAAGTTGAATTTTATAGGCTTTTTCTATGTGGGTAAGTAACACATGCCCAATTGCTGAGAACGAATTGACATTTCACGATCTTCACTAACATTGGACGCTACGACTGGAATATTCTCTTCGGTACACACTGTACGCATGTCCAACAAAGTTAAATTTTTTTACTTAAAACACATCAAACAAACATAGCGACGATGAATCAGCAGGAGATTCAGATATGGAAATGGAGTCGGAGATGCTTTTACATATCTAAAGTGGGGCCATTAAGTTGGAAGAAACCTACAACGAATCTGAATCAGATGATCCTTCCCTTCCTGCCAGAAACCCAAAACAGTTCAAGCAACGACATAAAAAAAATAAGAACAACTTTTTAAGAGAAAGAGATATCTTCCTACTTACGTTTACGATGAAAAACAATTAGAATTTACAGGATCGGACGAGCTTCCATTATCATAGATGCACCATTGATTTGATGACCTTCATAATTAAGCCACTTGAATGGGCCAATAAGAACCAATTTTTACGTGGAATTTTTTACGATTTCGATATTTGCGGGACACCAGAAGAATAAATTACCCGACGGGGCACCAGATCTGGGAGTCAGTGATGATGGGAAAAAAAAATTTCAATAAGAAGACTTTTTTCGACAACTGGTGTAAGTCTCCGAACTTGAAAGTCTATTTATTCAAAAGTGGACTTTTGCCATCAGGTACTGTAAGAATCAATCGAGTGCCAAACTGGAGAATTCGGAACGACGAACTGTTGAAGCAGGAACGTTGAAGTATCATGGAAAAAGTATGCTTTATCGATGGAGTTCAATTGAGTTTCGCATGCTAATTAAGTGGCTCTACAGTCCGGAATAAACCTGGGCCTCAACCAACATGCCTCTCAAATTAGCCCGGTCCTTAGTTAACTGCCTCCAGTTGCACACTCCAAGTTGGTTGAGGTTGGTTTCTAGTTGGGAGCGCCACTTTATGAGAGGTCTTCCTCTACTGCGTCCGACGTCTGGCTGGGAATCGAAGACACTGCTAGCCAGAGTATTGGTGTCCATACGTTCCACATGTCCTAGCCATCTTTAACGTTCAAAGCGGAGTTTTTTGACCAAAGCATGTCGCTGTACAGCTCATATAGTTCTTGGTTGAATCCTCGTCTCCATAACCCGTCAACGCAAACGGGACCGATGATTTTCCGGAGAATTTTCCTCTCGAATCGAGCAAGGATTTCTTCTTCCGCTTTTGATACGGTACATGTTTCAGCGCCATAGAACAGGACTGGGATGATCAGGGTCTCATATTTGATTTCCCAAGTAGTTCGAGTTAGGGCTTTACTACTAAATTGTTTTCTTAGCCCGAAGGCTCTGTATAGTTCGTCTCTGTAAATGCTGTCGTATGCGGCTTTGAAATCGATAAATAGGTGGTGGGTATCAATTTTGACTTCTTGGATTTTTTCAAGGATCTGCCGAAGTATGAAAATTTGATCGGTTGTGGACTTTCCTGGGCAAAAACTGCACTGATAAGAGCCGATCAGGTTGTTGGTAAACGGTTTCAGGTGTTCATATTTTACTGCAGATAGGATCTTTTAGGCGATGTGGAGGAGACCTTTGCCTCTGTAGTTGTCGCAGTTCAGAGGGTCTCCTTTTTGAAGATCAGGCAAACGATGCTGAGGTTCCATTCTTCGGCATATTTTCATCCGAACAGATTTAGTTGGTGGATGTTATTAACCAAGTAATCTCCTCCGGCTTTTTAAAGCTCAGCAGCAAGTCCGTCATTTCCGGCAGCCTTATTAGGCTTGATTTTAGGTTTTGCTATTTTCACTTCACTCAGCTCAGGTGGTTGGCAGTTTTCGCTGTCGTTGCCAATATTGAATCGCTCTGCCTGGCAGTGTCACTACCCAGGGCCGAGCTTTTACACAACCATTCATGTGTGCGTGTGTACTTCTTGCATGATGGCGGGACCTCCTGTCTTATGCCGACTCCGAACGACGAATTTATCACTAGAGGAGGGCCAGTGAAAAATCACTTGTGTTGCTATGGCTGGGAATCGCATACCTGTAAAGTCATAACACTTTTGGATACAATATCATATCATCCCTCTATGTAACAAAGTATGTGTCAAATGTCGATAGGTTTTGCAGTCGTGAGGTTTGCAGTTTGCAGAGTAAAGGCTGAACTATAATAGTCCTAGGCAATCGGAAGCTAATGTCAAAATTGTACGTTAAGTTTTCTTCAGTACTGTCAATTACTCAAGTTACCAATAATAGACTTTTGTGAATGGAAGCGATTTCCAAAGTGGAAGTCGTTTTGACAAAAACAAAATCGTTGCTGATGAACTGACAAATCTAAATGTACACTCCTGTTGATGTGAGATGTCAATTTTTAGTATGAAAGAACAAACGAAAGAGAAAGAGCAAAACTGAACGAAAACTGAACGAATCAAAGCGGAAAGCTTTTATGGTCATCCAATACAAATTGCATGTGTTCGCACAGTTACGGAAGTGGTCGTCCGCAATCACCTTCTGTTATAGTTCAGCCTTAAAAAAACAGCTCCTACACCTTTCTCCTTATATGTGGTACACTTTCGTTGATTCCAAACATGTAAGAATCATACCAAACCAAGTTTGATGCACAACTGGTTTTGTAACAACGTTTACAATTTAACGGTAGTTATTGAAATGCCTATTTCAACGCACAAGTAACGCCTCTCATACATTGTGGCCTTAAACATTCCAAACCCTCCTCAGACCCCCACAAAACGATTCGTTTATACCTAATAGCTATTTACTGTTCTCTCTGAATGCGGCTTCTTGTTCACCTTAAGACAATAAATTCCCAGAGATCTTCTCCAGAGATTATCTAGCGACATTAATTACCGTATTTATTGCGCCTGTTAAATTGCCATTACTAAATGTAGCAAACGACGTAAATAATAAAAGTGGGCGTGACAATGTACCAAATCTCCAGCTAACCATCTCCACTCCAATGGAATCCACTTTTCTGAGTCGAGGAAATCTTCAGTTCGAAATCTAACTGCACTGCAGGTCAAAGTGCGCAAAGCTGGGTTTCATTTGAATCTGCATGATATCGTGACTAGATTGTCCCCAAGATGGGTTTTTTTTTCACCTGCCTTCGTCTTTGTTGGTGTTGGATCCTCAATTATTTACCTCAGCACCGCGGATGGCATGCAGCACAACGTTTGGCTGCATGTATTTGCATAAAGCTGCAAACGTCTCCGAGCTGTGGGATGAAATTTGGGACGCTGTTTCAATATTTGAGGTTAATTGAATTAATATTGCAAGTGTGTGTTGAAAAAAATTATTTTAATGTATGAGCGAAGCGAATTGCGCATTACAATGTGCAGATGATGGTTGCGGTAATGTTGGCATAAAATATTTTTTTTTTCATTATTACTGCACGAAAGGTCTGTCTAGAGCTTGGATTTTGAGTCGATTGGGTTTGAAATACATTCAGGACGTTGGTATGATGGAAGGGGGGTTTTTAAAGGTCACTATCCAATACTGTCCCTTGGTATAGATTCGTATATCGTTGGGGATTAATGGTTATGGACATGCGGAGGTTTGAAAAAAATATTTCACACACCGAGCTGACCAAGCTTACTTTATAAACGTCTTGGGTAGCTTTACATTATTCATCAGTCACAACGGTCCCTGTATCATATATCCGGCTGTAATCAATTCAAAATTAAATGGATTCACCTCTCCAACTAATGAATGTTAATTCCCTATAGCTGTATGTACATATTCTGATCTGCAAATCAACGGAGCAGAGGCAAGAGCTCTTCAATTAACCTGATTCTACGTTTTCTGCTGGAATCAGTGATTTATGGAAATTGAACAGGACCAGCTCATACCTTCATTTTCATTCCTTACCCCTCCTTATTTAATTACAAACCACCAACCAAGAGTACCAACTCACCTAACCTGACATCAATGCTAATATGCGCCACGTGTCTGTAGTGCGCACAGAGATAACTTACATCTTGAGTCTCTGCGCTAGTGCACCAGTTTCGCTTGAACACTTAACCTTCCACCGCACAGACCACAACGATTTATCTGGTTCGCGGCGACACAGCAGCTGATGACGATTGCAAGCTCACTTTGAGACCGACCACCTTGACCATGATGAGATTGGTTGGTAGCACTGTTCTAGGTCCCATCAGAGGATTACTTTTGATTTATGTCGACATGAGGCGTCTCAAGCGAAAAGCTTCCGCAATCATTCATCGACGAAGACGGTTACACCGTGGAGACCTAATGAAGTTAACGGAGTGTGATAATTTATCCATCGTCTACCGGCACACCTTTGTTGTCCGTCCGATTTCAGGTAACTCTGCCTCGTATTGCTTGCGATATTTTACGACATTTGGTTTTGACATATTCGATAGACATGGACCTAACACCATTGGGATGCGATGTAGCCGGTGCCTCGGGCGAAATTTGTCAGCATTTTTTTTTTTTTCAATTTGTTGGAGCGTTACGTAATATTCAGGCGCAAGTTGGTAAATATGTGCGAGTGTGTGTTTGCACTTTGCAGCATCGGTGAATGAGGTTACCGCCATCTTGTTGACCATAACATTAGCGATAAAATCAAATTTGATCGTTGTTTTGCGCTTTGGTATTAACAAACGGTTATCGACTAATCGTGTGTACTATGTGTGCACTTTTTATTAAATTTTTATGATATTTTCTTTAAAATTCGTCCCTCAATGTGTAGATGTGGACTTTAAATGGACCACGAGATGAGATAAATGCTTAACAACTTAGTGAGGGAGATTTTCTAATATGATGGAGGAAACGTGGAACAATTATTTTATGAGGATGACTTCGGCGGAGATATCGTTGGTTTAAAATTGGGCTTTAGGTTGAAAACAGTAATGCATGATGAAGACATTTTTGAGCGAGTATTTGTATGTTCGCAAAGGATGAAGACTTTTGATCCGTTTTATTTACTTAAGCACTCACAAACGACCTCTAAGACCCTCGAAGAACGCGTATCATTATTTAACCTCTCGATTAAGACCATACCACCAGGATCTAATGTTGGAGAACTATGGTAACAACGCCAACAAACCATTACATCAGCTGCAGCTGATGTGCTAGGCTTCTCGCAGCTACCAGCAAGAAACTCCTGGTTTGATGAGGAATGCCGACAGGTACTTGCAACAAAGAATGAGGCCTACAAGGCTAAGCTGCGGATGAAGACGAGAGCTGCCATTGAGCTTTATAGCCTAAGAAGGAGGGAAGAATAACGGCTTTTCAAAAAGAAGAAAAAGGAGCAAGATAAACGAGGATATAGAGAGGTTCCACTCCAGGAATGGTGATCGCGATTTTTACCATAGTGTAAAACGTCAAAGCCAAAGATGCAAGTTTCGAACCGAATTCTATGGAGATAAACAAGGAAATATTGTAGTTGAGACACAGTCGATGCCAAGGATATGGAAGAACCACTTCTGAGCTTTATAAAGCCGGCGGAGATAACTTGGTAAATAACATCAACCAACTCATAAGCCAAAACTGGTCGGAGGAAAGTATGCCTGAAGAATGGAACCTCAGCATCGTTTGCCCGATCCACAACCACAGAGTCATAAGTCTCCTCAACATCGCCTACAAGATCCTATTTGCCGTAATATGTGAACGACTGAAACCGTTTACCAACAACCTGACATGCCCTTATCAGTGTGGTTTTAAGACGGAAAAGTCCACAACCGATCAAATTTTCACATTTCGGCAGATCCTGGAAAAACCCATGTATTCCAAATCGATACCCATCACCACATATACATCGATTTCAAAGCCACATAGGAGACCATTTATAGGGACGAACTTTACAGAGCCATGTTTAGTTTTGGTATACTACCCAAACTCGTCCGTTTGTGTAGGATGACGATGGAAAATTGTCGCTGCTCCATCCGGGTTGGAAATTTCACCGGCACATTCGATACCAAAAAAAATGTGATATGTCACTTCTTCAATATGATTCTTGAGAGGATCTTGCAAGACTAACGAGCCAACACCGGAGGCACAATTTTCCAAAAATCGGTGCAACTTCTAGCATACGCCGACGATATTAACATCATTGGTAGGACTCTACGTGATGTCTTAGCCACGCTTGCTAGTATAGAGAAGGAAGCGGCAAAAGTGGGATTAGAAGAAAATGAGGGCAAGACTAAGTTTATGGGGTCAACACGAAAGGATACACAATATCGATGAATCGGACAGATCGTCACCATTGACAGATATAACTCTGAGGTAGTACGGGACTTGGTCTACCTCGGCTCCACTATTAACTCTGATAACATCTCGTCAGAAATTAAACGAAGAATTACTGTTGCCAACCGCTGTTTCTTCGGGCTTATAAGACAACTCAGTAGTAAAACCCTCACTCGAACTACTAAGAAGATCTTATATAAGGCCCTGATCATCCCAGTCCTGGTCTACGGCGCTGAAGCATGGACCGTCTCAAAAGCGGATGAAGAAATCCTTGGTCGATTCGAGAGCAAATTCTTCTCAAAATCTTCGGTCGCATACGAACTATACGAGCTGTACAGCGGAATGCCCATGGTCAAAAAACTCCCCAATTGGACGTTTAAGATGGCTAGCACATGTAGAACGAATGGACACCAATACTCCGGCTCGCAGAGTCTTCGATTCACAGCCAGACGTGCGTCGGTCGGACGCAGTAGAGGAAGACCTCGCTTTAAGTGGCGCGCACAAGTAGGAACCGACCTCAACCAACTTCGAGTGCGTAACTGGGGCAGTTAGCTAAGGACCGGGCTAATTGGAGACGCATGTTGGTTGAGGTCTAGGTTCATTTCGGACTGTAGCGCCACTTAAGTAAGTAGGTAGGTAAGTAAAACGTCAAAGCCAAAGATACAAGACTTGACCAGAATCCTCTCGATATGAACAAGGAAATATCGTAGTTGAGACGCAATCCGTGATTAGAATATGGAAGAACCACTTCTGCAGACTGTCAAACGGCGATGACGAATAATATTCCGCTGTCTGGCACAACGAACAATTCAATACTGGCGACGATAAACTACGAAAAACTACCAATCACCCAACCTAAGTGGAGTAAGGATAGCAATATACTCACTTCCCGCTGAACTTTAAAAAGCCGGTGGAGATGACTTGGTAAGTAATATTTACCAACTCAAAAGCCAAATTTTGTCGTGGAAAGTATGCCTGAAGGATGGAACCTCAGCTTCGTTTGCCCGATCCAAAGGAGACCCTCTGAACTGTGCAAACTACAGAGGCATATGGTCACACAACATCGTCTACGAGATCCTAATTTCCGTAATATGTGAACGACTGAAATTGTTTACCAACATTCTAATAGGCCGTTATCAGTGTGGTTGTAGGCCAGGAAAGCCCACAACCGACCAAGTTTTTACACTTCTGCAGACCCTGGAAAAAATCTAAAAAGTCCAAATCGATAACTACCACCTGTTCATCGATTTCAAGGCCGCATACGATAACATTTAGAGAGTCGAACTATATAGAGGCATTTCTAATTTTGGCCAGCCGCCCAAACTCGTCCGTCTATGCAGGATGACGATGGATAATTCCGCTGCTCCATCAGGGTCGAAAACGACCCTTTCGATACCAAAAATGGACTTAGCCAAGGCGCTGTCGGATTCAACGTGATGTCACAGCAACGTTCGCTAGAAAAGGAAGCGGCAAAAATGAGTTAAGCTGAGCATAAGACCAAAAATTATATTATGTCAGCACGAAAGGACACACAAAATCGTCGAATTGGACAAAACGGCAGCACCGATAAATATAACTTTTATGTAGTATGGGACTTTGTACCGGAGCAACAACATCTTCTCAGATATAGTCTTTGATTCTCAACCAGACTTCGAATGCTTGGCTTTCACTATAACAATCCATAACGAAAAAAAAATGTTTGGCGCACCAGGCTCGTTAGTACCCAGGGCCGGGCTTTCTCACAACCATTCATGTGTGCGTGTGTAATTCTTGCACGTGTGTAATTCTTGCGGGACCTCCCGTTTTATGCCGACTCCGATCGGCAAAGTTGAGATAAACTTTTCTTGACAATTGATACTACTCGGATGATTTGTTAGATCATCACGAGAGGAGGGCCAGTGTGAAATCATTTAGGTGTTGCTACGGCTGAGAATCGAGACCAGAGCTTCTGCGCTCCATGCAGTTCATCGCACGAACCATAGCCCCATTGATCCCATCATGGGCAACCGAATATTCATTAAGAGAAGGGACAACAGAAATGGTTATGATTTCTAAGGCATGTCCTTGTCAGCGTGTATCGTTAGGGTACTGTTGCCTTGTTCTGACTCAATGATTCTAGATCTTAGCACGGAAACAGTATTGCTTGCGATATTTTACGACATTTGGTTTTGACATATTCGATAGACTTGGACCTAACACCATTGGGATGCGATGTAGTATAGTTGCCCTTCTATAAAGATTACGGGCTTCTAGTATGATATCTGTTCGTGCGTTATTAAAAGCCCCTAGCGAGCACGTAGTCTTTCAAGGAATTAAGTCCATAGCCCCTAATGAAAGCGGTTTCTGTTGATATGCGATTGAGGTATGCGTGCTGGAATGAGGATAGTCGTGATTCATGGAGAATGCTGCGCACATGGATCTCTTTTATTCCTGATAGAACCTAGTCGATTCATGTTCAAATCTGTCTGTTTTTGAAATGTTTCGAAGCTTTTTGTTAGAATAAAGGTTCTCTGTAAATCGGCAGTTCCCATGTAATTCCAGCATCCTGTAAAGTTCTGCTGCATGATCGGCAAAATGCAGTCGAGTGCAGACAATTTATAGAACTAGATGCTGTTAACGGCCCAAGATGTATTTTCTTTGTTTGTAATTGATTTGGGATAGGAAAACTTTGAGTCCCTACACTTGTCGAAATGTAGTAGTTGACATAGAACGCCTTTGTTCAGTGATACCTGGGCTTAATATTTCATGACCCCCTATAGCCCTGTCGGTGTTGATCCACAGACATGCTAAAACTTTTCAGAACATGTCTCTTAAATCCTACCAACCGCCTGCAACTGATTCCCCAAGCCACACTAATAAAGACATAAAAACTTGTCAACACATTTTACATAAACATCACCTCCAAGACCATACGAAGCCTCAATAAAATGCTTAAGTTATTTTTATTGAACCACATGCCGGGCCATAACTATGGGCCGTGCTGTGTATGTGCTTAGGCTTTATATTTTCCCCGAATGACATCCATCACTTGCCAAAGTGCATACGAGCAAAGTACACTCACCACAGCTACTGATGCAATCAAAATCACAATTGATGGGTGTTCTCCGTTGATCGCTTGACATTACGCCCGAGAACAGGTCTAAGATTAATTACGATTCATCTCGGACTGATGGACGGTCCTAATTGCAGCGCAAGCCAAAGATACTCGCTTCCATAATGGATGGCACACCATCTCAGTCGTCTATGCCAAAAGAACTTCGACACTACCATGTATGACAGAATGTTATTCCACGAAGAGGAGATGACACCAAAAGGCTAGCACCCTCTGGCACCCCAGAGTCATACGCTTATGTATCTAACGATCGTATAGATACTCGAATGGGGCGCATACCTATATATCGATTCTGGTCTATTACAAAACTGGTTAAGTCTCTCTCTCTGCAACTGACATTTGATCTGTGGCCTTTAAAGAGCCATGGTGGTGGCTTTATGGCTAAGAGGCGCACATGCTGAGCTCGTTGCTGCTGATGTTGCCGCCGCCGGTGCCGCTGTTGATGTGCTTCCATTCAATAATTCGTTGCTTATAATTGCCAAGCAGCTCTTAGCTCTTAACAGGCTTTAAAGTGGTGTTCGCATGCATCCGCCAAAGGAAGGAAGGAAGGATGAATGGAATCCATTTAAATGGCGAATTCTTG
Organism: Rhingia rostrata; assembly: GCA_949824845.1. Classification (NCBI taxonomy): domain Eukaryota; kingdom Metazoa; phylum Arthropoda; class Insecta; order Diptera; family Syrphidae; genus Rhingia; species Rhingia rostrata. The sequence goes on along the minus strand of OX463758.1, from coordinate 75,224,636 downwards.
GAAATACATATTTGCCAGCGCCATAATAATGACAACAATGGGAAGGTGTGCGTTTGATTGTTTATGGAGTATGCGACAGCTCGCTCGACATTGTTCTCGACGCGGTGACCTTCACATATTCATCTCTTGGCTTATGGCAAACTATTTAAATAAATTTTTGGATGAGGATGGGGAATGCAACCGCAAGTTACGCAACTCGAACTGTGCATCCAGATTGGGGCAGCAGATGTTGGTGGTATTTAAAGGTTGGAATGTAATCCAGCATAGGCATGGTATCCTATTTATGGATCCCTAAAGATGTGAGGTACTGGTGGAATGCATTTAAAGAAGCTTTAGTGGGAGGCGTAATTCAGTTTGGGTTGCGCGGAATACGATGCATATTCGCAGGTGGTGACTCGCGTTTGTGGTTACTTAGCTAAGCTCGCTGGGTGGGGTAGTTCTTGCCACCAACACCACCTGCTCGACAAACATTTATTTGTTCCAAAAAACGAAAAAAAAGAAGAAAGGAAGCTACTCTACTTTGACTGTCCTATGAAGATAGGAAAGCGGAGTAGAAAAAGAGAACGAACTGCTAATAGCTGCTGCTACTATCGGTGATATTTCTGGCATAACTTCGCGTAACTAAACGTTGGAAATGACCCGTGAACACTATCCGCAATAATTTCGCTCCCAGCTTGTCTCACCAACAGAAAGTTCGTTATGACATTCGGGACATGCCCGTTGTTGTTAGCAAGAGATGATCCCACGACAATACCGATTGCTATCATCATGGCCAGTTATAGGCTTTGAAATTTGCTCAACAGCACGTCACGTTTTGAATGGTATCTCGAATTTCTAGTGAGAGTATTACATTCCATCAATAGTTGGGTGGGTAGACTCTGATTGGCAGTGGTTGTAACTCTGACTACACATCAAGTGCTCCAATTGGTAACCATCGGGTACTGGTCTCATCCAACCGGATTTGACTTGCTAAACGAAATGCACGAGTGTTGATAACACGACGAAAAACAACAACACTATAAACAGCCTGGTGAGAATGCACGGTATATATACCCGGACTGGTGTCCATATACATATTTGGACAACAGGTTGTCTAGGAACTTCAAGGGTAAGTCGGGCCCTTTGATTGAACTGAACGGATGCACTGAAAGGCCAATGGCAGCGCTCAATCCCCTATTGGATACTGAAGGCCCCGTATCCTAGGGGTACTTATAAATCTAATAAATCGGACCTGGTCTTCAAAGTTGGGGGTTGTGCCTTGGGTTAACTAGCCAACCATGGACAAAATTGTATGTCACGAAGCAACCAATAGCCTCGGAAAAGACTGATTTTATTGTTGACGATCCTGCTTAACGAAAAAAGGACAACGACGTTCGTTTCTGCACCTGGAATGTGAGAAAATTAAACAGGAGATGTGCAAGCGAAGAACTAGCGGAAGCCATAAACTGCTACAAAGCAGTCATTACTGCCATCCAGGAAATACTATGGGATGGGCCGGGGAAAAAGAGGATGAAAAACAGTGACATCTACTAAGGACCGTGTTATAGTGAGCAGAAACAGCGACTATTCGGATTTGGATTTGTTATAAGTGCCAGACTTAGACAAGAATGTTATGTTTCCAAAATATTACCGAACGCATTGTAACAGTCCGCATCAATGCCAAATTCGCCAACATAAGCCTTATATCCGAACACGCCCCGACGGAAGAAAAATATGATATAGGTAAGGACTGCTTCTACGAGCTTCTTGACAAAACCTATGAGCGACTACCGAAGTACGGTGTTAAAATCACGATGGGGAGATTTTAACGTAAAGGTAGAAAGAGAAGACATCCTTAGCAGTATTGTCGTAAGTCATAGCCTACACCACAACACGTCTGGTAACGGACTTAGGCTAATTGACTTCGCTCAGAACGAAATGCCATTATAGCAGGCATACGGTCTCCTCACCTCGATATCCATAAGGGGACATGGCGGTCTCCATATCAACTAACGGTCAACCAAATTGATCACATAGCGATAGACAAGAGGCACGCACCCAGTATTTTGGAGGTCCGAACATTCCGAGAAGCTAACATCGAATCGGGCCACTACCTTGTTGCAGCCAAGATAAGAATGTGGATATCCACCACGACACAACAATCCAGAAACACAGTGAAAAAATTTAATGTCGAAAGACTGCAATCGCAAAAGAACGCCAAGACCTTCGCACAACGCGTATCCTTTAACCTCTTGATTAACACCATACCACCAGCATCGAATGTCGAAGAACAATGGCAACGATGCCAACAAGCCACTAGATCAGCCGCAACTGATGTGCTAGGGTTTCTCGCGTCCACCAACAAGAAACCGCTGGTTTGATGCGGAATGCCGACAGATGCTCGCAGCCAAGAACGAGGCATAGAAGGCTAAGCTACAGGTGAAGACAAGAACTGCCATTGAGCAGTATAGGCAGAGAAGAAGTGAAGAACACCGGCTTTTTAGAAAGAAGAAAAAAGAGGAAGAACAGCGTGCGATGGAGGATATAGAGAGGTGCCACTCCAGGAAAGATGTTCGCAAGTTTTACCAAAGTGTAAAACGTCAATGCCAAGGATACAAGGCTCAACCAGAAACACGAAAATATCGTAGTTGAGACACAGTCGATGCTGACTGTTAAACGGCGATAATGAACAACATTCCGCTGTAAGGGAAAACGATTAAAACGATATTGGCAACGACAGCGAAAACTGCAAAACAGCCGACCTGAGTGAAGCGAAGATAACAACATCTTAGCTCAAGCTTTATATGGCTGCCGAAAATGACGGTCTTCGCGTTGAGCCTTATAAAGACGGCGGAAATGAATTGGTATGTAACATCCACCAACTCATAACCCAAATCTTGTCGGATAAAATTATGTCTGAAGAATAAAACCGCAGCATCGGTTGCCCGATCCACAACCACAGAGTCATAAGTCTCCTCAACATCGCCTACAAGATCCTATCTACCGTAATATGTGAACGTCTGGAACCGTTTAACAACAACCTGATCGGCACTTATCAATGTGGTTTTAGGCCAGGAAAGTCCACTACCGATCAAATCTGCACACGTCGGCGGATTCTGGAAAAAATCCAAGAAGTCCCAATCGATACCCACCACCTATTCATCGATTTCAAAGCCGCATACGATAGCATTTATAGAGACGATCTATACAGAGCCATGTCTAGTTTTGATGTACTGACCAAACTCGTCCATTTGTGTAGAATGACGATGGAGAATTCTCGCTGCTCCATCAGAGTCGGAAACGACCTCATCGACACATTCGATACCAAAAAAGGTTTCGGCAAGGCGATTCGCTGTCGTGTGACTTCTTAAATTTGATTCTTGAGAGGATTGCGCAAAACTCCAGAGCCAACACCAGAGGCACAATTTTCCATAAATAGGTACAACTACCGGCATGCGCCCACGATATTGACATCATTGGTAGGATCCAACGGGATGTCAAAGCCACGTTTGCTAGTATAGAGAAGGAAGCGGCAAAAATGAGTTTAGCAGTAAATGAGGGCAAGACGAAGTATATGCTTTAACGCGAAAGGACACACAACATCCACGAATTGGACAGAACGTCACCATTGACAGATATAACTTTGAGGTAGTATGGTACTTTGTTTACCTCTGCTCCGCTTTTAACTCTGACAACAACAGCTCGTCAGAAATTAAGCGAAGAATTACTCTTGCTAAGAAAGCGATTCTGTAGTAAGGCCCTCACTCGAACAACTAAGGAGATCCTATATAAGACCCTGAGCATCCCAGTCCTGCTCTATGGCGCTGAAGCATGGCCCATATCAATAGCGCATGAAGAAATCCTGGGTTGAATCGAGAGGAAAACTCTTCGAAAAATCTTTGGTTCCGTTTGCCTTGACGGGATATGGAGACGAAGATTCAACCAAGAACCTGCTATACAGCGACATGCCATTGGTCAAAAAACTCCGCATTGTCGACTATACAGAAACACAGATATTTGATGAAAAATCAGACATTTAGGGACCTGTAAGCTATTTTGTCTTCCACTAGTTAAATATTTGTATACCGTCAGCAATATTGATTTAAAAAAAAATTTTAACAATTCATATAAAAAGGATCAAGTGGAAATCTGAAAGCAATTGAAAAAAAAAATGAAAAACCTCATTTCCATCTAACACGATCTTATCCGCTGAGCAGGTTTGTTGCAAATGGTCAAAGTGTTACTATGCAATCATCATGGTACTGGTTGGGTTACTGCAACGACCTTCACATTTCAAACGTCTTCATCTCTGGTTTTTATTTGAAGTCGCTATTGCTTTGGATGTTGTTGTTGTTTTCGATACCAACTGCCATATTGGATTTGCAGTAATTACAATAATCCACGGTGCATTTGCGCGTGGATTTAAACCTGCATGGTAACCTGTGAATGTTGTATGATGCATGATATTGAAGATCCGACCTAGACAGCTAACAAATGTCTTTGGTAACACACTTGCTGGTTTTTTTTTTGGTATGTGTTATGCTTGTCCGTCATTAATATCTATACATCGACATCATCATCCTAATCATCATTTGATGCTGCAGCATCAGCATCACTACCAACATCTTCCAACGAACTAACGACGACGGGGCTTCCGAACAATCAATTTTACCACGCTTTGACGAATTGGTTTTCGTTTTTTTTTATTGCCAGCTAATCTCATGATTCCTGTTATGGTGCCATTATGAGTGCGGCATGCCATGTGATTAACAAATATTTGATTAGTCATTAATCATTTTGTAACGGAAATATTTTAGTGGCGCCAAGATCAAATGGATTCGGAGTCACTGATTCACAGCTGAATTAACTGAGAAGGTGTTAATTAACGATGATCTCGGATGACATTTCGAATTATTCATAAGCCTAGGTTTTATTTACTTTTTTTTGGTTAGGTATGACCAAACAGATCTGGTAGATCAATGGAGGATATGTTTGCATTAAGTCGTATTTATGTGGAACATTTTTCAATCGTACACAATGTATACTTCAAAACTTGTGTTTATAACTTTTTAAGCGTATCGAATAAAACACTCAGATTTCCATCGAATATACAAAATTTTTATTGTTATCGATAAATAGGCCGTCGACATTCACGTTTTAAAGACAACTTCATGCAAATGTTGTCCGCGGCTCCGTTTCAAATGGTTCATTCGAAAGGTCCAATTTTGCGTCACTTTTTCGAGCATTTCGGACAGTATTCCACGAATTACGCGTGTAATGTGATCTTGTAAGGCTTTAATCGTATTCGGCTTGTCCACATAGACTAACGAGTTAACATAACCCCACAAGAAGAAATAATCAAGAGGCGTTAAATCGCATGATCTTGGCGGCCAACTCAGAGGGCCATTTTAAGAGATAGGCTGCTCACCAAATTCATCCTTCAAAATTTCCATTGTTTCACGAGCTGTGTGGCATGTGGCACCGTCTTGATAAAACCACATGTCAACCAAGTTCAACTCAGCCAACTGGGACAAAAACAAGTCACGTACCATGGCTCGATATTGGTAACGCTTCTTGCACGGTCGTCTTTGAAGAAAATGGACCGATGGTGCCACCAGCCCATAAACCACACAAAACTATCGATTTTTCGGGATGCATCGATAATTCTTGTATTGCATGTGGCTGTTCATCACTCCAGATGTGACAGTTTTGCTGATTTACGTATCCGTTGAGCCAGAAATAAGAGTCATCGCCGAACACAACGGATTTTTATGGAGGCTAAAAAAAAAACACAAATTTTTGGCGCAACAGGCTCCAGGGCATACCTTTCTCACAACCAATCATGAGTGCGTGTGTACTTCTTGCATGATGGCGGGACGATGGCGAAGTTGAGATAAACTTTTCTTGATATTTGATACTACCCGGCTGATTTATCAAATCATCCCGAGAGAAGGCTGGGAATCGAATCCAACTCTTCTGCGCGGCATATTTGAGAACGGCGACGAATTGATATTTCACGATCTTCATTAACAATGGACGCTACGACAGCAGTTTTCTCTTCGGTACGCACTGTATGCATGCAAATCGATGATTTAATGGCCAACAAAGTAAATTTTGTGCGAAATTTGGTGATAAAAGCACGAATTGTTGCTTCACCAGATCGGTTATGACGATCATAATATGATCGTAACAAACGGTTCACATTTTTCACAGAGCACGAATTTTGATAAAAAAATTCAATAATTTGCAATGGTTGCCCGTTTGTAAGTCTTTCCATGATTAAATGGCAGAGTATACTGAAAACCTTTCACTTTGGCAGGTACGTTTGGACGCCATTACTAACCATTGCCAGGATATGGAAAAAACATAACTTTTAAAAAAATCACCCGTATATCTGCCCTAGCAAGGTATCCGTCGGAGCGGATAATTTTCCGCATACATCGTCGGAAGTTCAAATTCCTTTCTAGTTAGTGAATAAATTCCTCTAAGAATTTGTGACTGGTGAAATCGGAACAAGAATTGCACTTAGCTGTCATTGCACGAGAAGTGCACCTAAGCGCACTTCAACGCTATTCACCCGGGTGCATTACAAAATGTCGGAAAAATATTCCGAACCGTTTTTCGGAAGATTACGTCGAAGCTAAAATCCTCTGAATCGTTAAAAATCGGAGAATTTTCCGCTCCCACGGATACCTCGCTAGGGCTGTTATAAGAACATTTATTTCTACTTTTAACACATCAAACAAAGCAACGATGAACTGGGAGCAGATTCGGATATGCAAATAGAGGCGGAGATGCATCTACATATCCAAAGTGGGAATATTACGTTGGAAGAAACTGACATTGAATCTGAACCACATGATGATAAGGGATATCTCCCTAATTACAATGAAAAACAATTCAAATAAACAGGATCGGTCGATCTTTAATTATCTGTAAAAAGCAAAGAGGCGCCATTGCAATTTTGTTTAAATGGATGATTTCATGACCTTCATAATAGAGGAATCGAATAAAAAGTTCTTCAGGATGATGAATACAAGCTGGAACAGTTCATCGGGATGGTAATATTGAAATCTTATTATCAACTATCATTGTGAAGGTATTACTGGAATAAGACTGTAGGGCAACCATTTATTTTCGAACAGATGACATGAATGCAAGTTCATTCATTTGAATGACAAACCATTTGGAGCGGAAGGACATGTTAAACTCTTCAAAGTAGGATCACTTTTGGAGAAAATCTACCCAAGCGAGGAATCTGTCGGAGGTTAGTAGTATAAATCCATTTTTCCTCCACTAGCTGTGGAAGTATATAACAAATAATTAAATGGGTGATACTTATTTACTTAAGTGACGCTACAGTCCGGAATGAAACAGGGCCTCAACCAGCATGCCTCTCCAACTAGCCTGGTCCTTAGCTAATTGCTTCCAGTTGCGCACTCCAAGATGGTTGAGGTCGGTTTCGCACTTAAGGCGAGATCTTCCTCTACTGCGTCCGACGTCTGTCTTGGAATCGAAGAATCTGCGAGCTGGAGTATTGGTGTCCATTCGTTCTACAAGTCCTAGGCATTTTTAACGTCCAATTTTTTTTTTTGACCAGGGGTGTATCGCTGTACAGCTGAATCTTTGAATCTTTGACGCAAACGGGACCGAAGATTATTCGAAGAATTTTCCTCTCGAATTTGCCAACGATTTTTTCATTCGCTTTTGAGTCGGTCCATGCTTCAGCGCCGTGGAGCAGGACTGGGATGAGCCGGGTCTTATATAGGATCTCCTTAGTAGTTCGAGTGAGGGCTTTACTTTTTCTTGGCCCCATTTACTGCTAAACCCTTTTTGCGGTTACATTCTCTATTATAGCATACGCGGCTACGATATGCCGTGGAGTCCGATGTATGATGTCAATATCGTCGGCGAATGCTAGTATTTGCCCCGAATTATGGAAGACTGTGCCTTTGGTATTTGCTCGCGAGTTTTGCAAAATCTTCTCAAGACTGAGGTTGAAGAAGTCAGGGCTTCGCCTTGCATAAATTCTTTTTTGGTATCGAATGTGTCCATGAGCTCGTTTCCAACCATAACCACACAACCAGAATTCTCCATTGTCGTACCGCACAGACCGACGAGTTTGGGTGGTATACCAAATCTAGAAATGGCTCTGTAAATGTAGTATGCGGCTTTATGCTGATGAATATGGGTATCGATTTGAACTACTTGGGATTTTTTCCACATTTGCCAAAGTGTGCAAATCTAACAGTAGTGGACTTTCCTGGCCTTAAACCACACTGATAAGAGCCGATCAGGTTGTTAGTAAACGGATAGGATCTTGTATTCAATGTTGAGGAGACTAAGTGGGTGCAATTCAGAGGGTGTGTTTTTTTGTCGATCGAGCAAACTTTCATCCCACCAAATTTTGCTTATGAGTTGATCAATGTTACTTACCAAATCACCTCAAGGGCTTCAATTCCAGAAGCATTGTTAAGCTTAAGTTAGGTTGGGTAAGATGAGCTGTGAGTCGTCAAACTCACGTAGGCCTACATTGGCCCTTAGCGATACCCTTTGTAAAGAGAAAAGTTATTGCCAAGAATTTGTAAACGATGGTAAGTGTGATACTTATGTTGTGATCTGCGTCGTTGTTAAGTCCGTTCAAGAAAATGTTTGCTCCATCCCGATTTGCGGCAGAAACGGACGATCTGCGCTATAGGTTTCGTTGCTAACTCCGTCAGGTCCTCGTAGGAGAACCTACCAAGGAGTTTGTTGTGGCTGTTTAAGATCCTCGACTTCTGGTTCGCTGCATTTCCTGCATAGTTAGTGAGAGTTAGCTAGTCCGATTCTATGGGAGTGCTTACCCAACAGTATAGAGGTTGCACTGCTCACTTCACTTAGGTCGGGTGGTTTACGCTGTCGTGGCCAATATTCAATTGTTCGTTCCATCTCACAGCGAAGTATTGTTCGTTATCGCCGTTTACCAGTCTTTAGAAATGGTTCCCGCATATACTCGGCAATGACTGTGTCTCTACTACGATATTTCGTTGTTCATCTCGAAAGTATTCTGTTCGTGCCTTGTGTCCCTGGATTTGACGTTTTTCACTATGGTACAACTTGCAAACATCATTCCTTGACTGGCACCTCTCTATATCCTCCAAAGCGCACTTTTCTTGGTTTTTTTTTCTTTTTTCCAAAATCCCTGCTTCTTTCCATATAGGGAACAACGGCAGCTCTAGTCTGTACCTACAGCTTAGCTCTTTAAGCTTTGTTGGAGCATCTGTCGGCTTTCTTCATCAAACCACGGGTTTTTTGCTGGTGGTATGGTCCCAGCCTGGACATTTGTCTCATGCCGACTCTAAGCGACTAAGTTGCAATAAACTTTTCTTGGTAACTGATACTACTCTGATGATTTGTCAGATCGTCACCAGAGGAGGGCCAGTGAAAGATCATGTGGGTATTGTTACGGCTTGGAATCGAACCTAGATCATGAATAGTATGGACATGGAATGACTAGTATGGGCCCATGAAGTTGAAAAGTAGCTTGAAGCTGATGCTGATCACTAACCTCGGTTAGTAGTGGTGCTGAGTAACTTAGAGAATATGGACTGGGTTTTAAGGGATACATAAAGATGGTCGTTCGGAGCTTAACCAGAGGTTATATACTGCTACCACTAGAGTCGGGAATTTTTAAGTTATGTAGCCCTCGGATTACATAGCTTAGCCTGATTAAGGGTCTGACCCCCTTGAGTGAAAGACTTTGGAATAAAAAGGGTGTTAGATGGGACTCGGTCTTAAGATAAGATGATGTTCATCGCTTATACACGATCTTAAAACTTGAACCAAGGTGTCATGCATTGGGATGTTGAAACAACATTTTTCTATGGTTCTGTGGATAGGCCAACCGGGAAACAAGAGCTGTAATGGCTAAGTTTTCACGTCAGCTATACTTTATGTTACCTGGTTGCATGGTGTTATTCGGGAGGTTAAGAGATACTCGTTCTGCAAATGACTTGGCGGTCTTTCCCTCTTTCGATGTTCCATTTTTTTTACAGTATTTCTGATGTATTGTGGAGTGATGAATTCTAACCTGTACGAGTCTTTGTTAGCCCCTTGGAATGTTCGAACATCCAAAATACTGGACGCGTGGCTGTTGTGTCGAGTCCGCCATGTCCCCTTATGGATATCGAGGTGAGGAAACATGTGCTGACTAAAGTGGCATCTCGTTTCTCAGCGAAATGAATTAGCCTGTATAGGCTGTGTTTTCCGACCATACTGTCAGAAATGTCTTCTCTTACTAACTTTGCATTTAAATATCCCAGCTGGGTTTTTACATCTTACTTTGTCTTATGTAGTCGCTCAAAAGTTTTGTTTGGCGATGGTAGAAACAGTCTTTTGCAGTGTCCTGTCTTTCCTCAGTCTGAGTGTGAGCGCACATAATGCTAATGTCACCAAATTCGGCCTTGATGCGGATTATTATAGTGCGTTCGCTGATGTCTTGAATGCATAGAACGCCTTTAAACACTCGCTGTTTCTGATCACTATAACACGCTCCGTAAAATCTCACCATTTGTCAGTTTTTGTTTTATATTCCAGGTGCAGCAGATACAAACGCCATTGTCCTTTTTTAGCGTGGTCGCCAACGATAAAAATCATTCCTTTCCGAGGCTCTTGGTTGCTTCGTAACAACGATTTTTCAGTGAGTTATCCAAAGCATAACCTCCAACCTGGATGACTAGGCCCATGTAATTACCTGAGGACAGCAGGCCGGGAAGTCTGTGCCAGTCATTCAAATATCCATCCGAATAGTCGCTGTTTGATGATCACTAAATACGCTCCGTAGAATCTCACCATTTGTCAGTTTTTGTTTTATATTCCAGGTGCAGAAGATATAAACGCCGTTGTCCTTTTTTTTAGCATGGTAGCCAACGATAAAAATCATTCCTTTCCGAGGCTCTTGGTTGCTTCGTAATAACGATTTTAAAGGGAGTTAGCCAAAGCACAACCTCCAACCTGGAGGACTAGGCCCATGTATCTACCTGAGGACAGCAGGCCGGGTAGTCTGTGCCAGTCATTCTGGCCAGGCTTTTTATAGTGTTGCTATCTTATCGTCTTGTTACCAACACTCGCACTAATAAGTTTAGCAAGTCAAATCCGGTTGGGTGAGACCAGTATTCGATGGTTACCACTTGGAGCTAAGATAAGCACAATTGATGTGTAGTCTAAGTTACAACATCTGAGCATTGCTAGATTAACGCTGATCAGAGTTTATCCTCGTTCTACAACAGCCAACCATTATTTAACAAAATTTACTAAGAAACTCATTTCAGGCGTGTTTTCATGCGGTAGATTTTCAAGAAAATCTGTTTGATTGCCGCTTAGACTGTCTCCACGCATTCTATCCTTTACCCGATTTGTTGATTCTCGCAGTCTGTAAGAGATCGTCTTTCCTCCCTCCCATGAAAATCCAATTTATTGTCCACCATAGCAAAAAGCCATTAAATGTAAGATTTACCACAACCATGTCCCAATGAATTAAAAAAAAACTCACTTAACTAAACAATGAGTACGATGAAATAAATTTCCTTTTGACATTTCTGCAGATTCACTCATTCATTTAATTACACTTAACAAATAAAACTACGCCTTCAGATTTCCGGTCTACACGCTGACACTACTCCATTTTCAATGGCGGTAACAACGCAAATATTCCTATCATGGCGTTATCAAAATTAGTAGTCTCCCACAGAGACCAAAATTTATGACAAGCCACTCCCATATTTGCAAATTTATACATAAAAAAAAATTCAATTTTGGTATAGAAATGTCAAAATGGGAATATGTTTCCCAAAACGTTCAGTTAATTTGATTTTAAATTAAATTTATGCGGCTTTTCAAAGACGTCAACAATAAAACAGAACATGATTATCGCTTTTGTTTATTTTAAATGAAATTAGCATAAAACATGAAAACGCGACAGGTGCTGTTATGATTTAACATAATGGAATATTATTTATTGGGAGACAGTTTAACACCTCTCCTGCGTTCATTTTTACCAAAGATGGCGTTTTGACATCTCGCATGTTCTCCTATGTCTTGTACAACTAGGAACATATTTTCTGAAGAAGTGGTATAATACGTCATTTAAATTAGTTTTTGTTTTTAAAAATGAAATCGTGTTTGGTGTGATAATTCTAGACGAGACTGTGGGAATGACAAACGATATTTTTCGGTAAAATTTGGAAAAATAGAACTTTATGCCTGATCGTCAATAAGGTCTATATCTTCAATATCGTCAATATATCTTAAATTACAGTTATTAAAAAAATGTGTATTGCGATAAAATCATCGAACAATCATTGTGTAAGGAACCTTCCTTGCGATAGCATTCGCAGATCTGTTTTTTATAATTTTAAATTTTTTGAGGTTCCTACCCTGAATTAAAAAAAAAAACGTTTGCTTCCATTTTGGAGTCAATTTTTAATTTTGAACTCCTACAGGAATTTTGTTATATCATTCCAAGCAATACGGTGCCAATATACGCCCTAACTGTGCTATTGCATCTCTTGTAGCTCTACCTGCACATTAAAGATACCGCTTTATCCAGCTCAGTAAGACTTAAGGAGTCAGGATTCTGGAATGCAAGGTCATATGGTCACAGTAATATCCTGGACTCGTTACCAAACGGCGTGGTCACGTTTCGAACAGACTACATAACACATATACTAAGGTTCAAGAAAGGCTTCCACCTAAGTTTTCATACCAGAGCTCAGTGGAAGAGAAACGAGCAGCGAGAATTCTCCATCGTCATCCTACACAAACGGACGAGTTTGTCGTATGCGGCTTTGAAATCGATGAATAGGTGGTGGGTATCGATTTGGAATTCTTGGGTTTTTTTTCCAGGATCTGCCGAAGTGTAAACATTTGATTGGTTGTGGACTTTCCTGGCCTAAAACCACAGTGATCCGGTTGTTGGTAAACGGTTTCAGGTGTTCACATATTACGGCAGATAGGATCTTGTAGGCTATGTTGAGGAGACTTATGCCCCTGTATTTGGAGCAGTTCAGATGGTCTCCTTTTTTCGAGCAAAAAATGCTGAGGTTCTCCTCTGGAGGCATTCTTTCTACTGACCTTGGCTTATGAGGTTGTGGATGTTATTTACCAAGTCATCTCCGCCGGCTTTATGAAGCTCAGTGGGTAGGCCGTCATTTCCTGCAGCCTTAATAAGCTTGAGTTTAGATATTGCTATATCTCGCTGTCGTTGCCAATATTGGTTAGTTCGTTCCACCTGACAGTGGAATGTTGTTCATCATCGCCGCTTTACAGTCTGCAGAAGTGGTTCTTCCATATTCCCAGCATCGACTGTGTCTCAACTACGATATTTCCTTGTTCATCTCGACAGGATTCTGTTTGAGTCTTGTATCCTCGGCTTTGACGTTTTACACATTGCTAAAACTTGCGAACATCGTTCCTGGAGTGTCGACTCTCTATATCCTCTATAGCGCGCCATTCTTGCTCTTTTTTCTTCTTTCTGAAAAGCTGGTGCTCTACCCTTCTTCTCTGCCTATAGAGCTCAATGGCAGCATGCGTCTTCAGCTGCAGCTTAGCCTTGTAGGCCTCGTTCTTGGCTGCGTACATCTGTCGACATTCCTCATCAAACCAGGGGTTTCTTTCTGGTGGGCGCGAGAAACCTAGCACATCAGTTGCTGCTGATGTAATGGCTTGTTGGCATCGTTGTCATGTTTCTTCGATATTCGATGCTGGTGGTATGGTGTTAATCGAGAGGTTAAGGGATACGCGTTGCGCGAAGGTCTTGGCGGTCTCTTTCGATTGCAGCATTTCTTGATTGTTGTGGCGTGGTGGATATCCGCCACGGTAGTGATTCGCACCAAGGTAGTGGTCCGAGTCAATGTTAGCTCCTCGGAATGTTCGGACATCTAAAATACTGGATGGGTGTCTCTTGTCTATCGCAATATGATCAATTTGGTTGACCGATGGTTGACCTGGGGACCGTCATGTCCCCTTATGGATATCGAGGAAAGAAAACCGTGTTCTCGTGTTCGTAGTCAAATCAAGTCCTTCACCAGACGTGTTGTCGTGTAGGCTATGTTTTCCGACAATACGGCTAAAGATGTCTTCTCTGCCTATCCTTGCGTTAAAATCTCCCTGCACGATTTTAACATCGTACTTCAGTATTCGCTCATAGGTTTTGTCAAGGAGCTCATAGAAGCAATCCTTAGCTATATCATATTTTTCCTTCGTTGGGGCGTGAGCGCATATTAGGCTTATGTTGACAATTTTGGCCTTGATACGGATTGTAACAATGCGTTTGCTAGTGTCTTGGTAACATAAGACTTTTTGCATAGCAAGAACAGCATCCGATAAGTCGTTGTTTTTTCTCAATGTAACACGGCTCATGCTAGATGTCACAGTTTTTCATCCTCTTTTTGCCTAGCCCATCCCATCGTATTTCCTGGATGGCAGTAATGTCTGCTTTGAAGCAGTTTAGGGCTTCTGCTAGTTGTTCGCTTGCACCTCTCCTGTTTAATGTTCTCACATTCCAGGTGCAGATACGAACGTCGTTGTCCTCTTTTCTTTTAGCAGGGTCGTCAACAACAAAATCAGCCATTTCCGAGGTTATTGGTTGCTTCGTAATAAATCTTTTTTTCCATATTTGGGTAGTTAACCCAAAGCAGAATCCTTAACCTGGAGGGCCAGTTTCAATTTATTAGATACCCCTAGGACACGGGGCCTATATGTGAACGCCTGAAACCGTTTACCAACACCCTGATCGGCCCTTATCAGTGTGGTTGTAGGCCATACAAGTCCACAACCGATCAAATCTTCACACTTTGGCAGATCCTGGAAAAAACCCAAGAAGTCAAAATAGATACCCACCACCTATTCATCGATTTCAAAGCCGCATATCCGTTTGTGTTGGATGACGATGGAGAATTCTCGCTGCTCGATTTGAGAGGAAAATTCTTCGAAAAATCTTCGGTCCCGTTTGCGTTGACGGGCTATGGAGACGAAGATTCAACCAAGAACTATACGAGCTGTACAGCGACATGCTGCTGGTCAAAAAACTCCGCATTGGACGTTTAAGATGGCTAGGATATGTAGAACGAATGGACACCAATACTCCGGCTCGCAGAGTCTTCGATTCCCAGCCAGACATGGGACGCAGTAGATTAAGTCCTCTCCTTAAGTGGCGCGCATGAGTAGAAACCGATTTCAACCAACTTGGAGTGCGCAACTGGAGGCAGTTAGCTAAGGACCGGGCCAATTTAAGAGGCATGTTGGTTGAGTCCCAGGTTCATTCCGAACTGTAGCGCCACTTAAGTAAGTATGTAAGGACACGGGGCCATTAGTATCCACTACGGGATTGAGCGCTGCCGTTGGCCTTTCAGTTCATCCGCCATCATCTCCGTTTAAGAGGCCTGACTAACCCTTGAAATCCCTAGACAACCTGTTGTCCGAATTTGTCGAAGCAGCTTGTCTAGGTTCGCTTGGGATAGCAGGCCGGGTATTCATTCCGTGCCATTCTGACCTGGCTGTTCATAGTGTTACTGTTTTTCGTCGTGTTATCAATACTCGCGCTTATCGTTTAGCAAGTCAAATCCGGATGAAACTAGTACCCGATGGTTGTCAGTTGGATGTTGAAAATATGCAATTAATGTGTAGTCAGAGTTACAATCACTGGCCATTGCCAAGTTAAAGCCAATCAGAGTCTTCCCCCGTTCGACAATACCCAACCATTCATCAATGCGCCGTTTGGTATATAAGGAACGAAGATCTACGCATAGATCTGGGTATTCCCCGCGGTTAAAGATGAAACGAAAAAAATTGAAAACATAAAAAAAACTTTTATTAGGACACGTTAACACAACTGTCCTCCAAATTCTTGACGAAATATTTTTTACCAATCAAAAATGATTTGACATTCTCTCTGAATTGGATTACTCCAGCTTGGAAATTTCGCTAGAGCAGTGTTTGCCAGAAATGTAATTTACGGAAATTTGATTTAATTTTTTAATTTAAGTGAATTATCTGAATTTCTTAAGATACCAAAGCATAAAAAATACATAACTTCTGCCAACCGCCCAAAATAACATTTGCCAAGACATCACTACGAATGGTCGTTAATAAAACAAATTTTCTTCGATATCAATGCGCAACCAACTTAAGATCCAATTAAATAGCCAAACAAGAATTTCAGTGACAAAAATCTCACGGAAGATACGATATCCAATTACCAATCGTGTAGTGCCATTAACAGCCACAACCATCAAAGTTGAACTTTATAAGTTATGATCTTCATAAAAATACCTTGTCACCTCGATAGTAAAAAAAATGACTGCGAGGTTTAATAGACCATCATCCTCATAATGATTATTTTATGCCAGTTGCCTGAAATTGACCACCAAAATTTGAAAATGTGCTTGTGATCTTAGTCTGTGAAAAGTCACTCAAACTAAACGTGTTCCATTAAAAGAATAAATTTCCATGATGAAAGCGCTCTAATTAGATTCACTCAG
Organism: Rhingia rostrata; assembly: GCA_949824845.1. NCBI lineage: Eukaryota > Metazoa > Arthropoda > Insecta > Diptera > Syrphidae > Rhingia > Rhingia rostrata. The sequence goes on along the minus strand of OX463758.1, from coordinate 75,208,140 downwards.
TTCAACCTATTCATTCATTTGGTTAAATTTGGCGGACATGGTTTTCGTGTATCTAGATAAAATATAAATCTTGGCAATGAGCAAAGTATACCATCAGTTCTACGTTTAACCTCAATCAGCTAAGATGACCAAATTGGTAAGGATTAAGTTTGATCGGTCTTAAACGGACTAAAGACATTTTTTTCTTCTCTCGTTTAAGTGTTTTATTCTTGCCACCGTTGTGTTGGTTATTGCCTCAATCGAAGCTCAAAGTATATCAAGTCCTTTTGGGTCATATTCACCTTTCGAAACATACCGTCTGAGAAATAATGGATTCTTTAATAGAAACACATATGACAGGAACTACCAGCAAAACTACTTCCGTCGTGCATACCAAATTCCAGTGAACACCGCTATTCCACCACAATACGCAAGGATTATCAGTCACAACCATGTGGCCCGACCATATGGTGTCTACGAGTATGTCTACGAGACTGAAAATGGTATCCGCGGCCAAGAACGTGGTTTCCCAAAACAAGTGCGAATCAACGAGGCCGCTGAGAACGTAGAAGGTTCCTACACCTATACATCACCCGAAGGACTTCAAGTTCTCGTCGACTACACCGCCGATGAAAATGGTTTCCATCCACAACTCTCATGTAAGTACAGCGACATCTTTTGTTGAAAGAGTGTAACAGTGTTTTGTTTGTATCTCAATAGATGCCGGTGTTGGTGCCAACAGATTCATCAACAGTCCTGCACCAGCTTCAACATTTATCCGTAAGCAATAAATGATGCAACACCAGGAAATATAGCAATAGATACTTTAACTACCTTTATACTCAAATTCTAGTATTAGATGTGAATTTAAATTCAAAATACAAATATACATTCGAAAACATAATTCTAGCGGTTGACTTTTTTTTTGGATCAGATTTCAATTCTAAGAAAGATCTCATGAAATGTGATCTTGTATCTGCATTTTGATTGAATTTCATACGCATACATATGATTATCATAGAAATCAGTTGATTAGTATTTTGTGATGAACTCGATATCAGGAAACCACAAATGCGTTATTTGGGAATTTCAATCAAGCAGGTATGGGTCTATTTTTGGTGACTGTGGGGGGGCTCATTAGCATATGGATGGATTCATTAGCATACACTAATCGAATATCAACTTAACAACTTAAAATCCGATCAGTTTAAGCAACGATAATGATGTTTCATTTGACAGGTTATATGGTTTTTTCGATCAGTGATTCAGAGATACAATCTTCAGATGTGTTCGGACACACGACGTTAATTATTTTATTTGGCGTTTGTTTTTATCCGTGATGCGATCGGTGGCTACTTTCAAAATTTATTGAATATAATTATGGTTAAGGCATACGGGTAGTCTTTGTGAACGAGTAGTTCTTTGAACTTATCTGGGGCAGTAAATCAGCTGCAAAATGCGTCATTAGTAGTCATAGTAGTTTGTGTTTGTTATAGGAAGACATTTTTTTTTTATTTGTGTGTACTCAAAGTATATACTTTTGGATTCTAGTGCTATTTTCGAGCAAGGACATAACAATTTAGAATGTCATTAACACACAAATTAATTGAGATATCAGAATAAAATTTATTCCACATCTAGCAGGCTTTAGTTTAATTATTAGAGCCGATATCGGGGATTGGAATTTTTTTGTTAGTAAGGTGAGAATCGCAAAAGACAATATGGATGTAGCCCATTACCATAGCAGTGTGGGAATATAACACCACGATCTCGGTAAGATCAAAAGGCTAGGCCTTCCTAGCACTTGGTTGACAAATAAGACCTACCAATGTTAAACCCGATCAACTTTTCTAAAATCATTTGTTTGAGTTATTTTTTGTATATGAAAAATATTTAATGGAAATTATTAATGAAATATGACATCAGAAAAATATCCACCATTTTATCCGAAACGAACAGTTTTGCACTCAGTAGGAACACATTAGAACGAACAAAGCTAAAAAAAAACCCCACTTAGGATGGACAAAGTAAACAACCTATTTGAGCTACTGCGACATATTCCGGCCACGGCTCGGTCAGGCCCATTAAACAGAGATAGTGGCGGAAGAGAGACAAAAGGCAGCGCTCAATTCCGTAATGGATAAAATGGCCCAGTGTCCTAGAGGTATTTCAAAAATTGAAACTGGCTCTCCATGTTAAGGGGTTGTGCTTTGGGTTAACTACCTACACATGGAAAACAAATTGTGTTACGAAGCAACCAATAGCCTCGGAATGGACTGACTTTATTGTTGACGTTCGTATCTGCACCTGGAATGTGAGGACATTAAACAGAAGAGGTGCAGCCGAAACTAAAGGAAGCCCTAAGCTGCTATTATGCAGACATTGCTGCCATCCAGAAAACACAATGGGCCGGACAAAAAGAAGATGAAGAACTGTGAAATCTTGTACGGAACGTGTCATAGTGGGCAGAAACAAGGACTATTCCAACGTGGATTTCTTGTAATTGCCAGAATTAGGTAAGAAGTCTTTGGCTGTCATGCCATTGGTGAACAAATGGTAACAATACGCATGAAGGCCATATTCGCCTACTTAAGCCTCATAAGCGCTCACGCTGTGAAGCAGGAAAATGTTAAATTAAAAGTCTGCTTTTACAAGCTTTCGGACAAATGAGCTCCTCTAAATATGTGCGACTACCAAAGTACGATGTTGAAATCGTGGTGGGAGATTTTAACTCAAAGGAAGGAGAGAAGACATCTTTATCAGTATTGTAGGATAATACAGCCTTCATATCATCTGGCACCGAACTTAGGTTAACTGACTGCGCTTCGGAACGAAATGGCAACGAATGGTCAACCAAATTGATCACATCCTTGCGATAGACAAGAGACACGCAGCCAGTATTTTGCTGATAGACAAAACACAGCCGGTGAGCATCTTGTCTATCTGAGGGGTTACAATCTAAAATCGACTCCGACCATTACCTTGAAGACAAGTTGCAGCCAAGGGAAGAGTGCGGATTTCCACCAGGAGACAACAAATCAGAAATATTGTGAAGAATTAAATGTCAAAAGACTGCAATCCCAAGGGACCGCCCAATCCACTGCGGAACACGTACCCTTGAAGCTCTCAATTGACAACAAGTCTTTAGATCAGCCGCAACTGATGAATTATGCCGACAGATGCTTATAGCCAAGAACGAGGCCTACAAGGCTCAGCTGCAGGTAAAGTTGAGAGCTGGCATGGAGCTCTCTAGGCAAAGAAGGAGGGAAGAGCACCGTCTTGTCAAAAAGAAAAAAAAAGGGCAAGAAAAACGCGCGATCGAGGATATAGAGAGGTGCCACTCCAGGAACGATGTTCACAAGCTTTACCAAAGTGTCATCGTCAAAGCCAAGGATACAAGAGTCGAACAGAATCCTGTCGTGATGAACAAGGAGATATTGCAGTTGAGACACAGTCGTTGATAAGGAAGAACCACTTGTGCAGATTGTTAAACAGCGATGACGTACAACATTACGCTGTCAGGCACAACAATTCAATATTGGCAGCGACAGCGAAAACTGCCAACCACCTGACATGAGTCAAGTAAGGATAGCAATATCTAAACTCAAGCTTAATAAGGCTGCCGGAAATGACGGCCTTCTCCCCGAGCTTTATAATGCCGGCAGAGGCGTCTGACCATGCCTTAAGAATGGAACCTAAGCATCGTTTGCCCAATCCACAAAAACTAAACGCCAACTATAGAGGAATAAGTCTCCTCAACATCGCCTTCAATATCCTATCTGCCGTAATATGTGGACGGCTGAAACCATTTACCAGAAAACTGATTGGCCCTTATCAGCTCGGATTTAGGCTAGTAAAGGCCACAACTACCCAAACTCTTCCGTTTGTGTTGGATGACGGTATAGAATTTTTGCTGCTCCAACAGGGTCAGAAATGACAGAAATGACATTCGATACCAAAAAAGGATTTAGGCAAGGCGATGCTCTGTCCTATCACTTCTTTTAGTTGTTTCTGGAGAGCCAACACAAGATCCAACACCAGAGTCACAATCTTCCATAAATTAGTGCAACTACTAGCATACGCCAACGATATTGAGATCATTTGTCTTTGACAACATGATGTCATTGCCACGTTTGCAAGCATACAGAATGAAGCTGCAAAAGTGGGTTGAGCTGCAAAGACATACAATATACAGTCAAGGCGAAATGATCGACGAAGTGCACAGATCCTCAACATTGAAAGATATAACTTTGACGTACCACGGTACTTTGTCTACTACGGCTTCGCTTTCAACTCTGATAACAACATCTCTTCAGAAATTAAATGAAGAATTACACTTTCAAACCTCTGCTTCTATAAAGCCGTCACTCGAACTACGAAGAAGATCATATGCTAGACCCTGTTCATCCCAGTCCTGCTCTACGGCGCTGAAGCATGGACCGTATCACAGGTTTATTAAGAACTCCTTGGTCGATTCGAGAGAAAAATTCTGTTATTCCGTTTGCGTTGACGGGCTATGGAAAATAAGATTCAACCAAGAACTATACGAGCTGTACAGCGACATGCCCCTGGTCAAAAAAACTCTGCATTGGACGTTTAAGATGGCTAGGACATGTAGAACGCTGAAATGCTATTCCAAAGTATGTCCAACTGAGTTATGTCAAATCAAACGTTGCTTTTTCCTCCTATAAACGTCAAACTGCTCTGTCGAACATATTTTAGAACAAAAACAAACAATTTTGTTACAGAGTTACGTTTGTTGCACACCTGGCTCTTGCCAGATTCCTCGTATTCCTGCGATAATATCCACATTTGCTGGAATGTTCCTACATATTCTGAATAGAACCACCGATCCAAGTGCCGAATCTTCTTTAAACACTGCCGTTAGCGGAAATCATCTTCAAGCGAGTGTTTAATTTTGCGCTATTTTGATGGTTTCTTTTAAGACTCTCAGGGAATCCTTGCAGCAGTGTGTCACCACCGATTACAACCACCGAGCCGAAGAGGGACAGCTTCACGTGCGTCGGCATCGCACATACCCACTATGGAGGCACGTTGACTAGTGCCCAGCAACTTGAACCGTTTGGAGCTGAACTGCTGATGGTATCTATTCGGGAACTCATCGATCGATCGTCTCGTCGAAGGGATTCTCCAACACCTGCATGTTCATTTCAAAATCCTAAAGCAAACTCTTTAGCATGCAGTGTCAGGACTGTGTCAGATTGTCTGGCAATTTTCGCAGTGTAAAGCGCGCATTATCTCTGTCCTTGACTACATCCTTCGCGGCGACAATTTTGTATACATGCCGGTGCCAAATCGATGCCTCCAAAATAAAGACGAAATTGGAAACATCTGTTGTATTCATTCGTATTTTTTGTTGAATTCATTTATTGTAATTTTAAGCCTGCAGAAAAGAAAACTTCTATATACACAGTTCCTTACATTAACATGTATCTGTAATTAAAATATTTTTATGTTAGGTAAGAGAACATTACAATCTGGACTAACTCTACCAATGTCCACGCCCTTTACCACGACCATCACCGCTGCGTCAAAAGCGTACACCGCCACCTCGTCCAAATCTACCGCCGGCGCCATCGCGGTGGCATTAATTTTGTCCGACAGTTTTACTGTGACCAAGTATATTATGGTAAAGCACATCCTCAATCTAAGCTTTACACACACAAACGTCATCACATAAAATAAATGTTGCAGGAATTTATCAACCCAATTGACAGTTTGTTTGACAGTTGGAATGCGTTTTTTTCTTGGTGGCAGCACTATTTTCAAATGTTGAATTTCGGTGCGGTGGAAATGTTTTATAAAATACTTTGAGGTTGCTGTTGTAATAAAATTCTCTATCGTGAATTTCACAATCTAAGCTTTCAAGACGAACATGACTTCCATATTTATATTTGAACACAACCGCATGCTTATTTACTGGTTTAAGTCTATGATAACACTCTTAATGCATTCTATGTGCCACCCTAAGTGTAGGCAGCGGTAAACAACTATTTTATGTTTTCCTACTTGAGTTGCAGCATATCCAGTAGGCTGATGTATAATTCAAGAGAGTTTAGCTCTAGAGTTTGCTATTTACCTACAACTTACCAATGGATTGGATTAATGAAGTTGAAATGAATGCTCCTACTTATAATATATCGGGTTTTTCAACAGGGACGCTACCAAAGTTGAGCGACAGTGACAGCAAACGACGCCATATTTCTTGCCGCTCTTTTGACATTTCTCTTCAGTAAAGTTCGCCATTTCATGATGGATAGATATACGATCCAACTTCGAGTCGAAATTATTAAAATTTACAACCGAAATTCGGAGTCAGTGGCCTCAACGTTAAGAGCGCTACGTCCAACTTATGGTCGTCATAATCTTCCTAGCAGATCAACAATTGAGCGTCTAGTGGAAAAATTTGAATCCACAGTACAAAATGTTCCCGTGCCAGTGAGACAAAGAAGTGCCCGTAGTGTCGAGAATATTGCTGCCACTGAGGCTTCAGTTGAAGAAAGCCCAAATGTGTCTCTCACACGTCGTTCTCAAGCGTTGGGCATTTCTGTGACGTCGTAGGTGCGAATTTCGCGAAAAGATCTTGGCCTACATCCTTACAAGATTAAATTGACGCAAGAACTGAAGCCACTTGACCACCAGAAGCGTCGTATGTTCGTGAATTGGGCTGAGCAACAACTTGAAAATGCTTCGGGTTTTCATCGAAAAATCATCTTTAGCGATGCGGCTCATTTCTGGCTGAATGGCTTCGTCAATAAACAAAATATTCGATATTGGTCAGGCAATCCACACGTACTCCATGAGTCATCATTGCATCCCGAAAAAAATAAGGTTTGGTGTGGTTTATGGGCCGGCGGCGTCATTGGGCCGTACTTCTTCCGTGATGATCAAGACCGGCACGTTACTGTGAATGGGAATCGCTACCGTTCAATGATAACCGAATATGTTTGGCCCTAATTGGATGATATGGACTTGGAGGATATGTGGTTCTAACAGGACGGCGCCACAAGCCACACAGCGAATGCCACAATCAATTTATTGGAAACCAAGTTTTCAGTACGTGTTATCTCATGAAATGGTCCAATCGCTTGGCCGCCTCGGTCGTTTGACGCCATTAGACTATTTCCTTTGGGGCTACGTCAAGTCTATGGTCTATGCCAACAAGCCAGCGACGATTGATGAACTTCGTATGAATATCGAAAGTGAAATTGCAGTAGTATCGGCCGATTTATGCTTGAAAACCGTCGAAAATTGGGTTCAGCGTCTGGACTTCTGCAAGCGTGCCCGTATGGGCCATGCAAAAGAAATCGAGTTCCATACATAATGGCATAGAACGTACTTTCATAGGAATAAAGAATTTCATTGATATCCAAAATCGTTTTTGTTTTATTTAAAAAAAAAACTTTGTAGCGCTCTTATTGAAAAACCCTTTGTTTACCAACAAAACCCAACTTATGGTCTATGTATCAGGCACCCAGTGATGAAGGCTGAGATTCGGAGTTGGTAGGCATCTGTAGGTGAAAACGCTTATGTTTGCATACAATTTCTAATAACCCAATGGAGCCAGTCACCTTAAAAAAATATGCCTGTGATATGTAACTGTTTGCAAGAACAGGAGAAAGGCTACAGCCAAAGGCATTTCTTGAAAGAATATGGAAAAGAGAAGAACATACCGAAAGGGAAACCGAAACTTTCCAACAACGTAGATCCTCCCGACAAGAGAAACATCTGTCAATCATACAAAATAGCCAAAGCATTGGAAGCTGGGTTCAAACTGTGAACGCAGGCTATACGAGACAGAAATAGCCATATACCCGCAGGGAGCATTTCTAGCAGCTGCAACATGGAGTACAGACGAAGTGAGTATAGACGATGGTGATGTCTTAGAAATGAACATCACCATACCATACGCAATGATAGAAGTACTAACTTACTTATCAGGCTTCCGACCCATGAAGAGTCTCTGCCTGAGACACTGCAGCCTCTGCGATCCCGGGCTCGTTGCTCCCAGTTGTCTAGACCAAGCGCTCTGCCAACCGCGATGGCTTGGTCTTTGAAACGGAGTTTCGGTCTCTCTTGCCTTCTCGAACCTGGAGGATACGATTTTAAGACCCTCTTAGCTGGTGCATTATTGTCCATTCCCTGGATGTGGCCGAGCCAATGTAGTCGACGTGTTTTGGCTGTTTGGAGTACATCCACATCTAGGTACAGCTCATAGAGTTCGCGGTTGTATCTTGTCCTCCATTCGCCCTAATAGCGCACAGGACCGAAAATTCGCCGAAATATTTTTCTTTGGAAGGAGCCCTGTATCAGCTCGTTCAGCACTCGGTGCCATAAAGCAGAACTGGCAGGATAAGGGTTTTGTAGAGCACATATTTGGCCTTTCGAGTTAGGAGTTTTGAACCTTCTTGTTTCGATTAACCGAAGTAGCAACAGTTTCCTAGTGAAATTATTCGCCAGATCTCCACTAGGATGTCATTCGTGGAGTCTATGTTTACTCCGAGGTAGGTGAACTCCTTAACTACCTCGGAATCTCTGCTGTCAGTAGTGACGTTTTCTAGTAGCAGATGCTTGTCTGTTTGTAGATAGCGTGTACTAAGTCTTGTCCTCATTTACTTCAAGGCCCTTAGGACAGCGGGATGAAATACTTAATCTTGATATAGGAATCAACCATTGAGGGCTCCTCCGCCACCAATCAGTATTGGAAATCCCTATAGCCCTGGTGTTCAAATATGTCTTAGCAGCTCATATAGGGATTACATTAACCAGTTCGATCTAACTGGAGCTGTAGGCGCCAACGTTGATTGCATCCAGGTAATTCCTCCGCTGTCGCCAGAGAGTGAGTACTTTAGTAAAAGGATACTCCTTCCTCCTCCCTCGTTTGCTGCCACCAACTAGCTTCCACAAGGGTTTGTAACCCCATCACCAGTCGAGGTACTAGGCACCCAACCAGCTCGGAGGAGAGGCTTATAGCCTTTGTTAGTTCGGCTTCTCCTTCGATGGTATTGCAATACTGCATCCACTGGGTGTTGACATTGGTAGATGGTGAAGGCACATCGGGGAGTCCCTCACTCAGTTTTTGTCCAACGTGAAGTCTCTTTTTTTTGCACCATTCGCAGCTCATTGGACAGTCGGTTTCTGAATTTGTTTGCGACGAGAAAATGGTCACAGTCGACGTTTGTTGCTCTGAATGTGTGTACATCCAGGATGTTGGATTTATGAGCAAATGGTCGATTTGGTTTGCGCTTCGTACATTTGAAGTTCGCCAGGTTGCTTTGTGGATTGGAATACGTGGGAAGATGTAATATGGTTATCAGCAGAGAAGCCTGTTAGTCAAAAGCCATTATCTGTTATCGCATCGTTGAGGATGAGCTTTCTGGGCTTTCTGAGCTTTCCGGATACTTCCCTACTTACTTATATGGCTCTACAGTCCGGAATGAACCTGGGCCTCAACCAACATGCCTCTCCAATTAGCCCGGTATTTAGCAAATTGCCTCCAGTTGCGCACTCCAAGTTGGTTGAGGTCGGTTCCTACTTGTGCGCGCCACTTAAGGTGAGGTCTTCCTCTTCTGCGTCCGAAGTCTGGCTGGGAATCGAAAACTCTGCGACCCGGAGTATTGGTGTCCATTCGCTCTACATGTCCTTGCCATCTTGTACGTCCAATGCGGAATTTTTTGACCAGGGACATGTCGCTGTACAGCTCGTATAGTTCTTGGTTGAATCCTCATCTCCATAGCCCGTCAACGCAAACGGGACCGAATTTTTCGAAGAATTTTCTTATCGAATTGACCAAGGATTTCTTCAGGGTCTTATATAGGATCTCCCTAGTGGTTCGAGTGAGGGCTTTACTACTAAATTGCCTTCCTAACCCGAAGAAACAGCGGGTGGCAAGAGTAATACTTCGTTTAATTTCTGACGAGATGCTGTTGTCGGTGTTAATAGCGGAGCTGAGATAGTCAAAGTCCCGTACTACCTCATAGTTATGTTGTCAATGGTGACGTTCTGTCCAATTCGTCGATATTGTGTATCCTTTCATGTTGACTGCTAAACCCATTTTTGCCGCTTCCATCTGTATACTAGCAAACGTGGCTATGACATCACGTTGGGTCCTACCAATGATGTCAATATCGTGGGCGTATGCCAGTAGTTGTACCTATTTTCGGAAAATTGTACCTCTGGTGTTGGTTCGTGAGTTTTGCGAAATCCTCTCAAGAATCAAATTCAAGAATTCACATGCCAGCGCATCGCCTTGCCTAAATCCTTTTTTGGTATCGAATGTTACGGTGAGGTCGTTTCCGACAATGATGGAGCAGCTTCGTTGGCATCCTACATAAACGGACAAAACTAGAAATGGCTCCTTATAGTTCGCCGGCTTTATAAAGCTCGGGGGGAAGGCCATCATTTCTGGCAGCTTGGTTTAAGCTTGAGTTTAGATATTGCTACCCTTACTTCACTCAGGTCGGGTGGTTGGATGTTTTCGCTGTCGTTGCCAATATTGTATAGTTCTGCCGGACAGCGGAATGTCGTCGTTCTTTCATATCCTCAGCATCGACTGTGTCTCAACTACGATATTTCCTTGTTCATCTCGACAGGGTTCTGTTTGAGTCTTGTATCCTCGGCTTTAACGTTCTACACATTGGTAAAACTTGCGAACATCGTTCCTGGAGTGTCGACTCTCTATTTCCTCGATCGCGCACTATTCTTGCTCTTTTTTCTTCTTTCTGAAAATCCGGTGTTCTACCCTTCTTCTCTGCCTAAAGAGTTCAATGGCAGCATGCGTCTTCAGCTGCAGCTTAGCCTTGTATGCCTCGTTCTTGGCTGCGTGCATCTGTCGGCATTCCTCATCAAACCAGGGGTTTCTTTCTGGTGGGCGCGAGAAACCTAGCACATCAGTTGCGGCTGATCTAATGGCTTGTTGGCATCGTTGCCATTATTCTTCGACATTCGATGCTGGTGGTATGGTGTTAATCGAGAGGTTAAGGGATACGCGTTGCGCGCAGGTCTTGGCAGTCTCTTGCGATTGCACCTTACTTGATTGTTGTGGCGTGGTGGATATGCGCAACGGTAGTGTTTCGCACCAAGGTAGTGGTCCGAGTCAATGTTAGCTCCTCGGAATGTTCGGACATCTAAAATACTGGATGCGTGCCTCCCGTCTATCGTAATGTGATCAATTTGGTTGACCGTTGGTTAATCTGGAGACCATTATGTCCGCTTATGGATATCGAGGATAGAAAACCGTGTGCTGGCTATTGTCGCGTTTCGGTCCGTAGTCAAGTCAAGTGTTGTCGTGTAGGCTATGTTTTCTGAAAATACGGCTTAAGATGTCTTCTCTGCCTACCTTTGCGTTAAAATACCCTTGGACAATTTTAACATCGTAATTCAGTAGTCACTCATAGGTTTTGTCAAGGAGCCCATAGAGCTATCCTTAGCTATTTCCTCCGTTGGGGCGTGAGCACATAAAATGCTTATGTTTTCAAATTTTGCCTTGCTGCGGATTTTTACAATGCGATCGCTTAAGTCTTGGAAATATTAGACTTCTTGTCAAAGTCTGGCACTTATAACAAATCCGCAACCGAATAGTCGCTGTTTCTGTTCACTATAACACGGTCCGTATTAGATGTCACAGTTTTTCATCCACTTTTTGCCCGGCCCATCCCATCGTATTTCCTGGATGGCAGTAATGTCTGCTTTGTAGCAGCTTGGGGCTTCCGCTAGTTGTTCGCTTGCACCTCTCCTGTTAAATGTTCTCACATTCCATGTGCAGATACGAACTTCGTTGTCCTTTTTTTCGTTTAGCAGGGTCATCAGCAATAAAATCAGTCTGTTCCGAGGCTATTGGTTGCTTCGAAACTAGTGGCTTTTTTTCCATGGGTGGGTAGCTAACCACCCACCCATTAAAAAAAAAAACACAAAGCACAACCCCCAACCTGGAGGGCCATTTCCAATTTATTAGATATCCTTTAGATCCAATTTATTAGACAACCTGTTGTCCGAATATGTCGAAGCAGCTCTTCCAGGTTCATCTGGGACAGCAGGCCGGGTATTCATGCCGTACCATTCTGACCTGACGTTGGTCAATATTGCAGAGAAATTGTGTGCCACCAGTACAACGCCAGGGAACATGAAAGTCTCTCGCTTAAATCATCGAAAGCTTTGTTTAAGGTTCCTACTTATCTCTTTAATAGTCCAGATCTGACACCAAGCGGTTACCACCTCTTCCTGTCCATAGCGATAGTTTTTATTTAAAAATCATCGCGAAATCACCAAAATTAGAAATTCTATTGCTCGTTAGATTCCTTCTCCAGATCACAACTAAACACATTTAAACTATGAAATATAAGATCTGGAATGTATATTCCCTGACAAACTGGTTAATACTTCACAATTTACCAAAAATATTTATAAACTTACAGATTTATGTGCATATGAAGTGAAGTCATGCAAAATTGTGGAATTTCCCATAGTGGTGATGGCATGCCCCCTTTTTTGTTTCACTAGGATTCGAAATAGCACATACCCGGACTTGTATTGCAAGTCCAAAAAGAGACAACAACCTGATTGCAAATTATGAAGAAGACAACTCCATTGGAATGCGGGTTTTAAAGAATCGTCACCGCACACTCTAATCAAAGTCGAAAAAATTTTTTTTTTTGGACACCATCAGGTGTCTCAAAATTTTGACACCAATAAATCACCCGTTCGACCTACACCTACCAAACATGAAACGCTCTTCCCACTGATCTAGCCAATCTGGTAAAGAAAACGAAAGGGGTCTTCGTTTTCGTACCAGGTCCGTTAACTTACTATGACGTTGGATCGATGAATCGATGGATCAATTTGCATTGAAATCGAATTAAGTTGAAGACGGGTTTGCTGTAGAAGTCAATAACACGATCGTTGGCTGTCGTCTCCATCTACATCGTGGTGCTGTCACTCTTCTCGCGTTTGTTGTTCAGACCAGAACCGATCATATGGCTATAGCTTTGTACAAAATGTCAACCGGGATGAACGCCACACCAGTTCTTTCTCTAATTAACCCTCCAGTACAGCATTCCTTTGTGCATACCTAAGCCTGGAGTTTTATTTCATTTTAATTTGAATTTTTTTTAAATCACCCGGTAAAAGGTTGTTCAAGATACAAAACCTACTTGTCTTCAACGGAGATGTGCGTGATAGCAAGGCGTTGAAATGTCCACCATTGTCGCACAAGATAAATCACTTTTTTTTCATTTCCTTAATTTTTCTAGTCCACTAGATGGATGGTGTTGCAGTACCTAGTATACGAGTTTTTTTTTTTTTTTTTAATGTTACTCACCTTAGGGAAGGCGACATTATAAGCTTCTATTGTCGTGTACCCGCAGAGATGATACATGTAGTTGGCCTTGGAGATGCTTCCCATAGAACATAGAAATGGATTCTAAGACATGATACATCCTCAACTGCACGCAGTTTGTTACTTAAAGTTGGTGATTGTACAAGTACAAGTTATAAGCTCGGTTTGAGTGGTTTTTTTAAATTTTGTGTTTGAAGTAGATACGTCCAAAAACGATAAATTTTACTTTTTTTTTGTGTGTGTGTGTTTTTTTTTTTTGATTCTAGAGATAATAAAACAACTTGCAATATTTGTTTTTTGAAATTCCAGACGGTATTGTGTGTGAGAATTTATTGTGACAATTGGAATAGGTGGCGAAGTAAATAATTTTTTTTTCGAAAACCATAAACGTCACCGGTTGATACAGAGTGGAAAAAGTTTGTGGCAGGTTTGAACAAATGATTGTGCAAGTACATTGCATATTTGATAAATTTACATATAAATAGTTGCTGGAGATTCATTTATTTTTTTGTTGTTTCTGTTTTTTGTATTTTGGGAGCAGGCTTTTGTGGTGGTAGTTAGATTGTTGGTATTTCAGTCGGGATTTGTTTAAAGTTGGGGCTAAAGTCCATAGAGTGGAACTTAATATAATCACGCCAAAAGATTTGATGTCAAATTTTGATTTGGCAAAATCATCTTGCAAGAAGTTGTAAAATTTACCCTCAAAAAGTGTGCGTGGGATAAAGTGATCATAAGACGAAATGATTATATTATCATACCCAAAGATTTAGCATCCAAAGTTTTTTTTTCGAATATTATACAATTTTAGCTCAAAAACATTTTTGTTTAATGAAAACGCCCTCTAAAAATGGGCATGGCATACAAAAAACTTTATAAGGATTAAATAGAGATATTGAGACTGCCTTGTCTGAACTTTTCTGAATTACAAATTAAATATGTTGTTCAGACAAGTTTTCTTGGGCAGAAAATTCGTTTTCCTAAAAAGAGGCCGTGACAGTGGGCGGACTTAAACGTTTTTTTTACACTTGTTCTGCTGGGAGTACCAGTACCAGACATGGCTAAATCGACTCAGCTAGCTAGTATTTCAATTAATACTTTCATTTGCATATATTGTTGCAAAAAAAAAATTAATTTTCAGCATAGTAACTCAATAAATTATTATTAATACGATCCAGAACTCATTTTTAAAACGTAAGATTTCCTTTTAACCTAAAATTTATTTTTGTTCACATTTTTCGGTAACATACTCCTCTGTGCGTCGTCTCTTTTATAAGACGTCAAACTTTGGCGTCTTACTTTTTTTTAGGAAATCACGGAATTCTGTCCAGATATTGGACATTTGACAGCTTTCATTTTTTTTCACCCAAAAGCACCCATACGGATCTTTTGCAAAACAGTATCAATACGCACTAAGACAGTTTTAAAAAGATTAACGATAATAAAAGTAAAGGCTGAACTAAAATATAAAAGATGGTTGCGGACGAACACTTCCGTAACTGTGCGAACACATGCAATTTGTATTGAATTCGCTTCAATTCGTTCAGTTTTCGTTCGCTTTTGCTCACCTGCGAAAAAGCGAATTCATTCGCATTTACTCTTTTGTTTTTGTTGTTTCATACAAAAGTTTGACATTTCACTTACATTTAAATTTTTAAGTTCATAAGCAACGAATTTTTATTTGAAAAACGACCACCACTCTGACTGAATTACTTAAATAATTGACAGTACTGAAGAAAACTTAACGTAGAGTTTTGACATTAGCTTCCGATTGCTTCCGATTATTATAGTTAATTCGGCCTTAGTTTCGTTGTTTTTTTTTTGTAATTTTTTTCAAAACATGTCGCAGAATGAAAGTTCAAAAGTTTGAAGAGAAGATTGTTTATAGTTAGTTCGGCCTTAGTTTCGTTGTTTTTTTTTTGTAATTTTTTTCAAAACATGTCGCAGAATGAAAGCTCAGAAGTTTGACAGAAACCAATGAAATATTTTTTGTTTTACTTACAATATACACATTCAATAATGATTGAGTGTGAATGTTAAATCAGCATTTTGGAGGGAACAATCCATCTGATGAATAATGAATAAAATAAGATTTCGTTAAGTTTAAAGAAAACCCTTCTCACTCATATTTTGACGTTTGAGAGTTCCCTCAAAAATATAGGGTAAGTATTACTTACTTACTTACCTACTTAAGTGCCACTATAGTCCGGAATAAACCTTGCCTCAACCAACATGCCTCTGCAATTAGATCGGTCCTTACCTAACTGCCTCCAATTGGACACTCCAAGTTGGTTAAGGTCGGTTTTTATACTTGTGCGTGCCACTTAAGGCGAGGTCTTCCTCTAGTGCGTCCGACGTCTGACTGCGAATCGAAGACTCTGCGAGGCGAAGTATTGGTGTCGATTCGTTCTACATGTCCTTGCCATCTCAAACGTCCAATGCTTAGTTTTTTTTTTACCACGGGCATGTCGCTGTACAGCTCGTATAGTTCTTGGTTGAATCTTCGTCTCCATGGCCTGTCAACGCAAACGCGACAGAGAATTTTTCGAAGAACTTTTCTTTCCAATAGACCAAGGATTTCTTCATCCGCTTTTGAGACGGTCCATGCTTCAGCGCCGTAGAGCAGGAATGGGATGATCAGGGTCTTTTATAGGATCCCCTTAGTAGTTCGAGTGGGGGCTTTACTACTGTGTTGCCTTCTTAGCCCATTTGGCAAGAGTTCTTAACAGCGGTTGGCAAGAGTAATTCTTCGTTTCATTTCTGATGAGAGGTTGTTGTCAGAATTAATAGCGGAGCCGAGACAGGCAAAGTCCCGTAATACCTCAAAGTTATACCTGTCAATGGTGACGTTCTGTCCAATTCGTCGATGTTGTGCGCCCTTTCGTGTTGACAGCATATACTTCGTCTTGCCCTCATTTACTGCTAAACTCATTTTTGCCGCTTCCTTCTCTATACTAGCAAACGTGGCTTTGACATCACGTTGGGTCCTACCAATGATGTCAATATCGTCGGCGTATGCTAGTAGTTGTACAGATTTTTGGAAAACTGTGCCTCTGGTGTTAGCTCGTGAGCTTTTCACAATTTTCTCAAGAATCAGATTGAAGAAGTCACATGCATCACAGCGCATCGTCTAGCCCAAATCCTTTTTTGGTGTCGAATGTGACGGTGAGGTCGTTTCTGACCCTAATGGAGCAGCGAGAATCCTCCATCGTCATCCTACACAAACGGACGAGTTTGGGCGGTGTACCAAATCTAGACATGGCTCTGTGTAGTTCATTTCTATAAATGCTGTCGAGTGTGGTTTTGAAATCGATGAATAGGTGGTGGCTATCGATTTTCTTGGGTTTTTTCCGTGATCTGCCAAAGTGTAAAGATTTGATCGGTTGTGGTCTTTCCTGGCCTAAAACCACACTGATAAGGGCCGGTTGTTGGTAAACGGTTTCAGGCGTTCACATATTACCGAAGATAGGATCTTGTAGGCGATGTTGAGGATACTTATGCCTCTGTAGTTGGCGCAGCTTAGAGGCTCTCCTTTTTGCGTATCGGGCAAACGATGCTGAGGTTCCATTCTTTAGGCATACTTTCTTCCGACTAGATGTGGCTTATGAGTTGGTGGATGTTACTTACCAAGTCATCTCCGCCGGCTTTATAAAGCTCGGCGGGAAGGCCGTCATTTCCGGCAGCCTTATTAAGCTTCAGCTTAGATATTGCTATCCTGACATCACTCAAGTCGGATGGTTGGCAGTTTTCGCGGTTGTTGCTAATATTGAATCGTTCTGCCTGACAGCGGAATGTTGTTCGTCAGTCTGCAGAAGTGGTTCTTCCATATCCTCAGCATCGACTGTGTCTCAACTACGATATTTCTTTCTTCATCTCGACAGGATTTTGTTTGAACCTTTTATCACTGGCTTTGACGCTTAACACTTTGGTTAGATTTGGAACACTATTTCTGGAGAGTCACGTTTATACATCTTCGATCGCGCGCTTCTCTTGATCTTTTTTTATTCTTTCTGAAAAGCCGGTGTTCTTTCCTCATTCTTTGCGTAGAGCTTAATTGTCGAACTCGTAGCTTAGCCTTGTAGACCTCGTTCTTAGCTGCGAGCATCTGTCGGCATTCCGCATCAAACCAGCGGTTTCTTGCTGGTAGGCGCGAGGAACCTAGCACATTAGTTGCTGTTGATCTAGTGGCTTGTTGGCATAGTTGTCATTGTTCTTTGACAGAAGATGCTGGTGGTGTGGTGCTAATTGAAAGGTTAAGTGATACGCGTACTGTGTTAGCGGTCTCCTGCGATTGCAGTCTTCCGACAGTATTTCTGATTTGTTGTGGCGTTTTCGATAACCACATTCTTACCTTGACTGTACCTTGTTCGGAGATCCAAAATACTGGACTCCTTCCACTTGCCTATCGCAATGTGATCTATTTGATTGAACGTTCGTTGATCTTGAGGCCGCCATGTCCCTTATGGATATTGTGGTGAGGGAAGCTTTTTCTGTCTATATTGGCATTTCGTTCATAGCGCAGTCAATTAGCCCAAGACTGTTTGCCAGAGCTGGTGTCTGTGTTTTCGGTCAATAGTGCTCAAGATGTCTCTCCTCTTTTCACGTTTGTATTTTAATCGTCCAGCACGATTTTAACGTGGTACTTTGGTAGTCGCTCATAAGTTTTATCAAGGAGCTCATGGAAGCAGTCTTTCCATGTAGATATCAACTTATTCCTCCGTCGGAAAGTGAGCTCATATCAGGCTTATGTTGTCGAATTCGGCCTTGATGCAGATTATTACAATGCGTTCGCTTATGTTTTGGAAACATCAGACTTCTTGCCTAAGTCTGGCACTTATTACAAATCCACATCCGTATAGTCGTTGTTTCTGCTCACTATAACACGGTCCGTAGGACACAGGTTTTCATCATCTTTTTGTCCGGTCCATCCCATTAAATTTCCTCGATGGCAGTAATTTCTGTCTGCCTTGTAGCAGCGTAGTACTCCACTAGTTGGTCGCCTGCCCGTCTCCTATTTAATTAGTGAGTAGTTAACCCAAAGCATAACCCCCAACCTAGAGTGCCAGGACCATGTGTTCGCCTGAATATTTCGTGGCAGTTTTTTTTTATTGGGGTCCTTATTCCTTTCTAGTTTTGGTCCACATGCTGTATTTTACTCCCACATACCCAGCATATATGCAGACAATTTCTCTACCCGCCACCCGATGATGTCTGATGGGTGACTGTCAACTCCATTAGTGACGGTATAATGGTAAAGTGTTTAAATTTTAAGTTAGGTTAGGTTAGAAAGGCTGGCAGAACCCATACACTTATGTTGTGAGTATCTTAAAGCATGTTGAGCATGTTTTTATGAAGTCGAGCTTGTTTTTACCAAGTCAAAGTATGGTGCTGTCAAGATTTTGGATAAGTCTAGCAATGTTGTACAGTCTTTATTTTGTCGTCGTATCTGCAGTTTCTGTAAGGAATCCTGAGCTTTTACTTAAGATGCCATTATGCAGTGACCAGCGAATACTCCGACGAGAATCCGGATTCGGCTGCTATCGTTTGATAATGAAGTTTTGATTTCTTGCTGTCCATATCGTGATACAAACTACGGCCCATTGTTCTGCAAGTCAGAAAGTCCTTGAAATGGACCCTGAAAAAAATGCGAACACCAGTCTAGGGGCTGGACTCACTCGTTCGGCATATATATTCGCATAGAAGCGTAGTTGTCGCGTTGAGGTTAGAATTGGGATAATTGTCCAAAGTGTGAGATTTTTTTGGGAAACCAATCGTAAGTATTGTACCAGTACCTTCCCCAAAAAGAATGGCAGGTGTATGTCCGGTATCATGAGCGCATGTGTAACCTGATCCAAATCAACCCGGACTTTGTGAATGCAAATGTTGACTCAGCGAATGCCATATGAATCGCTGTCTGACACGTGTGCATCGTGTTTACTTAACAAAATTTATTTTGCAAATATTATTGAAAAAAAACCGTCAAAAAAGCTCTTAATGTTGCTAAAAGCAGATGACGCCTGTCTTTTCAGTAGCAATATGTTTAGAGCAAAGCCCTATCTCACCAATTATCAGGAATTTCGTTACCTTCAAGGTGTCCTGTTATCCAGCCTTAAAAATACATTCTGTAGTGCATTTCGCGTTTATAAGTTGATCGGTGTAATTACAGCTAGACTGATCGATTCGATAGTTTATGCTGTTCTTTTACCGTGTAAATCTCTGTAAAGACACCACAGCTGACGCTGTTATTGATTAATACCCAGTTCTCCTGCATACCCAGTACCCCTGACTCTATTTCCTTATCCTGAACTTTATATGAAAATGGATGTTCTGTAGATAGAAGCGTTAGGTTAATCCCAGTCCTATCTGGGACTTCAAAGCTCTTGTCAAAGTTCCCTTTTATAAAAAAAAATTTACTTATGTGTTATGAAAGCCTTTATAGCCATATTCTGTCATTCTGCGATTTAAGTTTTTCAATGCAAATTTATGTCAATTGCCAAAATATTCTAAGATGCTAAATCTGAAAAGAGACTAAAGGTTAAATTAAAAACAGCAGACTCAAGTAGATTTATTTATTTTACTTAATTATTCTCCGAAAACTTGTTTTTGTTTATTTGTTTGCTGTAAGATGTTTCAATAGGTCAATATGGATCAATGAAAACAAACCAAAAAATTCAAACATGTTCAAGACCAATTCAAGACTTAACGTCCATCGACCCTACTCGTGTAATTCGGTGTCAGTAATAAAAACCTTAAAAATTTGTTTCGTTTTAATTAATGAACTCCAGCCCAGATATTTAATTGGAGAATAAAGTTCAAGGCATCCAAAGGCAAATACAACTTGAATCTCATTTCAATGATTAAATAGCAAAAAAAAAACTCAAGCATCCTGTTCTCGAAATGCACTTTGTGAACGCGTCCATTCACCTGTCAAATGCGTTTTTTTAAAGTTCAGGTGCAGAGTTCATCGAATCGAAATTATGACATTCATTGGGTCACGAACGACACAACTTTGACACTTGATTCATTTTATCGACGCACTGAGTATTAAATAACAGGGTGCACATGTGCGCCTTTCAATTGTCAATTAGCAAATTAGTAGAAATTTCGAATTTAGCTTTAGAAAAAAAAAAAAAAAAAAAAACAATGAAATCTTGATTGATTCGATGACACAACGATTAACACGATCGATTTGATTGATTTCGTAAATGTTCTCAACATTTGTTTTAATTAATCAAAGTCATTCCTAATTAGAGAATTTGTTTCATATTAGTGTCCTCCATTTACGTTTTAAAAAAATTCTGACAACCCGAGCAGTTTTTTTCGACAATAAATCGTTTTCGCATTCGAACTTGAAATTCATGGCGGATTAATCATATTGCGAAATGCGAAAGGAATTCGGTGTGTACAAGACGGGTGTGGGTGGTGTTGTTGTAATCCCGATTAATATTTAAATTGCAGATAAACTAAATCGATTCACATCAACACCCAGCTGAGTGGAGAATTTCTTTAAAGTTCAATGTCTACATCAAAATGGTAATTGACATTCGAATTGCAACCATGATGAGACTGCGGGAGTGAATCTCGAAGAGAATGTTTGATCATACAGGTGGCTGATGGGTGAGGTATTCGTATTGTTCTGCGACATGCAGATCTAATGCAGACTAATGTAGTTCCGAGAAAAATTCTTCGATGAATAAGTCACATAGGTGGGTGAAGCTGAAGACACCCATCGTTTAAGCTTATAGAGATTTCAATCACAAGCTACCATTTTCTATTCCTGAAGTCACACACATTTCGAGCGACAAATGTCGACTCTGGGAATTATCTGGTAGATATCGAGTTTTACTTGGCTGCTTATCCATTAGAGACTTTCGAATTTAGACGGTTGATAGCAGCCATATTGTTGGAGCTTCATCTGTCAAATTGGCTGTCCAAATCGGTTTGTTTGGTCAAATCAGCATGGATGGTAAAATTGTTTTACTGAGTGTTCTGTTTGGGGCACGTTTCGCGCGCTTCGGCCATTTTACGATCGTCATAATCGTCCTACCGAGAAAACTATTCGCAGTGTGGTTTCAAATCGCAAGATCATCCGAAAAGATCGCCGCTATCCATTAGAGTGTGCAGGAGAATGAGAGGCAGTCGATTTCTCGAAACTCAACTTAGCGAATTTGGCGTCATGACTTGGGCCTGTACCCGTACAAATGACCCACAAATGACCCAGGAGCAAACGACCATAGAAAACAATGTGTGCTCGCAAAATGGGCTCTGGAGTAGTTGGAAACTGACCCTAATTTTTTCCGAAAAATCATCTTCAGCCAGGTGGCTCATTTCCGGATGAATGGTTACGTCAAGAAACACGATTGTCGAATTTGGGACGATACTAATGCACATGTGATCTAAGCGCGTCCAATTCATCCCGAAAAATTCATTGTTCGGGGTAGATCTTGGGCTGGTGGCGTCATTGGTCCATAATTATTTGAAAACGACGTTGTCCCTATCACCGTCAACAGCGAACGCTTTAGGCCGATGAGTACCAACTTCTTTGGGCCTGAATTGGATTATATGGACATCAACGCCATGTGGTTTTAACAAAACGGCGTCACGTGCCACACAGCTCATGTAACATCGGTAATTCTGCACGAGTGATTCAAGGGCATGGCCATCTCGCGTGGATGGGATATAAACTGACCACCGAGATCATGCAATTAAATTCCTTTCGATTTTTCTTGTGAGGTTTTCTGAAGTCGCAGGTTTATGCGAACGTGGCATAAGCGGCCCTCAATGCCAATTTTACCCATGCCATCGGGTCGAATTCAGCCTGATCGGATCGGAAGCGTGCCACAGTGAGAAGTCGCAATGGGCATTTGAACGATTTTATCGCCATGGTTCAGTTCAAAGTTGCGCGGTATAGAAATGTACATCTACCGTCTTAATTTTGTTTTTCACGTATAAGTTGGAGTGTCCATCTTCCTGTGGCCTTACAACGTATGAGGTTATCTTTGTCTAAATTACAAAATTTTATATGTGTTGGTTGTGGCCATACGTTTCCCCAAAAGAAGGCATACAAGAGATTCTTTCAGACGTTCATGCTGACACTTTGTGGTACTCTGCAACTTTAGCGCAGCCTTCTATTATGAAAGCAGATAACCCTGAGAATATAAATGGACACGTCCATTTTGACAAAAGAGCTTAAGATGCAGGGCCAGTTTGCGTAATTTAAGGTATCGTTTAAGCCCCAAATCACCATCGTTTTCCCTCGATGGCTGCAGCAGCTGTATTGACAACAAATTCAATGGAATCTTTTTTTGGAGTGAGCTTTTTGGAATTCAACGAGTTGGCTAATAGTGCGAACCTTTCTTCAGCTATTGATAAAAGTCTATTATAGATCACATTTCCTGCGATTTTGCCCATCTTGTCCAAAGGGCAAATGAGGCGATAGGTTGAGGTCTGTAAATGTGTCTTTCTTCAGACAGTTCTGTATTGCTTCCATAAGAAGGTCAGGTTTCTGGTTAGGACTCCATCTGAACCCGATATCTTATTGTTTGCTCGTCGACAGTATTTCCTTTTGTGTAAATAAATAAATAAATGTGAATAAAAAATAAAACCATATAGGGCCTCAAGCCTAGCTTCTACCATCATCTTTGTGTGCGAAGTTATTATTTCTGCCACAAAGAAGAGGACTTCCTGTTCACTGCCTAATCCGATCGGGAAATTTGAGAAGATTTTCATGACAGTGTTACTCAGACTATCGCAAAAAGTGGAGCAGTTCTCAGTTACTAGGAGCAATAGAAAACATATGCTCCTAAGATCTAACTCAACACAATCTACTTCTGTATTGCACAGGCCTCACATGCCGGTCATGAAAGGGAAAGGTAATTGTGACGAAAAATGCAAAATATGCCTCGGATGAAAAAAATTACGAGAGAGGGCATCTTTGGTCGGACGATCGGAAAACACAGCCTACATGAGATCACCTCCGGCAATGGACTCAAGCTCATCGAATTTGTAGTGGGGAAAAAACATGGTGCTAAGCGGCACACGATTTCCACGTCTTGACATCCGTTAAAGGCAAATGGCGGTCAACAGATGGTCGAACATGGAATCAAATCGATCATGTCGTGATCGACAGAAGGCACTACTATAGTATTCTGAGTGTCCGTACATTCCGAGTAGCCAAAATTGACTCAGATCGCTATCTTGATGGTGCGAAACTTCGAGTGCGGATATCAAGGGAGGCTCTTAGGCGCACAACAGCCACGAAGTTTAATGTTGGACGACTACAATCGGAAGAGACTGCTACAGCCTATGCCGACCACGTATCCCTTGAGCTGGCGAGAAATCCCACGAATGTTGATATGAACCCAGAAAAGCAATGGCAGCTATGTCAACAAGCCATGAGAAACGTAGTGTCAGAAGTGTTGGGCTTCTCACAACCCCCTCAGAGAAACCCCCCTGGTTCGACTCCGTATGCGCTCAGGCAAACAAAGCCAAAACGGAAGCATACAGATCTTGGTTCCGGAAGAGAACTAGAGCGTGCCATAATCCCTGCGTTGAGCGAAGGAATGGTGAGAAATGCCTGCTAAGGAAAATGAAATGAGATCACCAGCAACGTGAAGTCGAGGAGATGCAGAGATGTTTTAGCAGGAAAGAGGTGCGAAACTTCAACAGAAAAGTAAAAACTTTTTCACAGGATTCACAGTCAATGCTAGGAATCTAGATACACAGTCAATGCTAGGCATCCGGAGTGAGTAGTTTGACCCAGCTGTTGATCTTGGCGAAGACAGCCAAGATCCCGCCCATCATTGTCTTGTACCAGTCAATCTAGATGAAAATCAAGAATTGCATCAACCCGACCAAGATGACGGGTGTAATTGCTCTTTTGTGGCAGGGATAGTTGCTATTTTTTGCGAATTTATACCCATGCGCCTTAATTCCGCGGGGGTTATTGTACTGCACGCCAGTAAGCCTTCAGGGTTATTTCTTTTCAAAAGTAAGACGTAGTTATTCTACCTTTCTTAAAGAAGTGGCTCAACAGCTTCATAGGGAGTTATAGCCTAGGTATTTAGCAAGGCCTAAAATTTTATGCCAAATGCAAATGGCAGAGTTGGGATTAGCGAATGATTTGTCAGATCATTGCGAGAGAAAAGCTTTAAGAACCCAAACTCGTGCTATTTAGGATGGTCCGTCAAAGTGAAAAATGAAATATCAAGCCTTAAAATTTTGACCATGTTTTGAGGTCTCAGAAAATGATCAAAATTGCTTCGTTTAAACAGTTTAAAACTTTTTTGATACTTTCCATCTCGGATTGCATCACTTCCTAAAAAAATTTGACATTTCCATAAAAACCGACAACTCTCTCGACATTCCTTACAAATGTCATTTCGAATATTACAATGATTGTCATAATTAACACTTGGACCACAGATACCACCCAAAATACAATTAATTTTTATATATATATTCCGAAATCAAGAATGTCATCCATTTTTGAAACAATTACCTGTCTGTCTGCCATTTATGAGCGAATAATTAATCACCACACGTCTCAGGCTTGTCTGTGCTAACTCGTCAAATTATCGCCACAATACAATCGACAAACAACAATAAAATCGAATGCAATAAATAAAACCACTAAAATACAAAAGGATGTCTTCACACAACCGAAATAGGTGTAAAAATTAATAAATTAAATATTTTCAAAAGAAAATATATATGCGTCCAGCTTAAAACTGGAAACCTGGAATTTCATATTAACAATACAAAAATGATTCCATCGAGAAAGCACTTCATTTCAAAAAAAGAAAAAAAAAAAAAAACAAAAAAACAACGAAAAACTTCACAATAACAACCAGATACATGTATGACTATTCTAAGGCTGATATTAAATCGAAATAAATTGTCTTGAACAGGAATAATTAATTAACAGTAGGTTGGTGTAAGGTTTGAGGTGTATACCTTGGACCCCTATTATTGCCGTCTATTCATAAACGAAAAATGTCAACTTGACAGTCATTCACCTCTGGCTTTGCAAGTGACTAATCAAGAGTGACTTTGAACGACGAACTCTTGTGCAAATCACGACATTCCGTGTCGGATATTAATTGGGTGTATCAGGATTTTTAATTACAATATCATTGAATATCATTGAAACGAAAGTTAATCCAATCCCAGCTACTTACTAATTTGTTTACGATTCTTATCGATTCGACATCCGTTGGTCGGTTTTCAATGTTAAATTCCAATCACCTGTTGGTTTTTTGTTACAACCGGCGACAGCTTATGTGGCGCCATGTTTTTAAGTGGTTATAATATTAGCCAATTCTTGGAACGCCAGGACCATTAATTTCTGGAATCTGTAAAATGCTTTTACAAATTACATTTTGTGGTCAGAAAAGAGCTTGAAAAATTGCTATTTATTCCCTGGACAATGGCCATTGATAAATTTTTTTAATAACAGATGTCTTGGCTTAGCAAATGACTCAACCGGTGATATGAAACATCACCTTACGAAATATGACCTTTATTTCGCATGAGAAATCGGTTATAGAACCTGAAATACCTGGGAATTAGAAACTGTTTTAAGGGCGGATACGGTAGAAATTAAAATTCCTAAGCCACAGGGATAGTTGGTATGAAGAACAAATTTAATCAGCTAGGGACGTAACAGAATTTTAACTAAAACGGATGATGATGCGAGAATGATTGGCGAACAAAAAGCTAAGATTATTGAAGACACCACCCTACAATCAGGGAAGAAAGAAGAAAAGGACAAGGAGCCGAAAGTTACCAAATAAAGCAAGCAAAGCAAAGGAAACTTCTAAAGAGCAGTAGACTGAAGCTTTTGAGAGAAAACCAGAGTCAACTTCAACTTTACACGTACTCAAGGGGTTATGAATACCCTTTATATGTCACCATAGTACGAGCGTTAGAGAAGGGGAAGAAAGAGAGGATAGGAAAGATTTTCGATGTAGTGGAGACTTTAACTCCATGGGTGGTGTCCGAACTAGCTTCGGGGAGTCACTTTTTCTTGTGTTCGTTAAATTTGAAGAAATTCAAGATGGTGTGCATACTTTTAGGTATTACACCGACCTTTTATTTCTTTTAAATAAAAGTGAAATGGATTTTGGTTGGGATTGAACGCGCAACCTTCCACTCAACAGACGAACACATTACCACTACACCACTAATTTATGGCGCGAGCCTCTCGTTAGTACCCAGGGCCTAGCTTTTTTCTCACAACCATTCATGTGTGCGTGTGTAATTCGTTGCACGATGGCGGGACCTCCTGTTTTATGCCGAATCCGAACGTCTTAGTTGAGATAAGCTATCCATGACAATTGATACTACTCGGATGATTTGTCAGATCACCACGAGAGGAGGGCCAGTGAAAAATCATTTAGGTGTTGCTACGGCTGGGAATCGAACCCCGACCTTTTGCGCTGCAGTTCAACGCACTAACCATCGCGCCACTGAGCTCGTTGGGAAGAAGGTAGTGTTACAAAAATTCCTGTTACGGTCTGTCAAACATAGATCATCCACCCGAAGATTCGCAACTTCTCGTATGCGGACTACGAGAGCCCCGTTGACTCAGCGTCAACGACTCAGCGTGCGGAAGGAAGTTTTTGGACGCCACGTATTTTTCGGAAAAATAACGAAACCTGAAAATAACCCGAACGCAAATTAAAAGAAAACGAAGTGAAAATTACCCAGATGGTATGAAATACAAAAAAAAAAAAAAATTAAAAGAAAAGGGTTTACCCACGTTGTGATATGGGGGTGGTGCGCCCAATTAAATTTTATTGTGACAAATTTTTCAGTGTATCAAGAAAATGGAGAATCACGAAGATTGGCCCAAAATAGTTTTACTCTCGGAATTTTAACAAACAATTATTTAAGAAAAAAGTCGCGTGTTCCGTATTTTCTCGGGAGTTTTTACCAACCGCTGAACAACCAACGAATTTTGCACAATTTCGCTCTACTCGCAGTAACACTATTAACCACTCTACTTACCTTTTTTTTTTCTTCTTTCATTTCTCCTCCGATCTTCTGTTCTTCCTACTATTTCTGCTCTTCTTCCGTTTTATCTTCTCGATATCCTTATCGTCATCTCTTTCTACCGCACCGGATTTATCACCTCAAAATTGTTTTTTGTTGTACCCTATCCCATAGGGGTATATTAGTTTTGATACATAGTTTATAACATAGAAAAATAATTGAGCTAGGTATACCTCAAAGTATATGGATCGACTCAGAATCGATAGCTGAGTCGATTTAGCAATGTCTGCCCGTCCGTCCGTTCTTGGGCCTTAAATTTTGAACTAGAATGATGAATTTGGTAAACGTGCTTGTTGTTGATCCTTGCAGAGCAAGTGTAAAAGATTTTAAAATCCGCCTACTGCCACACCCTTTTTTGGAAAAAAAAAAACATAGTTTAAGGCCAAACCGTTAAAGATACTGAAAAAGTGTCTGAACAACATGTCTAGTTAATCATAATGTCTATATTTTTTTCATACACAGTCTTTTGCCACGCCCACTTTTTGGGAGCGTTTTTAATTCATAAACGGTTTTCGCAAAAATTTTAAACATTTCGAAAAAAATGGTGTAGCAAAATCATTGGTTCTTTATATCATTTTAAGCCACGCCCACTTTTTGGAGGCGTTTTTACACAAAAACTATTTCTATACACTACCTCATAGCATAACCAGGCGAAAAACGGTGTTCTTTGCCGAACTATATATGATTTTGATAAACAGTCTGAACAATATGTTATGCCAATGAAATTTTCTATATTTCATCGCCATAAATCCGTTATTTTGGGGATATTCGTCTTAAGGATGGGATTGGATAGGGTACAAAACGGTCCACACAGTGAATTGTAGCCTTCTCATATGCTTTTAAATAAAATTACGAACTTTTGCAAGAAATTTTTACTAACTGCTAAGAAAAAAAATGCACATCTCACCGTTCCGCTAGATATCCGAGAAGTCGATTTTCTTTGTTAAAACGATCCCATTGTCCAGAATCTATCCGGTTTATGCATTCACAGGCATACATTTACACTTAGTACTCTCCACTCGTGTACTTAGCTGGAAAGTGTGATCGCTAGTTTCTACTTTCGTTTACTAGTTTCGAGATACTGCGTTCACACTTGACTGATCTTACTGCGCGTTTTAACGCTTCGATGTAAGGTATTTCGCCAACGCTGCCAGACACCTCACACTTGCTCATTCCAAGTGGATATACCAATTGGATTTGAACAATCACACCGGTAAATCCTGGAAAACTAATTTCGGTCAATCAAACAACTACCCCGGGTGCCTAAGTTTGATTGATCGCGACCAATCTGAAAACCGAACGACCCGAGCTATGGTGGAGAAGATGAAATATCCGAAGGAAGGAAGGAGGGCACCGCACTTTCTCAGAAGGAAGGAAGAAAAGATGAACTGGCAAAAAAACAGCTATTTTGGTGGTTTCGCGTTCAGATTTTGCGTTCAGGGATTTCCCATCGGGTGCCATCTTTGCATTGATTTTGTTTTTGTTGGGTTCTAGGTCTTTGATTTCGGTGTTGTTGGTGTTTGGACACGTTTCACTGACCCCTTTGACAGCCGTTTGCTTTTTTGACAACTTTTGATAGTTGTCTTTTCACTGTCCTTAGAAATGATGTTTCATGTCTTTGGTGTCCATGTGTACTCGTTTAGTGTGTTGATAGTGTTTGTACCTGGCCGTCCGCCTAAACACCTCTGTTGCTCCAGAGTCGGGGTCAAATAGATCGTGTTTTCTTCGCCATCGAACCTGACTTCTATTGATGCGACTTTGTTGGAGGGGTATCTCTTGGGCAGTCCGCACCACGCCTCTGCTGCTCCTCGGTTGCTCCATCGTTGGGTGAAATAGGAGAACGTCTACTCCATGCCATCGTACTTTTTTCTTGTGTTTGCGCCAATAATGCGGTGGCGCAAATGATTTTTTGGGGTGTAGGTTCAAGGGATCGTCCTCCCCCACCCGTCATCATCGTGTTGCGTCGACGGTGGATCGTCCTCCCTTACCCATGGAACTTTTCGGACCGCTCTTGTCCAATATCAGCATCGTCGAGAGTCTTTCACGTCCATTGGGCTTTGACGACGGCGTTGCTCTGTCGTGAGTCCCCCTAATCTCCCTAGAGCTGCACCGAACAGAGTTGGGCAATCTTCTGCTTGAGTGGACTCCTCTGTCGCACTCATTATACCTATTATTGGGTGCATAACCAGATCTGAAGGTCATGGACCAGTGTCCAAGTTTTTGGAAGATTATGCCTGGGTGTTGGCTTGGGAGTTTTGCCAAATCTGCGCAAAAATGATGGAAGCCACCAGACAGCGTATCGCCTTGACCTAATCGTTTTATGAAATCGTTTCCGATCCTCATAGAGAAGCGAGAATTCTCTATCATGATCCTATATAAAGGGACAAGTTTGGGAGGTGTTCCAAGACTTGATATGGGTCTTTATAATCGTATGCGGCTTTGAAATCGATGAATAGGTGGTGGATATTGATTTGGATTTCCTAGGTCTTTCCAGGAACTGCCAAAGTGTGAAGATTTTATCAGTTTTGGACCATCCTGATCTAAAACCAATGAGGCCCATGAGGTTGTTGATAAACGGTTTCAGGCGTTCACATATTACGGCAGATAGGATGTTTTACTCGATGCTGAGGAGACTTATGCCTCTATGTTTGGCACACTTCAGAGTTTATCCTTTTTTTTGATCAGGCAAACGTTTGTGGGGTTCCATGCTTCAAGCACACTTTCATCCAACCAGATTCGGCTTATGAGTTGGTGGATGCTACTTACCAAATTATCTCCACCGTCTTTAAAAAGCTCAAAGCTCAACGTGATGGGGAATATTTGCAGTAGCCTTGTCAAGCTCGAGTTATGATATTGCTATCCTCTCTTCACTTAGGTCGGGTGGTTGTTCGCTTTTGCTGTCATTGTCAAAATATTGAATGTTTCGTTCTGAATGACAGCCGAATGTTGTTCCTCATCGCCGTTTAACAGTCTGCAGAAGTGGTTCTTCCATATCCTCAACATCGACTGTGTCTCAACTGCGATATTTCCTTGTTCATCAGGACAGGATTCTTCGAGTATTTCAGCTTTGGCTTTGACGATTTACACTTTGGTGAAACTTGCGAACATTATTCCTGAAGTGGCACCTCTCTACATCCTCGATCGCGCTCTTTTCTCTTTATTTCTCTCTGAATAGCCGGTGTTCTTCACTTCTTATTTGCCTAGAGAGCTCATTGGAAACTCTAGTCTTTACCAGGTGCTTATCGTTGTAGGCCTCAATCTTGGCTGCGAGCGTCTGTCGACATTCGTCATCAAACCAGAGGTTTCTTCCTGGTGGGCGCGAATGGCATCGTTGCCATTGTTCTTCGACATCCGATGCTGGTGGTATGGTGTTAATCGAGTGGTTAAGGGATACACATTGAGCGAAGGTCTTGGCGGCCTCTTGCGATTGCAGTCGTACGACATTAAATTTTTCCACAACATTTATATATTGATGTGCGTGGTGGATATCCGCATGCTTACCTTGGCTGCAACAAGATGGTGGTCCGAGTCGATGTTAGCGCCTAGGATTCAAAATACTGGATGCGTGTCTCTTATCTATCGCAATTTGATCAATTTGGTTATTCGTTCGTTGATCTGGAGACCGCCATCTCCCTTTATGGATATCGAGGTAAGAAAACCGTGTGCTGGGTATAGTTGCATTTCGTTCCTTCATGAAGTCATTTAGCGTGAGTCCGTTACCAGACGTGTTGTCATGTTGATTTCCTACAATACTGCTTAACATGTCGTCTCTTCTTACCTTTGCATTAAGATATCCCAGTACGATTTTACCATCGTACGGTAGTCGCTCATATTTTTAGTCAAGAAGCTCGTAGAAGCAATCCTTAGCTATGTGATCTTTTTCCTCCGTCGGGGCGTCGGGGTTATGTTGGTGAATTTTTCGTCAAGGCCGAATTCGCCAATGTTACAATGCGCCATTGTTGCAATGCTTTCAACAACGTCCTCATTGGAGCTATTCTTGAATCTCTGATCGAGCTAGGTAAAGAAAAATCTATTAGCCAATGGATAGTCTCTATGCTCGGAACAAGAATTGTCCAGGCAACACTTGGCTTGGAAATAGCCACTTAACCAAATTTGCCAATAGAAGAACGCCACAGGGAGGCATCATCTTACTTCGAAAAAGTTGTCGCGTAGGCGCATTACGTGGTATATTATTAGTGTCAGGAAAATTCCCCTCCGTGTTAAGTGAAATCATGGGCAAAGTTAGCACCTGAACAGCGTGTTGTGGCCTTGGCGTAAGCCCTAGGAAAACGGAATTGTTGCTATTCACCACTAAAACCAAAATACCCAACATTACCCTTCCACGTCTTAATGGATAAATACTCACACTATCTTTCAGGGCTAGGTATTTGAGTATCGTGATTGTCCCAAAACTTAACTGGAAACACAACATCGAACATAGATGAAAAAAAAACGACGTGTGTTGCCTTTTATGCTTGCAGCAAAGCCTTTGGAAAAACGTGGGGACTTCAACCAAAGATAACCTTGACCTAATGCACACATCAGTGGTACGTCCAATTCTTACATACTGCTCACTGGTATGGTGGCCGCCAGTGAGTAAGGGCTACAACCTAACAAAAGGACAGCCAGTATAGGCACCACGGGCGCGCTGAGGTCGGCGCCAACGGCTGATCTTACTGTACCTTGATGTAGAGATACCGCTCTATGGAGCTCAGTAAGACTTAAGAAGTCAGGATGCTGGAATGCAAGGCCGTATGGCCACAGTAATACCATGAACTCGTTACCAAACGGCATGATCACATTTCCAACAACACCATACTAAGCTTCAAGAAAGGCTTCCACGTATGATTTCCTACCAGATCTCAGTGGAAGAGAAGCGAAGTAGTAAGAGATTTCGACACGATTGTCTACACCGACGGATATAAGATAAACTGTGGTGTAGGGTCAGGAGTCTATCCAGAATCACAGAAAATATCAGTTAGATATCGCCTACCGGATTTTGCCAGCTTACTCTAGGCGAACCAACTAACTATCCGAGAGACTTGTACGGTACTGGGGCGTGACATTACGAAAACAAAATATTGCCATTCTCGTAGATTACCAAGCGGTCATAAAGGCCATCAACTCGGCTACCATATCCTCTAAGCTGGTACAGAAATGCCAAAGGATCTTGCCCACCTTGGCAAACGCTTCAGCGTCACACTTCTCTGGGTTACAAAACACAGTGGCATTGCAGGAAATGAGCGTGCAGACGAGCTGGCTCAGATCTTCACGTCACACTTGCGGTAAGGGTCCGTGTCCCGCTAGATGCGCACAAATACACTCAAACTTTCGGAGAAAGGCCGACACCAAATGGAGAATGTCATATCGAGGACTATATGGCCCTCCTACGACAAAAACAGAACAAACGATGTAGAACTAGAACTAGAACTAGAACTCGCCCAGATATCGCAAGAATTACGGCGATAATCATGGGGCACTGAAGAATTGGAGACGCGAAACTGTGGTTCCCATACAACCCTCAATGCCGCTGTTGCGGGAACACAAGTGAGAGAGAAACCCTCTCCTATTTCATCTGAAAATGCCCGGCATTAGCAGGCGCCATTTTGCTTGCGTTAGACCAACCATTCTTCGACAACCTTAGCGACATCTCGGGTAAAAGGATACCAGATCTTATCAGTTTCTTAACCTTCACAGGCTGGATCTAGAAACCTTCTAAATCACATTCACAACAACAATCATAATAAAGGTCCCACGAGTTGTGGTAAAAAAAGCCACAGAATCACTACTTGGGTTCATGCCGAACCGCCACTCTACCTTCCTATCCTAGACCGCGAGTATTTAGATAAATGCTGTTGAAATATTTAAGTTCAGAAGTTCAGATTTGATAAGAACCAGTCTGATTAAACGGCTCCAGTCTTGAAAGGGTAATTGGTTTAAAATACCTCGTTGCCGAAAACTGCTTACGAGTATCCAGTATATGACATGATTATCAAAGCCTGATAGGGATGAAATAAGCCTTGACAATTTCGAGTTGATGCCATTGCTAGAGGAATCAACGATCTCAATTCTGACGTCTATACAGGTCGTGACATAAGTGAAACTTCAACGGTAATTCGATGGTTAAGTAGACCTTCTTAGGAATAGAAACGTATTTCCAGTTCTTAGATTGAATTCGCCTAAAATATTTTTTCCACTTCAAGTATAAAAAGGTTTAATGGTGACGCATCCCCTGTTGAATTTCATAACCCCAGTTCAAAGGTGTTTGCAACTTGACCTCCACAAATACATCCCATATTGCCTGTCACCTGTCGGGACTTTCAGAATTCAACTGTTATGAGATCCTCTTTTGAAAGCGTGCCTCTACTCATAAAGTTCACTCACAGTCACCTCCCATCCCCCGTGAGCGGATCAACACCTACAAAACTCACCCGAAGCCATTTATTCAAAGTCACTCCAATCCGGAGTTGACAATTTCCGAAGCAGCATTCCCCAATTGATTTTGGGAATAACCACCATCACCTCAAGGACTTCACCTGAACACGCCGATAACAATTACCATCGACTTGGAATTTAATTAAAATTTCGATTTTGTTTTGTTTTCATCCACCGAAGTGAACAAAACAAAATTTGACTCAATAAAACTGTGCCTTACATCCCACCCGTCCATAAAGATCGATAAACGGGTTCTCATTTCAATTCGATCGATTTGTGCTGGTGGGGAACTTTTATCGCACACAAAAGCAGGCCAGCAAGAAGCTTATTAGCAGAAATGGAGAAAAATGGCTTTAGTAGGTCAGGAACCTTTCACCCTGTCCAGGTATTTTTCGTGTGCTCTAAAGGTCAAGGTTGACCGTTGAATTTATCCCCAGTGTGTGAGGAGATAAAAAGATTAAAAAGCCACCCCCCAGCATGGAAACGTCTTTATTTGCTCGATTAAATGGACGGTCTTGTTGGTGGGCAATTAGCCCAAACCAATACCAGTGAAAGAATACCCCCAGGTAGTGGTGGTTAAACCTTTTAGGCTTCAATTTGTTTTCGCTTGAAAAAAAAAAATTACTTGGACGAGGGTACGGCTTAAAATGATTTAGTGTTGGATGGAAGTCTTTCTGTGGTCACCTGCTTGTTTTTGGATTTCTTTTTCTGGTCATTTTCGTTGTCTTTTGAAAGATGAAAATCAAATTTATAACCAGAGTAGGTGTTCTTTTAAGTGCCAGTGTAGACCGGAAGCCACCTCGAAGGCTATTGACGTGCTAAAGTAAATGCAAAATGTCACAAAAGAAGAGCGTTAAGTGGCTATAAAAACTTATCGGTTGGTGCCAGACGAAGAGCGGAAAATTTTATTTAGCACAGATACAGGTTGTGAGCGATGGAATGCTGGGGGTATCAATAAAATCGCAGATAATATCGCAGATCATAAAAGGTTGGCAAATGTACTTTGAGTTGATGTTATGCTCAGGAAACGGCAAAAGAAGATGCATATCTATGCAGAGTGTAAGCATATACCTTGCTAGGAGGAACTTTTCGGAGAATGACTTATGCTTTCGCTTAGTAGGTCAAAAAAAAAATCGAGCTTTTAGCCCCATTAATTCGAAGGGATTCAATAGCATATATACTGGGGTGGGGATACTTTTAGTTGCAGGAAATCGAAGATATTGAACTTAAAAATCTTTTAGTACGCCTTATCGAGTAGTAAAAGGCGATTTGACTAGAGTTATACCAGGGCAGACATTACGCTTGTTTCCCATAATATTATCAACCTGATTATTAACTGGAGAGTCTCTTACGAGCACTCTATCTCAGACAGTCCAATTTACTTGGACGACACTCTCCCGAACCCGAAAACCCAATAAAACCAAGAAATCAGAGTGATATTTGCGAAATTCTTTTCTTTTTGGCACCTTAGGTTATGTCAGTTTAGAGTGCTGCCAGAGTTCGCCAGCACACTTAGACCATTTTGGTCCATTGTGATACAACGTGGATCTTGTCCATTCTCCTTACTATCCGTGGAAAAACCCTTCTGAGCTTTTGATGAAGCGGAGGACATTTTTGTCAAATCACTGAGATTTCGAAAACAGTAAGCTTCAAGATGTAGCTTCCTTTTGTTTGATAGGACCGGGCAGCTCTTACAGAAGTCGTTTGAGTAGATGCCTAGCCTTTCTGCGTGCCTTCCTACTAAATAGTGTCCCGTGATGACACCTAATGGGGGCGCTAATCGGTCTATCGAGCGAAATCAGTTCCATCGATTTTTTCAAATCCAGCTTATGCCAACAAGCCATTAGATCAACCGCAACTAATGTGCTAGGTTTGTCGAGCCTACTAGGTTTGTCGAGCCTACCAACGAGAAACCGGCTTTTCAGAAAGAAGAAAAAAGAGCAAGAAAAGCGCGCGATCGAGTATATAGAGAGGAACGATGTTCGCAAGTTTTACCAAAGTGTAAAACGGCAAAGCCAACGTCAAAGACAAGGCTCGAACAGAGCAGAGTCCTGTCGAGATGAACAAGGAAATATCGTAGTTGAGAAACAGTTGATGCTGATGATATGAAAGAACCACTTCTGCAGATTGTTAAGCGGCGATGACGAACAACATTCCGCTTTCAGGCAGAAGAAACCATTCAATGTTGACAACGAAAGTGAAAACTGCCAACCAACTGTCCTGAGTGAAGTGAGGATAGCAATATCTAAACTCAAGCTTAACAAGGCTGCCGGAAATGACGGCCTTCTCGCTTAGTTTTATAAAGCCGGCACAGATGATATCCACCAACTCATAAGCCAAATCTGGTCGGAAGAAAGTATGCCTGGCGACCGTTTGCCAGATCTACAAAAAAGGAGACCCTCTGAACTGTGCCAACTACAGAGGCATAAGTCTCCTCAACATCGCACACAAGATCCTATCTGCCGTAATATGTGAACGACTGAAACCGTTTACCAACAACCTGATCGGCCCTTATCAGTGTGGCTTCAGGCCAGGAAAGTTCACAACCGATAAAATTTTCACACTTCGGCAGATCCTGGAAAAAAACCCAAGAAGTCAAAATCGATACCCACTTTGGTTTCAAAGCCGCATACGACAACATTTATACAGACGAGCTATACAGAGCCATGTCTAGTTTTGGTATACCACCCAACGTCGTCCGTTTGTGTAGGATGACGATGGAGAATTCTCGCTGCTCCATCAGAGTCGGAAACGACCTCATCGACACATTCGATACCAATAAAGGATTTAAGCAAGACGATGCGCTGTCGTGTGACTTCTTCAATATGATTCTTGAGAGGATTGCTCAAGACTCACAAGCCAGCACCAGAGGCACAATTTTCAAAAAATTTCTACAAATGCTAGCATACGCCGACGATATTGACGTAATTGGTAGGACCAAACGTGATGTCATAGCCACGTTTGCTAGTATAGAAAGGGAAGCTACAAAAACGAGTTTAACAGTAAATGAGGGCAAGACGAAGTATATGCTGTCAACACGAAATAACACACAACATCGACGAATTGGACGGAACGTCACCATTGACAGATATAACTTTGAGGTAGTTCGGGACTTTATCTATCTTGGCTCCGCTTTAAACTCTGACAACGACATCTCGCCAGAAATTAAACGAAGAATTACTCTTGCCAACCAAGTTTTCGTCGGGCTATGAGGGCAATTCATTAGAAAAGCCCTCACTCGAACTACTAATCCTATATATAAGACCCTGATCATCCCAGCCCTGATCCAAGGTGCTGATGCATGGACCATCTCAAAAGCGGATGAAGAAATCCTTTGTCGATTCGAGAGGAAAATTATTCGAAAAATCTTCGGTCCCGCTTCCGTTGACGGGTTATGGAGACGAAGGTTCAACCAAGCTGTACAGCGACATGCCCCTGGTAAAAATTCTCAGCATTGGACGTTGAAGATGGCTGGGACGTGTGGAACGAATGGACACCAATACTCCGGATCGCAGAGTCTTCAATTCGCAGGCAGACGTCGGATGCAGTAGAGGAACCCCTCGCCTTAAGTGGCGGCCACAAGTAGAAACCGACCTCAACCAACTTGGAGTGCGCAACTGGAGGCAGTTAGCAAAGGACCGTGCTAATTGGAGAGGAATGTTGGTTGAGGCCCATGTTCATTTCGGACTGTAGCGCCACTTAAGTAAGTTAGTAAGAAAATTGCTTCAGCTTTTGCAAAACTAAAAGAAGGTTTTAGGATTAATAATGTCGAGGAGGTCCGGTTTTTCAGTCCGTTAAGGCCTTAACGTCATACCGGATTGAATACGACACCAAAACAGGCTTCCACATCAATGAGGTTATTAGTACGATTTGGTGAAAGAAATCGGAGCCGACCGTGGAGGTTTATAACTGTGGTATATGCATTGAACCAAAAATATTGAACACGATAATATCACAAAAGGATCAGTTTGTGAATGGAGAATAGTCTGTGAGGCAGAACTTGTAGAGTTAAATGGACGTACATATGATAAAAATCAAAGAAAAAGAGTTTCGTGAGAATGGTATTGCGATGTACACTTGTAAATGTCATTTGGAAAGATGGGTTTGTTTAGGCATGAAGCATTGATGGTGACGAACTTTTAAGCTGTTAAAAAAAATTTTTCTGAACTGTTGAACACAGAAGATCCGCGACCTATAGCGTTAAATTTTTGACTGCATGTTTTTTTAAGATAAATATAGAAACCAGGAAAACCTTAACAAAACCTACGAAATGAAATAAAAAAGTGTTGTACCGAGATTTGAGCAATCAAGGTGGTGTGCCCTATTGAATTTTTTCTTTTTTCGAAAAGTTTTCTTTTTGCGCCAAAAAAATGTATGCCCATAGAGATGGTCCTTAAACGAGTGTTAAAAGAAAAGAATATAAATAAGGCCGCTTGTCTTTTTTGGGAATTTTTCGGTAGCGAAACAACCAATGAATTGCATAAACTTGCACTTAACAAAACTCTACTTATCTCTTTTTTTCTTGTTCCTCCGATCTTGCTCGTTCTTTCGTGATATTTTGCTCTCCTCTTCGTCTATTCCTTTTTCTCACAAAAGAATTTTCCTCAATAGTTAAAAATATAATTTTTCTCATGCTATAAGAAAACGCAAGTCTGACTGCTTTGATTGATATCGAAGATATGGATTTCCTCTGTTACAACGATTTCGTTGTAGAGAATCGGTCACAATTCGCAATTAGTACTCTCTACTCGTAAGCCTACTTCGTCTTCTCACTACTTTCTGCCATTTGACTGGAAAGTTAGTTCGAGTATACTCAAACGTGGCAAGTCTTACTGAGCATTTACACGCATCGACGTCGGGCTATTTTCCGACGCGTTCTAGTGCTGCCTGACACTTCACATTCGCTCATTCCAATTGGTATACCGTATACTAATTGGATTTTCGCAATTACACCGGTTTTTCCGTAGACAGTTGTTACAGTGGGCTAGGAAAAACCCCGCTGTCAATCCTGGACATCTAGTTTCTGTCAATCAAACATTTGCCAAGGATGCCTATGTTTGATGGAATGCGGTCAATCCAAAAAAAAACTGAACTACAATGGAGACGAGTTTAAATCAATAGAATGGAAGGAGGGCACCGCACTTTCTCAGAAGCAGAGAGCTT
This sequence comes from Rhingia rostrata, assembly GCA_949824845.1. Lineage (NCBI taxonomy): Eukaryota > Metazoa > Arthropoda > Insecta > Diptera > Syrphidae > Rhingia > Rhingia rostrata. Next base: position 75,169,157 of record OX463758.1, on the reverse strand, counting down.
TGAGGAAATTTCCGTGAACTGCGTTGGCGGTTTCGGGTGCAAATTTTGTTGTAAAGGATATCCATTTGGGTGCCATCTCTAAATTATTTGTAGGTTGAGATCGTGGACTTTGCTTTTGGTGCCTCCAAATTTTGGGACACGTGTCTTTGCCCAAACCGCTGTCAAAACTGCTGTTTGTCAGTTTTAGAGCTGTAAGAAAACTGCCCTAGCGAGGTATTCGTCGGAGCGGACAATTCGTAAAGAAATTCCACGAAGAATTTGTGTCGGAGGAAATCGGAGAGAGAATTGCACTCAGCTGTCAAAAATTGCACGAAAAATGCAACTGAACGAGCTACAACGCAGTTCGACGGGATGCGTTACAAAATGTCGGAGAAATATTCCGAAAACTTTTTCGGAAGAATAACTCGAAGCTGAAATCGGAGAATTTCCGCTCCGACGGATACCTTGCTTGGGCTGAGTATTATAAGAGTCATATGTGATTAATATTGAATAATATTGGGTTGAATATGACAGCTGTCTTCGGACACCTTGAGAGTTTTGTCTTTACTGTGTATATTGTTACATTGTAGGGACGACCCCGTACGTATGGTGTCCATTTTTCAGTTTTCTTGTGGCTTGAGTGTTTGTACATGGTCATCCGACTAAACACATCGGTTGCACCTAGGTTCCAGGAACCGTCCCGTCATCATAGAGTTGGAGTCGACCAGGGAACTTCTTCCCTCACCCGTCGAACCATTCAGACCACTCTGTCTGATGGCGCCCATCGTGAGTCTCCTACCGTAGCGTCCGTGGGCTTCGACGACGGTGTATTCCAGTTGACCCCTTGTCACAAGTTTATGTTGATCTGTTGTGGATTTCCCTAATCTCCGTTGAGCTGCACCGCACGGAAATTATTCTCACTCTCTTGTTGCACCTTTTTTTTGGTTGCATTTTCGGATCAGCTGAGGAACAGTGGCTGATGGAACCATAGCTGTCTACCACTTGCTCAAAATTACGTGTTTGCGACCACAAAGAAAAGAGGGGACGATAGGATTACAGGGGATATGAGTGTGAGACTTTTTGCGCTAGACAAATTAAACCCAAAAAAACTGAAACAAGTTTTCGCGTGTTGTTGTTCGTCGCACAATTTTTTTGTAAGCGTTTGTCCCCTACCCATTCAATTATCTAATGTGCATGCTTTTCGAATCAATGCAGAGTGCTCTCTCAAGCTAACCTTCTCGCTCTCTTTTAGTGAAACAAGTTTTCGCGGGTTGTTGTTGTTTGCAACCCTACCCTTGATTTTTCGTGTTTAAATTTCGTTTCATGTAAGTTTGGATTTACCCCGAGGAACTTAAAAAAAAAATCGGGAGGGATGAAAAAAAAACTCAAATGAACTTTATTCCATGGCACATAATAAGTACATAAGTGGTAAGGCTGAGAGTGCGTATCTTCCGAACTAGGGTGGTGTAATAACCAGTGTGCCTAATTTTATTCATATCAGATGTCTTCTATATCCATTATTTCATATCCGCATTCAAATTAGCCAGTCCAACATGATGTAATTGCTTAGGTAGGTGCAAACTAAGCCTGATCTTGCCTCTTCAAAAACAAGAATTAAATCCCTGCTCGCGACTAGTTTGATGGCATTCTTTTGACAGTAGACGTTTCAAAAAAAAACCTTGAATACAATAAGTAATATCAATCCTTGATACTCTCATATCCCGTTTATACAAACGACCTTCACAACGCACTCAGTCTTTTCCCGATGTGGAATGGCGTTTATTAAAAAGTCCAACAATTAACTTTACCTCCGTCTTCCATCATGGCATGCTGTTTTATAGTCAGATCTTACCATTACGAGCGATATTTTTATGTTTCACTACCTAATCGGATTATTTTTCTATCATGAATCTAAAAATTGCTTTAGTTGCCATAAAACAATTTAAACCCGGTTTTGAGCTCCTAACGTGACCGCAATCAAAGCAAGCTAATTAAAACAATCTAATCGAGGAGAAATCAAATTATCAACAAATATTTTATCCACACAAGTGTCAAATGCCAATTTGTCTCCCCTCGAGAACAATGCGATTCACCAGGCTATATTAGGCAAACCGCTGAAGCACATTTATCCAAAAATACTCGTGGATACCTTAACTTTCCTTTTCAAGAACGTCCGACTACCGGCATAAACCGGTTGCTTTATTGCTATTGTACCGTATTTTTGTGTTTTTTTTGTTTTTTTTTTAATTCCACATTCCATCGATGCGTATTATGATGAAAAAAAAGTACAGATACTCTGTGCCATTTCTATGAATCATAAAGTTGGCTGGCGCCTATAATGTTCCTATCGCGCTACAGAAGGCAGCCCTCTGGTTGTTCTTTGTCTGCACCCACACACACAATGCCGAGCCAAAAGGCCATTAAATGTACTTTTCATATCGGGTTTCATCAATTTGCTGCAACAAATGTGCGACATGGATGCGGTGTCTTTTAGTACTTCCTTGCACCTTGTGACTTGTTGATGGTATTGGCCTCGCCGTCATAATGTGATGGGATTAGCTTGGATAAGCTTTGACTTCCGGGTATCTTTTCAAGTGCCTGGGTAAATTGGAATCCTTTTCTGTGTTTGGAGTGCTTTTTGATCGTTGGATGTGTCGGTTTGGATGTCGTAGATACAGCAATGGAAAATGATTTATTTATACGAATGAAACTAACATACGTTGTCAACGCCCGATTAGGTGTTGCACTAATTTATGAGTTTAGCGAGAAATCGTGGGCACTCTCCAATGTTACATTCCAACGGAACTAGAAGCCTTTTTTGCGTTTTTAAATGGTTAAACTAGAATTAGATCATTTGGTTTTTTTTGGCCGCTGTTCTAAGAGCCCAATTTGGCTGGATGTCCGTTCCATTTTGATCATTTGAATGTAAAAATTACCATTTAGACGCTTAAAAGGAAACGTGTTAGCTGCCAACAGTTTTATTGACTTGAAAACCAGTTTTTTAGCTTGCGCAGATAAATTGGTCTGATTGATTGATTTTGGGTTCGATGGTGTGAGCCGTCGACGCCCTCATCGTAAAGTGGAGTCTGGCTGATGCTCTCGACCTAGTATGGCAGTGGTAAGAAGATGAAAACAGTAAAAGCAATCTAAGTTCAAACTCAGTTTGGCTGCAATAATTAAAACTTTTGAGAATGGTCTATCTAAAGCTGGGGATATTTATTAAAACTCTGGTTTTGGGGTTCTGAAAAATTGGATTTTTTTTCTAGAAATTAATAGTCAAATTGTTGGCATTAATTTGCATCTGTATTACCCTTAAAATTTAATTAATTCATCAAAGTGAGAGGGAATTTTTATGTCCATATGTTACGGTCTACAATTTTAGCATGCATAGGCTGTATTTTTGGGTTGACGATTAACATTTTTTTTACGGGAGCCAGTTCAAGAAGAAATTCATGTTTAACAACAAAGTTGTGTTGCTTGAATACCTATTCTATGGTTATTTTCCTCTTTAATTTAAATTCTGACTTACATAACTGGATACCTAATGGTTGCTGATAAATTGCCGAATTATTGATACACTTAACTAGGCAGACTCTGAGATATGTTGGCACAAATAACCCTCAAGATGGTGTCGCGTCATAATGAAAATTAAATATCCCGCATTAGCGGGTCATATAACCCTAAAACCTAAGACCTAGCTTCTCCATTTATTTATATGGACTTACTGACTTAAGTGGTGCTACACTCCGGAATGATCCTGAGCCTGAACCACCGTGTCTTTCGAATTAGCGCGGTCCTTAGCTAACTGACTCCTGTTGCGTACTCGGCTGAGATCGGTTTCACCTTGTGCGCGCCACTTAAGGCGATGACTTCCTTCACTTCGTCCGACGTCTTTCTGGGAATCGAAGACTCTTCGACCTGTAGTATTGACGTTCATCCGTTCCACATGTCCTAGCCATCTTTAACATCCAATGTGGAGTTTTTTGATCAGGGGCATGTCGCTCTACAGCTCGTATAGTTCTTGGTTGAATCTTCGTCTCCATAGCCCGTCAACGCAAACTGGACCGAAGATTTTTCGAAGAATTTCCTATCAACTCGAAATAGGATTTCTTCATCCGCTTTTGAGACGGTCCATGCTTCAGCGACGTAGTGCAGGACTGGGACGATTGAATCCTTATATAGCAGTTCGAGTGAGGGCTTTACTACTGAATTGCCTTCATAGCCGCAAGAAACAGCGGTTGGCAAGAGTAGTTCTTCGTTTAATTTCTAACGTGATGTTGTTGTGAGAATTAACAGCGGAGCCGAGGTAGACAAAGTCCCGAACTACCTTAAAGTTATATTTGTCAAAAGTGACGTTCTGCGATGTTGTGTGTCCATTCGTGTTGACACAATAAACTTAGTCTTGCTCACATTTACTGCGTAACCCATTTGTGGCGCTTCCTTCTATATTCTAGCGAACGTGGCTACGACATCACGTTGAGTCCTACCAATGATGTCAATATCGTCGGCGTATGCTAGTAGTTGCACCGAGCCTTGGAAAAGTGTGTTTGTAATGTTGGCTCAGGAGTCTTGCACAATAATCTAACTGTAGAAGTCACATGACAGCGCATCGCCTTCCCAAAATCTATTTTGGGTATCGAACGGTCGCGGTCGGTGAGTTCGTTTCCGACCCTGATTGAGCAGCGAGAATTCTCCATCGTCATCCTTCACAAACGGAAGAGTTTGGGCGGTATACCAAAACTAGTCATGCCTCTGTATAGTTCGTCTCTGTAAATGCTGTCGTATGCGGCTATGAAATCGATGAATAGGTGGTGGATATCGAATTGGACTTCTTGGGTTTTTTCCAGGATCTGCCGAAGTGTGAAGATTTGATCAGTTGTGGACTTTCCTGGCCTAAAAGCACTCTGATAAGGGCCAATCAGGTTGTTGGTTAACGGTTGGAGGCGATCTTGGAGAAGATTTATGCCTCTATAGTTGGCGTAGTTCAGAGGGTCTTCTTCTTCGTGGATCGGGCAAACGATGCTGACGTTTCATTCGCGAGGCATACTTTCGTCCGATCCGATTTGGGTTATGAGTTGGTGGATGTCATCTCCGCCGGCTTTACAATACTCAGCGAGAAGGCCGTCATTACCTGCAGCCTTTTGAAGCTTGAGCTTAGAGATTGCTGTCATCACTTCACTATGATCGGCAGTTTTCACTGTCGTTGTCAACATTGAATGGTTCATCCTGCCTGACAGCGGAATGTTGTTCGTCATCGCCGTTTAGCAGTCTGCAGATGTGGTTCTCAAATATCCTCAGCATCGACTGTGTCTCAATTACGATAAAATCTTGTTAATCTCGACAGGATTCTATTCGAGCCTTGTATCCTTGGCTTTGACTTTTTACACTTTGTTAAAACTTGGGAATATCGTTCCTGGAGTGGCATCTCTCTAAATGCTCGATTGCGCACTTTTCTTGCTATTTTTTCTTCTCTCTGCAAATCCGGTGTTCTTTCCTTCTTCTCTGTCCATAGAGTTCAACGGTAGCTCTCGTTTTCATTTGCAGCTTAGCCTTGTAGGCCTCGTTCTTGGCTGCGAGCATCTGTCGGCATTCCTCATCAAACCAGGGGTTTCCCGCTGGTGGGCGCGAGAAACCTAGCACATAAGTTGCGGCTGATCTAATGCCTTGTTGTCATCGTTGTTATTGTTCGATGCTGGTGGCATGGTGTTAATCGAATACGGTGTTAACGTATACGCGTTGAGCGAAGGTCTTGACGATCTATTGCAATTGCAGTCTTCTGACATTAAATTCTTTTCACAGTATTTCTGGATTTTTGGGTCGTGATGGATATCCACGTTCCTAACTTGGCTGCCACGAGGAAGTGGTCCGAGTCGATGTTAGCCCCTCAGAATGTTCGGATATCCAAAATACTGGATGCGTTCCTCTTGTCTATCACAATGCGAGCAATTTGGTTGACCGTTCGTTGATCTGGAGACCTCCATGTCCCGTTTTGGATATTGAGGTGAAGAAACCGTGTGCTGGCTTTAGTGTCATTTCGTTCTGTAGCGAAGTCAATTTGTCTTCGTCCGTCACCAGACGTGTTTTCGTGTAATATGCTTTTTCCGATATTACTGCCAAAGATGTCTTCTCTTCCTACCTTTGGGTTAAAATTTCCCAGCACGCTTTTAACATCGTACTTCGATAGTCGCTCATAGGTTTTGTCAAAGAGCCCGTAGAAGTAGTCTTTTGCAAAATCATGTTTTTCCTCCATCGAGGCGTGAGCGCATATAAGGCTTATGTTGGCGAATTAACCTTGATGTGAATTTTTACAATCCGTTCGCTATTGTCTTGGAAACATAAGACTTTTGCCTAAGTTTGGCACTTATAACAAATCTGCATCCGAATAGTCGCTGTTTCTTTTCAATATAACGCGGTCCGTAGTAGATGTCACAGTTGTTCATCCTCATTTTGCCCGGCACATCCCATCGTATTTCCTGGATGGGAGTTATATTTGCTTTGCAGCAGTTTTGGGCTTCCGCCAGATGTTCGCTCTCATCACTCCTGTTTAATGTTCTCACATTCCAAGTGCAGATACAAACGTCGTTGTCCTTTCGTTTAGATGGTCGTCAACAAGCAAATCAGTCCTTTTCGAGGATCTTGGTTGCTTCGTAACTAGTCGGTTTTTTCCATGGGTGGGTAGTTAACCCAAAGAATGATCTGGACGGCCAGTTCCATTTATTATATGCCACTCAGACATTGTGCGGTCAGTATCCACTACGGTATTGAGTGCTGACTTTGGCCCTTCTGTTCACTAACCTTTAAGATTTCTAAACGACCTGTTATCCGAATATGTCGAAGCAGCTCATATAAATTTGCTTGTGAGTGAAGGTCAGGTATTCTGGGCCAGGCTTCCTGAACATGCTGGTTAAAGTGTTGCTGGTTTTCCTCTTGCACTTATCAGCTTTGCAAGAGTGCTGACTTTGGCCCTTCTGTTCACTAACACTTAAGATTTCTAAACGACCTGTTGTCCGAATATGTCGAAGCAGCTCATATAGGTTTGCTTGAGAGTGAAGGTCGGGTATTCCGGGCCAGGCTTCCTGAACATGCTGGTTAAAGTGTTGCTGGTTTTCCTCTTGCACTTATCAGCTTTGCAAGTCATATCTTATTATATGAGACCAGTATCCGATTGTTACTTCTTAAAGGTAAAATAAGCACAATTGGTGTGTAGTCAAAGTTATATTGACTCGTCTTCACCAAGTTAGATCCGTCTAGAGTGTGCCCTCTTTCTACAGCATCCAACCATCAAAAGAAATTTCTCTTGAAAAATAAAATTCCTCAGGAGTATAGCATTTCATCGCTTAGTCACGTAAATCCAAATACTTTTTGCTTCACAAATGTCATGAGTCTAACTTTTCCATACAGTCATATAGTCATATTTATATTGAATCCTTCACATGCTACAACAATTTACTGTTCTTGCAAAAAAAAAAAAATTTAATTGTTAAAAATGTCAACTGTCACTTCTGGGTTTATCCAAGAAAACCAGTAACGTTATACGGCTTTATGCTTTAAAAATATCCAGACAATTCTTTTATTATATAATAAAAAAATATTGTCATCCCAACAATTATTTTCAAAGCTTAAAACTATTTATTCATGTTAATGGCCTCTCAGATTAGATGTCATCTTCTCAAAGAAGAACAAGAAGAACAACAAGGAACTGCAAAATATTTTTTGTCAAATTAAATGATGAATAACATCAAATGCGAAGTTATTACTATTTTTCACTTTCAAGATTAAATTGACATTAAGATTAATAAACTAGACCTCATCCACTATATCCGCAATAGTATCTACAAGTGTGATTCAGTAACCTCTATAATATTTCAATTACCACCGATAATCCAATGCAAGGTTAATATCATTTTTATTAATGATTCCAGTTACGGTATTTATTAATTTAAATATGTGTTCACTAATATTGTAGATGGGACGTGCCTCTTTATTTGTAATTGGCAACACTCCCTGCAGAGGGTGCGCTAATATCTCAACTACCAAACCTTATAAAAGGTAAATAACCCGGAAGCATAGCCACTGGATATGGGAATGACCCAAAAAAATAAAAGTTATCAAATTTCTAGGAAGCAAAATATTTGGCACATACCTATGGAGTGATGGTTGTTCCATTTACACAAAAAAATATGAACCCGAAATCCTATACCTGTCTACCTGAAATGTTTCAGAATTTTTTTCCCGAAAACTTTTAAAATGCCAAAAACGATAGCGACCTTCAAGAGATTTAATTTGGGTGCAAAATTTATCTGAAATGTTTGTGTAAATGAATACCAAAAGGTTACAAAATTAAATTCTACAAGATCACGTTCTTCAATATCCTGTTTACAGTTGTGTCACCGTTTGAAGGTCATACAAGTATGGCAGATACTCACCATCGTTGGGTATAAAATTGTTTTAGGTACAGCGTCGCAAAAGGAGAATAGACACAGGCAAACTGTGAAATATCGTTAAAATGAAGATGAGATTCAATTTTACTGTTGAGTCACATAAATATTCGAAATCTGAAGGTTGGGGTAACCCTCCTATTGGTAGTGAATTGTTCGGTGGATCTTTCAATGAGCAGAAGAGTAAAAAGGCCGTCGCACATGTTCTAAGTGATTAGTAGTTAAACCTTTTTTAATGTGGTGCCCTTCACTGTCCTCTTTCTGAAAAAAAATATTTCCTTCTCAAGCACATGAAAAGATGAAGATCCCACCGGTCTCGGTTGACGACCATGCTAAATGCAAAAAAGTTATGACAACATCGTTTGTATCTGCACCTGGTCTCTTGAAACAGTCGAAAAACTAGTGAAAACTCATAGATATATCATGGCAGACTTTTAGGTATTCTAGAAATACGATAAGATCACCCGTATAGCAATCCGCGACTACAATCCTTATAAAGGGTGCTCCATAATTCACGCAAAATTTGAATTTGGCGCCTTTTAATAGAATAGCGTTGCCAACAGAAAAAAGAGAACGATGTGACAGCTGACATTTCGGGACTGTTGGAAATGGAGTGCTATACCTAAGAGCAACGAGTTTCAATTGTTGGGCAATATTTTAGAAATATTGGACCATTCTTCGAGGAAAATGTGTCTGGTTAGGCAGTAAAAATTAGTGGGGTTCGTTATATTGATATGGTAACCCAGAGTTTAGTGCTTAAACAACAAGATATGGATGTGACCAACATGCGATTTCAATAAAACGGCGTCACATGCCATACATACTGAGACTCAATTCAATTACTGCATGAGTCAATTACTAATCGTAAAATCGGCCACTTCTACGATCAGAATTGGACTTATAGATCTTGCTATTCAAGGCAATTGGACTTTTTGAAGCGAAGGTAGCTTTTTTACGGACGGTCGGTGGGTCACGCATAAAACTTATTCAAAAACATGTGAGGAGGCTACAATCAATTGTGCGGATCAAACTTATCCCATCCAATCCTTAAAATAAATTTTTCTAAAATGTGGGATTTATGACAAAGAAATGTTAAAATTGACTTTGTCGCAACACATTGGTCAGACAGTTTATCAAAATCTTATATGGTTCGACGAAAAACCACGTTTTTCTCCTGCATACGGTATGTCGTTGAGTATACAAATGGCTTTTGTAGGCGTTTTCCTCCTAAAAGTGGGCGTGGGTTAAATTGATATAAGGACAAAATATTTGTTTTATCAAACCCAATGATTTTGCATCAAAATTTTATTCGAATATTTTAAAATTTTACCGAAAAACATTTTTTTTATTGAAAATGCCCTCAAAAAGTGGGAGTGGCAAAAAAAACTTTGTATGGACAAAATATAGATATTGGAATTGACTATTAAAATTGTTCAGTCACTTTTTCCAAACTCCCTACCGTTTGGCCAAAAAAAATAACGTATTCTTAAAAGTAGGCGTGGCAGCGGGCGGATTTAACAAATGTTTACACTTGTTCGAATATCACGTACAAGCATCACATGTATCGAATTTCATAATCCTAGATCAAAATTGGAGGCCTACAACCCGGTGACCTACAGACGGACGGACACACGGACAGACATGGCTTATACGACTCATTTCGTATACTTTGAGGTATATCTAGCTTAATTATTTCTCTATATTACAAGCTATGTTTCAAAACTAATATCCCCCTATGGGATAGGGTATAAAGATGTGAAGTGAACCGAAAAAAGGGAAATCGTGACCGTCACCGTACCGTTAACTTCATCGTCCATTAGACCCAAGTGTTAATATGTATATGTGAGCTAGAGAGGAAAAGCGAGATTAATCGAATAGCAGTGCACTATAGAAAATTAAAGTAAAATTTAAAATAGGCCGCCACGTGACAAGCACCAATAACGTCACACGGGCCAGTACGTAAAAGCTTCGCTTCCTTCGGCCGTCCCATGACGGCTCAATGTTTTTATTTCTTTGGGGTTTTTTGAAATGAAATTTCTATAAAATCGGATCCATGACCAAAAATGCCTTGAAACAGGAAATTGGGTGATATATTAATCTAATCCAGAAACGTTTATACGAAATGTTCATAGAAAATTTCAATAAAAGAATCCTGCAAAGCCGTGGCGTCCATTTATCCATGTGATATTCCATACATAACACCAATCTGTATACTATAATCTAAATTGTATATGTGGTTTCATACTTATACCCGTGTTACGACTTTCCAGGAGACGAACGAAAACCGAACAAATGATAACGCTAAATGTAACTAAGAATTTCAAGTTTAATTCATATTATTCAATTTTATTAATAAATTTAGCAAGGGGAAAATATATTGGAGTAGAATACAAAAGTAGCGGTCTTTTCAAAATCTTTTAACACGACTTTTCCTTTTCACGACTTAACAAAGAGTGAGTGAATTCTTTTGCAAAAAACGGTAAGCTACATTTAGTACATAGGAAAGTAAGTAAATAGAAACGGGGTAAACATTTAACTGCGGACTGTTAGGAACTTCACTTCTCATCTGCGATTTGTTTCTACATTCGGCCATCTTGCATTACGGCTGACTCAGGCGTATCGTGTAGTTCCGCTTCCGCATCATCTTCATCATCGTCTTCGTCTTCATCAGAATAATAAGTCTTCCATGGCTTCATATAGTCAGCGGCTGTCGATGTGACATTGGGCCCTTCGTGACTACCAATTTTTCGAACTTCATATCGATCATGGCGTTTTACTTTTGAGACTTCGTAAGGGCCATAAAATTTGGGACATAATTTTATGCCTGCCCCGAATTGGGTGCTTTGAATAGCCACCAAATCACCCACTTTGTAAACCGTGGCGTCTTTTCTTTTTCTGTTATATGCTTTCCTGTTTTCGTCTTGGATTTTTAGAATATCTTCCTTGGACTGCTCACGAATTTCTCGACGGCTGCTTTCGAACTCCGTACGGATTTCCTCTTCTAAGATTTCGAAGAGATTTGCGTCGTTTGGTGTAAACATCTCCACACCAATAAGCAGATGAAAGGGCGTTCTTTTCGTTGCTCTAGATGTAGTTGAGTTTAGAATGCGTTGAACTCGGCTGACGTGTTGGTACCACCTCAGAGGATTTTCTACAGATAGTTTTCGCAGCATTTCAATGATGAATTGATTGATCCTTTCGACTTGTCCGTTTCCTCTGGGGACGCCGGTTGTAACAGCATGATGAAAAATCTGATGTTCTTGGCAATACTCTTTAAAAATGTTTGAAGTAAATGCGGAACCTTTATCAGTAATTATTCTGTGAGGATTACAGAAAATATCTGCTTGCATCACCATTTTTTTAACGACCTCGTCTACTCCTGTGCTCTTAACTGGGTATATCCAACAAAACTTTGTGAAAGCATCCATGACGACTAACAAAAACTTGTAGTTTTTCGCAGTGGAGTTCATTGGACCAACGTGGTCCAAATGATACGTATGAAGAGGTACTTCTACTTTATCAATAGGATTAAGAAATCCATCCTGCTTGCCTCCTTTTCTTGCAGCGAGAATACAGTTAATGCAATTAGTTATAACAGTTTGAACAACTTTGGTCAACTTGGGAATAAAATAATCTCTGCGAATAATAGCTTCAACTTTACGGGCATGAAAGTGACCTTCCTCATGAACTTTTTGTATTAACTGTTTCTGCATAACCTTTGGTACTACTAAAAGATAGTTTCCATCAACAAACTTATATAGTATACTGCTCCTTAAAACGTAGTTCTCAAATTCGGATGTTTCGAGTATTTTAGTGATGACTTTGCAACTTTCATCCATGCTCTGTGCCTTCTTTACTGAGAGAAAAATGCTATCCTCAACTGTGAACACGATTGGATATCGACTGAGCGCATCTACATGTTGCATGGATCGTCCACTTCGATGATGTACAACACAGTCGAATTCTTCCAACTGGAGAGCCCAATTCGCTACTCTAGTATTCAGATCCTTTTTAGCCATGGTTTGTTGGAATGCTTTACAATCGGTAAAGATCTCGAATTTCAGTCCCAATAAATATTGGCGTAGTTTCCTCAGTGATTTAACAACGGCCAGTACTTCCAAATCATAGCTTGAGTATTTTTTTTCTGCGGGTTTTGTTTTGTAGCTTAGATAGAAAACTGGATGGAACTTTTCATCGTCGCCTTTTTGAAGAAGTACGGCTCCATATCCATCTTTGCTGGCATCAGTATGCAATTCCGTAATATGAGCCGGGTCAAACAATTTCAGCACTGGTTCACTAGTTAGCCTCAATTTAAGTTGAGCGAAAGACTGTTCCTCATCAGCTCCCCAAACAAACTTGGTATCCTTTCTTGTGAGATTTGTTAAGGGTTTTGCCAAAATAGCATATCCTTCGATGAACTTTCTAAAAAATCCTGTTAATCCCAGAAAGCTCATGACATCCTTTACATTTGCTGGTGTTGGGAATCGCTGTACCGCTACGACTTTTTCATTTGAGGGTTTTATAGTACCTTCTTCAATTACATGACCCAAAAATTCAACCGTTCGTACTAAAAATTGACATTTGCTCCATTTAATAAAAAGACCATTTTGCATACTGACATCCAATACTTTTGTCAGGGAATCGATATTTTCAATCTCATTGACTGATGGAATAATGAGATCATCCATATAAACTATGGATTCACAAAACGCTGAAAAACCGATGGAGAGTTGCATAACCCAAATGGTGCTTTCGTGAACTCATACTGCCCATCAGGCGTGACAAAAGCAGTAAATTTACGACTAGCTTCTTCTATGTTCACGTGAAAAAACCCGTTTCTAAGGTCAAGAGTGGAAAAGATACGAGCTTTATGCAAGTTCTCAAGTAGTTCCTCCATGTTTGGCAAGGGATATCTATCCTTTACAATTTTAGAGTTTAATTTTCGGTAGTCTATACAGAGCCTGCAGCTACCATCCTTCTTCTTGGCTAATACTATAGGACTGGCGTACGATGAGTTGCTTTCTCTAATAATTCCTTCATCCAACCAATCCGATATCTGCAACTGGACCACTTCTCTTTCTTTTGGGGCTAATCTTCTGGGTCTCTGATATACGGGACTGTTAGGAACTTCACTTCTCATCTGCGATTTGTTTCTACATATATGTATTTGTTTTTTTACAGTGGGCATGATTTTTATTTTAAGTTGCAAAAATAATTTTTTTTAGTTGCGTTACCTTCAATTCGAGACAAAAGTTAAGGATTTTTATTTAAATATTTAACGACCACATAAGACTCGTCTAAATTCTGGGTAGCTTTTAACAAACTTATAATTTCTGGAGATTATCGTTCTTGGAGATTCGAACATGTCTGAATGTAGAAACAATTGGGTCGGATGAGTCTACGAGCTTCTGGAATAAGTCTTCGTTCTGGCGAATTCCAGAAACCTCACATGTATTTTGGTACCTGCATAACTAACAATTTCGCTTCTATAAATCACTTTCGAAGCTATTTTCCCTTCCAGCAAAATTATCTGCATAAATTCTTATGGAAAAATGGGAAATGTTTGGTTTCGTGTGATTATACTAAGAAATAGGTGTCTGAATATTTTTGGATATGAAAAAAAAAACAGGTTGGTGTTGCCACAACCGAGAATCGGACCCAAACCTTTTGCGTGGTAGTCATTGCAAAAAAACATTAGTAGTCACAACTTATATAAGACTTAAGTCACAAGCTCTATACATTTTATTCTTCAAACGGATGGTTACATTTTAAGGCCGATGTTGAATGTGAACCACATCTTAACGTCAAGTGTTTTTCTGCATTTTATTTGACTTTTCTTAATTTCAGACTAATTCAATTTAAAGCATGGAAAGATACACAATCGAGCAACGCGTTAAAGTTATTCAGGCTTATTATGAAAATGGGCGTTCAAATCAAAATGCACTTTGTAATTTTTTTGGTCATTTAATAGTCCCAATGTGCGTACAATCGGAAAAAATCGTGAAAAAATTTGAGCGAACCGGGTCTCTAGGAGATGTGAAAACATCAGTGCATGCTTGTACAGCACATACTGCAGAAAATTTTGCTGCTTTTCGCGATATTGTGGCTGAAAAGCAACCTCAGCTCGTCAACGTCCTCAACAATTGCACCTCTCACGCTCTTCGTTGATGGACATTATGCATAAAGACTTGCACTTACACACTGACAAGGTGCAATTGACTCCAGAACTAAAGCCTCTTGACCATTTCAAGCCTAATCAATGGTCAAAATGGTGGCAAGAAATGGCAACAGTGGACGATCAATTTTCGAAGAAAATCATCTTCAGTGATGAGGCACATTTTTACCTCAGTGGACTCCTGAATAAGCAGAATCGCCGCATTTGGACGACTGATAATCCAAGAGTGATTGTCGAAAAACCAATGCACCCGCAAAGAGTGACTGTTTGGTGTGGTTTATGGGCTGGCGGCATCATCGGGCCGTTTTTTTTTTTTTACAAAATGAGGCCGGTCAGGCAGTTACTGTGAATGGTGTTCGCTATCGCGAGATGATAACGAACTTTTTATGGCCCGAATTGCAAGATATGGATGTGAATGATATGTGGTTTCAACAGGACGGTGCCATTGACCACACAGCTAACGACACAATGGCTCTTTTGCGTGACAAATTCAATAGCCGTGTTATCTCACGTAGTGGCAATGTCAATTGGCAGCCAAGATCATGTAATTTGACACCGTTGGTCTACTTTCTTTGGGGTTATTTCAAAGAAAAGATGTACCTCGATAAGCCAGCAACAATTCAATAGCTAAAGAATGAGATAATTCGGCACACTAACGGCATAGAACCTCAATTATGCCTCAGCGACTTCGAAAGTTTTGGACCATCGAATACAGGTGTGCCGCCGAGGTCGCGTCGGCCACATGGCCGATTTTCGTTCCATACATAATTGAACCAATATTATCATGATAAATTTCTTAAAAAAATTGTTTTATTCAAAATCAACTTCGGCCCTTAAGATTTAACCACCCTTAACATATCAAAAATTCAACTGTCACATGTATAAACTTTCCCGGAAACTCTTTAGAAGCCTTATATCAATTTTAATTCTATTTCTTAAAAGTCTGTGTATTTAGCGTTAACATACCTTCTGAATTCTCTGCGCAAGTTCCCAAAAAATTGAAATTGGAAATTTATGCCTTATAGAAGTAAAATTGTTAGTTGAGCGTGCAAGTATGAATGTTCTGTTCGGGCTAAATTCCGAACGATTCGCCCATTTTACGGTCTCCATAATCGTCGTACCGAGAGTATAGTTCGCAGAATGCCGGAAAATTTTGAGTCCACTGATTCCCTTAACTATAAACAGGCACCCGTACGTCGACTAAACGCAAGATCTGCCAAAAAATATAGCCGCTGTCATCAAAAATTGTGCAAGGGAATCCGAGCCAGTCTATTTCATGTCGTCACAAGAACTCGCCCTTTCGCAGACCACAACCGTGCGAAATTCAAAAACTATAGACAAACATGTGTGTTCGCGGAGTGGGTTCTGGAGCAGTTAGAAACCGACCGTAGTTATCATCGAAAAATCATCTTCAGCGATGAGGCCCATTTATAGATTAATGGATATGTCAAACCAATTTTTCGAATTTGTGCAATACCAACCCACCGTGATCGAGCAATTTGACTCCAGAAGACTTTTTCTTGTGAGATTTTCTGAATTTGCAGGCCCATACGAATAAACCACAAACGACAACGGCCCACAAAGCCAACCCATGTTATTGGTCAAGTTTATGCGCCAAAGTCATGTAAAATTGGACATTTTTGATGAGCGCCACTCAGAGAAGCCGGGCAGACATTTCAACGTTGTTATGTTCCATACATAATGGCATCGCGATGATCTGACAAATTGTCCGAGTAGCATCAATTGCCAAGAAATGCTTATCTCAAATTTGTCGTTCGGAGTCGGCATAAAACATGAGGTCCAGCCGTCGTGCTAGAAGTACACAAGCACACATGAATGGTTGTGAGAAAGCAAATGAGCCTGTTAAGCCAAACATTTTTTTTTATTTATTTAATGGCATCGATATGCCTTTCAAAAGAATAACAAAGAGTTCGATGAAATCTCACACACAGCGCTTATGAATACGCAACTTTGTACAATTTTTTGACGCAATAAGCTCGTTAGGAACTCTGGCTTAGCATTTTTTTTTGTAACCATCCATGTATCTTAGCATACATCTTGCACCTCCTGTTTTATTGCCGACATCCAAATTAACTAAGTATCCATACACCCTAAGATACAGTCTGGTTCAGATTTAAAATTTTTTTTTTTATTTTAAGAATGAAAGTGAAAATGGCACATTATTACTGAATAAAAAAAAAATTTAATCGTTTTAAACAAATCTTAGCGTCACTTTTACTATTCTTTAGCTATGCAATTCAAAACCGTTTGAATATTTTCGGTTCATTAAATTAAAAACATCTGCAAGAAAATGCTAATCTTACCTTGCAGCCATTATCAATGGATGCCGCTTGAATTATTGAAACCGAAAAACTCAAGTCTACAGACATTATCCATGAAAGGCGCACTTGAATCGCCGAAACTGAAAAAAATTCCATGCTCTGTATGAGTGTTAGTATCTACCTTCGTTAACCGCGACCACATATTCGAAATCACTTAAAACGTACCAACATTTTTAGGATTCCTTTACGTCTGACTGTGATAATGGATAGGAAATTTTAGAGTGGACCTGTTTTAAATTCGTGAGTTAAGGTCAAATCCTTTTTTGGCTTACGTCCATATTTCCAAATTTAAACCAACTATTTTGGCACTAGGTGAAACACAGGTGGGGCCAAATTCTGGCTTATCAGAATTAACCGTGCCTGGATATAATTTAGTCCCATTATTCTTTTTTCACCGCGGTCTCGCCATATATATACACGTAATGACGTAGCCTACCAAATTCAAACTCAATACGGCCAATGTTCCAATCCGGAATTTAATTTTATATGGCTGATATGCCATGTCCTTAGGGATTTAATTCACTACTGTTTCATTTATAGAAGCCTAAACCTGGTCAGTAATTCAACTTTCAACGAATGTGATGTGATGTGATGTGATCTCTAGAATTGTATCCCTGCAACCTCACACTGAAATCGGCATTGCTGAGGTAAATAGCCTAACCCAGCTGGTAAATGAGCCGACACGCATACCGGATGTTAACAGTCCAGCCGCCAACACCATGGACTTGTTTCTAACCTTTCACCATGATAAATACACCCTCAATGTACAAGGTGGCGCAAAAATAACCTTCCGATGTTTTTTGGCTGTAATTTAAAAAAAAAAGAAAAACTTTGATTCTTCTTGTGGATTATTTTTATTTGGTCTTTTAATTTTTTTTACATCATGTAGAGAATATGATGTCATGTAAATGGCCGCCGCCACAGCTGATTGTCAGTTGAGCCCTTTTTATGGCATTTTCCATCACTTTGGCCAAAACTTCCGGCGATAGGTCCTCACATTCTTGACGGATATTGTCTTTAAGAGCTGCAAGAGTCTGAGGCTTGTTGACATAAACCCGCGACTTCAAAAAGCCCCACAAAAAGAAGTCTGGAGCGGTCAAATCAGGTGATCTTGCTGGCTAGTGCAAATCGGCAAAACGGGAGATTAGGCGCCCGGGAAATGCATCCTTCAGCATATCGGTTGTGGCACGTGCAGTGTGTGCCGTTGCACCGTCCTGTTAGAACCACATGTTTTCCAATCCCAATTCATCAAGCTGCGGCAAAAAGAACTCGTTGATCATTGCTCTGTAGCGCTCACCATTCACAGTAACCGTTTGGCCCGCGACGTCTTCGAAGAAAAAAGGTCCGATGACTTCTCCAGCAAAAACAGCACACCATACAGTGACTTTGAGCGGGTGTTAAGGATCTTCGTGGGTTACACGCGGATTTTCAGTGCCCCAGAAGCGTAAATTTTGCTTATTTACGTACCCGCTAAGATGGAAATGGGCCTCATCACTCATGATTATTTTTGATGAAAAAGCATCTTCCTCTTGGTGGTGATTAAGGATGGCTTGAGCGTATGTTAGACGCGATTGGCGGTCAGCAGCTAACAGCTGATGCACCGTCTGGACTTTGTACGGAAACATCTTCAAACCTTGTACCAAAATTCGCTGTAAAGACCGTCGACTGATACCCATTTGCGTGGCACGTCGTCTGGTCGATGTCGATGGCGCTTCCATGACATCTTCGGCTAAAGCAGCAATATTCTCAGCAGAACGGCTACTCCGGGGTCTGCCAAGCCTGGCAGCATCTCGTGTTGTGCCAGTCTCTTCGAGGCGAGCGGCTAAACGTCGCAGTGTTTCACCAGTAGGCGTTGGACGGCTAGGAAATCTGCGACGAAATTCACGTTGTGCCAAAGTCACCGACCGAATATTTTTTCAAATAAATAGTCACCAATATTCCGCGTTCTGGAACAGTGTAGCGTAACATTGTTTATTAACGTGTATTTCGCATGTGTTTACTACACAAAAGCCAAAACAGAACTGACATTAGGGGCCAATCGCAAAATTTATAGCATTTTCTGATAGGAGGATTACTTTTGCGCCACCTTGTACTATCGCCTTTTGGTGCGTCAGGCCACTGTGTCATATCATCGAATTTCTAGTACTCCAACCACAGAGTTAACGAACGAATTCACAAAAAGACTGTATGGCAATACGAGAAATCTAATATGCTTCCCAAAAATGTTTTTTTTTTAGGAATTTTTTGGATGCGGCTGCTGATATGATATCAAACATCATTCTCCTTGATATGCGATCTTTTATTCCGCACAGAAAAAAAAGTACCAGACCAATGGCAAAAGGGTGGTATGACTTGAGCTGCAAAAAAGCTATCTGGTTGAGAGAGACAAACTTTTGGTTATAAAAAACCAATCCCACAGAGGAAAACCGTACAAAATTAAAAAAAAAGCGAAAATTACCGTAATTCTCATTTAAAACGTGTCAAAAGTTGAGGCAAAAAATTCTACTATGTCCCAGAACTAGTAAAAACGTTTGGTCATTTGTTAAAAATATAAAAAAATTCGGCCTCATCATAAGTTCCGACGCTGCGCAGACAGTTCTACATTGCCAGATTGTGCCCAGTCTAATCCTGTACTTGAGAAACGTTAACATTCTATGGGACAAGTTCACTTTCGTACTCGTACAGTTGCAAGAGCTTTATTTGATCATGACATTCACAAGTCCGCTGGTCCAGTTGGTATTTCCCCCATTATTCTGAAGTGGTAATCTTCTAAGCTAGCAAAACCACTGCGTAAGCTTTTCTATCTACCCTACTCATCAGGTCTCTTTCCGATTAGATGGAAAGCTGCAGTTGTCCAGCCTGTACCAAAAAAAAAAAAGACGAATCTTCTTCTCTCTCCAACTACCGACCAATCGCACTTACGTCCCTTCTTTCCAAGGTCATGGAAACGCTGATAAATCATCAGCTTATAAAATATCTCGAAACACGAAAACTTCTTAATGACCGGCGGTATGATTTTTGCAGCAACAGGTCCACTGGTAAATTAATGACATATCTCACCGAAAAGTGGAACCAATCAATCAACCATGGTGATGAAAGTAAGATTGTTGCACTTGATATTTCAAAGGCATTTGACAGGATTTGGCATCAAGCCCTTTTGTAGAAAATGCGTGCACTTGGAATCGATGAAAAACTTCTTCTATGGATTCGAAATTATCTTTTGAAATTTTCAATTCATGTTGTTTTGGACGGATTCAAGTCTGCAACTCAGCTAGTAAATGCTGGTGTCCCTCAAGGCTTAGTTTTGTCTCCGACTCTCTTCCTCATTTTCATCAATGATCTCCTGGCTGCAACTTCTAATCCAATTCATTCCTTTGCTGATGACAGAACTCTCAGGTTCTCATATTCGTTTTCAGGTCCACATCCCTCATCTTCGAATGTGGAATCTAAACGTCAACATTATGTTAAGCTCATTGAATTGCCACCTTGACAGCATCATCAAATGGGGTAAATCTAACAGAGTACAATTCAATGCTTTTTCTGTCGTTAAAGAGAAACCAAAATCCAGAGTCATTATCCATGAATGGCACTTGCATCGAAGAACCTGAAAAACTTTCCATGCTAGTCGCTTAAAAAGCAGCGAAATCGATGTGAAAAATAGTTCACCCCTTCTGATTTGGCCACAATATATAAAGCGTTTATACGCCCTAAACTTGAGTCCGGTCGGGTGCACCAAAACAACATTGCACCACCTAGATAGGATTCAAACGCGTGCGAAAAAAAACTTATAGGAGACATTAGAGTATCGAACTCTTTAGTTTCGCTTGAACACCGTCGAAATATCTCCTGCCTTACATTGCTTTATCGCTATTTAAGCAACCAATGCTCAAATGAAATAGCCAGATGCATTCCTCACATTCAACAATTCAGCCGCAATACTCGTTAGACTATGAATGCAAATCAGTTTACCCTCAAGCCTTTCTTCGGACGAACGCTGAAATGTAGAGATTCGTACATAAACCGAACAACACGAATGTGGAATGCTCTACCAAACTCTGTTTTTCATTTCCATTATAACTTACAGGAATTTAAAACCAATGTGCATCGGTATCTCCTTTCTTCTTATCCTGAATTTCCTTAACGCCCGCACTGTGCTTAAACATATAAAGAGTATTCGTAACCCCCCTTGAGGGCGCGCAAGTTATAAAAAAAAAACATATGAAATATTTCACCCTTCATGATTTGTCCTCGAATAAATGGGGATAATACACGTGCTGAAAGGGCTCAGTGGTGCGATGTTTGGTGCGATGAACTGCCGCGCAGAAGGTCTGGGTTCGATTCCCAGCCGTAGCAACACCTAAATGAGTTTTCACTGGCCCTTCTCTCGTGATGATCTGACATATCATCCGAGTAGTATAAATTGTCATGAAAAGCTCAACTTAGCCGTTCGGATTCGGCATAAAACAGGAGGTCCCGCCATCGTGCAAGGAAGTACACACGCTCACATGAATGGTTGTGAGAAGAAAGCTATTCCCTGGGTACTAACGAGCCTGTTGTGCCATAAATTTATTTTTATCTTAATACACGTGCTGAACTTTCTTTCAACGCCCACATTGGATGCAGAAAAAAAAATCACTGTGCCTACTGAAATGGGATACAAAAACGTGCGATAAAACTGATAGGAGTCTAAGCCGTAGCAAACTCTATAGTTTCACTTGAAAATCATTGGAATGTCTTATGTCTTACGCTCTTTTTTGCACTTTTGTAAAAAATAAATGCTTAAATGCAATAGACCCTTCAAACCTTCATTTTAAACAGTTGCTGTGTAACGCATTCCATATAGTTTACTATTGAGATTCATTCTTCATTATAATTTTTCCTACCAGTTAAAAGTTTCAGAAATTTTAAATTTCATCCTTCAATTTTCTAAATACCCACCCTGTGCTTGAACACTTTAAATACCCACCCTTTGCTTGAACACTAAACAAAATTATGAAAGTTGTATAAGTTCTGTAGAATGAAAACCCAAGTCAATTTCAATGATAAGAGTCTAGATTGTCATTTCGATGAAAAAAAACTTCCATGACTAAAGCTTCGCTACTCATCCAAACCAAATGCAGATTATATTCCACTACTTCCAAATGAAATCCAAAATCAAAGGTCACCCCACATTCTAAGAACAACCTCACGAATGCTCCAATTTAGCTTGAGTCCAATTCTACACGCATCCGCTTTGATAGATTACGAATCATAAGGGAATCTCCGTAAACAAAAACAGCAAAAAACAAACCTCAACTCATCAAGGTCTTTAACATCAACTAAAGAATTCCCCGGCATTTAAACAAAAAAACATAAACAAAAAAAAAAACATATATACGCGCACTAATAAAATTATTAATTATATCAAGTCAAGTTCAAAAACGGTTCGCGTCACAACCGTCACAGAGCGATAAGACTTACCAAAAAAAAAAAAACACTTTTATCACGACCACTTCCAAATAAAAACAAAAACTCTCTCAGCAGACCAACCAAAAAAAAAAAAAAAAACAAAACTCCACAACACACACTAGGTCTCATCTTTCGTCACCTGCATATCGATATTCACATCGTCACACCAAGAACTTACTCATTGGGGGCTAAACACAGCCGCCAGACTATTTAAATCTGCCATGCCAGAGCAAATGATTAACATTCCTGTACCAGTGGTCAAGCAGTAAGGATACAATCAGATAGCGGCTAAAAAGAAAATTTTAAAAACTCAAGGATAACCCAACAATAACCAACAAACAAAATCGAAAACCAAGTGGAACACGGTGTGAACAAACAAAAAAAACATTCAGAACAAGAACATTTTTTTAGTGAACAATTTTTTTTGTTTTAAGTGAAAAATTTTAAACTTTTAATTGAATCTGAAATTAGAAACATGAATCCAAAAGTAGTGATCTTCTCCGTATGCTTAGCGGTGAGTAGTGTATTTAAACTCGAGTGCGTATACGTAACATTTCGCAACAATCTCGCTCGACGAAGAAGTGCTAACAACAACAAGATACGAGTATGAAGTTGATTTATGCTCTGGATTGCGGATGAGTTTTATTTTTTTCTCTATTTTTGCCTCAATCGATGTGCTGCTCTAGCGGAATTGAGATGTAAAATTTTAATTAATGTGAGGATGGACGATAAAAACATTCAATTTAACCTCAACCTCAACGCCTACATTTTGGGATACACATTTTTATTGAAAAGTGATTTTTTTTATAACATTTTACCTCGGCTTGGATGAATTGTGATTTAGCATGGAAAGTGACTCATATGTGAAGATATTCGATCTAACTGTTAAAAAATTAAAACAGCATAAACTTCCTCGTTGTATCTGGTTGAGAAATTCTTCGATGAAAGTGAATTAGATGCATAATTTCGATAAAAAGATACCTGTTTGCGAGAGTGTTACGTTAGCGTCGTTGAGTTGTATTGGTAATGAAATTTGTTTATAATTTTTTCATTTTTTTTTGTGAAATTCTAGTTAACCACCTTAACAGCATGCAGTGGGAGAGCTCTCAATCAAGAATCACAAGGACATGGCAAGTATAAAATTTCAAAAGCAATTCCTGACGATGGCCAATATAGACCAGTGAATCGAAATGAAGGTATCTACCTTGTTAATGATTGATGCAACATGCGTTTAAATGCAATAGTTGCATACCTACCATGCTTGAACGTAACGTGCTAACACTTTAACAAAAAAAGATTTTTAGATTTGCTACTGGGAATGCCAATAAAAAAAAACGCACACAAACTAATGCAACAAATGTGCACATTAGATGAGATATTTATAACAGATATGAGTTTCAAAAGAAAAAAAAAATACGTATGATATGTAGAAACTTGCACAACAATGTATTAATAGAAAATGGGTATTTGGTAATGTAGTTTGTGACACCAATGTTGTTCGTATCTATTCACAAGTCTTTTGGTAATCTGTAACTAAACTGTAACTGACTAAAATCCGTACTTTTACATATCTAATCACCACAACACCTCTCACAAACATTGCCTAATTCAATTTATTTTCCAATTTAGGTCGCTATATCCACATGGTCCAGCCGTATATCCATGTTCATGATAATCGTGAACTTGGAATTTACGAGCACATCGACAATCCATATGGTGGGGGCTATGGTCCATACGCAGGACTCTTGAACCCCTACATACACGATGAAAATGGATACTATGAGTGAGTTGCACAAATCAACCATCCAAGATACCATAGATACTAATAATTTCCATCTCTTTCTCTACAGCGGTAGCAAATACACAGTAAGTAGTAACGCCGATTTTAAAATTCCTGAAATACCTCTTGAATACGGCTTTCCTGATCTTGATCCTGTTGGCTTGGATAAGAACTCCAAAGCCTGTGAATTAAACAGTAGCGCTAGCAATAGTAAAGCGAATGAGAAAACTCAGAACAAACTACCATCTCAGTCATGATCTGTGTATATAAAAAAAACTCCCATCATCACAAGCAAAAAACGACCTTCTATGTACCCACGACTATGCGATATTTATGTTATTCTATCTAGAGCATTCTAATGTATACCCATCCACTCACCTGAAGAATGATTCCAACGCAAATCATTGTCATTTTGTAAAAAGATACCACCCACACACATAAAAAAAAGAAAAAAAAAAGAAAACCTACGCATGCATCCATTATCCATTTGTATCTATGAACACTTAAAAAAAAAAAGAAAACTGTTAAGCATGACATCCGCATGAATATTTGTATGTACATCTACAAACTGCCACTCTCCATGCATCCAGAGTTAGATCGAAGGAGCAAAATATTACAATTTTCCAAAAATTTTGTAGACTACCAGCACAACAACTAAAAAGCCCACAACTATGCGTACGACGACGACCACCACAACGACTACACCAAGGCCCCGTCTATTCAACTACTTCGAAGAGGGCGGCTGGCGTATCCTTCGTCAGGAGGAGGAAAAGAAAAAACATAAATATGACTATCTGTGAGTAAAAACAAAGCACACGAGTTTATTCATCCCCAGCTAATGTGTATCTTTCTATATTTAGATACCTAACCGAGAACGGCATTTATGGCGAGGAGAAGGCCCATTTACGTAAAGGTGCTGGTACAGCTGCATCCGGCTACTATGAGTACACTGGCGATGATGGCGAGCTCTATCGCGTCAACTACAAGAGTGACGAAAATGGTTTCATTCCTATGGGTGATCACATCCCAACGCCACCACCAATTCCAGATGCCATTCGTCGTTCCATTGAGTACAACGCAAAAAAGAAATCTATCCATGGCGAACATCAAAGTGGTCGATACGAGCACAAGCCAGGTCCAAATGTTAGACGTCAAAATATGCCAACAGTCGATCGTCCTTTGAGCTATGGAAAATCAGTCCAAAGTCCATTATCATCGGGAGCTCCAAAGGTTCCAGAAGGTGGATTTTTCAAATTTAACACTCAAACTGTAAAACCGCAAGAACTAGTTACAGTGCCGCCAACAGAGGCACCCTATAAACAGCCTGCAGTTGAGCCACAACCAGAACCACAACCAGAACCACAACCAGAACCACAACCTGAGCCACAACCTGAGCCACAACCTGAACCACAACCAGAACCACAACCAGAACCACAACCAGAACCACAACCAGAACCACAACCAGAACCACAACCCGAACCACAACCTGAACAGCAACCTCAACAAGAGGAGCAAATGCAACAAGACCAACCTATTGACCAAGAAGTTGTTCCCGAAGATTTATCAGCCGTTGAAGTTCAACAACCTAAATCATTAGAACAGGAAACCGCCAACGCAGAGCAACAACCTCAAGCATCCGAACAAGTAAACACCTCTGTCGATCAACAACCTCAACCATCCGAAGATGTTAATGTCTTCGAACCACCCTATCAAGTACCAGAACTATTGTCGGATAAGGAAAATTATGAATATACCACCGCCTAAATGGACGGCCTCCTCATAGAGAGTAATTCAGACTTCATGACATCATTGTTACACACTTACGAAAAGGATAATCATCCGCATCACCATACCAACGGCTAACTACAATGGAATCTCAAGAGCCCTAAATGTTGGTATCCCCATCAAAGGCTTAAAGTCAGAACTGGCCCACATCATTTCAAAAGTATTTTTTTTTTTAAACCATTGAACACATTTTTCAAAAATCAACACACACACAGAGGGAAAAACCTTACCACTCATTAAATAATTTTAATTTTTTTTTAGATGTTATATATAATTTTATTGTGTATTATTATTATTTATGAAGAAGAACAAAAAACGAGGAAAAAATCTCATCCTATATTTGTAATATTAATTTTTTTTGTATAAGGAATTGTAGATAAATATTAAAAAAATTATTGAAAATAAACAAAAAATGAAACTATACTTGCAAAGTGTATTTTAATTGCTTAAGTTTATATTATTTGAAGCATATTAACAAATATTTACGGGTGCATAAAAATTATTTATATTTTAAATAATCAAAAGCTACAGCAATTTATGGATCTTCAATCAAAAACTACAGTAATTCGTATAAGGAAAATATTTTTCCTTGCTACAGAATTTCAATATTTTATGAGAGAAATTTTTACGTTTAAAAATCTAAAATACAGTGAGTATAGATATGGAACAAAAATATTTTAAACATTAACCCATGTATTAAAAAACACTGATTAGCTAATCAATGATTAACATAACAGTTTGGTTTTCGAGCGAGGCATGATACCATTCATGCCGCGTCGAAACTAGTGTCCGACATTCAATGGAATAAGTCCAAAAAACAATGCACAGGGGCCTGTCTGGTTGACTTTGAGAAGGCCTTCGACACCGTATGGTTAGAGGGGCCTTTCTACAAGCTGACCTGACTGGGCATGCGTAAACCCATGCTATATATGATTTATGAAATGCTTATGGGAAAAAAGTTCGTTGTCAAATGTGGCAACGTAACTTCGAGTAAAGTCTTTGAAATTAAAAACGGTTTACAACAGGGGGCGGTGAACTCCCCGATTTTTTTTTTACATTTATACAAGTGATCTTGTAGGTTCTCTCAGACACGCTATAGCGTACGCAGATGATCTAGTGGCGTACAGATCAGGTCCGAAAATCGAGGTCATCAACACACTTTTGCAACGTGACTTCGATCACATTAAGGGATATTGCGATGTTTGGAAATTGAGGATCAATTTCCAAAAAACCGAAACAATTCTGTTCAGGACCCCAGTGCAGAGGGCTTCTTACGATACCAGAAAAAACTGGAAAAAATTTTGTATCATGGGACAGCATGGACGGCCGTTGGCGGTGAGACGTGAAGTCAAATACCTTGGCATCTGGCTTGACAAGTTTCTGTACTTTAATAAAAATGTGGATGCTTGTCTGGCCAGGGCTAGGGGGGCTTATGCTCTGACAAGAAGATTGTTTCATAGCAGTCAACTTGATTCAAGGGTGAAAGTCATTTGCTACATGGCCCTCATAAGGCCGATCATCGCTTACGGTTGTCCCGTGTGGTTCAATGTATCACCATCCTACATGGAAAAGATACGGCTGTTTGAGAGACGTTGTCTCCGATCCTGCTAGGGATTGTACCGAACGCCGGACTCCGAGTACATAAAATATTATCGCAACGAGGTTCTATACAATGTGGCTCAGTTGAATAGAATTGACAATTTCCTAATTAAGGTGACTCGAAGGCACGCTGCAAGGGCGATGGCTAGCGGCAACAGCCTGATCTTTGGGGCTTATTATCCCAATGATTTATACATGGAGAGCACGCTCATATCGGGCTTTATTCCACCAGAGGCATTCATTTACATCGATTCGTTAGGGTTAGTACAAGACAGGAACGATATCCCGGCTTTATACCACCGCTATCGTGACGAGCGGGACAAACGGCTAATCCGCGACGGGTACGTCGACAATGCTCCGGAGCTCCTCCGCTTTAGCACGGCGGTATCGGACCGCGATAGGATCGATGCTGCAAAACAGCGCACTGAATTCTGGTGGCTATATGAGGAAGGTGATTCTGCACTTCCTCAGGACTTTGCGGACTTTTAGTCCAACTCCATAGGTAAGATTTTAAATTAGGAACAAGGTCTGGGGCGGGGCTTTTGCACCATATTGGCGTACAATATGGTTGAACGCAGGCTGCCGTGGGACCGAAAGACGCAATCAGGATGGCGACCCCTCGGGACATGCGCAACGAGGGCTCGCCACCCCGATTATAATTAAGTTAGGTTAAAGTAGTTAGGTAGTCTTAAGTTAGGTTTAAGTAGTCTTAAGTTAGGCTTAAGTAGTTTAAGTAGTCTTAAGTTATATATAATCTAGAATAAGCTTTTATATAAAACAAAAAAAGTCACTAAACAAAGTTTTCAATTTTTTCTTTGTAAATTAAAATTAAATATAAATCCAAAAAACCGACAAATCTAAGCCTAAAGGCAAAATAAAACAGCTAAACATAAGCTTACAGCGCCCACTAAGGGCCGATAAGTTAGATTAAGTAAACCAGTTATTGATAAGTTAGATTTAAGCATTTTTGTCTAGTAGTAAGTTAATATTTTAGGTAAATAAAAAATGAGTTTGAAAGTAAAAAAAGAAAGTAAAATTAACATAACAGTTTCTCCCATAAGAAACATTCGTGCACATGTCTAAACTAAGTCACTGCTTAGCTAATCAGCGTTTATTAATACGGGGGTAAGTATTTGAGACAAATTTAAACTTATTTATGATTTTTTCCTAAGAAAACTTTACACTGGTGTTAAATTAAAAAATAAATTAAAAATAACACAAGGTTTTTCAATATTAACAACAATTGATTGTTTTACAAAATCATTTTTCAATAAAATATAACAAAATTCAAGTGGAAAACATTTTCAAACCTGCTGCCATTTAAAAATAAAATTTCATAATCACACGGTACCAATTCGACCGGTTACGTCTAAAGAACTTGCCAAAGAAATAAAATAAGGTATAAACATAAAAAAGTCCCCAGGGTTTGTTTTAATAACGGGGGAAATTTTAAAACAATTCTCAAAAAAAATACTGAAACATCTACCGCAGATCATAAACGCTGTATTTAGATTAAGATATGTGCCAAACATATGGAAGGTCGCGGAGGTTATAATGATTCCAAAACCAGGTATAACCACCTAGCGAAGTAACCTCATATAGGCCAATATCGATACTACCAATGTTGTCCAAGCTATTCGAAAAGATTCTGGTAAAACGCCTGCAAAATATTATTGAAGACAAATCGCTAGTACCGAGCCATCAATTTGGGTTCAGGAATAAACACTCAACAATTGACCAAGTGCATAGAATCACTGATAAAATTGAAAATGCTTTTGAAGAGAAAAAAGTATGCTCTACAGTATTTCTTGATATATCACAAGCTTTCGACAAAGTATGGCACAAAGGATTGATCCATAAATTACAAAAGCAACTGCCGAAGCAGTATTCAAAAATACTGGAGTCATATATTCTACAGCGATTTTTCAGAATTAACCAAAAAACAACGTACTCAACATTAAGAGAAATTATGGCTGGTGTACCTCAAGGCAGTGTTTTAGGTCCAGTACTATATCTCCTATTCACTAGTGATCTACCAGAAAGTGACGAAATCACTCTAGGTACCTTTGCAGATGATACTGCTATACTTTCAGTAGGAGAAACTGTCGAAATAGCTACAAAAAAGCTTCAAAAGGCAGTAAGCAATATCTCAGAATGGACTAAAAATTGGAAGATCAGATTAAATGACCTGAAGTAAGTTCATATAAATTTTACGTTAAAAAATGTACCACACATTCCAGAATACATAAATAGTAATGTTGTGGAATATTCAAATACAGCTAAATATTTAGGGATGACTCTAGACGCCAAACTGCGCTTGAAAGCACATGCACATGTAAAGAAAAAAAAAAGAGATGAGTTAAACATCCGCTACAGTAAAATGTGTTGGATTATTGGGAGATACTCACCCTTATCCAACTACAATAAATTATTGCTATATAAGCAGATTCTTAAACCAGTATGGACCTATGGGCTCCAGATGTGGGCATGCACATGCAAGACAAACTTACTAAGAATACAAACCTTCCAAGACAAAGTACTACGGAGCATAGTTAACGCACCGTGGTACATACGTAACACCGATCTATAGCGATCTATATATTGAAATGGTTGAAGATGAAGCTAAAAAAGTAGCTCTAAGACACAGAGATAGGCTTCTCAGTCATGTTAATTTAGAAATAGCACAGCTTTTAAGAACCGACAATATAGTCAGGAGATTAAGACGGGTTAAGCCCCTTGACCTATGTAGCTAAAGATGTACAAGGTGGCGCAAAAGTAATCCTCCTATCAGAAAATGCTATAAATTTTGCGATTGGCCCCTAATGTCAGTTCTGTTTTGACATTTGTGTAGTAAACACATGCGAAATACACGTTAATACACAATGTTACGCGACACTGCTCCAGAACGCGGAATATTGGTGACTATTTATTTGAAAAAATATTCGGTCGGTGACTTTGGCACAACGTGAATTTCGTCGCAGATTTCCTAGCCGTCCAACGCCTATTGGTGAAACACTGCGACGTTTAGCCGCTCGCCTCGAAGAGACTGGCACAACACGAGATGCTGCCAGGCGTGGCAGACCCCGGAGTAGCCGTTCTGCAGAGAATATTGCTGCTGTAGCCGAAGATGTCATGGAAGCGCCGTCGACATCGACCAGACGACGTGCCACGCAAATGGGTATCAGTCGACGGTCTTTACAGCGAATTTTGGTACAAGGTTTGAAGATGTTTCCGTACAAAGTCCAGACGGTGCATCAGCTGTGTTGCTGACCGCCAATCGCGTCTAAGATACGCGCAAGCCATCCTTAATCACCACGAAGAGGAAGATGCTTTTTCATCAAAAATAATCATGAGTGATGAGGCCCATTTCCATTTTAGCGGGTACGTAAACAAGCAAAATTTACGCTTCTGGGGCACTGAAAATCCGCGTGTAACCCACGAAGAGGGATTACACCCGCTCAAAGTCACTGTATGGTGTGCTGTTTTCGCTGGAGGAGTCATCGGACCTTTTTTCTTCGAAGACGTCGCGGGCCAAACGGTTACTGTGAATGGTGAGCGCTACAGAGCAATGATCAACGAGTTCTTTTTGCCGCAGCTTGATGAATTGGGATTGGAAAACATGTGGTTCTAACAGGACGGTGCAACGGCACACACTGCACGTGCCACAACCGATATGCTCAAGGATGCATTTCCCGGGCGCCTAATCTCCCGTTTTGGCGATTTGCACTGGCCAGCAAGATCGCATGATTTGACCGCTCCAGACTTCTTTTTGTGGGGCTTTTTGAAGTCGCGGGTTTATTTCAACAAGCCTCAGACTCTTGCAGCTCTTAAAGACAATATCCGTCAAGAATGTGAGGACATATCGCCGGAAGTTTTGGCCAAAGTGATGGAAAATGCCATAAAAAGGGCTCAAATGACAATCAACTGTGGCGGCGGCCATTTACATGACATCATATTCTCGACATGATGTAAAAAAAATTAAAAGACCAAATAAAAATAATCCACAAGAAGAATCAAAGTTTTTCTTTTTTTTTAAATTACAGCCAAAAAACATCGGAAGGATATTTTTGCGCCACCTTGTATGTATAAAAAAAAAAGAAATACTGAAACTTAAGTACAATTTCAAACAAAACTCATAGAAATCCGACCAACGTAGGAATTTCTTTTAAAATTTATATTTTTATAAAATATAATACATGTGAAAAATAAATTGCTGATTAGTCTAACGACTAGGTGCGATTCCTTGAAGACATTCAAAAGTCAACCTTCGGGAGGTTTTTTAGATCGGGTTAAAGTCACTCACTATTGCAGAAGGTTCCCTCGCGATAAAACCTCTGCAATGTCTTTCGATGATTTTTCCTTCCAGCGAACCCCCACAGAAAAAAAAAAAAATCACATGGTTTATTTTGGATATCTAACTCCTATTGAGATAAAGTTTTAATTTTACATTAGATAATGTTGCAATAAAAATTATTTTTAAAATTAATAAATTTGCGTATATAAGAAATAAAATTGAAAAAAAAAGAAAACAAAGCTGAATGCAAGTTGGGGCAATAGTCATCATCGCTAGCAATCACTTTTAGACATGGCGGCAATTTGCCATTCGCATTTGTGAAGTGTCAAGAAAAAATTGTCAAGTCGAATGACTGCAATGCAAGGAGACCTCAAGGCCTTCGCGCAACTCGCATTCATTAACCTCTCGATTAACACCATACCACCATCATCGAATGTCGAAGAACAATGGGAAGGATGCCAACAAGTCTCTAGTTCAGACGCAACAGCTGTGCTAGGTTTTTCACGCCCTCCAGCAAGAAACCTCTGGTTTGATGAGGAATACCAACAGATGCTCGCAGCCGAGAACGAGGCCTACGAGGCTGCAGGTGAAGACGAGACCTGCCGTATTGAACTCTATAGGCAAAAAAGAAGGGAAAACACCGGCTTTTCAGGGAGAAGAAAAAAGGGGTTTTCAAAAGTTATACGACGACTTAAATAACAAAAAAAATGCAAAACTTTAATGTAGAAGTTCCCTCCACAGCCCAAGTTATTGGCGCTACAATGGATGTCAAAACACCCCTTCAAGAGTTGCTGAAGAAGTCATTGATTGCTAATGGTTTGGTTCATGGTATCCATTAGGCTTGCAAAGCTCTTGATAAACGTCAAGCTGTCCTTGCTATCTTGGCTGAATCATTCGAGTAGCCTTTGCACAAGAAATTGGTGACTGCTCTCTGCCATGAACATCAAATCCCATTGATCCGTGTTGATTCCCACAAGAAACTCGGCGAATGGTCAGGTCTCTGAAAGATCGATAAAAAATGCAAACCACGCAAGGTGTGCGTATGCTCTGTGGTAGTCATTAAGGTTTTCGGTGAGGAGACACCAGATTTGGATGTTTTCAAAGAACACCTCATACAAAACAGCTAAAAAAACGTGCGGGATCGTTTTTTTTAATTAAACCAAAGGCAATAATCTACTGAGGTTAAGATTACAAAAAAAAAACGCAGAAGGAAACAAAATTTATGTGAGCAACTAAATTGCGCGATCGAGGATCTAGAGAGATGCCACTCCAGGAACGATGTTCGCAAAATTCAAAAAAGAGTAAATTGTCAAAGCCAAGGGTAAAAGGCTTGAACAGCAGCCTGTCGAGGTCAACAAGGAAATATCGTAGTTGAGACAGTCTATGCTGATTAAAAGAACCACTTCTGCAGACTGTTAAACGGGGATGACGAACAACATTCCGCAGTCAGGCACCATTGAATATTGGCAACGATAGCGAAAACTACCAACCACCCGACATAAGTAAAGGTAGGATTAAAATATCTTAACTAGAGCTTAATAATGCTGCCGGAAATGATGGCTCGCCGGAGGAAATGACTTGGTAAGTAACATCCATTAACTCATCAGCCAAATCGGAACGGATGAAAGTATGTCTGAAGCACCGTTTGCCAGATCCACAAAAAAGAAGACCATCTGAACTGCGCCAACGACAGAGGCATAAACCTCCTAAACGTCGCCTACAAGATCCCGTCTACCGTGATCAGATCTTGTCAGTGTGATTTTAGGCCTGGAAAACCGATCAAATTTTGCCAGATCCACAAAAAAGAAGACCATCTGAACTGCGCCAACGACAGAGGCATAAACCTCCTAAACGTCGCCTACAAGATCCCGTCTACCGTGATCAGCCCTTATCAGTGTGATTTTAGGCCTGGAAAACCGATCAAATTTTTCACACTTCGGCAGATTCTGGAAAAAACCCACGAAGTCCAAATCGATACCCTCAACCAATTAATCGATTTCAAAGCCGCATAGGACAGCATTTATAGAGACGAACTATACAGAGCCATGTTTAGTTTTGGTATACCGCCCAAACTCGTCCGTTTGTGTAGGATGACGATGGATAATTCTCGCTGCTCCATCAGAGTCGGAAACGACCTTACATGGTCGCATGGCTATGCGCCGTCAAGTGACTTCTTCGATTTGATTCTTGAGAGGATTGTACAAACTCCCGAGCCAATACCAGAGGTACAATTTTCCAAAAATCGGTGCAACTATTAGCACCCGCCGAAGATATTGACATCATTGGTAGGACGCAACGTGATGTCATAGACACGGGCTTAGCAGAAAATCAGGGCAAAAAAAAAAACATTTATGGCGCAACAGGCTCGTTAGTACCCAGGGCCTAGTTTTTTTTTTCAATACCATTCATGTGTGCGTGTGTACTTTTTAGCACGATGGCGGGACCTCCTGTTTTATGCCGAATCCGAACGGCTACGTTGAGATAAGCTTTTCATGACAATTGACACTACTCGGATGATTTGTCAGATCATCACGAGAGGAGGGCCAGTGAAAAATCATTTAGGTGTTGCTACGGCTGGGAATCGAACCCAGACCTTCTGCGCGGCAGTTCATCGTACTAACCATCGCGGCACTGAGCCAAATGAGGGCAAGGCTTAGTTATATAAGCTGTCAATACTAAAGGACACACAACATCGATGAATTGGACAGAACGTCACCATTGTCAGATATAACTTTGAGGTAGTACGGGACTTAGTCTATCTGGGTTCCTCAATTAACTCTGACAACAACATCTCATAAGAAATCAAACGAAGATTTACTTTTTTAGTTGTAGTAGTACTTAGTAGATCCTATATAAGACCCTGATCATCCCAGTCCTGCTCTAGCATGGACCGTCTCAAAAGCGGATGAAGAAATACTTGGTAGATTCGAGAGGAAAATTCTTCGGTCCCGTTTGCGTTGACTGGCTGTGGGGACAAAGATTCAACCAAGTACTATACGAGCTGTACAACGACATGCCCCTGGTAAAAAGAACTCAGTATTGGACGTTTGAGATGGCTAGGACATGTAGAACGAATGGACTCCAATAATCCGCCTCGCAGAGTCTTCGATTCCCAGCCAGACGTCGGATGCACTAGAGGAAGACCTTGCCTTAAATGGTGCGCACAAGTAAAAACCGACCTTAACAATTTGGAAGTGCTCAACTAGGGGCAGTTAGCTAAGGACCGGGCTAATTGGAGAAACGTGTTGGTTGAGGACAGGTTTATTACGAACCGTAGCCGTCTATCGGAACTCGATACTGCCCGAGTGCCCTCCTGCAATAAGTCACCAAGTTCCATTCAATATGATCGTTTAGCCATTTTATTTTGATTGTAACTGCAAGGTGGCCCAAAAGAGATCACCATATTGGAAGATGCTCTTATTTTTGCAAATGGCTGCCAGTGTCAAATCTGTTTTGACATTTATGGACTAGACAGATATAGAATGCAAGTGAACAAGCTATGGAGCGATACACTCCCCAAGAACGCGGAATAATCGTTTTTTTTTTGCGTAACAATTCGTCTGTAGTGTTGGCGCAGCGCGAATTCCGTCGCCGATTCCCCAGCCGTCCGACACCGACTGCGCAAATACTGCGCCAAGCGTTGCCGGCCTCGGAGCGCCCCTTGTGCCAAGTATATCGCCGCTGCTGCCGAGGATGTCGAGATGGCGCCGAAAACATCGCCCAGACGCTGTGCCTCGCAATTAGCCATCAGCTGCTGCCTGTCGACCGCCAAACGCGTGTAACCTACGCCGAAGCCATCCTCAATCTCGAGGACGAAGTGGAGGATTTTTCAACCAAAATCACAATGAGCGATGAGACTCATTTCCACCTCAGCGGGTATGTGAACAAGCAAAACTATCGCTGGGGCACCGAAAATCCACGAGTAATGCACGCGGAGCCATTACACCCGCTCAAAGTTACTGCACACACTGCGCGAGCCACAACCGATATTCTGAAGGCCAAACAACATCGGATGACTTCTTTTGGCCCACCTTGTGTAACTGAGACGGGCTCAGTGGCGCGGTGGGTAGTGTGATGAACTGCCGCGCAGAAGGTCTGGGTTCGATTCCCAACCGTATGATTTTTCACTGGCCGATTTCAGCCGTAGCCCTTCTCTCGTAATGATTTGGAAAATTATCCGAGTAGTATCAACTGTCAAGAATAGCTTATCTCAACTTTGCCGTTCGGATTCAGCATAAAACAGAAGCTCCCACCATTGTGCAAGAAGTACACACACACACATAAATGGTTATGAGAAAGCTAGGCTCTGAGTGCTAGTGAATCAGTTGCGCCAAAAATTTGTATTTGTAACTCTGAGTACTTCCGTATCCAGTTGAAATAAGTTTTCACATTTCTTCGGTTTTATTCACTGGATTTATCTATTCAACGGTTTTGAAGTCTCTTTTCAAACAATTAATTTCAAAAATTATCCACTGTCTACAATTTTAATGCAATTGGCACACGGCCTTAGTAAATTAACCCCAAGCCAGATTTATACTTTATAGCTTTTGAAGGGTGAATTATTTAAGCCGTTTTATGATTAATACTTCAAAAATTAACAAGTCTTTTTCAGGTGACCAGTGTCCTTCGTTCTTCAAAAATTTCCAACATCCATGAAAAAACAACACATACTGTCACTTGCAAATCAGGTTACTAACCTTTGCTGCCGTTCAGGCATTCAGTCAACGTAATAATTCGAATATTCTAAAACATAATTTAGTTAATATTTTCCACCAAATGCAACCTCCACTTTGACATGTGAAAAATGACACTTGCAATACCCCATGTCTGTATAGCAGAGGAACCACCTTGAACTTCCGTTTTAGCTTGTTTTCTTAAAAAAAAAAAATCTTTTCGATTCCAACAAAAATTTACATAATTCGGCATGGTTCCGATTTATTTTTATAAACTTTTAATTTACTAGATTGGTTAGGTGAATTCAGTTTATTAGGTTAAAAATCAAGAAAACGGTATTTGCACCTTTTTTCAAGGTTTCTCAAGGCCATCTCGTTGGAAGATGTTAAGTAAGATTTGGTGGTTGTTGTTGGTTTGCTTTGTGAGTCACAGAGAATAAACTGGACAAATGGGTTAGATTGGAATGCAATGAAGAATTTTATTGATGTAGGTAGTCGAACCGGTAGATAAAGATGTGAAAAGTATCTACAGATGGAAGTACCATTTTATTTTTATTTTTTTGTTGGTTTGTGTGCGTTTATTGCGGTTGGTTGTATGTTTCGTTTCAATGTGATGTTAGATGAGGCTCGATATATACTTTTTTTTTGGTTGAATGGCTATTTAATACAAATTTGGTGAGCCATTGCGTCAGTAGCTCTATTTAAATGCACAGACAGATGAAAGATTGAAAAGGAGAAAGATTTATGCGAAGGTAATTGGATAAATTGATTTGATTGACATATCAGCCATATACAGACTGTCTGTTCAATGTATAATTAGTTATAATATTCAGTCAGTGACATATTTTACCTCAAATGTGAAATGCCATCGGAATTGTATTCCAAAACAGGGAGCTACTGTGTTCATCTACCACTGTATTGGAGGTGGCAATTATTTCAAATAAAAAGTGTCGCTCGGATATGAAATTTAAAAGGATTCCGTTTTTTACAAATTGTAGAAACAATTCTTCTTATAAATCTATAATGACAAATCACCTGTTTATAAGGCCAGAACGCTGTGTTCGATGGTTGTGTGTTGTAGAACTAGGGTACCTTCTAACTCTGACTACACATCAAGTGCTTACTTTTAACCTCCAAGTGGCAACCATTGGGTATTGGTCTTATCCAACCGGATTTGACTTATTAAACGATAAGCGCGAATGTTGATAACACGACGAACACAGCAACACTATAAACAGCCAGGTCAGAATGGCAAGGAATGAATACCCGGTCTTCTGTCCCAGGCGAACCTAGACAAACTGCTTCGACATATCCGGACAACAGGTTGTCTAGGAATTTCAAGGGTAAGTCAGGCCCCTTGAACAGAGATGGTGGCGGATGAACCGAAAGGACAACGGCAGCGCCCAATCCCGTAGTGGATACTGATGGCCCGGGCCCTAGAAGTATCTAATAAATTGGAACTGGCCCTCCAGGTTGGGGGCTTTGGGTTAACTGCCCAACCAATGACAAATTTAATTATTATGAAGCAACCAACAGTCTACTGATTTTATTGTTGATGACCCGGCTAAACGAAAAATGGACAACGACGTTCGTATCTGCACCTGGAATGTGAGAACATTAAACAATAGAGTTGCAAGCGAACAACTAGCGAAAGTCCTAAGCTGCTACAAAACAGATATTACTGCCATCCAGAGAAATACGATTGGATAAGCCGGGAAAAAAGAGGATGAAAAACTGTGACAAATAAAGGGTTTTTCAATAAGAGCGCTACAAAACTTTTTTAAATAAAAAAAAAACACTTTTGGATCTCTTTATTCCTGTGAAAGTACATTCGATGCCATTATGTATGGAACTCGACTTCTTTTGCATGGCCACCACGCGCACGCTTGCAGAAGTCCAGACGCTGAACCCAATTTTCGACGGTTATCAAGCATAAATCGGCCGATACTGCTGCAATTTCACTTTCGATATTCGTACGAAGTGCATCAATCGTCGCTGGCTTGTTGGCATAGACCATAGACTTGACGTCCCCCAGAGGAAATAGTCTAATGGCGTCAAATCGCACGACCGAGGCGGCCAAGCGACTGGACCATTTCGTGAGATAACACGTTCTCCAAACTTGGTTTCCAATAAATTGATTGTGGCATTCGCTGTGTGGCTTGTGGCGCCGTCCTGTTGGAACCACATATCCTCCAAGTCCATATCATCCAATTGGGACCAAACATATTCGGTTATCATTGAACGGTAGCGATTCCCATTCACAGTAACGTGCCGGTCTTGATCATCACGGAAGAAGTACGGCCCAATGACGCCGCCGGCCCATAAACCACACCAAACCGTAATTTTCAAGGATGCAATGATGACTCATGGAGTACGTGTGGATTTCTGCCTCACCAATACCGCATATTTTGTTTATTGACGAAGCCATTCAGCCAGAAATGAGCCTCATCGCTGAAGATGATTTTTCGATGAAAATCCGAATCATTTCAAGTTGTTGCTCAGCCCAATTCACGAACATACGACTCTTCTGGTGGTCAAGCGGCTTCAGTTCTTGCGTCAATTTAATCTTGTAAGGATGTAGGCCAAGATCTTTTTTCAAAATTCGCCACAACGACGTCACAGAGATGCCCAACGCTTGAGAACGACGTGTGAGAGACACATTTGGGCGTTCTTTAACTGAAGCCTCAGCGGCACCAATATTCTCGACACTACGGGCACTTCTTTGTCTCACTGGCACGAGAACATTTTATACTGTGCCTGTGGATTCAAATTTTTCCGCTAGACGCTCAATTGTTGATCTGCTAGGACGATTATGACGACCATAAATTGGACGTAGCGCTCTTAACTTTGAGGCCACTGACTCCGAATTTCGGTTGTAAATTTTAATAATTTCGACTCGTTGTTGGATCGTATATCTTTCCATCATGAAATGGCAAACATTACTGAAGAGATTTGTCAGAAGAGCGCCAAGAAATATGGCGTCGTCTGCTGTCCCTGTCGCTCAACTTTTGAAGCGTCCCTGTTGAAAAACCCGATACTACGGACCGTGTTCTACTGAACAGAAACAGCGACTATTCGGATGCGGATTTAATATAAGTTCCAGACTTGGGCAAGAAGTCTTTTGTTTGCAAGAGCCCAAATTCGACAACATAAGCCTTATAAGTGCTCACGCTCCGACTGATTATATTGCGAAAGACTGACTGTACGGGCGCCTAGCAAAAACTAATGAGCTTGTACCGAATCACGACGATGTTAAAATCTTGCTGGGGATTTTAACGCAAAGGTAGGAAGAGAAGACATTTCAAGCAGTATTGTTGGAAAACAAAGCCTACACGCAACACGTCTGGTAAAGGACTTAGGCTATTTGACTTCGCTATGGAACAAAATGCCACTAAGGCCAGCACACGGTTTCCTAACCTCAATATCCATAAGCGGACATGGCGGTCTCCGGATCAACCAACTGGCAACCAAATTGTTCACATTGCGATAGATAAGAGGCTCGCATTCAGTATTTTGGATGTCCGAACATTACGAGGAGCAAACATCGGCTCGGGCCACTACCTTGTTGCAGCCAAGGTAAGAATGCGGATTTCCACTACGCTAAAACATTCCAGGAATACTGTAAAAAAAATTTATGTCGAAATACTGCCGTTGATAGAGATTGCCAATACCTTTGCGAGACACGTATCCCTTAACCTCTCGATTAACACCATACCACCAACATCGAATGTCGAAGAACAATGGCAACGATGCCAACAAGCCATTAGACCAACACCAACTGCTGTGCTAGGTTCCGCGCGCCTACCAGCAAGAAATCGCTGGTTTGATGCGGAATGCCGACAGATGCTCGCAGCCAAGAACGATGCCTACAAGGCTAACCTACGAGTTTGGCAATTAAGCTCAGAATGAGGAATGAGGAATGAACACCTGCTTTTCAGAAGAAATAAAAAAAGAACAAGAGAAGCGCGCGATCGAAGATGTATAAACGTGCCTCTCCAGAAATAGTGTTCCAAATCTAACCAAAGTGTTAAGCGTCAAAGCCAGTGATAAAAGGTTCAAACAAAATCCTGTCGAGATAATGAAAGAAATATCGTAGTTGAGACACAGTCAATGCTGAGGATATGGAAGAACCACTTCTGCAGACTGACGAACAACATTCCGCTGTCAGGCAGAACGAAGCATTCAATATTGGCAATGGCAGCGAAAACTGCCAACCAACCGACCTGAGTGATTCTCAAGCTTAATAAGGCTGCCGGAAATGACGGCCTTCTCGCTGAGCTAAAACTCTAAACTGACCAAATTACAGAGCCATAATGCTCCTCAGCATAGCCTAAAAGATCTTTTGTAAACGCCTGAAACCGTTTACCAACAACCTGATCCGCCTTTATCTGTGTGGCTTTGAGCCAGGGAAGTCCACAACCGATCAAATTTTCACACTTTCACCAAGAAGTCCGAACCGATACCCTAGGTGGTGGGTATCGGTTTGGACTTCATCGATTTCAAAGCCGCATATATACGACAGCATTTATAGAAACGAACTATACAGGGCCTTATCTTGTTCGTGTATACAGCCCAAACTTGTCCGTTTGTGTGGAATGACGATGGAGAATTCTCGCTGCTCCATCACGGTCGGAAACGACCTCACCGACACATTCGATACCATAAAAGGATTTAGGCAAGGTGATGAGCTGTCATGTGACTGCGAAAAACTCCAGAGCCAACACCAGAGGCACAATTTTCCAAAAATCTGTACAACTACTAGCATACTCCGACGATATTGACATCATTGGTAGGACCCAATGTGATGTCATAGCCAAGTTTGCTGGGAGAAAAGGAAGCGGCAAAAATCGGTTTAGCAGTATATATATGCTGTCAATATGAAAGGACACACAACATCGACGAATTGGACAGAACAGATAGTACGGGACTTTGTCTATCTCGGCTATTGCTATTAACTCTTTCAACAACATCTCGTCAGAAATTAAACGAAGAATTACTCTTGCCAACCGCTGTTTCTTCGGGCTAAGAAGGCAATTTAGTAGTTAAGCCCTCACTGGAAATACAAAGGAGATTTTAAATAAGACCCTGATCATCCCGGTCCAGCTCTACGGCGCTGAAGCATGGACCGTCTCAAAAGCGGATGAAGAAATCCTTTTGGTCGATTTGAGAGGAAAATTCTTCGGAAAATCTTCGGCAACGTTTGTGTTGACGGGCTATGCAGATGAAGATTCAACCGAGAACTATACGAGCTGTACAGCGACATGCCCCTGGTCAAAAAACTCCACATAGTACGTTTAAGATGGCTAGGACATGTAGAACAAATGGATATTAGCATACGCACTTATTAGATTTGTTTAGCCCTCGAAGCCATAGATACTAAAAAAATCCAATATGCACACACGGATTTATCTTTTTACGGTCTTTTTTTTCAATGAATTCATTTTTTTTATAGTGTTCCGGTTAGTAGCGCTAGATTTGGAACGACCGTTAGACTGACATTGATCACTTAGCGCACTTAAAAATAATCTCGTTTTTCCAAATTTTAAAATGTCATTCCTGCAATCTGCTTCCATGCTATAACCCCTAGATATGTGAAACCTCCGATATGGTGATACTAACACTAAATGAAACCTATAAAACCAAATTAACACTAATATTGCATATCGGGATGACTATACAATTGGTAACAAAACGGAAACGACTTTTTGAGATTCTCACAGTTATGGCTTTTTGTTAAATTTATCGCTATGGTTTTTTAAATGCATTTTGATCAAATGCAGATTTATCAACGTATTTTCTACATAATGGAGTGTAAGGACGATACAGCAGAGACTGATAAATACCGCTTGCAGCAAAAGGCTGGTGAATCTAGCGATAGGTTTTGCATCTCTAAACTGTGTAAAGCTGTTTACCGCTAGATGTGTCAATAGGTTTTATACAAGTTCGTCAATTATAGCCGAACGAATAGCAGAAGCTGTTGGCAAATCAGATATTACTGCTATCCAGGAAATACGATGGGATGGGCCGGGCGAAAGGAGGATGAAAAATTGTCACATCTACTGCATGGACCGCAGTAGACAAGAATCAGCGACGATTCGGATGCGGATTTGTTATAAGGGTCAGACTTAGGCCAGAAGTCTTATGTGTTCAAGACATAAGCGAACGCATTGTAATAATTTGCATGAAGTGTCGGATAATTTGCCCGTCGGAGGAAAAATATGATTTAACGAAAAACAGCTTCTACTTCTTGACTTATTAGCGACCATAGAAGTTCGATGTTAAAAGCGTAAAAAAAAAAAAAATATTTATGGCGCAACAGGCTCGTTAGTACCCAGCGCCTAGCTTTTTTCTCACAACCATTCATGTGTGCGTGTGTACTTCTTAGTACGATGGCGGGACCTCCTGTTTTATGCCGAATCCGAATGGCTAAGTTGAGATAAGCTTTTCATCATAATTGATACTACTCGGAAGATTTGTCAGATCATCACGAGAGGAGGGCCAGTGAAAAATCATTTAGGTGTTGCTACGACTGGGAATCGAATCCAGCGGCAGTTCATCGCACTAACCATCGCACCACTGAGCCCGTTAAAAGCGTGCTGGGAGATTTTAACGCCAAGGTAGCAAGCATACGGAAAACATAGCCTACACGACACCACATGTGGCAACGGACTTAGGCTAATGGACTTTGCTGCGGAACGAAATACCACAAATAGTTCACACCGATGTAGATATGGGAAAAAGGCGATCTCCAGATCAACGAAAGGTCAAACAAATTGATCACATTGCGATAGACAATAGGTACGAATCTAGTATTTTGGATGACCAAACCCTTCGAAGGTTTCATATCGACACAGTCCACTACCTTGTTTTAGTCGAACGTAGGACGCAGTAGGTTAAGACGCTGCCATAAGTGGCTAGCGGAAGTAGAAACCAATCTTAATCAATCAGCTAAGGCCTAGCATGTTGGTTGAGGTCAACCAACTTGCCTCTCCAATCAGCCTGGTTCTTAGCTAATTGCATCCAGTTGATCACTTCAAGTTGGTTGCGGTCGGTTTCTACTTTTGCGCGTCACAAAAGGCGAGGTCTTCTTCTACGGCGTAGGTCGCCTGGCTGGGAAACGAAGAGTTTGCAAACCGGAGTATTAGTGTCCCTTTGTTCTACATGTCCTAGCCATCTTAAACGTCCAATGCAGAGTTTTTCGACCAGCGGCATGTCGCTGTAGAGCGCGTATAGTTCTTGGTTGGATACTTGTCTCTATAGCCCGTCACCGCAAACGGGACCGAAGATTTTTGGAAGAATTTTCCTCTCAAATCGACCAAAAGGATTTCTTCATCCGCTTTTGACACGGTCCATGCTTCAGCGCCGTAGAGCAGGACTGCGATGACCAGGGTCTTAGTAGGATTTCCTTTGTAGTTCGACTGAATTGCCTTCTTAGCCCGAAGAAACAGCGGTTGGCAAAAGTAATTCTCTGTTTAATTTCTGACGAGATGTTCTTGTCAGAGTTAATTGCGGAGCAGAGATAGATAAAGTCCCGTACTACCTCATAGTTATATCTGTCAATAGTGACGTTCTGTCCAATTCGTCGATGTTGTGTGTCCTTTCGTGTTGACAGCACATACTTCGTCTTACCATCATTTACTGCTAAACCCATTTTTGCGGCTTCCTTTTCTACACTAGCAAACCTGGCTATGACATCCCGTTGAGTCCTAACAATGATGTCAATGTCGTCGGCGTGTGCTTGTAGTTGAACCGATTTTCGGAAAATTATGCCTCTGGCGTTGGCTCGGCACTTTTGCCCAATCCTCTCAAGAA
Source organism: Rhingia rostrata (assembly GCA_949824845.1). Taxonomy (NCBI): domain Eukaryota; kingdom Metazoa; phylum Arthropoda; class Insecta; order Diptera; family Syrphidae; genus Rhingia; species Rhingia rostrata. Next base: position 75,124,832 of record OX463758.1, on the reverse strand, counting down.
TCAAATTGAAGAAGTCGCATGACAGCGCATCGCCTTGTCTAAATCGTTGAGGTCGTTTCCGACCCTGAGAATCCTACATCGTCATCCTACACTAACGGACGAGTTTTGGCGGTATAACAAAACTTGACATGACTCTGTTTAGTTCGTCTCTATAGATGCTGTCATATGCGGCTTTGAAATCGATGGATAGGTGGTGGGTATCGATTCCTACTTCTTGGGTTTTTCCCGGGATCTGCCGAAGTGTGAAAATTTGATTTGTTGTTGACTTTCCTAAAACCACACTGATAAGGGCCGAGTTGGTGAATTATACTTACGAAGTCTTCTCCGCCGGCTTTATAATGCTCAGCGGGAGGCCGTCATTTCCGGCAAGCTTGATGAGCTTTAGTTCAGATATTGGCTATTTGGCTATCATCACTTCACTCAGGTCGGGTGGTTGGCAGTTTTGGACATCGTCGCCAATGGTTCGTTCAGTGGAATGTTGTTCGTCATCGTCGTTTAACAGTCTGCAGAAGTGGTTCTTCGATATCCTCAGCATCGACAGTGTCTCAACTATGATATTTCCTTGTTCCTCTCAACAGGATTCTGTTCGAGTCTTGTATCCTTTTACTTTTCACATTTGGTAAAACTTGCGAACATTCTTCCTGGAGTGGCACCTTTCTATATTCTCGATCGCTCGCTTTTCTTGCTCTTTTTCTTCTTTCTGAAAAGCCGGTGTTCTTTCCTTCTATTCTGCCTATAGAGCTCAACGGCAGCTCTGGTCTTCACCTGCAGCTTAGCCTTTTAGGCCTCGTTCTCGGCTGCGAGCTTCTGTCGGCATTCCTGATCAAACCAGGTGTTTCTTGCTGGTGGGCGCAAGAAACCTAGCACATCAGTTGCGGCTGATCTAATGGCTTGTTGGCATCGGTGCCATTGTTCTTCGACATTCGATGCTGGTGGTATGGTGTTAATCGAGAGGTTGAGGGACCACGTTGCGCGAAGGTCTTGGCGTTCTCTTGCGATTGCAGTCTTTCGTTAAAATCTTTCATTGAATTGCTGCACAGTATTTCTTGATTGTTGTGGCGTGGTGGATATCCGCATTCTTCTTGGCTGCAACAAGGTAGTGGTCGGAGTCGATGTTAGCTCCTCGGAATATTCGAACATCCAAAATACTGGATGTGTGCCTCTTTTCTATCGCAATGTGATCAATTTGGTTGACCGTTCGTTGATCTGGAGACCGCCATGTCCCTTATGGATATCGAGGTGAGGAATCCGTGTGCTGGGGCACTTCGGTCCGTAGTCAGTTAGCCTAATTCCGTCACCAGACATGTTGTCGTGTAGTCTATGTTTTTCGAAAATTTTGCTTAAGTTGTCTTCTCTTCCTACCTTTGCGTTTAAGTTTCAAAGCAGGATTTTAACATCGTACTTCGGTAGTCGCTCATAGGTTTTGTCAAGGAGCTCATAGAAGCAGTTTTGCGCTAAATCATCTTTTGCCTCCGTGGGGCGTGAACACATACAGGGCTTTGGCTGGCGTATTTGGCTTTGATGCGAATTGTTACAATGCATTCGCTTAAGTTTTGCAAAAATTAGACTTTTTGCCTAAGTCTGGCACTTATAACAAGTCCGCATCTGAATAGCCGCTGTTTCTGCTCTCTATAACACGGTCTGTAGAAGATGTCACAGATGTTGATGCTCTTTTCGCTCTGTCTATCCCATCGAATTTCCTGGATGGCAGTAAGGTCTGCTTTGTATCAGTTTATGGCTTCCGCTTGTTATTTACTGGCACCTCTCCTGCTTATTGTTCTCACATTCCAAAGGCAGATACGAAATTCGTTGCCCGTTTTTCGTTAAGCTGGGTTGTCAACAAAAAAATCAGTCCACTCCAAGGTATTGGTTGCTTGGTAACAATGTTTTTTTTAATGACTCAAAACAAAACCTCCAACTTGGAGGCGAGTTCCATTTTATTAGATACCCCTAGGGCACGGAGCCATCAGAATCCACTACGGGATTGAGCGCTGCCGTTGGCCTTTCGGTTCATCCGCCACCATCTCTGTTCAAGGGGTCTGACTAACCCTTGAAATTCCTAGACAACCTGTTGTCCGAATATGTCGAAGCAGCGTGTCTAGGTTCGGCTGGGACAGTAGACCGCGCCATTCTGACCTGACAGTTTATAGTGTTGCTGTTTTTCGTCGTGTTGTCAACATTCGCGCTTATCGTTTAGCAAGTCAAATCCGGTTGGATGAGACCAATACCCTATGGCTACTACTTGGAGGTTAAAAATAAGCACTTGATGGGTTGTCTGAGTTACATCCACTGGGAATTGCCAAGTTAAAGCCAATCAGAGTCTACCATCGTAATTCATAGAAAATCTCATTTGGATATGAGTCCAACAAATTATTGCCATATCTACGTTTGGGATGACCTTGCTATAACAAGATTCTGAAATATTTTTTTAAAAATCCATTCGCAAACAAAAATAAACAGAGAATCACCGAAAATTAAATCATAAAGGAACATTGAACCCACCCACACTGAATCATAGAAGACGATGGTCTATGCCGGTTCAGGTATTCCCCAAATGGAGAAATAACTTATGTTGCACCAAAGTCCAAGAATGATAGAGCACATCACCAGGCAATAGGCGGAAAAACTCCTCTTCCTATCTGGCGACTCATCGGCAACATTTTCAACGGACGACTGGCACGCTGAACCGGTTCATGTGATCGGAAACAGACTCAAGTATAAATTAAGTCGCATCTTATGAATAAAATAATTGCAAGATACTTTTGCCCATAAAGCTGGAATTTATTCAGTTATGCCGATGAAAAACCAACAACTAATCCGTGGTGCAACAAAACATCTCACCACAAAACCCGCTCTTTGTGTATTAATTTTGTTAAATCAGTTTAAAGTAATAAACATAAAATTCGCCAATTAACCAACAAAATATGTGGTTTTATGGTGAGTATCCCAGCACGCCTGCGTGACTATAAACCTTTTCCGGGATGCGAAGCCATTGCAATTTCAATTAATTAAACCCACTCGCTTGCCCATTAAACCCGACCATAAAAAATCGATTTTTGTAAATCATTTTGTTTTTCCTCTGTAAGGAATCACCAATTATCCTGAATAATTTACAAACACGGAATTCCTTTGTGTGTAAATAATTTACAACTTTTGAACCGTTGCACGGTGGCAAAGGTGTTGGGAAATAAAATTTTGAAATTTATTTAGTGAAGGCTGCTGACACGTCAATGGTGTTATATTGTATCTAATTGATGGGCTATAGCTGGTAAGGCGGCCACAATAAGATACAATTGTCAAACAATAAAGTTTAATTGTATATTTGTAACTTTGCGATTAATTAAAATTTGTTAGATACTTTTATCTGCAGTGAAGGCGCCAGGCATTCGATACGATAATAAACAATTGGTTTGTTATGAAATGGATTTTTACCTGCGTGATTAGTGATCACTGATCACTGATCGTTATTAGGTGGTTTAAGTGATGCCCAGCTAGTTTATGGAAAACCGGAGAAGATCGTTGGTAGTACCTGTTTCAAAGGCGGTTTTGTATTAGGAATACCGAATTAATCGGTTCTGATTGCAAAACCTTTTAAAAAAGTACAAAAGTTGATCGAGTTTTTTTTTTTGTTTATAAATGCTACGCTTAGTGATTTAATTACCAGCTATAGCTGTTATTTTGTTTTTATTTTTAATCGTCGGAAGACTAATTTTAATGACAGTAAAAGTAAGAAAACAAAACAAATATTCGAAAGCAGTTTTGACATTTCTTTAGAGCCAGTTGTGAAAAAATAGGTGGGAAGAGGTAACGCAAAGGTTGTCTATTTATCACATGATGATAGAATTTAAGCAGGAGGCCGTAAATTTAAACTTACGTCCGGAATGCACCTGGGCCTCAACTAACAAATAGCCCAAACCTGAGCTGACTCCCTCCAGTTGAACGCTTCAAGTTGGTTGATGTCGGTTTCCACTCCACTTATGGTGAAGTCTTACACTGCTGGCCCGCAGTCTGGCTGGAAATCGAAAAATCTACGAGCCGGAGTATTGATGTCCATTGGATCTTCATGTCCCAGCAATTTGAAATGTCCAATGCAAAGTTTTTGTTTCTACTAGTAGTAGCGGCACTGACGGGCTCAGTGGCGCGTTAATGATGTGAATTGCAGAGCAGAAGGTCTGGGTTCGATTCGAAGCCGAAGCGACACCTAAGCTAGTAAACGTGGCTATCACAGCACGTATAGTCCGACCAATGATGTCCATATCGTCGGCGTATGCTAGTAGAGAGTGTTTTTTTTTTAGAGGTATAGAACTTCAAATTGAAATAAAACACAAGAAAATCGTTTTAATGTCCATAAATTTTTTTGTATTTGAATGATAATTTTATGCCATTAATGCTTAAAGATGATTTCGGGCATGTGGCCGCTGCGGCTGGTTCGAATAAAGCCCAGTCTAAAGATCCAATTTTAAACCACGAGCATTTGGGGCCGTATGTCGGCAATAACTCCACAAATGTTGGCTTCCAAGCCCTCTAACGTTTCTGTTTTGTTGGCGTAGACGAGCGACTTCACATATCCCCAAGGAAAATAGTCCAATGGTGTCAAATCATACGACCTTGGTGGCTAATTGACAGGTCCATTCCGCGATATTATGCGCTCATCGAATGTTTCCTTCAACAAGTCGATTGTGACGTGCGCTTTGTGGCATGTAATGCCGTCTTGTTGGACCCACTTCTCATTCCATCCAATATGGGAACAAAAAAGTCGCTTATCACGGCTCTATACGGTCTCTATTAACGGTAACTGACTCTCCAGCATCATTTCGGAAGAACTATGGCCCAATGACTCTACCAGCCCATAGGGCACACCAAACAGGCAGTTTTTGCGGATGTAATGCCGTCTCAAGGGTCTCATGTGGATTCTCTTCACTCCAAATGCGGCAATTTTGCTTGTTGACGTAGCCATTCAACCAAAAATGAGCCTCACAACTGAACAAAATTTTGCGATGAAAATTAGCATCGAGATCATCATTTTCGGCCCATACACCAAATTGCATGGTCTCGCGGCTTTAATTTTTGTACAAGTTGGATCTTGTTAGGTCGTAAGCCGAGTTCTTTGTGCAAAATCGTCCATAAAGTTGATGGACAAAGCTCCAATTACTGTTGACCATGGCGAATCGATTCATTCGGATCCTCTTCAAAACTTTGCTCTACAGCGGCAATTGTTTCTTCGGTGCGCACTGTTCGACATCTCTGCGGATATGCGTATTATCACAAAGAGTAAACGTCATGCGAAAACGATCTATGGTTAACCGAATTAATAACGATTATGTCGACCATAAAATGGACGGGGCTTGCGGTAAACTTCGCCAACTGAACCACTATTTTCGAAACAAATTTGCACGATTTGCAAGCGTTGTTCATTCGTCAACCTGTTCATGATGAAATGTCAAACCAAACTGAACATAAATGACATTAGAGTTGCCCGATTTGACCACAAAATGTCAGTTTTATCTCTTTTTGAAAAACTAACCTCAAAAAAAAAACTCCCGTTAGTTGTACCGATTTATTGAAGATAGCGCCTCTGGTGTTGGCTTGGAAGTTTTGAACAATATAAGCCACATGACAGCGCATCGCCTTGCCTAAATCCATTTTTTTTTAGTATCGATTGAGGCCGTTTGCGACCCTGATATCCTCCGACTTTTCGTCGACATTCGGTTGAGGTGATGTCATGCAAGGCGAATCTCTTGTTGCAGTTTCGCACACCTATAGATGTTCAGAATGATGGTACTGAACCCATAACTTATGACTCCGTCGGCGGCTGCTAAATGGTCAAGGGATTCCTCGCTTACAATTATGCAAACGTTTCTGGAATCTCCTGTAGCCTCTTCAACCTTGTCGATTCGCCAGTCATGAGTTGAAGTAACCAGTGAGTAGAGGATTGCTGAACCGCTCGTCTGCACACGCAATCTTTTTGATGTGTCCCTGATAGAGATCTAGGTCACGGCAAGTGGGCGCAGATGCCAGCGAAGGATTTTGAAGAGGCCGGAGGATTCCACCTTCTTCCATTTTCCCGGTGTTATACATCCATCCGGGTCACTGCGGTCAATTACCACAAATTCCATATATCCTTCAGCATCTAGTTGAACACCCATATGCTGAAGACGGTCTCGGAACAGGGGTTCTGTTACACGGGTGATAACCGTTTTTTGTTTTTTTTTTCACTCCTCGTGGTGGTTTCGACCGACTTTTGTCTTTTGGACGCTGTGTCCAAGTAGGAGCTGGCGAAACGTTGAAGCTGCTCTTTTGTCGAGTTATACGTTGCCGTCCGATCTTTTGTGGAGTGACAGTTTATCCTTGTAGGAATCTTTGACAGGGTTGACAGGATTGACCTTGAATCTCTTTGCTACAGATCAGACTAGGATACAAAACCAATGTCATACCGATGGCTCGGATGCGTTAGGAATCTTTGACAGGGTTGACAGGGTTGACCTTGAAACTCTTTGCTACAGATCAGTCTAGGATCCAAAACCAATGTCATACCGATGGCTTGGATGCGTTAGGAATCTTTGACAGGGTTGACAGGGTTGACCTTGAAACTCTTTGCTACAGATCAGACTAGGATCCAAAACCAATGTCATACCGATGGCTTGGATGCGTTAACATGCTTAGGGGTATGATTTTTATTGGAATACCCATCCACGACATTTAAACAAGGTTTTCCAAGAGTCAATACGTTAACGGTGGGGATACTGCCAGGAGAGGATACCAGTATGCTGGACCAGGGTATGGGACGGCGAAGTTGGTAACTCAGTCTCGATAGAGGCGTGGTTTCAACGAGGTGCGAGCTCGAAGCCGAAGAGCCGGTTGGACCTTTATGCTAGGTAGATACTTGAAGGCGATGTTGAGCAGACTTATGCCTTATCCTTTTCATATGGATTGGGCAGCGTTTGTCTGTTCTATTCTTAAGGCATCCGATAAAATTTTGCTTATGAGTTGGTGAGTGTTATATAGAAAGAACGACGAAAAGAGAATCATTTCCACCACCCCTGTTAAGCTTATGTTTAGACATTGCTTCCTCACTTCACTTTGGTAGGCTAGGAAGTTGGTAGTTTTCAATGTCGTCTTCTATTCTGCCTGATAGCGGGTGATTGTTCGTCATCGCCGGTAACCAGCATGCAGAAGTGGTTCTTCCACATCCTCAGAATGGACTGTGTCTCAACTACGATATTTCCTTGTTGATTTTAAGAGGATTGTGTTCAAGCCTTGTTCCTCTAACTTTGACTTTGGTAAAACTTACCAACATCCTAACACCGCGCTATATCCTCGATCGAGCACATTACATGCCCTTTTGTCTGCTTTCTAAAAAGCAGTTTTTTTCCATTTATCCCACTCTTGACTTTACAGGCAGCTGAGCCTTGTAGGTCTCGTTCTTGGCTGCAGGTATCTACCGTCAATATTCATCAAACACATTGTTTCTTGCTAATGGGCGGGAGAAACTTAGCACATTAGTTGCGTCTTATCTAAAGGATTGCTGGCATCGTTGCCAGTGTTCTTAGACATTCGATGCTGGTGGTATGGTTTGAACCGAGAGGTTAAGGGATACGTGTTCCGCCAAGGCATTGGCGGTCTCTTGCGATTGCAGTGTTTCGACATTCAATTTTTTCACAGTATTTCTGGATTGAAGTTGCGTGGTGGACATACGCATTCTTACCTTGGTTGCAACAATGTAGTGCTCCGAGTCGATGTTAGCTCATCGGAATGTTCGGACATCCAAAATACTGGATGCGTGCCTCTTGTTTATCACAATGTGATCAATTTGGATCCAATATTGGCTGTAGTGGCATTTCGTTCCACAGCGAAGTAAATTACCCTAAGTACATTGCCAGACGTGTCGTTTAGGCTATATTTCCCGGCAATACTGTTAAAGTTGTCTTCTCTTCCTACATTTGCGTTTAACTTCATACTTCAGCAGTCGGTTATGTGTTTTTTCAAGGAGCCCGTCGAAGTAGTTTTTCGTAATATCATATTTTTCCTCCGTCGGAGCGTGAGCGCATATAGGACTTATTTGGCCTTGATGCGGATTAAAACAACACGTTCGCTAATGTCTTGAAAAATTAAAACTCCATGCCTAAGTCTGAAATTTATAACAAATCCACATCCGTATAATCGCTGTTTCTGCTCACTATAGCACGGTCCGTAATAATGCGAACGGTTTTTACCTTACTTTGCCTGGTCCATGCCATTGCATATCCTGGATTGAAGTAATATCTCATTTGCAGCAGTTAAATCTTCCGCTAGTTGTTCGGCTGCATCTCTTCCGTTTAATGTTCGTCGCGTCGCATTCGTTCCACATGGTCATCAACAAAAAATCAGTCCTTTCCGAGGTTCTTGGTTACTCAACCAACATGTCTCTCCAATTAGCCCGGTCCTTAGCTAACTGCCTCCAGTTCCGCACTCCAAGTTGGTTGAGGTCGGTTTCTACACGTGCGCGCCACTTAAGGCGAGGTCTTCCTCTACTGCGTCCGACGTCTGGCTGGGACTTGGGAATCGAAGACTCTGCGAGCCGGACTATAAGTGTCCATTCTTTCTACATGTCCTAGCCATTTTTGGTTGAATCCTCGGCTCCATAGCCCGTCAACGCAAACCGGACCGACGATTTTTCAAAAAACTTTCCTCTTGAATCGAACAAGGATTTCTTCATCCACTTTTGAGACAGTCCATCCTTCAGCGCCGTAGAGCAGGACTGGGATGATCGGGGTCTTATATGGGATCTCCTTAGTAGTTCGAGTAGGGGCTTTTCTACAAAATTTCTAGCCCGAAGAAACACCGATTGGCAGGGTAATTCTTCTTTTGATTTCTGACGAAATGAGGTAGAAAACGAGGCGTACTACCGCAAAGTTATATCTGTCAACGGTGACGTTCTGTCCATGTCGATGTTGTGTGTCCTTTTGAGTTGACAGCATATACCTAGTCTTGCCCTCATTTACTGCTACACCCATGTTTGCCGCTTCTTTCTCTATACTAGCAAGCGTGGCTATGACATCACCTTGAGTCCTTCCAAAGATGTCAATATCGTTGGTTTATGCAAGTAGTGGCACCGATTTTTGGAAAACTGTGCTTCTGGTATTGGCTTGGGAGTTTTGCACAAATCTCTCAAGAATCACATTAAAGAAGTCTCATGACAGCGCATCGCCTTACCTAAATCCTTTTTTGGCATCGAATGTGTCGGTGAAGGCGTTTCCGATCCTGATGGAGCAGCTAGGATTCTCGATCGTCACCCTGTATAGATGGATGAGTTTTGGCGGTATACCAAAACTTGACATGACTCTTTATAGTTCGTCTCAATAAATGCTGTCGTAAATGCTTTGAAATCGATGAATAGGTGATGTTTATAGATTTGGACTTCTTGGGTTTTTTTTCAGGATCTACCGAAGTGTGAAAATCTGATCGGTTGTGGACTTTTCTGGCCTAAAACCACACTGATAAGGGCCGATCAGGTTGCTGGTAAACAGTTTCAGGCGTTCACATATAACGCAGATACGATCTTGTAGGCGATTTAGGGGGTCTCCTTTTTTGTGGAAGCTCTTGGTTGTTTCTAAATAATATTTTTACCTTAACTGGGTAGTTAAACTAAAGCACAACCCCAGTTTCAATTTATTAATACCCCTAGGACACGTGAGCATCAGCATCCACTACGGTATTAAGCGCTGCCGTTGGCCTTTTGGCTCAACCGCCACCACTTCTGTCAAAGGGGTCTTACTTACCCTAGAAATTACTAGATAACCTGTGGTCGAAATATGTCAAAGTAGCTCATTTCGGTTATTCGCTTTGTCCGCCCTAACTGGGACTCTTAACGGCATCGTTGACTCCGTCTTTGGAGTTATTCTGCTGGCCCCTGGAATGTATTTACTTTCAGAAGAAAATCGTTGGTTTTAGTCAATTGACAATAAATTTCGATAAAATGTCTGCACAAGGATGGGTTGGGATAGGGCATTAAACGATTCGGACAGTCGATTGTAGCCTTCTCATATTTTTTTAAAACAAACATTGAACCGCTTATTTGGTCTGTTCCAGTATAAAATTATTAGTGCTGATTTTTACCGCAGAAATTTGGTAAAAATTAATGAAATTCAGAAAAAAATAATTCTGCGGGAATAGACCTATCATCGTTGTGGAGCATGGATTTAGAGTGGATCCCCGTCGGAGGTGAGCTGAACAAGCCCTTCTGCATAAAACCGTCCTCTGTCTCCAAGCCTGAATCATTCAAAACTAAATCTGCTAAAAATGCTTCTACTATCATCTACCATCCAAATGAAACGAAATAAGACTTTTACATCTAAAGTAGCCTAGCCTACGGTCAGTTGGTGACCAAGCCCACCACCGATTTCCGTTTCAATAATTTATCTCTTACAGGCGATCTTTGAAAGTCCCGCTGTGACTAAAGACTTACACAAAATCTGCATTTCCTTATTTTCACCTCGACTAATCGATTCGAAAGAATTCTCCGCCTAACAAGTTGACAACTCCTCGAGCGAGTTTTCGAAGTCAATCAATTCTCAAGTTGATTATTTACGAATCGATAAGTTGACACATTTTACGCGACGGCCGGCGTCATCTCGGTGGGATACAATTATTAATAATTCTATCGAATTAAATATTTCATTTCCCGCTGTTGTCGGATGAAAATAGACAAAGATGCGGCGATGATATCTTAATTTAAGCCTGCAACTGCATCTGGAATCGCTTCATTTGGTCGTCAGCTGGCGAGGTGTTAAGTGAGTGAATCGCGACTAACGCGTTTGCAGCATCGTTGATGCATCTCCTTGAAACGTTGGATGTTGCTGCAGCTTCTTGCTGATAGATGATCTTAAAATGCTAATTCTAACTGTAAGTGTGATTGGCTTGGATTTGCAATTCCTAATTGGATTCTCTGTGTACGTAGCTTGTTGTGATTGTGAATCTGGTGAACTGCCAGACCAGTGATGACATACCAAGGATGTTTGTTCGGACGGGACGTTACAATCCGCAGCTGTTTGGAGGATCAGGTTGGTATACTGCCGACGATCGAGGAAAGTATCGACACATGGTGGTGCCTTACGATGGTGGATATGGTGATCGAGGGGTGAAATACGAACCAGATGAGCGGTCTCGCTATTGGCAACAGTCGGCTGGTGGAAAGGGCAGTTGGGAATTGCCAGATTCATATGCAGATACGGCACCATACGCAACGGCGCGATATAGACCTGGATCAGCAGTTCCTAATTACACTCCACAGCGCTGGGATCCCAGTCGATATGCACGAGATTACCAATATGAAGAAAATGGATTTAGGATTATCCAGTTCCAGTGGAGCAAGGATGGGAAAACTCGTTACAGCTATCTGTACGAAACGGAGAATAAGGTACTCGCTGATGAGTTCGGAAAGTTGGCGATGTTGGCTGACAAAACTCCGGCTGTTCGGGTAGATGGATTTTATCAATATGAAGGTGACGATGGGATCATCTACGAAGTGGATTATGTAGCCAACGAGAATGGAATATTTCCCAAGGTGAGTTGGGGTTATGCTTGTGTGGGGTTTGGTGGTTAATTTACTTTTCTTTTTTTTTTGGTAGGGAAAACCCATCCCGGAGTCTATTCATAGTGTCCTTGATTTTCTCACAAAGAATGTCACTAAAATTATGTAAATTTAAGATCCGTATTTGAGATGATGAGCTGAAGGAGTTGACTATTTTTATTTAAACTATTTCTCTGAACATAAGTGCGTGTGTAAATTTTAATGTTAAAAATAAATTAAAAAGTTTTTTTTTATATTTTTTAGAAGCGTTTTTATTTTTAGGGATTCCATCGTGAATGGAATTTTCAAAAGTTATTTCCACTTTATTGACGATTCGATTCCATCGTTGATGACTAATTTTTCGGAATATGATATCAATGAGCATTAGTGTCGATGATCGATGATCGTTTTCAAGAACAACTTTTGCTGCGATCATGATCGTTTGTTTGCAATTTTATGGTCATGATTGAATTTTTTTTTTACATTTAAGAATGCGGGCGTCCATGGGATGACTTAATTAGAATGCCAGTTATTAGATATACAGGGTGTCCGCTGGGAAGGTATACTACTTTGTTTGTTTAAAAATTTTGATTAAATGAAAGAGAATGGATCTTATATTGATAAACGTTTTATTTAATTTCGGAAATTATGTATGGAATGCAATATCAGGTAAATGTACGCATCTGTTGGTCTTACAAATGTCAGCCTTTTAGATCACATTTTTCATTACATTCTCACACATTTTAGGCGGTATTGCATTAATTTCATCACGAATATTTTGTTTGAGTTGCTCAAGCGTTTCTGGTTTGTTTTCGTAAGCCTTGCTTTTGAGTTATCCCCACAAAAAGAAGTCCGGAGCTGTTAATTCAGGCAACCATCGAGGCCGATAAACATCACCAACTCTTGAAATAACTTGTTGTGGAAAGAGGTCTCGCAGTAATTCCATTGTAATCCTGGCTGTATGCGATGTGGCACCGTCTTGTTGACTCCACATGTTAATCAAGCCCAAAGCATGCAGTTGTGGCGTTAAGAAGTTATCAATCATATCACGATATCGATCCCCATTCACAGTTACCGTTACGCCGTTTTCATTTTCAAAGAAGTAAGGTCCAAGAATTCCTCCTGACCGCACAGCAGACTGTAGCTTTTAATGGATGCAAAGGTGACTGATAAATAATTTCAGGGTTTTCCATTGCCCAGAACGGACTCTTCTGTTCACATATCCATTTAAATGAAAATGTGCCTCGTCACTCATTATGATTTTTTCATGAAAATCGGGGTTGCCATGGGCTAGCTGTAACATCCTATTGGCATATGTACGGCGGCGTAAATGGTCTTGTGGAAGAAGCTCTTGTGTCAACAGAATCTTATACGGAAACAAATACAAATCCTTGTGCAAAATCGTGGCCAAAGTAGTTCTTTAAGGACCAAGCTTCTGAGCTCGGCGTCGAATTGGGGTTGATGGATTTGTTTGAACACTTCCTTGAGCAGCAGTAATGTTTTCAGCCGATCTTGCAGTACGTTGTGGTCTATATTTGGGCCTATCACCTACAGACCCTCTTTCTTCGAAATCATTCACTGCACGGTAAATAGTGAATTTCGTTGGCACGTTGTTTCTCCCAAAAATTTTACGTAACTTTCTCATCGTCACAGTAATCGATGATTGATTTCGATGAAATGTTTGAACGATTAAGACACGTTGGTTTAACAAATATTTTTCATTAATAAATTTGCCACGTGTTTACTTCACGACTGCCAAATATGAACTGTCAAGACTAATGTTTACCAAAAATGGCGGCAAAACATAGTAGTATACCTTCCCGGCGGATACCCTGTAGATATTCTGCTACTGATGCCAAAATATAGCTGTCGTACCACATATTTGCTTCTAAATACTGGAAGAGATTAAAATCCTTGGGTGGACAACGAACTAAACTTCAAGTGCATGTGTAACGTTGGCGAAGAACAAAAAAATACAAATTTTTGGCGCAACAGGCTCATTAGTACCCAGGGCCGAGCTTTCTCACAACCATTCATGTGTGCGTGTGTACTTCTTGCATGATGGTGGGACCTCATATTTTATGCCGATTCCGAACGGCGGAGTTGAGATAAGCTATTCTTGACAGTTGATACTACTCGGCTGATTTGTCAGATCATCTCGAGAGGAGGGCTAGTGAAAAATCATTTAGTTGTTGTTACGGCTGGGAATGGAACCCAGACTTTCTGCGCGGCAGTTCATCGCATTAACCATCGCGCCACTGAGCCCGTTGACCAAGAGCAGCTGACCTGAAAATAACGCGGCAAACTCGGCAACTGACAAAATTAGCTACAGTTTGGCAAGTATTTCTTGACTCTTGTCAAGTTCCGTAGCAGAAAAGTTTAAATAAAACAATTTCCCATCTGTCGTATGTTATCAAGGTGTTTATATAATTTGGCTTGTCCTTGAAAAATTTGTCGTGTTTTTGAATGGAGCACAGATGGCAGTTGCTGTATAGATAATCGAATCTATATTTTCCAACAAGCGGTAAGGCTTGGATTCTTTTAAGAAATATTTTTGGTAGACGCCCGTGTTTTATTCTGATCCCTATAATCCTGTTTTTAAAACACTTGAAAGATTGAACTGGCTAGATTGGGGAATCATAAGAAACGTGGGTTTCTGGGACCATCAATCGATTGTGATCAAGATCGTGGTGAGAGTAATAATTTCCGCACGTCCTTTTCCCCAACTAATGGATGATTCGCCTAAGTGCGTACTCTATTTAATAAATTCGCTGACACTGGCGGCGAAACTAATTCCCACACACGCAATCAAACCTCAGTTAGTAGAGCAGATTTTGGCAAAAAGGTAACAGCACGGTAACAAGAGACTGCCCCTACTGGGTGGTGGATAAAGGGAGCCGCAGTAAGGCTAAATTGCGTTCATTACTAAGCAATATCCGCGATAAAGGGCAATAGCCCTTCGTGGACCAATCCAAGCCGAATTCATGGAGGTCCGCGTCCATCAGGATTTTGTTAAATGGACAAGTTATACACAACAGTGTGTTCAACAAGCAATTACATCTAAATCACACTTCACGAAAGTTACTCGTTGTTACCACTGATTACTTACCTGGAAAGTAGTGACTTAGTAACATTCCAGACAGGGTTTTGTTATGGGACCTATAAGGAAGATCAAGCTTAATATGGCAGCCGGAAATGACGGCTTTCCCGCTGAGCTTTATAAAGCCGGCGGAGATGACTTGGTAAGTAACATCCACCAACTAATAAGCCAAATTTGGTCGAAAGAAAGTATGCCTTAAGAATGGAACCATATCATCGTCTGTCGATCCACAAAAAAGGAGATCCACTGAACTGCGCCATCTACAGAGGCATAAGTCTCCTCAACATCGCTTAAAAGATCATATCTGCCGTAATATTTGAACGCCTGAAACCGTTTAATAGCAACCTGATCGGCCATTATCAGTGTGGGTTTAGACCAGAAAGTCCACAAACGATCAAATTTTCAGATTTCGGCAGATCCTGGCAAAAAACCCAAGAAGTCCAAATCGATATCCACCACCTATTTATCGCATACGACATACACACGAACTATACAGAGCCATGTCGAGTTTTGGTATAACGCCCAACCTCGTCCGTTTATGTAGGTTGACGAAGGAGAAGTCTTGCTGCTCTGTCAGTGTCGGAAACGACCTCACCGATACATTCGATACCAAAAAAGGATTTAGGAATGGCGATGCGCTGTCATGTGACTTCGTCAATTTGATTCTTGGGAGGACACACAACATCGACGAATCGGACAGAACGCATTCCTCTGAGCCATGGCCACCTGCAGTCGCCAGTGCTGTTATGTGTCTGTAGTTCTTTGCATTTCATGAGCGAAGTACTGTGATGTCAATGTCAGTGGACAGAACGTAACCATTGACAGATAAAACTTTGCGTTAATACGGGAATTTGTCTACCTCGGCTTCACTTTCAATACTGACAACAACATCTCGTCAGAAGTTAAGGGATGAATTACTCTTGCCAACCGCTATTTCTTCGGACTGAGAAGGCAATTCAGTAGCTCAGCACTCACTCGAACTACTACGTAGATCGTATACAATACCCTGATCATCCCATTCGTTCTATACGGCGCTGAAGCATGGACCATATCAAGAGTGGATGAACATATCTTTGGCCATTTTGGAAGAGAAATCTTCAAAAATCTTCGGAGTTGACGGGCTATGGAGACAAAGATTCAACCAAGAACTATACGATCTGTACAGCGACATGCCCCTCAAATCTCCGTATTTGACGTTTAAGATGGCTAGGACATGTGGACCGAATGGACACCGACACTCCGGCTCGCAGAGTCTTCGATTCCCAGCCAGACGTCGGACGCAGTAGAGGAAGACCTCTTTTCTTAGACTACCTCAAAATGGTGTACAATGATACCTTTGAAGATCCTTTGAAGGTGGTAGTCACCTTTTATGAACCAAATTACATGTGTTGTAATCAAAACACGTTTACCGTATGAATTTTACTGAATACTAATATGCCGTAGCAAGCCAAGTCATCATAAATTCGTTTTATTACTTTTTCTCAACAAAGGGAACCGATAAAGTGAAAGGCATGCAGAAGCAGTATGCTGCCCCACAAATGGCGTGCTGTGATTTTGGCCCACAAATTTCAACTGCCTTCGATAGCTCAGTTGGTAGAGCGGTGGACTGTAGAAGAGATATAACAGCGGACATCCATAGGTCGCTGGTTCAAATCCGGCTCGAAGGAATTTGTGTGATTTTTTTTTTTTTTTAAATAAAAAATTCATCTGTCGGGTAGTAGAATTTATTAAAAACGGTCTTTTAGATAAGTACCCTCGATTTTTAAAACTAAAAACAGCAAAATGTGTATGAGGTATCAACTCGATTTATAATGGAACATAACCGCGATCAAATGTCCGCTACGGCCTTGCTTGAAGACTCATATTTGGGAGGTCTAATTCTCAAGAACTTTGTCTAATTTTCATATATGGCGTTCGTTACATTGACTTTGATGTCATAAACAATAACAGTCTCTCCAAACGGATGGTCTAAATACCAATCAGATCAGGAACGACCACGGACAAAAAACTGAAGAGCTCTTAGAACGTATACGAACGGTGGACTTCTTGAAATTTAAGTTGGTTCCCGGACGGTATTGTCTAGATTCTAAGAACAAGATGGAAAGAATTAGGACTAGGCGAACACGTCATGTAAATCATTCTAATGAATTTCACTGCAAATATCGGGAGGTAAAATATCTCCGGCGAGTTAGTTGCGAAACAAAGCTTCCACGATATAATAGCAGATAATGGATCTGACTAACTGACTGAAAGCGTGTAATACTGTGAAGAGCAGCACAAGGTTTCCTCGGCTTCGTATTTACAAAGCAATCAGTTGTCTAACCACCAACCAAATCTACAGTATTCTCATCGATTCATGGCATGCATTCATAAATGCAAACGTCTCGTCGCAGTCAAATTAAGACGTCGAACAAGAGAAGAAGTCAAGAATGGTAAAAAAAGGAGGATTCGTCAGAAATTAAACGAAGAATTACTGTAGCCAACAGCTGTATCATCGGGCTGAGAAGGCAATTTAGTAGCAAAGCCTTCACTCGAAGTACTACAGAGATCGTATACAAGAACCTGATCATCCCAGTCTCATTCCATTGGTGGCCTTAGAGAATCGGAGATAACCAACGTGGGCGGAGACGGAGGCATTGCTATGGAGGACCGAGCTTATTATAGAAACCAGAAAACTGTACAGAACCAGGAGGTAGACTGGAATGTAGATCCAAAAGCGTTTCGTTACAATTGGTTTGTTTTGCTGGATCTTCCAAATGAGACTTCCGAACTTTGACAGTTGATAGCGGCCATGTTGTTGAAGCTACATCTGTCAAATTAGCTGTCAATTATTCAGTCTGTTTAGTCAAATTACCATGGTTAGACATAACGTTCAAAAGCACGTGCAAATGATAAAATTGTTTATCGAAATGGTTGCTGTGTTCGGGCAACGTTTAGGGCGGTTCGACGGTCACCAAAACCATCCTACCGAGAAAACAATTCGCGGTGTGATAGATAAATTTGAGTACACTGGTTCTTACTTACTTACTTAAGTGGCGCTTCAGTCCGGAATAAACCTGGTCCTCAACCAATATGCCTATCCAATCAGGCCTCAACCAATAGCCGGTAATTAGCTTATTGCCCCCAGTTGCGCACTCCAAGTTGGTTAAGGTCGGTTTCAACTTGTGCGCGCCACTTAAGGCGAGGTCTTCCTCTACTGCATCCGACGTCTGGCAGGGAATCAAAGACTCTGCGAGCCGGAGTATTGGTGTCCATTCGCTCTACATATCATAGCAATCTTAAACTTCTAACGCGGAGTATTTTGTCTAGGGGCATGTCGCTGTACAGCTCCTATAGTTCTTGGTTGAATCTTCGTCTCCATAACCCGTGCACGCAAATGGGATCGAAGCTTTTTCGAAGAATTTTAGCATCGAATCGACAAAGGATTTCCTCATCCGCTTTTGAGACGGTCCATGCTTCAGCGCCGTAGAACAGGACTGGGACGATCAGGTTGTTGTATGGGATCCGCTTTATTAGCCCGAGGAAACAGAGGTTGGCAAGATGAATTCTTCGTTTAATTTTTGACGAGATGTTGTTGTCAGAGTTAATAGGGGTCCCGAGATAGACAAAGTCCCAAATAACCCCAAAGATATACCTGTCAATGGTGAAGTTCTGTCCAATTCGTCGATGTTGTGTGTCTTTTCGTGTTGACAGCATATACTTCGTCTTGCCCTCATTTACTGTTCAGCCTATGTTTGCTGCTTCTTTATCTATACTAGAAAACGTGGCTATGACATCGCAATGAGTCCAACGTCGTCATATGCTAGTAGTTGCGCCGACTTTTGGAAAATTGAGACTCTGGTGGAGTTTTTTGAAGTCATATGACAGCGCATCGCCTTGCCTAAATCATTTTTTAATATCGAATGTATCGGTGAGTTCGTTTCCGACGCTCGTGGAGCAGCGAGAATTCTCAATCGTCATCCTACACAAACGGACGAGTTTGGGCGGTATACCAAAACTGGACATGGCTCTGTATCTTTCGTCTCTATAAACGTCGTATGCAGCTTTGAAATTGATGAATAGGTGGTGGGTATCGATTCGGACTTCTTGGTTTTTTTCCAGGATCTGCCGAAGTGTGAAAATTTTATCGGTTGTTGACTTTCCTGGCCCAAAACTACAATGTATGGGCCGATCAGGTTGTTGGTACACAGTTTCAGGCGTTCATACATTATGGCAGATTGGATCCTGTAGGCGATGTTGAGGCGAATTGTGTCTCTGTAATTTTCACAGTTCAGATGGATCGGGCAAACGGTGCTTCGTCTGACATACTTTCATCCGACCAATTTTAGATTATGAGTTGGATGTTACTTGCTTGTAAGCTCAGCGGGAAGGCCGTCATTTCCGCCACCCTTATGAAGCTTGAGTTTAGACATTGCTATCCTCACTTCACTCAGGTCGTTTGGTTGGCAGCTTTCGCTTTCGTTTCCAATATTGAAGTCCGGTTTGCCAGACAGCGGAATGTCGTTCATCAACGCCGTTCCACAGTCTGCGGAAGTGGTTCTTTCATATCCTCAGCATCGACTGTGTCTCAACTACGATATTTCCTTGTTCGTCTCGACAGGATTCTTTTCGAGTCTTGTGTCCATGGCTTCGATGTTTTAAGCTTTGGTAAAACTTGAGAACATCATTCCTATAGTGGCTCATCTCCTTATTATCGATCGCACGCTTTTCTTGCTTTTTTTATGAAAAGCCGGGGTTTCTCTATCCATCTTTTCCTATAGAGCTCAATTGCAGCTCTGGGTTTACTTGCAGCTTAGCCGTGTATGCGTCGTTTTAGGCTGTGGGTATCGGTTGGCATTTTTCATCAAACCATGAGTTTCTCGCTTTTAAGTGAGCGAAGGCTATCACATCAGTTTCGGCAGATCTAATGGCTTGTTGACATCTTTGGTATTGTTCTTCGACATTAGATGCTTGTTAAGGGATACGCGTTCTGCGTCGGATTTGGCGGTCTCTTTCGGCATTCAAAATATTCATAGTCTCTCTCATTTGTAGCGGCAATGAGGATTTCCGCATTCTTACCTCGCCTTCAACTAAGTAGTGGTAGAAGCCAATGTCAGAAACTCGGAATGTTAGGACATCCAAAACACTGGATGCGTGCCTCAATATGATCAATTTGATTGATCGTGCGTTGATCTAGGGGAATGCCATATCCCCTTATGAACATCGAGCTTAGGAATCTACCTAAATTTGGGTAGCCTGTCCCTCAATATCTAAAAATTATATTCTGCGTTGTTAGAATATTACTAGATCGTGAATTACATTGCAATAATAACTCACTAAATATTACTAGCCTTTCTAAACCAATATTTGTGTGTATTTGTCGAACGAAAAGACTCCCTAAAATGACCACTTTATCTGTTAGAGAAAATATTTTAGAAGTAATTTGTAACCAAAACAACGTTTCCCCAAAAATAGATTGATTGCTGAAGAACTTCAATCCATCTAAAACTTGAATCTGATTAAAAGCCGGCCCAATAAATCGTCGCACTTATAATGCTATTACCCCTAACTGAATCCGCAGGCAATAACCCCGACATACTAATTTGTTTCAAACTATCCATGTCATGTTAAGCGGCATGTCAAACCAACCACAATTCGTCTACGATCTGAGTAGCCAACAATTTATCAACCCAAATCACGTTTCTGATCGCATTCCCCAAACGAGACACATTCACTTGTTTATCACCAAAAACAGCAATTTTATTCCACAAACATACATTAGCGCAGAATAACAAAAAAAAAAAGTTTTTATCTTCTTTGTTTTAACCAAATAGAGTATCTTTTGTGCTTTCTTCCTAAAGCTACCGTCTACCTTCGCCGATTGTTCGGTGCGTTATCAGCCAAATACGTCAGCAATTTGATCACATGCGGTGGAACCGTCGGAATATGCTCACCACGTGGAACAAAACCATCGTTATCAGCGGAATAGTCGACACGATAAAGGAGACCATCATCCCCAGTGTACTCATAGAATCCTGCAGAACGAAGACCTTCTTCGTTACGATCGAGAGCCTGAACACGGCCCTCCTCTTCGGCTAAAATCCCATTTTCCGTTTCATAACTGAAAATAATTGAATTTCATTAAATGCCTACAAGTATGTTATGGTTTTTGAATTTTTTTTTGATTTTTCAATGGTTCATGTCCATGATTAATATCGTAAATATTAGCCAAGATCACTCACAGATAATGGTATCCATCAGCATCCACACTGTTCTCATCTCGAATAATACGCCATCCACCGCCACCATCACCGGTTCCTTTACCTTGTGCTGTTGGTTTCAATGGTTTGATGGTTGTCGTCTCGATGGGCCTTCTTGTTGTGGCTGGCGTTGATGGTGGTCCTCCCTTGTACTTACCACCAGCGTCGCTACTCCCCACATATTGACCGCCACCACCTGAATATGCGCCACCGGGTACATCAACATGCACGTATTTTCCGTCATTTCCGGGCACATACCTTCCATCACCACCCCCACGATATCGTCCATCTCCAGCGGGACGATAGCGGCCATCACTTACAGCACCTTGTGCTTGATAGCGTCCCGCACTGACATTAGGTCGCCTTCTTGTTGTTGCCGGGAATGGCGATGGGGCACGATATCTGCCATCGTTCTGTCCACTGACGGTCAATATGCACACCAATCCGACAAGGAGTATCTGCAAGGACACACCAATTAAAATCTCAAATCCAAGCACAAACTGCCCAGATGACTTACCAAAGTCGTCTTCATTTCTGTGGGAGACGTTGTTGCGTTATGCGTTAGGCGTCTCGGTGACATGGGCCTTTTATAAGGCCATAAAAGCACCTACAAGCTGGCAACTTGACCAATTATTACGGATACTTTATGATTTTTTGCTGCGTAATCGAAACGACATCTAGCGATTTAGATTGACGACTTTGATGTACAGGATGGTGCAACTACTGTTGTGAGGCACATCCCACAGTATGGGGCGCTTTGGTCAGTTTGCCCACCCTGTTTGATCACACCTTCATCAAAATGGAGGCAATAGCCGTATTTTTTTTTAATGAACGTTTCATTCAACGGTAATGTCAATGCGGTCTTAGATTATCTTAATTATGATCTCTACCCGTGCGGGAGGTAGTGTGAAATAAATTTTGCGGTACACACCTTGGTTTCTAGCACGGTATGGGGTAATGATGACCCAGTAAGTGGGTATACGCGATCTTTCTCGATCGATGATCTGTTCATATTGATCGTGGAGTTAAGGATCTAGTTGGGGGTTTCTTGATTGCTAATAGATAATCAACTTTTCAATTAGTCTGACGGGTAGTCATGCGGGGTTATGATATGTTAACCTGTTTGATTTGTTTGTCTTTGCTGTGTGAAACCGCAGTCTCTTGATAGACTGCTGGGAGTCTTGCAATTGTCGTTTGGTTTTACAAGTCACAAGAGTACGACGTGTGTATTAGATCTGATGTTGCGAATACATTTTGATAAGATTTGACAACAGTTGCACCAGCAACAATTCCAGACGAAATCGGACTTAGGACCTCTTTTTAGTCGGTGCTACTTTAGGTTCTTTTTACAGCTTTAGGTCTACGAATTGTGATTCGTTTATTCTGTGAGTGAAAGTAAAATTGTGCTTTCCGTTGATCAGTGAAATGTTTTGGTGAGCATTTAAGTTTTGAGCTGCAGTCAAATTGTGATACCCAGCCCCTTCACTGTGACCCAAAGCATCTTGTCAAGAATGACGAAAAATATGATCAAAACCGCAGATTGCAGGGATTCTTGCAATCGACCTTTGGTTTAAGAATGACGCAAGATGTAATTAAAAGACGAGCTAAGCTTTTTCAGTCTAGAAACTATCCAAAATGGATTTCAGTTTGCAGACTTATCTTTGATCCTTTCGACAATTACAGAGGATTTTAGCTAATCCCTACTCCGCTGTCTGTCCAAGTCCATAATAGTCGGTTAGTACCTTTTTGGTCTGAAGTTCTTAATATCACCGGATTCGACTGAACTTCTGACAGATACCACCTTTAATAGTAACATCCTCAACTGCTTAGTGGGGGAAAAGCGAGCCCTTCAGTCTTGAGGTGGGAATTATCGTTCACATTATGCGCCAAACCTTTGCAGCCTGCTAAGAGCAAACGCAGTTTAATTCCAGAGAAAAATTAACTGTATCGTCAACTCATCCACACGTTTTTCTGAAAGTCGAATGTATTGATTAAGCCTGGAAGATGTAGATACTTTGGCAATAGTGTAGTGCTAAGTGTCAAGACTCATAAAAGTTAAGGGCAGACGATTGTCCCATAGACTTTCAGCATATGGGCGTATGGTTTACACTCAACACCGCTTAGAGAGGTGAGAGGGGATGTAAGACGTGTACTAACACTCATTTTCCCAAGAATTTCCAAGATGGAGTCAACGTTGACGACTGTAGCCCAAGTTAGTATATACAAAGTAAACAAACTGTTTGACCAGCTTCGACATTTTTGGACACCAGGTCGTCTAAGAATCGCAAGGGTTAGTCAGGCCCCTTGAACAGAGATGTATGCAGATGAGCCGAAATTCCAGCGGTGGCGCTCAATCCCTCAGTTGATACTCATGGCCCAGTGTCCAAGAGGTATCTTGTTAATTTTAACTCCCCTTCCAGGTTGGGGGGTTGTGCCTTCAGGAACTTCCTTATCACGTACAAAATTGATAGTTATGAGAGAGACTACAGCCTCGTGACCTCCTAAAATACCAACCAAACCAAGAAAGACTACGGAAAAGGACCTGGGATTATGCCCTGGAATGTATATACACTGCTGACCACGGTTGGTACCCAAAAAATGGAATTTGTCCTCGCGTGGTACAGGGCAGACAGGCAGCAAGAAAAACGTTGGACAGGACCATGAATATATGAACGAAAGCAAACAACAATATTTGCAACTGCACCCATGGTTGCACATATTAGGATGAGGATTCGTTGTGGGAGCCGTGGGACTAGGAACGGCAAATTTGAAAGCACATCTCAAATTCGCCGTTCGAAGTCGGCATACAACAGGAGATGCCGCCATCCTGCAAGAAGTATACACGCATACATGAATGGTAGTGAGCAAGCTCGGCTCTGGGAACTGACGAGCCTGTTGCTCCAAAAATTTATATTTTAACAGCCCATCGAACCTTACCTTCTTGACAATTGATACTACTCGGATGATTTGTCAGATCATCACGAGAGGAGAGCCAGTGAAAAATCATTAAGGTGTCCAGACCTTCTGCGTGGCAGTTCATCGCACTAACCTTCGTCGCACTGAACCCGTTATGGGTTGTTTACGCTCAGGTGAATAGTCAAACTTGCATAGGCCTATGTGGGCCCATATCGAGACTCCTTTCTTAAGTAACATTTGTACCTATAAAGGATGTTTTATTAGACGAGAGTGACATTTGCGATGCTCCATCTGTTTCAAACAGATAATTGCTCCGTCCCGATTTGCAGCAGAACCGGACGAACTGTGCTATAGGAATCTTTGCTAGCTCTGTCCAGTCTTCATAGTAAAGGTTACAAAAGAGCTTGCTACGCTTGATACGGCTGTTGCTTATGTCACTTTGCAGTGACAAAGTAGGCGAGTGATGACCTCCTCCACGCCTGGATCTCCGCATTACCGGCATAGTTGGTGTGAGCCAGTTAGTCAGATTCTACAGAAGTGCTCCTCCAACAGATTTTGACCTGCTATCACTCTCACCGCTATGGAAAAAGAAGCTCTGTTCAGAGCTGTAAGCCTGTTTGATTTGCTACCGCTTAATTCCGGCCAAAGGTTTTGGTGTGTTTACAAGTGTGAGGGTTTTGCCACCTAGATGCAAAGTATAACAAACTTTGCATGGGTTTTTCAACAGGGACGCTACAAAAGTTGAGCGACAGGGACAGCAAACGACGCCATATTTCTTGCCGCTCTTTTGAAATTTCTCTTCAGTAAGGTTTGCCATTTCATGGTGGAAAGATATACGATATAACAACAAGTCGAAACTATTAAAATTTACAACCGAAATTCGGAGTCAGTGGCCTCAACGTTAAGAGCGCTACTTCCAATTTATGGTCGTCATAATCATCCTAGCAGATCAACAATTGAGCGTCTAGTGGAAAATTTGAATCACCAGGTAGGTACAGTACAAAATGTTCCCGTGCCAGTGAGACAAAGAAGTTCCCGTAGTGTCGAGAATATTGGTGCCGCTGAGGCTTCAGTTAAAGAAAACCCAAATGTGTCTCTCACACGTCGTTCTCAAGCGTTGGGCATCTCTGTGACGTCGTTGTGGCGAATTTTGAAAAAAGATCTTGGCCTACATCCTTACAAGATTAAATTGACGCAAGAACTGAAGCCGCTTGACCACCAGAAGCGTCGTATGTTCGTGAATTGGACTGAGCAACAACTTGAAAATGCTTCTCGGATTTTCATCGAAAAATCATCTTCAGCGATGAGGCTCATTTCTGGCAGAATGGCTTCGTCAATAAACAAATATGCGGTATTGGTGAGGCAGAAATCCACACATACTCCATGAGTCATCATTGCATCCCGAAAAAAATACGGTTTGGTTTGGTTTATGGGCTGGCGGCGTCATTGGGCCGTACTTGTTCCGTGATGATCAATACCGGCACGTTACTGTGAATAAGAATCGCTACCGTTCAATGATAACCGAATATTTTTGGCCCCAACTGGATGATGTGGACTTGGAGGACATGTGGTTCCAACAGGACGGCGCCACAAGCCACACAGCGAATGCCACAATCATTTTATTGGAAACCAAGTTTGGAGGACATGTTATCTCACGAAATGGTCCAGTCGCTTGGCCGCCTCGGTCGTGCGATTTAACGCCGTTAGACTATTTCCTGTGGGGCTACGTCAAGTCTATGGTCTATGCCAACAAGCCAGCGACGATTGATGAACTTCATACGAATATCGAACGTGAAATTGCAGCAGTATCGGCCGATTTATGCTTGAAAACCGTCGAAAATTGGGTTCAGCGTCTGGACTTCTGCAAACGTGCCCGTGGTGGCCATGCAAAAAAAATCGAATTTCATACGTACTTTCACAGAAATAAAGAATTTGTAGCGCTCCTATTGAAAAACCCTTTATTTAGTTGTTTCCTTGATTTTTTTTAAAGCGAGTGTGGTCTAACTCTACTTTCACATAAAGAGATGCAGCTGTACGAGCCTAGTCTGGTTAGCTCGTCTGTCTTCTCATTTCCTGGAATGTTATTCTGTCCTAGATAATCTGGACCTTATTCTGGTTGCAAAGAGTCTTAAGCTCTGTTCGGCAGCGACCAACTACACGTGATTCTATTATACTGGATGTCAGATGTAATAAGTCCAATACTCTAGCAGATTCAGCAACTTCGAGTACAGCTAGGAATAGTGATCGCCTTGATATTATCCACATTATAACAACTTTTTCTAACATCAGCATGTACACAATATTATTAAATGTGCACATGGGATCAGACTAAAAACTCTATCAAGGAGGAATTGTATGACCCCCTGGACAGGGGACATTAGTTGCCTTCGCACAACGACAAAATATAATGGCTTCCGACTTACAGACTTCGCGGCAGCATGTAATACTGCTATAAGAAGCACTAGGCTCCCACAGCTTTGAATCCACAATGCAACCTGGCGATCACCAGATAGTCAAACCGATAACCAAATCGACTATGTGCTCATAGGTGCAAGTCACGCATCCAACATCCGGAATCTACACACAGCCAGAGGAGCAAATAGAGGACGCTGACCATTTTCTCGTCGCCACCAAACTCAGAGTCTGACTGTCCAACGAGAAGAAGCTACAAATGGTAAAACAAAGTGACTTCAAGTTGAAATCCTTAGGGTGGTACACTGAGGACATTTTTTCAATATCGCTCCAAAAGCCTTCGCAGTTAGTGGATCTACTTGTTAATCTCGCTGGCTACAGGTTTGGTCGGGTTAGGTTGTAGTGGCTGCACGCGATGCACACTTTGACCATAAAGGTCCATAAAGGTTGTGATAGCACGTGGATCTCTCGACTTTCCTATGTTCGTTCGCCTAATTGAATCATTCAGAGCTAGCGATGTAGCGTAGGAGGTTTCTTACATTAATATTAGCTAGCTCACCAAGATTATCGAAGTAGTCTTCCAGATGAAGCTTCCATTTTACAGAGAGAGCTGGACAAGAGCATACAAGGTGAGTAATACTTTTCTTCTCTTTTTGGTCTAAGCAGCTTCTGCAGAAGTCATTTCTGAAAGGGCCTGTGTCCTGTAAGGACACCGATAATCCCGTCACAGTAGTCCGGCACCCAAAAGAGGTGAATGGTGAAATGCTCCGCCATCTCGTCAAAACACAGTCGGCATACGTAGCTGATTTCGTAATGAATAAGATTGCTTCCAGGGATTTAATTGTCAGCCAAGACTAGGATGATTGCCATGACTTCCGCTACAATGATCGGAAAGGCAAAGGACAAGCTTACGTTAAGCATCATGGAGAAAACACATTCCAAGTTCTGTTTTAGACCCATCCGTGTAGATTTGAGTTTAGGTTTTGGTTCCGATCCAATCCGACTCCTATTCAAGGTGATTGCGAATGGTTGTCCTGAAGTTAAGCTCCAAAGTGGGTTGGGTAGTGGTTAGGTCGGTGTTTCCTGTAATGTTAGGGTGATTCGCAATCTTTGTGTGTTCACCCTGATCGGATGACCATTGTGATGAAGCTCGCAGTCTCACAGCTGCACAAGCTGCGGTCTCTTTGCCGTAGATAGCCGTAGGATAGCATCTAGGAATGCGGAGCGAGTTGTTCTAAGAGTTTCGCTAATGCATATGCTTTGAACTTAGTAGGTTGCGGTTGGAGGCTGCTTCTAAAGTCGTCCACCAGACTTAGAGTATGAGTCTAAATAAAGTCAGAAAGGGACATTTGATTGCATATCACATTTCTTTTTAATTTAATTTTTACAAGAGTATAAGGCTACGGGGCTTTCTTTACGCATTCGTGTATGTTGGCTTTCCAATTCAGTTTCTTAACCAAAACCAAACCCAGGTATTTAGCTGATTCTGTGACCTTAATGCTGAACCCATTATGTTTTGGAGGGTCAATGTGCGGGACTTTGTATTTCCTTCGGAAAAGTACCAATTCAGTTTGTAGAGAGTTCGCGCCGAGTCCAAATTTGGCGGCCCAATTGGAGAGTACAGAGAGGTCATTTTGCTATAGATCTCTGAAAATATTAATGTGTTTAACAGACACAGCTATTGCCACGTCATCTGCGTAGGAAATCACTTTTCATCCCTCTCTATCTCGATTTACTAGTAGCTTGTTGGCCACTTAGTCCCAGGGAAGAACTGATGGGACAACCCCTTGTAGGCTGCCACAGCTAACGGATCTTCATGCGGATGAGATTTCAGGTTTGGTGTTAATAATTTTGCCTATAAGTAGCTGAACGATCAACCAAATTGATCCCATTGCGATATACAAGAGGCAGGCATCCAATATTTTGGATGGCCGAACATTCCGAGGAGCTAACATCGAATCGGACCACTATCTTGATGCAGCCAAGGTAAGAATGCAGTTATCTACCACGCCTCAACAATCCAGAAATACTGTGAAAAAATGAAATATCGAAAGACCGCAATAGCAAGAGACCGTCAAGACCTTCACGCAACGCGTATCCCTTAACATCTCGATTAATACCATACCAACAGCATCGAATGTCAAAGAACAATGGCAACGATGCCGATAGGCTATTGGATCAGCCTCAACTGCTGTGCTAGGTTTCTCGTGCCCCCAGTAAGAAACTCCTGGTTTGATTAGTAATGCCGACAGAACGAGGCCTAAAATGCTTAGCTGCAGCTGAATAAGAGAGCTGCTATTGAGCTCTATAGGCAGAGAAGAAGGGAAGAACATCGGCTTTTCAGAAAGAAGAAAAAAGAGCCAGAAAAGTACGCTATCGAGGATATAGAGAGATGCCACTCCAGGAACGATATTCGCAAGTTTTACCAAAGTGTAAACTGTCAAAGCCAATAATGCCAGGCTCGAACAGAATCCTGTCGAGATGAACAATGAAATATCGTAGTTGAGACACAGTCGATGTTGAGGATATTGACTAACCAATTCTGCAGACTGTTAAACACCGATGACGAACAACATTCCGCTGTCAGGCAGATGAAAGTATGCCTGAAGAATGGAACCTCAGCATCGTTATTCAGATGCACGCATAAGGAGACCCTCTGAACTATGCCCACTACAGATGCATAAGTCTCATCAACATCGCCCAAAAGATCCTATCTGCCCAACTTGGAGTGCGCAATTGGAGGCAGTTAGATAAGGACCGGGCTAATTGAAGAGGCATGTTAGTGGAGTGCCAGGTTCATCCCTGACTGTAGCGCCACTTAAGTAAGTAAGTAAAAGGAGATGATTTACTAGAGGAGCTGATTTGCTCCCAGCGAGCCATCAACATTTAAATCTGAGAGTGAATTAGTAATTGCTTCTGCAGCTTATATATCAAGGAAGGCAACCATAGCATACCTTTACTCTAAGTGAGCTTTCAATGATGCGCTGTTTTAACCGACTTACCCTTGCAGGATGCATGTTGGGATTTGGAGAGTGCAGTCGGTTCTATACTAGTACGGAGGTGTACATCAATTCATTTTTCCAAGGTTTTAAGCAGACGGAGATCCTTCGAATTTATGTGAGAGCTCTTTCCTGCTTTAGGGATGAATACAAATTCTACTTCCGTTCATGTCTTGGGGATATGTACTAATCGTAAACACCTGATTATAATGGTATGTAGCCATGGTAGCAGGATATCAAGGTTGTATTGTAGCTCCGCAGGTATGATATTGTCTGGTTTAGGGGATTTAAATGGTTTGAAGCTCTTAATGGCCCAAAGAAGTATTCCTTTGGTGATGTATGTGTTGGTATGAGGGATGGAATGGCTTGAATTCTTAGAATATTCTTAGAAACAACTCTGGAATGATAAGACGACAAGTCGAAGTTCTCTTCAACTTTTATGTGGTTTCTAAAAATTCCTTTCACATAAAAAAAAAAAAAAACAACCGATGTATTAGCTGGCCAGTAGTTCGGTTTGTGCATTTAGTGGAAATCGCAACTGTACTCCATATCTGACTTATAGAGCTTTCTACCTTTTCGCGAAAGGTATCTATAACCCCAGTGCCTTCACATTGAAATCGCCGCTTATAGCAAAATTAGGTTACCGAGATTGAAGCATGTTAGTGAAATCACTTTTTTAAAGTATGGAACGTGTTGGATTGATGCTACCTTAAGGATACATTGACTACTTTAAATCTTGCAAAGCTGCAGAGTCTCAAGACTCATCCTGCCCTAGCGAGGTATCCGTCGGAGCGGACAAATTTCCGCAACGGAGGCTTAACTTCCATTCGATGTATGTGTCATCGGAGAACAATCACTTCACTTCTATTCGTAAATAAATTCCGCGAAGAATTTGTGTCGTAGAAAATCGGAAAAAGAATTGCAGCTGTCAAAAATTGCACGAAAAATGCATCCGAACGCATTTCAACGCAATCCGGGGTGTGTTATAAAATGTCAGAGAAATATTCCAAACAGCTTTTCGAAAGAATACCTCGAAGCTAAAATCCTCCGAATGGTACAATATTTGCAGAATTTTCTGCTCTGACGGATACCTTGCTAGGGCCGATTAATAAACAAGGGCGATCGAAAAATCAAACTTCATGTTTGATGATTCTATAAGTTCTGTCTTAGCGGAGTAAATGTCACACTGAAGGTACATTTTTTTACACCTGAAAATATCTGTTATCTTGGGCCAACCAAATTATGGAATTTAAGCACCGAACACTTTTTGTCTGGGTGTTGATATATCCTATAACTCCGTGACAGGTGGACATAAAAGTCTTTAATCCTCTTCGATATACTGGACACGTTGCTTGATGATTTTAGCCCAAGCTCCCTGGTCTGATATCCTATGCGATGTTGACCATAATTATTCATTTAGTTCTGTCCAAGTGCCCTGGTATTCGCAATCGCAGTCTTTTAAACAAGGGCTTCGTTGTTCCTTTATCGTCTCGAACTTGAAGTCATTGATTGGAAGATTCTATTCGCTAGGTGATATCCAAACAACAACCTGCCTGAGAAAAACAAGAAAGGCGCAACAGGCTCCTTAGTACCTACCAAGGGCCCAGCTTTTTCTCACTACCATTCATGTATTCATTTGTAATTCTTGTACGATGGCGGAACCTCCTGTTTTGTGCCGGATTTGAACGGCAAAGTTGAGATAAGCTGCTATATTGTTACCAAGTCTATAAAAGAATGCCAATTTAACTACAAGATCTACAGATCTGTCATTACTGTGTTCTCAACTGAAGTTTTTTAAAGGCTTAAAGTCAGATTATACCTATCAAAGGTCTTATGGATACAATGTGAATATTTCTGCCTCATGCAATAAGTCATCAAAGGATTTTGATTCACTTGCGTACTAAGGCACGCAGTTCTCTGTATAAAAGCGGTAAAGTCGGTTAACCTAACCACTTCCAAGTAACACATCATAGATTTCTATTAGTTAGGTCCATCGAGGTCATAGTGCGTCATTCAGTTACATCACCTTACGGATTGTTGTCACTGATTAACGACGCTGCGAATTCATGTGACGGTGTTGAATTTCTTGTTCGATGCAACTCTCTCAAACCACTGCCAAAGAACACCTTGCCCAAATACACCCGAATCCACCATGTGAGATATCTTGAATCTTAATCCGCTTAAAGCTCAAATCAATATGACTGATGATCTTCATCTTCAGGCCTGCGGCAGATATCTAAACTCATTGCGCTCCGATTGCGAAATGACTTGAGTTTCGTAAAAGCAAATTGCCAGCCGGTCAACCTGCTGCGGTCAGCTCTTGAAAATTAATAAAAAAAAAAATGAAACCTCCGGTTAGCCTTTAAATCGAAAGAATCATAGAAGCAGTACACGTGGAATAATGAAGATTCGCCCCCAGTCGCATGGATGTAAACCATAAAATGTGTGAATGGAACATTTGGATACTTGCCCCTCGTCAATTACATCGCTTTGTTCCGCTGGCTTAAGTTGACTAGCAAGTTGCCACATAGCTAAAGAGGTGTAATTCCGCATGCATACTTTGTAGCTGTGAAGATTTGCTTGGAGCACAGCACATCTCATTTGGAATCCGTTGGATGAAATTATAGAATTTTGTAGCTAAATGTCAGCGGATGAGTGCACTATACTCATCTCGTCGCATCGTGGTTATGTTCTTGGATAAGTGGGCTGCACCCATAATCAATTCCTAGCCAAGAGAAAGACTCAGAAGAGAGAATATTTATTATGTAAATGAAATCATTGCTCTGAAAGGTTGCCAGTCAAAGATCTGGGTCTACATAGATCCGGTGAGTGCATACGATCATAAATACGATTGACATACCTATTTCAAGGTTTCAATGGAAGCTCCAGTTGACTGACTCATTGGGAATGATGAGGGTTAACATTTATCGACTGCGACGTCCTTTGAAAGTGCATGGTCTATCATTGTTGTTTGGGATAGACAGCTTTTGCAAGGTTGCAGTAGCCCCATAAAATGTAAACCATGAATTAAGTGCTTTAAATCTTACGAGTAGATTCAGCTTGTGGCTGCTGAGGCTTGGATTATTACATTTCTGGCTATATAAACGCCATTCACTGTGACGGTAAATTTATGCAAAATGAGTGAAGGCGTGCGGTTAATTTAAGCAAGATCCCATTAGCCGACTTTAACTGGAGAGTGAAGTGTTCAACGATGGTGGTCATTTTAATGGATGCTTAAAAGCCTGAAAGGTATTCTAGCTGTGGGAATCTGAAATTTTTACCTGTCAATGGGCTTAAACTTTATAAATCAAACTTGCATTTGGCAATTTACAAATGAAGGTCTTCAAAGCCTGTATGGGAGTTTTGAGGCAGTCAACATACTGAAATATAGGATACGGTGCTTAAATCCCTTATGGACTAGGATTGGTTTTTACATATGAGGTGCTTGCAGTGGCTTTAGTGGCTGTGTACTCAGCAGCTTGGGACTACTAATCAAGGTCTCTTATGAAAATCCCAATATTCACAATATCGAGACTTGAACAATGATCTAGCAAAATGTGAACTATCCGACCTTGAACGGCTTAAATCCCAGATAGATTTAGTTGTTTTTGGCTAGTTATACGTTTATTAGGCTTTTGACCTTTGAGATGGGGGCAGTGGCTTCGTCAAAAATTCATTGAATTAGTTAGAGAGGTGTTCCTTATTCCAATTCCAAAAGTTACAATACCTAATGAACTATCCTACCTCATGCAAAAGTATATCATACGTTGAAAGGTGGACTTGGAACATCAAAAGTTGACTTGAATCCCGACATTTTATGTAGGCATTGAAACATTAAAAGGTCGGGATTCAAGTTACCTCTTAATGTTCCAAGTCCACCTTTTAATGTTCATGATTAAGCTTTTCTAGACGGCTTATACATCTATTAGAAATTTTACCTTTGCTGTGGCTTATTGGCTTGTGAGCTTATCTACTAGGTAGGGGGTCCCGGCTATAAATCCTGAAGACAACACTACACACTTTTGTTTTACTGGAACCTCTTGCAGAAGCTTTTAAAATCGTCGAAAACTGAGCCATGTACAGGTGGGGCATAAGAAGTCATCCGAAGTTGTCACCGCCCTCAGAATATTGGTTGTGGCTCGCGCATTGTGTGCCGTTGCTCCGTCGTGTTAAAACTACATGTCCTCCAGTCCCAATTCTACCAATTGTGGTAGAAAAAAACTCGGTTAACATGGCCCTATAGCTCGCAACGTCCACTGTTGTAGTTTGACCACCGGTGTTCTCAAAAAAAAAAAAATGGCCCGATGACTCCTCCAGCGTGAACAGCGCACCATGCAGTAACTTTGAGCGGGTGTAATCGCTCCTCGTGCATTACTTGTGGACTTTCGGTGCCCCGGAAGCGATAGTTTTGCTTGTTCACGTTCCAGCGACAGCTCGACAACCTCGGCAACAGCGGTGATATTTTTGGTACAACGGGCGCTCCGAGGCCGGCCACGCTTGGCCGAGACGTTGCCAAGCGTGGCCGGCCTCGTGGCCGCATGCTCTTCAAGGTTGGTGGCCAAACGGTGCAGTGTTTGCGCATTCGGTGTCGGACGGCCGGGGAATCGGCGACGGAATTCGCGCTGCGCCAACGCTACAGACGAATTGTGACGCAAAAAAATAGGCACGATTATTCCGCGTTCTTGGGGAGTGTATCGCTCCATTGCTTGTTCACTTGTATTCTACATCTGTCTAGTCCACAAATGTCAAAATATATCTGCCATTGGCGGCCATTTGCAATAATGAGAGCATCTTCTGATAGGGTGATCTCTTTTGGTATATAGAATCCTAACACATATGGGCTCAGTGGAGCGATGATTGGAGCGATGAACTGCCGCGCAGAAGGTCTGGGTCCGATTCTCAGCTGTAACAACTACTAAATGATTTTTCATTGGCCCTCCTGTCGTGATGATCTGAAGTCAAAGTCGGCACAAAACAATTGGTCCGGCAATCTTGCAAGAAGTACACACGCACACATAAATGGTTGTGATAAAGCTCTGCCTGGGTACTAACGAGCCTATTGCGCCGAAAAATTCGTATTCTTAATACGTAATTGTTCCGTTCATTCTAAAATATTGCAAGGCTGTGCAAGACTGCCTACTCCAAATCAGGAAACGAAATTTTGACATCGTCCAGATCAACCGTACAATGCTGTACGTGGTTAAATGACAGAAATGGTGCGTTAGGGATATGTTGCCTTCAAGAAAATCTGTACGTCAGCCAAATGGCATATTCCAAGAGCTGTAACGCATCTCAAAGTCTGACATTTAAATAATATCAGAAGCTGCTATTCTTCTGCTCCCGTCTATGGGTCCGGAGTCTTCATGCCTCCAATATTTTTGCACGTCGGGCGATAGTCTTCTTCACTTCAATATTTTTGCACGTCGGACGACAGTAATTCACATAAATAATAGCAATACTGTCGTCCGACGTGCAAAAATATTGAAGGCAAGAAGACTGTCATCTGACGTGCAAAAATATTGGAGCCCAGAAGACTCCGGACCCATAGACGGGAGCAGAAGAATAGCACTGAAAACGGCAATTAGCTTCAGAACTGATATTCTCTCAGTAATATGTACCCAGACTACTGAAAACTACAACGAAATATACCTCAAGGAGTCCCCCCTACAAACGCCCAATTTGTCTTTGGACACGATGTATAAAATCACAGAAAAGGTCGCCTATAATCATCAGACTATCAGACTGCCTGTTTGATTTCCGAACAGCTTTCTCCATAGTAGTCGCCATTAAACTGTTTGTCAATACAGGTGCAAAAAAAAAAAACAATGGCGGCTTGGGACAATTTGGACACCAAAAATTCCTTTTATTCCACAAACTGCTGTTCCATCTCTAGCAATTTAGTCAAAATCAGCATGCTAAGCTCTATTCTTAGGATACTCTCTAGCTACATCCAGAACAGAATGATAAGCTACTACAGCGACAAAGGCACAGATTACTACAACGTGTCCGCTGGGGTTCCACAAGGATTGGTTTTAGATTTTTGTGAAATATTTTGTACGATGGTGGTTTGAGGCCAAGAAGGATGAAGATCTTAGGCTTTGTGGATGAAATCGCCTCGTAACATCGGAAATGGTTATCTGCGAAACAAAACAGAAAAGTTATTTCTAATCAAACTTTGTAATCAGAGCCTGGTTGGAGTCGAAGTTCCTAATAACAATCGGAAAAGATGTGGGTTACATGCAAGTATGCCTAACCTAGGTGTATGATCGATAACACCAATAACTTCAAGACGCACCTAGACTTTTTTAGAAAGAATGCAGCGATCCTGCAATCATCACTTGCAACAAATTTTGCCAAACATCGGTGGACCCAAAGAGAGTCGCATATTACTTTTGTCTATTTGAGTACGATTTCTGCTTTTAGAGCTCGTTCAGAGGCAGCACTGGTCCTAGGCGGAATAATGGCTATTAACATCCATTGCGATAAAATGGGGCTACATAAGGATATGTGTCAACAACCAACTCACAACAAATTGTGTAATTCAGAGAAAGGAAAGAGCAATCTTGATGCTTAAGTACGTGCTTAAGTCGCGCTATGGTCCGGAATGAACCAGGGCCTCATCCAACATGCGTCTTCAATTAGACCGGTCCTTAGTCAACCTACCTCCAGTTGCACACTTTAAGTTGTTTGAGGTCGTTTTCTACTCGTACGTGTACTCAAAGCGAGGACTTGTTCTACTGCGTCCGACATCTGGCTGGAAATCAACTACTCTGGGAGCCACAGTATTGCTGTCCAATAGCTTTAAATCACCTAGCCATCGGACGTTTAGTCCAATGTGGAGTTTTTCTTGACTTTGAGTATGTCACTGTACAGCTCGTATATCGTGAGTAAATCTTCGTCTCCAAAGGCCGTCAAAGCAAACAGGACCGATGACTTTTTCTCTCAAAACGACCTTGGATTACGTCATCCGATTTCGCTATGCTTCAGAGCTGAAGAGCAGGATTGGAAGACTCAGAGTTTTGGACTTAAATACGGAATTGCCTTCTTTGCCTGAAGAAATCGCGGTTTGCAAGAGTAATTTCTGACGAGAAGTTATTGTCATAATTAATAGAGAAGCCGAGCCATACAACGTTCCGTACTACCTAAAAGTTTTATCTGTCAATGATGAAGTTCTGTTCAATTCGTCGATGTTGTGTGTCCTTTCATTTTGAAATTATGTTCTTAGTCTTGCCCTCATTTACTGCTAAACGCATTTTTGCCGCTTCCTTCTCTTTACTAGCAAACGTGGCTATGAAATCACGTTGAGTCATTCCAATGGTGATAATATCGTCGGCGTTTGGTAGTAATTGCACCGATTTTTGGAAGATTGTGGCTCTGGTGTTGGCCCGGAAGTTTTGCACAATACTCGCAAGAATTAAATTAAAGCAGTCACTCGACAGCGCATCGCTTTGCCTAAATCCTTTTTCTGGTATCGAATATGTCGGTGATGTCCTTTCCGACCCTGATAGAGCAGCGAGAATTTTCCATCGTTAAGTTTATTTTGTCCCTATAAATGCTGTTGTATGCCGCTTTGAAATCGATGAGTAGGTGGTGGGTATCGATTTAGACTTCTTGGGTTTTTTTTTACAGGATCTGCCGAATTGTAAGGATTTAAAGAATTGTGGGCTTTCTTGTCCTAGAACTACATTGATTAGGTTGTTGGTAATCGGTTTCTGGCGTTCGCGTATTACAGAAGATAAGATACTGTAGGCAATGTTGAGGAGACTTATACTTATGTTCCTGGAGTGGCACCTCTCTTGATCGCGCGCTTTTCTTGTTCTTTTTTCTTCTTTCTGAAAAGCCGGTGTTCTTCTCTTCTTCTCTGCCTATAGAGCTCAGCGGCAGCTCTCGTGTTCACCTGCAGCCTAGCCTTGTATTCCTCGTTCTTAGCTGTGAGCATCTGTCAGCATTCCTAAGAAAACCAGGGGTTTCTTGCTGGTGGGGTTAAGAAAACTAGAACTGAAGTTGCGGCTGATCTAAGGGCTTGTTGGATTCGTTGGCTTCGTTGTTCTTCAACATTCGATGCTGGTGGTATAGTCTTAATCCAGAATTTAAGGGACATGCGTTGCGCTAGGGCCTTGGTGGTTTCTTGCAATTGCAATCTTTCGAAAAATGTTCACAGTATTTCTGGTTTGTTGTTGCGTGGTAGATACCCACATTCTTATTTTAGCCGCTCGTAATGTTCGGATATCCAAAATACTGGATGCGTACCTCTTGCCAATTTGATTGACCGTTCGTTGATCTGGAGACCGCCATACCCCTAATGAATTTCGAGGTCAGGAAACCGTGTGCTGGTCATAATAGCATTTCGTTCCATAGCGAAGTCAATTAGCCTAAGTCCGTTGCCAGACGTTTTCGTTGTGTAGCCTGTGTTTTCCGAAAATATTGCTTAAGATGGCTTCTCTTCTAACCTCAGAACAAAATTTTAACATCGTGGTTCGGCAGTCGCTTATAGCTTTTGTCAAAGAGCTCTTAGAAGAAGTCTTTCGCTTAATCATCTTTTTCCTCCGTCGGGGCGTCAGTGCATATAAGGCTTATATTGGAGAATTTGGCCTTGATGCGGATTGTTAGAATGGGTTTGCTTTTGTCTTGAAAGCATACGAATTTTTGCCTTAGTCTGGCATGAATACACATCTGTATAATCAATGTTTCTACTCACTGTAAGACGGTCCGTATAGTAGATGCTGTAGTTATTCGTCCTCATTTTGCCCGGCCCATCCCTCTTATATCTTGGATCGGAGTTATGTCTGCTTTAAAGCAGCTTAGGGCTTCTGCTAGTTGCTCGGGCCCTGAATTTCTTTTGAACCATGTTATCTGAATTTGTTAGAGCTGTTCATTTAGATATTTCACTTCGTCATAGCCTTACTGCTACTGCAGTCGCTATGGTTGATTCCATCTGAAGTACGGCATGTTGTCTGTTAGAGCTGTTCATTAAGATCTTTCACTTTATCCTAACCTAACTGCTGCTGTCGACGTTACCGTTGATTCCATCTTTGGGATTCTTCGGCTACCATGTGTCAGGCATAAAATGTTTTTTTTTTGTGTTGAT
Source organism: Rhingia rostrata (assembly GCA_949824845.1). Classification (NCBI taxonomy): domain Eukaryota; kingdom Metazoa; phylum Arthropoda; class Insecta; order Diptera; family Syrphidae; genus Rhingia; species Rhingia rostrata. The sequence goes on along the minus strand of OX463758.1, from coordinate 75,086,530 downwards.
TGTGGGACCTAACCGACAGACAATTTGCACACACTAGTGGTATTTTATTTCCCATCTATACTGAAAATTTTCAGACTTGTTCTCTATTCTTTACATCTGGATGCATCCGATGGAAGAATATCTATCTCGAAAGCCTTACGTTCTAAGTACAGGGTGGCGCACGAATCGTGCTACAAAAATAAAACGTAATAACTTTTTTTCTGTGTGAGTAATCGGCTTATTTTTTTTTTTATTTTGTAGGTTACTATTTAGATTTATAAAAATGGATGCTTGGGATACGGAGAAAAGAATTTGGATAGTGCAACGGTACAATGCTTTGCAGTCCGTCATTTCCGTCCAAAGGGAATTTAGGCGGGAGTTTGGCGGTAATCCCCCGAGTAGATGGACCATTATGAGGTTTTTAAACATGTTTGCCGAATCTGGAAGCATCGCACGAAGGCCGTACCATCGAGATGCCAATGTTCGGGTTCAGGATACAATCGCAGCAGTAGCATCTGCAATAGAGGCCAATCCGAGCGTTTCGACTCGAAACTTATCGGGGCAAATTGGAGTTAGTAGACGGTCATTACAACGGATACTTCATGACGATTTAAACTTGTTTCCGTACAAAGTCCAAATTACTAGCAAGTTAAACCCTCAGGATTTGCCTGTTCGCCTGGAATTTTGCCAAAAAATTATATGAATGGCCGAAGAAGACACATTGATCAATTGTTTGTTCATGTCTGATGAGGCCCATTTTGATCTTAACGGCAATGTAAACAAGCAAAATTGCCGTATATGGAAAGAGTCTAATCCAGAAATGCTCCATGAGACAGAACTGCACCCAGAACGAGTCACTGTGTGGTGCGCAGTTTCATCAAGGTGTATTGTCGGGCCGTACTTCTTTGAAGAAAACGGTGTAACCGTTACTGTCAATGGGGACCGTTATTTAAAGATGTTGAAAGAGTTTTTTTTACCCAGAACTGCGCCGAAGACGTATACCATTCAACAGCGTTTGGTTTCAGCAAGATGGAGCAACTGCACATATAGCCAGACCAGTTATGGCGGAGCTAAACAAAAAATTCGCAAACAAATTAATTTCTAGGGACTCCACTCTTCGCTGGCCCCCAAGGTCACCTGATCTGACTGCACTAGACTTCTTTTTATGGGGTTATGTCAAGCAAGAGGTGTATAAAACGAAGCCCAGGAATTTAACTGAATTAAAGCAGTCCATAACGACAATAATTGGGGCGATCCCAACTTCAACTATTCAGGCCGCAATGAATAATTTTTTGATCAGGTGCCGCATATGCGTGGGAGAGCGTGGAGGTCATTTGCGATCTATAATCTTTAAAAACAACTAACTATTTAAAATAAAATTTAATTTTCTAACCAATAAAAAAAAATTAATGAAATACATCGCTTAAAAAAAAAGTTATTTGAATTTCTTATTGTACCACAATTGGTGCACCACCCTGTATATCAAGTCTTTTAAGGATATTTAATCGGTTCACTATACTTTTTCCACTTTTTCCACAATAAGTAAAAAATCACGTAATGGTTACTTTACAATTAGATGATGGTAACCTGACTGTCGACGTTCTAATAACATGGCCGCTATAACCTAACGAATTTCTTGCGCCTCTGTGAAAGGCCATTTATTTAAAAAAATAAAACGCGCTATACCCATCACTTAATTTAAGCAAACAGAAAGAACAGCGTTCAGGCTATTATATCATGCAAATATCGCATATAGTTGAGAGATGTTTTACTTTCACTTGCTGCAAGGTTTCATCATTTGGAAGTGCTTCAGATTTTGAAAAAAGTGAAGGCTCAAAGCGTCATTGTGACTTTTTTTGGAAACCACGTCCTTTCAGCTTATTTGGTCTATTTGTGCTCAACCATTGAGCTCAACAAGGTCGTTAGTACCCTGGAATAGATTTTTCTCACAACCATTCATCTGGGTACGATGGCAAAACGTCCTGTTTTCTGCTTGCCAATAAAGCTAAAAATTATTGACAGTAAAACTCCTTTCAAGCCATCGCTCCAGTGTGACATGTGGGTTACTTTATACATCAAAATGAAAAGAAAACCAAGTCCATCATTGAACGAATATTAACCCTCTACCTCTGAGGCCAAACAATTATTTTTTTTTTATAAAAAATCGATTAATTTTATTTAATTTAAAATTTCACTTAAGATCTAATTTTATGAGTATTCCTTTGAAGGCGTGTTGGTCCTTTCTCTGTTTCTCTCTGGTGTCCTCAGCTGACATCGTTTATAATAATATTTACAAAATCAACAAAACATGTGTGCGTGTATGAATGAAGAATCACAATGGGTGTGCGTGTATGTGTGTATGTTTGAGGTGTTTGTATAGAGTGGGGACAAATCTTTTATTTATACGTTTATCCACCGGATTAACCTCTCCTATTGGCACTGCCACCTTGCTCTGGTTGTGGTGGTGCTGTGGCCAGATAATCCAAAGCCCTCTGGATTGCTGGTGGGATTGGTGGTGGTGTTGGCAAATGATCACCTTGCGCTTGGAATCCATTCTCATCGGCAGTATAAACCACACGAATCAGCTGTCCATCTGGAGCCGTATACGAGTACTGTCCTTGTGCAACCTATTCAAAGAAAACAAATAATTCGATTATCCAAAGTGCATTCCACGCGATTTGGTTCGACTCTGAGTGCACACCCACTCCCAATCGAATTCCATCGCGATTGTGATGCATGTCATCCCGGCTGACTATCCCAACGACTCTTTGGACACTTGAAACATTGTTACAGTCGTTCCGCTGAGGTCGTGTGCTTAAATACCAACTAGCTCCACAAAATGTTAATCCGAATCAAATGTAAGTGCAGTTCGGAGGTTGTTGTGTAATTCTCGACTCCAGAGTGAACAAGAGAAATAATCACAGGGCCACATAGGTCGTCGGTAGTTATCATGCATCTTGAGCTCCGAGTGCCACCATTGGGCTTTAATGTGACTACCACTTAAAAGTACTCGTAGAAAGGTCAGCATGGCGGTATGCTGACGATTCGAAAACCACACCCGGAGTTAGCGGTCAAACCTACCTGCGCTTCAGTGTCTGGATTTCCGGCATTTTTCAGGTATCCTTGCTCTTCGGCGGCTATTCCATTGCCGGTCTCGTAGGCAAACTTGTAGGATCCGTCAAAGTTGACCTCCTGCTCCTGTCGTATGATCGGAATCGGTTCGGTTGGGCCCTGTGGAGCGGCACTAACTAACGCGATCACGGCGATGAGTAGAAAAATCTGTGGAACGGATGTGTTAGATGTTTTTTTTTTGTCTGTGTAATCCTTGGTTATCCTTACAAAGAACTTCATGTTTGGAAAATTGCTAGGTAAACTTTGGCGCCCGATTGGAGGATCACTGTAGCTCTTAACAATTGAAACTGTACCCTTTGTGGTTACACTCGGGATTATTTATACCAAAAATTGTGATCTCTTCAGAGGTGCGCTTTATGCCACATACATACGAGCACCAACATAGGGTCTATGTTGTAGCAGGCCGAGGAGGGGGAGGATGACAATGATGATGAGACATTTTATCTCTCGCGCGCAAAGCTGCCTATGTGTGTTGAAGAATTTCTGCCACCGCATGCCGACACACTTTTGTGGAACCTAAGATTTACAAGATCCACACACGTCTGTTATGGCAAGAGATGGTCAATTGGTCGATTGTTGTGGTAGTTGTGTGGAAAAAAGCTAATTGTAATGAGCTTTGCCATATCGGATGTGCTAACTGGGCAAACAATTGATGATGGCCCATTTGATGATCGACGATGGGCAATTCTTCATCGCGCGCATGCCCAGCATGGTGTTAAGTTTGTTGGTTGTGGTAACCTGCTGTAGAATATACGAACTCGATAATAATGGCTTATTGTGTCGTCTCCACCTGTAATCGGTGTCGGGGAATCGGCGGCGTGTGTAGGCCAGAAGTGCTTTGCCGGATCGGAGTACAGCTAATCAGTTCAAATAAATCAGTTGAGGTGTGTACCGCATGCGGACTTGAGTATGCTCTATCATTAGAAGGAATACCTGACGTTGAGAAGACGAAGACGCTAATAAATTCTTCGCTTGCACTTTTCCTAATGAGAAGATGGTTTTTTGTTTTTTTTTTATTTGCCTGCATTTGAATTCTGTTTGAGGGGAGTTGCAATTTGTTAAGTGTCAGTATTCTTGAATAAATTAACCGCCTCTTAAAACCCTCTTGTGTAATGCAGAAGTTCGGTGGGGAAATCGCATTTTTTTGCGCGCACATAATATTGATATTTAACTTTCAAGTTTGCACATCAACTCTTTTATATTGTCGTTATGCGGCAGTGGAATAAATTTATTAAAATCGATTTATAACGAGTGTTGCGTCAATCTGGCATGGACTTTTTAAAATATCTGCATCTCAGTTGATGGTATCTGATGACTGTTTACAAATTTCATATCGCTTACGTGTCGACAAGAGGTTAATGGTAAAAAACAAATTTGTAGCGCGGATGTTCTTTTATGGATGTTAACATGTCGTTTAGGTGACATAAACAACTCGAGTTAGTTGTGCAACGGCATGTATGCGGGAATTATGCATGTGAAGTCATTTGAACATGAAGAGTTGGGTTAATTTGTTAGTCATTCGGAGGCGGTGCTGGAATATTCGTGTTCGTGGTATATGATGACCTTTAACAGATATTCAGATTGATTGATTTATAATTTAATGAATTGTTAGAATTTTGAAAAATGAGTTCTTTTGTAAATAGGTCTGTGATGTGTTGAACATTTCAATATTATTCCTAGAAAATGGTGTAGGAATTGACTTTGACAAATTGTTCAGGCTCCACCTTCGCGAGGTAGATATCTTTTGAAAAATAAGTAATAAACAGTAGTTGTATCTCAAATGCTTGCGCAGTTATAAGATAGGTATAGAGATAGATAGAGATCTTCAATTTTCCATTTATATAACCCAACAATAAATTGGGATTTCCTATTGGAGTTTTAAGACTCCTCCTTGCGATTTTGTTCAGAGAGTTAAGCTTTTGGTCATGTAAGGGCAATGTCTAGTTTTGGTATACCGCCCAAAATCGTGCGTTTATGTAGGATGATGATGGAGAATTCTTAATGGTAGGAAACGACCTCACCGACAAATTCGATACCAAAAAAAGGATTTAGGCCAGGCGATTCGCTTTCATGTGACTTCTTCAATTCGATTCTTGGATTGTGCAAAACTCCCGAGCCAACACCAGAGGCACAATTTTCCAAAAATCGTTGCAACTACGAGCATACGCCGACGATATTGACATTATTGGTCGGACCCGACTGACGTCATAGCCACGTTGGCTGGTATTTATAAGGAAGCGGCAAAAATGGGTTAAGCAATAAATTAGGCAAGACAAAGTATATGCTGTCAACATGAAAGAGCACACGATATCGACAAATCGGACAGAATGTCAAGATTGACAGATATAACTTTGGGGTAGTACGGGACTTTTTTTATCTCTGACAACAACATCTTGTCAGAAATTAAACGAACGAATTACTCATCCATCCACTGTTTCTTCGGGTACTCATTCTCTGGTTCGGAGAGTCTTCGATTCCCAGCCAGACGATGGGCGCAGTAGAGAAAGACTTCTTCTTAATAAGCACCCACAAGTAGAAACAGACCTCAATCAACTTGGAGTGCGCAACCGGAGGCAGTTACTTTGTGACCGGGCTAATTGAAGAATCATGTTCATTCCGGACTTTAGCGCCACTTAAGTAAGTAAGTATAGATCGATCTATCTATTGCCTGAAGTCAGTTTGCTATCTTAAGCCCTGTCTATGTCGCAGCTCGTAAAATTCTTTGTTTAAAAGTTCCTTCATGTGTACGTCAAAAGTTCTCTCAATTATAATAATCCTTAGGCTGCACGTACAGTTGTGTGAGAAAGCGATGCGACACGAGAAGTTATGCGCCAAGCTATTCGATATGCGATAATTAGATGCGATTTTTTTTAAATTGCTCCACACAACAACACTGAAATAACCTTTTTTTTCTTTAAACGTCAAAACAAACACTTTTCGCACAAATCGCTAGGAAAATTGGTCATATGAGCGTGTGTGCGAGAAGCATGAGAGAATCTTGCGAGAAGCTCGCTTTTGTCGCAAAAAAATCGCTAGGAAAATTGGTCATATGAGCGTGTGTACGAGAAGCATGAGAGAATCTTTCGAGAAGCTCGCTTTTGCCGCAAAAAAAAAGAATACTTGCGAACAGTTTTCTGCAACTCAAACGCTTCCCGCATCGCATCGCTTTTACGCACTACTGTACGCGCAGCCTTAGGGACTTCATTTTTCTGTTCCATCGGAGCGTAAGCATACATCATAGGCATATAGGTTTGAATTTGGAAGTAATGCCAATGATTTGGTCCAGTGGCTTAAGCCTTCGAAGCATAATACACTTTGCCTTAAAAACTCGTTTATTTTGCTCAATGTAGTCCTTCTCTTGTTCAGCCGATTCCATCGTATATCATGCATGGCATTAATCTCTACATTTTGGCAGATTTGGCCCTGTGGTAAGTGTTCGGCAGCTACCCTTCTGTAGATTGTTCTAATATCCATGTTGCAATCATGAATGTTGTTCTCATTTTCATTATGCATGATCGTCAGTTAAAAAAATTCCTGATTTTCAAGACTTTTGGTTGTACTGTAAATATTTTTTCTCATAATGATTAAGAAACTTACCCCGAATCTGGAGGGAAGTCCCCAGGATCCAAGGAATGTATATATAAAATATTTTTATTAAGCATTAACGGCCTTCAATGGGTCTCAAAACTTTCTTCTCCATTCCTTTGTGCATTCGGTGGTAAATTCTTTGGCGTAACAAATGGAACATGCAACCGATTCTAATTCTGCAGGTTGAGATATTCCATCGGATAGTCATTCAAGGCATTTTGATACCTTGCTTGCCTTCTGTTAGGTGCTACCTCCTTAGTCTAGCAAGCTCAAATCTACCCTCTTCCTTCAACCCCCTTTTTCAAGAGGATGCTAGGAAACCAAACATATCGAGTTAGAAGAAGTTATACTAAGAAAATTTTAAGCTAAATTTCTATCTCCTATTTCAAAACAAACAAACTACCACGTTACTCCAAGTAAATAAAAAAATCGATTACCAATTCAACACCACCACCAAAAGGTAAAATCACAAAAAAAATCAAACAATCAAAGCTATTACCATATACCCATCAGTCATAAACCAAACGGTATAAGCTTTATAGTCGAGCGTCTTATTTAATGCGTTTGTCAAGCTTGAATATTATTATTTCGCCGCCTTCTCTAATCACAAGAAAAACGCGATCATATAAATTTATCACGAACGTGAGTGGCATTCCCTAGCTCCCACCAGCTAATTCCAATCTAAACTCACACAGCCTTTGACGGTTCATCAGTGCCTACACATATGAGTACCAACCATTCAGCATCCCTGTGAATTCACTAAATCACAACGTCTACGCCGCTTTCTCAGTGTGTCGGAACCTTTCTCATGTTCGCGCAACACTTTGACGGAAAGATACAATCTGGGCAATTCCCAGAGTTTAACCTTGAGTGGATTTTTTTTAGTTGGTTTGGTCTGCGTGTGTTATTGTTTGTCTTCGCGTACCGCGCAAGGTGCAAGACTGCCTTCCTATATCTGGTTATTTGCCAAATTTAACCATCACCGAGTGTGAGTCGACACCTTACCGCGCGCTGCGCCATCATCACAACGGAATGGTAAAGAACCCACAAACGATATTCCAAACCCAAGATCCATCGTGCGATTACATCATGGCGGCGCGTTGGTATGCCCATGCTGACAGTCGCTCTATGATCTTAATTTTCCTTCATAAAGGTGACTGACATCTGAATCTGAATCTGGCCCGCCAGCCGCAGCGATAGATACGTTTTCGTTTTCATAGTCAACGTGTTCATTGAATTTTATTACCAACAAATGTCACATCAGTCGGCGGCCGGCGGTGAGGGAAATATCTGACTTACATGTGCAGGCGTGCACTCCATATGCGATACACGAGCAGGGCCTAGTGATTCCATTCTCATGGGTAAGATATTTCCGTTTCGGAAGAATAAATGCATGGGAAATGCAGAAGGCCACGCTCCGAGTGTGATAATTTCCATGACACAACCGAATTCAGTTTCCATTCAGATTCAAACTCAGAGTTGAGTAAGCCGGCTTCAGTAGTTTTGATTTGGATGGTATCTGTCAGATACAATTGTTGAAATTTAACTCTTAACTGATTGAAAGTATACAACCTTTATACAACACCTTGCATTGCATTGCAAGATGCGCAATCAAATAAATTATTTTCGGTGAAATTTCTTCGAATTCAGCATGAAACGGGATTAAGAGATGTTTTGACATTCGGCTGGTTATATACGCGAGGTACCCGCGGCACTAATTATTTTCCCAATAAATTGTGAATTAAATTGTTTCAAAAAAAAAATTTGTGCTTTGCTTTAAGATGGTGCGATTATGATTGCATAAGCGAGTGTATCTACCGACACGATGAACGAGTATCTATTGAGAGTGGAATTGAAGTTCAGAGGTTCAATGATGTAGGTATGCACTGGAGATGATGTAGGCTTGATATTCCACGAAGTTAAAGGTGATATTATATTACCAGGATGTATTGTGAGAGGCATACTTTGACAGTGAAATAAATCTTCGGTTAGGCCTAGGCTTATGATTACAATGATCAAAGTGAAGCCCTTTATAATTTCTTTAGAGGGGGAACTGTGCATGTTCATATGTTTAATTGGATGATACAGATGACTGCAGTTGATTTATGTTTTGAAGTGACCTTAATCCAAGATATAATTTTCGAAATCAGCCCTTTGACTGAATGCGTTAAGTGGTGTTAAATTTTTGATTTATGGGGAAGCTTTTGCGAGAACTGCTTCGGGGTCGACGTGTATAATTTATGGATCCGGTGATGAATTTAAAGGTGTTCTTAATGTTTTGAACTGAAACATACAATTAAATGGAAACACGTTGTTTTACTGACCGAATAAATCAATATATCATGCAAGAGATTGCAAAATTGTTTTGGCTTGTTGCCTTTCAACATTCGATTAGTGTGAGAATTGAAGCTGATTCGGGTCGAAAATAATTTCAAGATGATCTGAGGTTTTATGCGAAAATTGTGTTCAGCGATGGGCTAACTTTTAGCTCAATAGATACCTAAATAAGGAATACTTGGAAGGGAAAAATCTGCAAGAGAATTTCGGAAGACCATTGCATGTGATGGTGTACTTATATTAAGACTCTCTATACCTCCCAAATTGAACCGATAGATGTGCTCTATCCTTACCTGTTGCTGTAGTTATATGAAAAATATCATCGGCAAATTTTAGGTTAGGTTATGTTAGAAGACAAAAGGTTTTTTAATTTAGTTTTTAAAATTTAAATTGGTACGGAACGCTGTAGAAATCGACGTGAGAGAAGTCTGGGAAAGTTCCACGATAACTGCCTTCTCCAGCTCTTTGGCCATGATGATCCTTCAGAAGTCATTTGCATGAAGAACAAATCTTTTTGAGTGCTTCCAAGTATTCCAGTCGTGTATGAAGAGAGCTTTCATGTAGGTATAGAAATCCATTGCATCGCCCTTTTCCAGTTCGTTTTTTTTTTTTATTTTATTTTTCTTAAAACTAACTTAAATGCTAGACAAAAATTCATGAAAAAACTAGCCTACTTATCAATTACTTAACTAACTTACTTGCTCTATGCGGGTGCCCTAAATTACTCGATAACTTAATTGTAATGCCTTTCGGCTTATTATCTAATATATAAATATAAAAGTAGCAACAATTTTTTTACCAAGAAAACTTTGAAAAACTTGGTTCCTCGTCTTTGTTTTTATTTTATTTAAACTTACATGCTAATTAAAACTACTTATCGACTAACTTAAACTACCTAAAAATTCATTAAAACTACCTAAAATAACGTAAAAACTAGAACAGCCACAGCAAGCGTTTTTTTTTTTTTTTTTTTTTTGTGTACCACCATGACTGCTTTGCACCTAAACCTAGGACTAAAACTTTGTAAGTCGGCCATAAAATAACAATTTTTAGTCAACTATCTTTAATACTCATTCAACCACCACAACAGGTTCTCCTGTTGTGACCTACTCCGACGGTCCCAATCGGACACACTCCTGCTGAACCGCAGGCGCTCTCCTCCGCCCTGAGCGACGACGTCTCGGTCGTATAGGAGCCGGAAGACGTGGTAGATTTGCGGAACCGCCGATCTATCCTGTATTAGCCCTCGACTATCCAAATATAGGAAAGCTTCGGGCGGAATAAAGCCACTTAAGCGCGCACTCTCAAAATATTCATCATTGGGATAGAAGGCCCCAAAGATGAGACTATTGTTCGAAGCCATCGCTCTTGCCGCGTGAAACCGAATGAGTTTCACCAGAAAATTGTCTATTCGGTTTATGTTGGCGCCATTGTATAGGACCTGGTTGGAATAGTATTTTGTGTAGTCAGATACTGGTGTTCTGTGAAGTCCAAGGCAGCTCCTCAGACACTGCCTCTCAAACATCCGTATCTTTTCCATTTGAGATGGGGCAACGTTGAACCACACCAGGCACCCATAGGCAATCATTGGCCTAATGAGGGCCATGTAGCAAATCACCTTCACCCTGCTGTCAACACGACTGCTATAAAACAATCGTCTTGTCAGGGCAAATGCTCCCCTAGCTCTAGCCAGAGCAGCATCTACATGTTTTCCGAAATATAGATACTGATCTAACCAGATGCCAAGGTATTTTACTACACTTTTACTCGCCAATGGCTGTCCGTTTGGTCCCACGATCACCAGCTTTCGCCAGTTCAGGAATAGTTTCTGATTTCTGAAAGTTGATTTTCAACTTCCAGTCATCACAATATCTCTGGATCTTGTCGAAGTCCCGCTGCAAAAGAGTTCGAATGACTTCGACAGTAAAGGCTGTTCTGTACGCGATAAGATCGTCCGCATACGCAATTGCCTGAGTAAGACTACCTATCATATCACTGGTGTAAATGCTGAAGAGAATCGGTGAGTTTACCGCTCCCTGTTGCAGACCATTCTTAATGAAAAATTCTGTGGTAGAAGTTACATTGCTACTTTTGACAACAAACGTTCTACCAGTCAGCATGTCATGAAGCATATATAGCAGTGGTTTACTTATGCCAAGTCTGGTCAGCCTTTTCCAGTTCGTCATTATTCTAAGATGAGCTGTAGCGATGAAAACAAAGTGTTCCCACATTAAGACGGCTGCAAAAGAAATCGCAAGATGGGGTCCACTGTGGTATCAATATTCCCAATATTTAGAACAACCTGTTTTTGACTGCCCGACATATTTGTACACACTTCTCTAGAAATCCCAACGTGTAGTCAGGTCCTTGAATGAAGATTTCCAACGGCAGCACTCAAACTCGTAGTGGATACTGATCGTCCCCTATCATAGAGGTATGTAATAAATTGGAACTGGCCCTTATGGAAAAATTATTTGTTACTAAGCAACCAATAGCCTCGGAAAGGACTGATTTTATTATTGACGACGCGGCTAAACGAAAAATGGACAACGACGTTCGTATCTGCATCTGCAATGTGAGAACATTAAACAGGAGAGGTGCCAGCAAACAGCTAGCGGAAGCCATAAACTGCTACAAAGCAGACATTACTGCCATCCAAGAAATACGTTGGGACTGGCCGGACAAAAAGAGTATGAAAAACTGTTGTATCTATTACGGACCGTGCTATAGTGAGCAGAAACAACGACTGTTCGGATGCGGACTTGTTATAAGTGCCAAACTTAGGCAAGAAATCTTATGTTTCTAAGACATTAGCAAACGCATTGTAAGAATCATCACCAATGCCAAATTCTCCAAAATGAGCTATAAATGCGCTCCCGTCTTGACAGAGGAAAAATATGATTTAGCTACTGATTGCTTCTACAAGCTCCTTGACAAAACCTATGAGCGAATAAAAATAAATAAAATCGTACCGAGAGATTTCAGTGCAAAGGTAGAAAGAGAAGATATCTTTGGCAGTATAGCTGGAAAACATAGCCTACACGACAACACGTCTGGCAAGGGACTTTGGCCAATTGACTTTGCCACAGAACTAAATGCCACTATAGCCAGCACACGGTTTCCACCCCTCGATTTCCATAAGGGGGACAATGCGGTCTCCAGATCAACGACGGGCAACCAAATTGATAATATTGTGGTAGACAAGAGGCACGCATCCTGTATTTTTCATGTCCGTACATTGCGATGGGCTAAAATTGACGCCGACCGCTACGTTGTTGCAGCCAAGGTACGAATGCGGATATCCACCACTTCGCAACAAACCAAAAATACTGGTGAAACCATTTGTTAATGGAAAACTGCAATCACAAGAGACCGCTCCCTTAAGCTCCCAATTAACACCATTCCACCAGCCGCCAATGTCGAAGAACAATGACAACGATGACAACAAACCATTAGATCAGCCGTAGGTGATGTGCTAGTTTTCTCACGCATACCAGAAAAAACCCTGGTTTGCTGAAGAATGCCGACAGATGCTCGCAGCCAAGAACGAGGACTACAAGGCTAATCTACAGGTGAAGACGAGAGCCTCCATTAAGCTCTATAGGCAGAAAAGAAAGGAAAAACACCGGATTTTCAGATAGAAGAAAAAGAGCAAGAAAAGCGCGCGATCGAGGATATAGAAAGGTGCCACTCTAGGAACAATGTTCGCAAGTTCTAACAAAGTGTAACACGTCAAAGCCAAGGATACCAGGTTCGAACAGAATCCTGTAGACATGAACAAGGATATATCGCAGTTGAGACACAGTCGATGCTGAAAATATTTAAGAAGCACTTCTGCCGACTCTTAAACAGCGATGACGAACAACATTACGCTGTCAGGCAGAACCAACGGTTTAATATTGGCAACAACCCCGAAAAGTGACAACCACACGACCTGAGTGAGCTGAGAACAGCAATATCTAAACTCAAGCTTTATAAGGCTACCGGCAATGACGTCTTTATCAATCCGGCTGAGACGACTTGGTAAGTTACATTCCCGAAGTCATATTCCAAATCTGGTCGGAAGAAAGTAAGCCTGGAGAATGGAACCTCAGCATCGTTTTCCAGATCCACGAAAAAGGAGACCCTCCGAACTACGCTTACTACAGAGGCATAAGTCTCCTCAACATCGAATACAAGATCTTATCTACCGTTCTATGTGAACGCCTGAAACCTTTTGACGACAACCCGATCGGACCTTATTAGTGTGGTTTTATCCCCGAAAAGTCTAGAACTGAACGAATCTCCACACTTCGGTAGATCCTGTAAAAAAACCAAGAAGGCCAAATCGATACCAACTACCTGTTCATAGATTTAAAAGCCGCATACGACAGCCAAGTCTAATGTTAATATACCGCCCAAGCTCCTCCGTCTGTATAGGATGATGGTGAAGATTTCTCGCAGCTGCTTCAGGGTCGGAAACGATCTCACCGACATATTCGATAACAAAAATGATTTAGGCAAGGCGATGCGCTGTCATGCGACTTCTTCAATCTGAATCTTGAGAGGATTGTGCAAAACTCATGAGCCAACACCAGAGGCACAATTTTCCAAAAATCTGTACAACTACTAGCATACGCCGACGATATTGACATCATTGGTAGGACCCAACGTGATGTCATAGCCACGTTTGCTGGTATAGGAAAGGAAGCCGCAAAATGGGTTTAGCAGTAAATGAGGGCAAGACTAAGTATGTGCTTTCAACACGAAAGGACACACAACATCGATGAATTGGACAGAACGTCACCATTGACAGATATAACTTTGAGGTAGTACGGGACTTTGTCTACCTCGGCTCCGCTATTATTGCTGACAACCTCATTTCGTCAGAAATTAAAGGATGAATTACCCTCGCCAACTGCTGTTTCTTCGAGCTAGGAAGGCAATTAAGCTGTAAAGCCCTCACTCGAACAACTAACGAAATCCTATATAAGACCCAGATCATCCCAGTGCTGCTCTACGGCGCTGAAGCATGGACCGTCTCAAAAGCGGATAAAGAAATCCTTGGTTGATTCGATAAGAAAATTCGTCGAAAAATCTTCGGTCCCGTTTGCGTTGACGGGCTATGTAGACGAATATTTAACCAAGAACCATAGGAGCTGTACAGCGACATTCCAATGGTTAAAAAACTCCGCATTGGACGTTGAAGATTGCTAAGACATATAGAACGACTCGCAGAGTCTTTGATTCCTAGCCAGACGTCGGATGCTAAAGAGGAGCACCTTACCCAAAGTGCCTCAAACAAGTAAGAGCTGACCTCAACATGGAGTGGCAGTTTTCTAAGGACCAAGTTAATTGTAGAATCATTTTGGTTCTGGCCCAGGTTAATTTTGGACTGTAGCACTTCTTGAGGTAGTAAGTATGATACCACTGCAGGGGTGAATACCGTGGTCATCTCAGTCCAACTTTAGGCCTCTGAATCACGAACCGTTTAAAAATTGAATGATGACAAGTTTTGTTTTTTACCTTCGGATTAGACAATTAAGACGGCAATATATAAAAAAAACGGCATATGAAAGGATTGGACACCAATACTTGCGCCTGCAGGGTCATTCCATTAATTTGACTAATGTAACCCGCAAATGCTGAAACCGTCATCAACCGTTTCTATTTCGTTGACGGATTGGAATCAGCCAGTCACCTGATTAATTACAGAGCAAAGTTGTTATTTTACGATGCCAAAGTCATCTTCCACAAAACGATGAGTCTATGTATGGAATGCCTTGACAAATCTCTCGTGATGAAAGCTGCTTATGGAAAGCATGTTACCTCAGAGAATCTGATTTAATAAGTTTGCTATATATATCTGGCTAATATTTTACGAATCATTTCATCATCCTGAAATAGCCAAATACAAGTTATGCAATACAAATTATTATATTGCCTTGCAATAAAATTCACCAACGACACGGTCTTATATTCAAATTTTAATAAAATTGAAATTTTTTTTCCAGAAACGATTCGATTTGATTTGTTTCACTAATTAGCATACAAACTAATATTGAGTCAGATGCGCATTAGTATGCGGTTAATTCTATTTAGTTGGTATAGATCTAGTTCATCTCATTTTTTTTTACGGATTTACATAGATATTTCATCATGATATCGCAAAAGTACTATAAAGTCAAAATTTTGAAGACATCTATACAGTAAAATAAAATTTTAAAGAGACAAGTTGTGTTTGTATAAGAACTCTGAATTCATCTTCCAGCATTCAGTTGTCCACTGAAAGCATTTGAATAATATCACACAAAATTTTCGCAAATATGTCCAAGAGCGTAAGCTTAGATATTTTTGTTTTTGAAATCTTATCTGCTTACTTAATTTGGCATCATTTCTAGATTCAAATCATTGTTTTGGCTCTCATCGCCTTAGTTGGTTTCGTTTTAAGTGCGACAACACCAATTCCTGATCAGAAACCCAGTTACTCACCTGATCAACCTGATCTACGTCCAAACCTAGCATCAGATCCAGGTAACTTAATAATTCCGAAATATCAACCATAATCAGAGGTGAACTCCAGATCAACTCATGTGCAGTTTCACTTTTTTTTTTAAATAAAAAATAAAAAATGGAAACAACACAAAAAATTCAAATATATCTGGAAATGTTTATTTTTTATCTAAGCTATTATTCTTGGCATTCACTTTTGAAAGATATCCCCATTCAACTGTTGGCCGCAATGCCGTCATAGCTCGTCCTTGGGGGCGTTCCTATTTTCGATGACGCTTTCGAGCATATTCGTCGATATCTCGCGAATAGCATGGGTTATGTTGGCCTCCATTTCTTTAATCGTAGCTGGTTTATCCACAAACATCTTAGACTTTACGTAGCCCCAAAGGAAAAAAGTCTTACGGTGTGTTACCGCGAGATCTTACTGGCCAATTCACTGGTCCGAAGAGAGACATTAATTGTTCATCGAAGCGGACTTTCCATATGTCCGTTGTTTTACAAACTTTGTGGTAAGTAGCTTCGGCTTATTGGCACCAAATGTTGTCAAGATCTAGGGCTTCTATTTCATGAAAAAAAAAACGTTGGCTCAGTGGCGCGATGGTAAGGGCAATGAACTGCCTCGCAGAAAGTCTGGGTTCGATTCCCAGCCGTGGCAACACCTTAATCATTTTTCACTTTCTCTCCTCTCAGGATGATGTGACAAATCGTCCGGGGTATATCAATTGTCAAGACTTGCTTATCTCAACTTCGCATAAAACAGGAGTTCCCGCCATCGTGCAAGAAGTACACGCACACATGAATGGTTGTGAGAAAGCTCGGCCCTGGGTACTAACGAGCCTGTTGCGCCAAAAAATTTTTTTTTATTTTTGGCGCAATCCTAATTTTTGAGGAAATACGGAACGATAATACCACCGACCTATAAACCGCACCGCACTGTTGTTATGATTGGATGTAACTGCAGCTCTTGAGACTTTTCCGGTTGTTATTCGGTCCATTTTAAGTCAAGATAAGCCACGGGGGTATATTTGATGCAGATGAAGGCTTTACACGCTCGTGGTTGCTTGGCTCAGCTCATCACAGGGATATTTTTCTTGCCCGCACACTCTAAGGCTGAAATTACACCGGATATATCGACACCTGTTTTTTGTTTCGCAAAACGAGACGAAATTGCTTCTTATGGCGTCACACACACCAAATTAAACGAAACATAAAATCCACAATCACACAAAACAAAAAACATGTTTCGTTGCCGATAGCTGATCTATAGTTTTTTTTCTGATCAAATTTTTGATA
Source organism: Rhingia rostrata (assembly GCA_949824845.1). Classification (NCBI taxonomy): domain Eukaryota; kingdom Metazoa; phylum Arthropoda; class Insecta; order Diptera; family Syrphidae; genus Rhingia; species Rhingia rostrata. The sequence continues at coordinate 75,069,709 of OX463758.1, read as the reverse complement.
CGTTAGTTCGTGTCTTGTTTTCCGATAGCATTTTGGAATTTTCGATTAATCCCAGGCAATGATCAAAAGATTCAGTCAGCATTCAGGTGGAATTATTAAAATTTTCAGAATAAAGTCTTAACTCTGCTTTAAAGCTTATTTTAATATCCTCAGCAACACTCTCTGCTATTTTCGTCTTTTTCCTCAATAGCGTTATAAATTGTAGTTGGGATTGGCACAATCTCCTTGTCTGAGTCCTAACACATGTTAAACAACACTAAAAGCAACTCTCACCAAACGAAACATGAAAAACAAACGTTTTTTTTTGTTAAACCTTTAACACACACTAAGCCAAGTGTGTGTTAAAAAAAAAACATTTTTTCGACTATCGAATTAAAAACGTTTTGTTTGATCAGTTGGGTTTTCAGCCCAAATCCTTGCTCTACAAATACTTATCTCGTGCAATTTTGTTTATATAAAAAAAAGAGAAGAGAGTTACTCTACTTAGTCTTCGGAAGGACAAAGAAGAGATGATAGAAAAATGGGAGAAAACAAAATGAAAAGTCGATTACTAACACTAAAAGGCATAAGGGATCTACCGCGATACTGAAGTTACTAGCCTTAGATAAACTTAAACCTAGGGATTAAATTAAATCACAAAATCGTATCTAACTTTGATCTAACCTTAGTATCTAAGCCTTTGATCTAAGCGTAGTATTACGCACATATCATCATATAAATATCATTCCTGATATTTTTCAGAGAAAATGGTTCATCAAGAATTCGAAGTATGCCAGATGTTGATGGCAAAGGCTGGCCTGCCGACGACATGTTTCCAAAGTCACATCCAACCGCTATCCTTCTGGCTCCTAAAAATTATTTTAGTCACAACCAAACAAAAATTTCAGTCGTGTCACTTCCGGCCTTCGTTAGTCAAAGTAGAATCTTGTCAAGGTCAATCCACCCATGGACGCACCAACGCACTTCACACCAACACATTTCGGTCTTAAATCACACTTGCAGTACAAATCAAACATAAAAACAAAAAATTTAAGTGTTTGGTGCAGCAGGCTCGTTAGTACCCAGGGCTTAGCTTTGCAAAACCATTCAACAACCTCCTGTTTTATGCCGACTCCGGGCGCCGAAGTTGAGATAAGCCATTCTTGAAAATTGATACTACCTAGATGATTTGTCAAATCATCATGAGAGGAGGGCCAGTAAAAATTCATTTTAGGTGTTTCTACGGCTGAGAATGCAACCTAGACCTTCCGCGCGACAGTTCATCGCACTAACCATCACCCCACTGAGCCCGTCAAATACATTTAATTTAAAAAAATGTATTTGACTACCCAAAGTCTTAATTCTGTTCTTAGCATAAAATAAAATTTATATTGAACAAAAGCAAATATATTTTATGAATTACTCACGATTACACATGAAGATGCACCGTTGTCCTGCCGGCAGTCCGAGGATGAAATTAAGCTGGAAAACGTTTGCACAATAGTGCTTTGACGGGCCTAGCCGTACGTTATTTATAAGAATAAAAAAACGACTAAAAAAATAAATAAAAATTAAAAATTAAATAAAAAAATCGGTACGCCACTGGGTAACCCTTCTCAAACGACAGCACTGGTGCTTTCACAACTTCAGATTGTTGTTCTTCTCACCTTTTTTTTTGCGCAAAACTAACAGTTGAGTAATAACATTTAGCCACCTATTAACACTGCTTGGGAGGGGGATTTCTGGGATCCTGAAGTCAGATAGGACTAAGCAATTCCATCCACCGTCTACTAGCTTTTAAAAGCATAAGTACTGGTGTAGATGTATTTTTTGTGGTCGTTTCTCTGAACCCCGAAGTACTACAGCAGTAGGGTTCCACCTCTTGTTAGTACCTATAAACACGATTAGTTTCACAACATGTTTTTGTTGCCTCATAACGAAGTTCGATGCATGCCACTTTTCTCTTAAGACTTAAATTGGGAAATTGTGGACTTAAAAAAAAAATCAGCTCTGTGATTCTAATCTGCGTCGCATTATTCTTTTTATACCCTCTACCATAAGGGTATATTAGTTCTGTGATACAAAGTTTGTAAGATAGAGAAATATTTTTGGTAGATATACATCAAAGAATATGAATCGACCCAGGATCGCTGGCTGAGTCGATTGAGCCACGTCTGACTGTCCGTCCGCCTGTCTGTTTGTCACCGATCTTTAGACTTTACATTTTGAGAGAGACGTTCTTTTTGACCAAATGGTAAAAATTTTTTTAAAATTGTCTGAACAACATTCGTATACCCTACCCTATTGCATAAGCCTTAGAAAACGTCGTTTTTTGTCGAACCTAAAAATACTTAGATACTTTATGAATATGATTTGGCGAAAATGGCATTTTTTATATTTCATTCCCATGAAACCACATTTTGAGGATGTTTAGTTTAAAGATGGAATAGGATAGGGTATTTAGCAATTCGCAATGCAGATTGTAGGTTTTTCATATGTTTCTCCATAACGATGTTAACTATTTCCTTCTATACAATCTTCCTACGCGTTTTGGACTCTATCATTCATCCAAATCTGTTGGTGGAACCAGGGATTTTGCAGAATTTGTGTAATCCCCGGATTACAAAAAGCGGAAGCGCAAGCGGATGCGAATATTGTAAAGCTCATGCGGATTAAACTTAAATTTCTGTTGGAAAAGATACATCATTTAGGTACATAAATAATAAATAAATATGATAGTTTTTAATAATCTTAATTCTATATTCAAATGCTTAATATTAGAATTTAAAAATTTGTGCATCATATCAAAAAAAAAAAAAGAAATACTGAAAGTCATGGCCTTTTCAGCTTTCAACCTGTTTCGCAGAGCTTCATATTTAGTCCCGCGCAACTAAATAATTGCTCACGTGAAACACTGGATGGTGGAGACAGTAAATATTTTCGTGCTGAAACAGATAGCACTTTTAAATCGCCACGATTGACGCTACACCAGTTAGAAGGACTTTCAGATACATTTTACTTTTTTTTTTATTGCGCTAAGATAGTAATTCCTTGGTGAGAATATTGTCCAAATATTGTATATAGCTAATATTGTCCGATGTTTCCTGTTGGCTTTCATCTTCACTTGAATAATCCAGCATCATGGAAAGATCGCTTTTCAGGCATGGATAACTAGCCTTACCGGACGTCCCTGGTTGTTCCGAATCAGTAGTTTTTTCAAAGGAATCTCTCATTCTAAATTTTTTTACTTTTCGAAAATCGGGAAGCCTGCAACTTCATTATGAATGTTTTTGGCTTTCAATATTTTATCTCTTAGATTTTTTTCAGTCATTGGTTTAAAAATTTGTGCTTCAAGCAAGCGAGCACCATTTTTTCTCCTCCAAAGCAGGAAAATTTGGCAGAACCTTCAATCTTCAGAGTCGGGACTGCCAGCCGAATCGGATCAGAATCCTGTAATATGGTCATGCACATTCTACACCCTATCTTATAAGGTATAAAGTTTGTAAAATAGAGAAAAATATCTATATGGATCTACTCAGAATCGCTAGCTGAGTTGATCTAGCCATGTCTGTCTGTCCATCCATCCGTCAGTATGGCACCGATTTTTGGGCCTTAAATTTTGAGCTAGACGAAGCAGAGCAAATGTAAAAAATGTTTAATTCCACCAACTGCAACGCCTGTAGCCTCGAACAAGGATTCTATATACCAAATTTCATTATCCTAGCTGAAAATTTAAGGCCTAAAAATCGCTAGCTGAGGCAAACTATCCATGTCGTGCATCACCGGTTCTTACGCATTTAATTTTGAGCTAGAGTGTTGAAATTTGGTGCATAAACTCTCTGTCCGACAAAGCAGAACAAATGTGAATTTTTTCAATTCCGCTACCTGCAACGCCCTTTTTTTTAGAAAAATATTGTTTTTGGTCATACTGCGGGGAATTTTGAAAAAATGTCAAAAAAACACTTGTAGATAATGTCTATATTCCGTCTACAATAGGTTTTTCTGTACAAAAAAGTTTTTCCGGTGAAATTTAAAAATATTCGAAAAAAAACGTTTGCTGAAAAATCATTGGTTATAACGGCTGATTTTTTAAGTGTATTTTTTTTTAATTGAATAAAACACTCAAATTTGCATCAAATATTCAAATTTTCATTGTGATCGATAAATAGGCTGTTGCCATTTACGTTTTAGGGACAACTTCATGCAAATGTTGTCCGCGGTTCTGTTTCAAATAGTAAAATTTTTCGTCACTTTTTCGAGCATTTCGGCCTGTATTCCACGAACTACTCGTGTTATGTTATCCTGTAAGGCTTCAATCGTGTTCGGCTTGTCCACATAGACTAACGACTTTACATAACCCCACAAGAAATAATCAAGAGGCGTTAAACCGCATGATCTTGGCGGCCAACTCACAGGGCCATTTCGAGAGATAAGCTGCTCACCAAATTCAGCCTTCACCATTTCCATTGTTTCACGAGCTGTGTGGAATTTGACACCGTCTTGATGAAATCACATGTCAATCAAGTTCAACTCAGCCAACTGGGGCAAAAAAAAAAATCGCGTTTCATGGCTCGATATCGTTCCTCGTTGACGGTAACGTTTCTTCAACTGTGGTCGTTGAAGATAAATGGACCGATGACCAGCCCATAAACTACACCAAACTGTCGTTTTTCCGGATGCATTGATGATTTTTGTATGGTATATGGCTGCTTATCATTTTGCTTGTTTACGTATCCGTTGAGCCAGAAATTAGCCTCGTCACTGAACACAATTTTTCGATAAAACAGTGGATTTTCATGGAGCTGTTCTAAGGTCCATTCACCCAAAATTAAACGTTGTGGTAGGTCATTCGGCTTCAATTCGTGCACAAGTTGAATTTTGTAGGCTTTCAAACCCAATTCGACCTGTAAAATTCTCTATGTGGTTGAGTAACACATGCCCAATTGCTAAGAATGGCGACGAATTGAGATTTCACGATCTACGATCTACGATCTAAGATCCACGCTACAACTGCAATAATCTCTTCGGTACGCACTGTGCTCTTGCGAGTCGATGGTTTAATGTCCAACGCAAAGTAAGTTTGGTTCGAAATTTGGTGATAACAGCACGAATTGTTGATTTACCAGGTCGATTATGACGACCATAATTTGGTCATAACAAACGGTGATAATAAATTTCAATAATCCGAAATCGTTGCTCGTTTGTAAGTTTTTCCATGACTCAATGGCACAGTATAATAAAAACTTTTAACTTTGACAGATGACGTTTGGACGCCATTACTAACCAGTGCTGCCAACCTGAAAAAACTTAACTCCTAAAAAATCACCCGTTTTTGCAATCTTATGGAGATGTCCTTCGTAATATCATACACGGAAATTTTGTTTATTGGCGTATCCATTGAGCCAGAAATGGGCTTTATGGCAGGCGCTGAACAAAATGTTGGTCGAAAACAGTGGATCTGTAGCAAGAGCCAATTCACTGAACCATTTACAGCAGCGTTGTTAGGATGTTAGTCTATCCATGAAGAAATGACATTGACTGAGAAAAAAAAACATAACGACTTGACGTGATTCACGCGCAATCTGTCAAAAAATCTGAAAAAGAGCTCTCTGATCATTGATCACCCCTTTCAGAAGGCACAGTCTTGGGCTCAAACACCAGATTATCGACATCCATATGCGTACAATTTTAAATGAATCTCTGATATGCTCATTACATCACGTATACCTTTAGATAGACAGAAACTGCTCACACGAGATGATTGGGACTACCGAAAAATGTCTTATCTGTACAAAGACTATACCTTAGCCGATTTCCCTCACATATCAAAAGGCTTGACTAAAGTACATGCAAACAGCATACCACAAGTCTTAATCCAAACATATAGACAGGAGAATTTTGGTTGAACATATTTAAACTTAAAATAAAAACGTTACTTAAAAAAAAAAAAAAATTTCAGATCGTCCAAGACCACTCCGAAAACCACAACTGGCAACACGCTTCTTTCTCAAAACTAAACCTCCCTCCCATGACCCATAGCCAAAATTATTTATTTGTCGAATGATAAGATATTTTCCTAAGCAAAACAAATAAATTAATTTATTGATGCAAACAAAAGTCCCATTAGCAACTTTTCCCGGCCAAGCATTGCATCATTAAAATGGCTTCGCTATTTTTTTGTAGCTCTGGTAATTATTTTGACATTTAAAAGCGCCGCTTTATATCTCTGAATTCAAAAATTCATTCCAATTCAACCCGTCCAGCAAGTAATCTTTTATCGGATGCTGCTCCATGTTGGTCCATGATTGGATTAAAGTGGTCTCGGTGCAAGTCCGACTGAGGGGGTACCCTCAAAGCTCTAACCAACTTGTCATTAATTAATTATGTATAAAAAAAAAAAAGTGGTTGCGCAGGCTCAATGCTTTGCGAGTAATTTTAAGAAATTATGCTAAATACCTTATTTTTATAATAATTGGATGAATTTAAATGTGAGAATAAAATTGTTGTGCAATCTGGTTTTGCAAAGAAAGTAAGGAATTTAATTTAAGAATGAAACGAACGGTATATATTTTTATGTGTCTCTCAGTCCGTATTCATGTCTGCTACCTAAAAGACTGAATCGATTAATCTAAAAATTTCGTATTTATATATTTTTGGTAGAATCTATGTTTGGGCACATTCTTATCAATTTTATACACATCGATCAGTCCGTTCGTGAGGAATGTTTTAATACCAAGAAGATTAAAAAATGAATAAATACACGCATTGTTTGGAGCAAATTTGTTTTAAAGTTTTTTTTTTTTTAAAGAGCAAACAATTATTTAAAGTTCCATCATTAGCATCTATGACAACAAAATTTTAGTATGCAGATCTGATTCTATAGACAACCATGCCAATTAAACTAAAACCAATAAAGGCTGTGTGTCAATTGGGTTAAAATTATAGCCAGTGGATAAATTTTGACAATAGTATGGTGACTAGAGACTTAAAAATTTTAATCTGCTCAACATCTCGCTAAAATGTATCCAGTGGCTAATTTTTGACATTTGATCGACGCATTTCCATTGACAGAAATGGAAAGCACCTGCAGAAATGTCAAAAATTAGCCATTGGATAAAGTTTAACACCCATTTTAACGCAATTGACACAAGGCCTAAGAAACATTTAGGTTCAGAATCCGTTGAAGTTGCTATCCTATTGGATACTCGTTTACCAAACTAGATAGGGCTAAGGTCCCCTATTAAGCCCCCCAAATGGCATCGAAGAATTCCCAAGATGGACTCACCGGTGGCGTCTACAGTCGCAGTTAGGATGGACAAAGAAAATAACTTGTTTAATCTGCTTGGATATATTCGAATACAGGTTATCTAGGAACTCGAGGGCAATCGGATGAGCCAAAAAGCCAACTTCAGCGCTCAATCCAGTTGCGGAATCTCCTAGCTATGTGTCCTAGGGTATCTAATAAATTGGAGCTAGACCTCCAGGTTGGAGGCTGTGCATTGGGGCAACTAATTACTCACGTAAAACAAAAAAGCATCATTACTAACAATTCTTCTTCTATAAGGCATAAATTTCTAATTTCAAGAAGAAATGTCTTCTATTAAGCATTTTTGTCCTTGTGCAGAGAAGTTTAGCATGCACAATAACTCTTTTAGATTACTGCACAAGCTTTAGAGAAGATTCATTGGTATAGGACTTCTAAAAGGTTTTCGGGGATGTGTGAACATGTGACAGTTAAAAAATATGTTTTGGTAGTGCTTTCGCCGAAGTATTATAGAAGCATAATATTTATAGATCTTGTGACAGCTTATATCAGCCGTGATTTCTAATTTTTTCTTGAATGAACGCAAAAGTTTTGGGTTCGATTCTCAGTTGTGGCAACACTAACATGTTTATAGCCTATTCCATACCGGTACATTAGCTTTGATACATAGTTTGTAACATATGAGAAGGCTACAATCCGGAGTGCGGATTCAACGATCCGTTTTTTTGATATGTTTAAAATTTTACCGAACATATTTTTTTTACAAAAAACGCCCCAAGAAAGTGGGCGTGGCAAAAAACTTTGTATAATCAAAATATAGACATAATGATTGTCTAGATATGTTCTTCAGACACTTTTTCAGTTACTCCAACGGTTTGGCCCAAAATTACGTTTTTCTGAAAAAGGGGCATGGCAGTAGGCGGATTTTAAAGATTTTTATATTCGTTATGCTGGAAGCAACAACAAACACGTGTACCAAATTTTATCATTCTAGCTCAAAATGTAAGGCCCAAATACTGGTGACGTACGGACGGACGGATGGAAAGACATGGGTAAATCGACTCAGCTGGCGATTCTGAGTCGATCCATATATTTTGAGGTATATCTAGCTAAATTATGTGTCTATGTTACAAACTATGTATCAAAACGAATATACCCCTATGGGATAGGGTATAAACAGCGCCGCTGTCTGTGAGTGTATGCTGGAGAATTCGAGGCAGTCGACTTCATAAGCCATCGGCCTTTCTCAGACCATAACATGACTAATTTTGCTTCGTGACTTGAGTTTGTACCCTTGAACTGAAGGCAATCGACCATATCCCAAGACGTCATAGCCCATCCATTTCTGGATAAACGGTAAATCAGCAAAAAAAAAATCGAATTTGGGATCAAAGAGCGTATAATGCATACCGAAAAAAGCACCGTTTGATGTCGATTTTGGGCGTCCTCGATCCATATTTCTTTGCGAACGAATCTAGCCAGGCTATCATCGTTACCGGCGAGCTCTATTGATCGATGATTACCAACATCTTTCGGCCTGATTTTTATAGTATGGACACCAATGACATGTGGTTTCAACAGGACAACGCTACGTGACACACAACTCACGCCACATTAGAAATTCGAGGACATGGTAATCTCACGTGGAGGTGATGTGAGCAGTCTACCGATATCATGCGATTTGACCCCGTTCGACGTTTTCTTGTGGAGTTTTCTGAAGTCGCAGGTCTATGTAAACCAGCTACAAACCACAACCATTTGTTTGTTCGTTTGTATTCCTTGAACGATGGCGGGACCTAAAATGTATGCCGATTTCGGAGTATTGAGTTTTGCAATAATCTTCTTTTGACAATTGTTGCTATTTGGAATGAGTGATTATGTACTCAGACAATTTTGGGCAGCAGTTTATCATACGAGAAACTATTCCACTGAGGCATCAACTACATGAAGTTTTAGATGTTAAAGAGGGCTGATCCATTAAATTCTCTCAAAAAGAAGAGACACACACCTGCACCTTTAAGGAAGTAAATTCCAGAAAACAAACGAAGTGTTACTGATGCTAACCCTCATTTCATTGGAAGAATTCAGTTATAAGCCATTTATCCGAAGTACCTCAGTAGGTGGTCAATTCTTTGTAACTATGTGCAAGCAATTCCCCGCAAGGAATATCAACTGTCAATTCAATTTCTAGACAATAATCCTTTTTTCCTAAATAATTGCAACCAGTAAGGAAATTGTAACTTAACATCAACCGACTTTATTTGGAAAAAACTTCAGTTCTTGCAACCTATTCTGGTTTTGGACCATGTTCAGCCAAGTATTCAAGAGCCCTTTGGATGAGGATTGGTACTTCAGGAGCAACTGGCAAATGTTCACCGGTAGGTTGGAAACCGCCTTCATCAGCAACATAGCTGATTTGGAAGCTCTCGCCTTCGGGGGAGGTGAATTTGAAATCACCATGAGCAGCCTAAAAGAAAATCAGTCCTTAGTCCCATGTCCACTGACATTTTGAAAATGTCAAACTTACAATGTTCTCGCCGACAATTTCTCCAGCTTCGTTGGCAGACACACCGTTGCTAAGTTCATAACCGTAGTTGTATCCATCGGGCTTGACCTCAGCGTCGTTGCGGAGAACGGTGACCTCATCGATGGCAGCGGCAACAGCCAACAAACAAGCGAAAGCAACCTAAAATGCAAACGAGGATAATGATAAACTATTGATAAGGATTAACCATCGGATGTCCGAAGAACTTACGAAGAATTTCATTTTTAGGGTTGGGTGTGTCTTCTTCTGTTATCTAACTGAAGTGATCTGATTGTCCAGTGACACTTGACGGTATTTATATCTCACTTGTGATTCTAGTGTTGCCCACGCTTGCAAAACCTGTCAACGAGCACTTGAAGTTTAAAGGAACACCACAATTAAATACCAGTTTTGGGATGGGAGCGGGTCACCTTTGCAGTCGGCGGCGTCAAGGAATGCCAAAATATTGTCATGAACTTATGCAAATACCTACCCTACCAAGTGGGTAATGACAATTTTATTGCGGTCCCACTTGTGGCACTTGATCTGAAATGGCACTTGACTTGGTCATGATAAATATTTTAAGCATGTAACCGTTAATTAAATACGGAGAGTAAAAGTGACGTTTGTCGAGAACGGAATGTGTATCTAAGTTGGATGAGGGTTTCTCCATAACTGACACTTGAGAGTTTGAAAAGTTTTCTCAAGTGGCGGGCTTAAGAGTGGAATTTGCTGTTGGGAGACGAACTTGTGCTATGAGGGCGGTTCAAATGAGAGCATAATCCACTTTGATTGTAGCAATTGGCAGTCGAAAATAATGGCATGGGCACTTGAAGTGGCTACTCACACTAGACGGGTTTGTTAATAGAAAGCTAAGCTGTTCAGAGAAGAAGATCTTTGTATCATTTTTGCATGAGGTATTGAAATTGCTTGGGTAGTTATATCCCTGTGTGTAACTTGTTTCGGTGGATCTTAGAATTACCTCTAGATGTAGACAGTCTTTATACATAACAACGCTGCAAAAATATTGAATATGGAAACATAATGTCGGTGCAAAACCATTTTTTTTTGTGAATTTTATTTTTAAAGCAATTGGATCGGATATTGAACCCAAATTCCTTCGGACAACAACCTGGGACTTGCACGTGTGTGGTAGTACTGACCATATAATACCGCGATACTGTCGATATGACAGATTCATTCACATGGTTCAGGATGCAAAATCGTCGAGATAAGAATAACGAGCTTAGAATTCACTTTCAACAACTTGGTGATGGCTTCTCTGTAATCGGGAATTGAGGAACGAGCACGGCTCTACAGAAGAATCAGAAAACTAGCAAGATGCATGAGTTCATGTTGCTCCAGAGTCAGTCCGGATCTCTGGTGTACGATGAAGAACGATGTACGATGAAGTACGACTTGACTTGTTAGCAGAAAATTTAATAGCGTAGCCCAGATATACAAAGTCCTGTAATCGGGACTAGATAAACGAACACGACTCTACAGAAGAATCATAAAACTAGCAAGGTGACTTCATATAGGCTCAAGAGTCAGTCCAGATCTCTGATGTACGATGAAGTACGACTTGACTTGTTAGCCCAAATTTATTTGCATAAAATTGTATACCTTGGTCCCTAACTACATCAAGAAGATATAGCTGTCGATTGTGGCATCATGTACGATTCGTCGATGTAGTACGGCCTTATTCTAAAATCCATTTTTGCATCTTGTAGACTTTCCTGACTTAAGACCATATTGGCAATAATCAGATGGTGTAGGTTGCACAACAAAAAGTCTCCGCCGGCTATATTTGGATCGCAGGAAGAACATCGATTCGGGAAAACCTGTTAAGCTTAAATTTAGATGTTGCTATCCTCACTTAATTTATGTCGGGATGCTAAGTGGTCAAATGGTAGGCAATGGGATTTTATGAAACCTTAGATGACGCTTGCCAACTCCGACTCTCAGCCTTCACGTGGGGACCGCTGATTTTGATCGTTGATAGGGTCTCAACCCCTGTATATAGTCTTCGCGGTCATAAAGAATTTTAAGGGTAAGTCAGACTCCGTCAAAAATGATGGTAGCGGATGATTCGAAGGGCCAACGGCAACGTTCGATCCATTATTGGATACTGATGACCCTATGTCCTAGGGATGTCGAACAAATTTGGAACTGGCCCTTGAGGTTGTGGGTTGAGCTATAGGTAAACTACCCACCCATATAAAAAACTTTATATTACGATGCAACCAATAGCCTCGGAAAGGATTGCTTTTATTGTTGACCACCCTAAACGAATCTGCACCTAGAATGTAAGGACATTAAACAGGAGAGGTGCAAGCGACTAACTAGCGGAAGCCCTAAGCTGCTAAAAAGCAGACATTACTGCCATTCAAAAAATACGATGGGATGGGCCGGGCAAAAAGAGGATGAAAAACTGTGACATCTACTACGGACCGTGTTATAGTGATCAGAAACAGCGACTATTTGGATGCGGATTTGTCATAAGTGCCAGACATAGGCGAGAATTCGTATGCGTCCAAGACATTAGCCAACGCATTGTAACAATCCGCATCATGGCCAAATTCACTTAAATGGCGAAAGACTGCTTCTGAGAGCTACTTGACGAAACGAGCGGCTAATAAAGTACGGTGGTATTTATAGAAAAATGGTAGGAAGAGAAGATATTTTTAGTATTAATTTCAGTAAACATAGCTTACACCACAAAACGTCTGCCAACGGACTGAGGTTAATTGACTTTACGGCGGAAATAAATGTCATTATGGCCAACACACGGTTTCCTCACCTCGGTATCCATAAATGGTAATGGCAGTCTCCAGATCAAAGAACGATTAATAAAATTGATCACTGTGCGATAGACAAGAGACACGAACAGTGTTTTAGATGTCCTAATATTTTGAGAGGGTAAACTCGGACCGCTGCCTTGTTGCAGCCAAGATAAGAATGCGGATATCCACAACTACACATAGTGTGAAAAAAAATCAAAAAACTGCCTTCGCAGAACGTGTATCCCTTAACCTTTCGATTGACACCATACCAGCAGTTTCTAAATTGGTTTCTCAAGCCCATCAGCCAGAAACCCTTGGTTTGATAAAGAGCGCAGATACTTTCTGCCAAAAACGATGTCTAGAAGGCTAAGCAGCAAATGTAGACGAGAGTTGCCATTGAGCTCTATAGGCAAAGTAAGAAGGGAGTAACACCGGCTTTTCACAAAGAAGAAAAAAGAGCAAGAAAAGCGCGCTATCGAGAATATAGCGAGATGCGACTCAAGGAACGGTGTTAGCAAGTTTTACCAAAGTGTAAAACGTCAAAGCCAATAATACAAGGCTCGAACTGAATCCTGTCGAGATGAAAAAGTCAATATCGTAGTTGAGACACAGTTCATGCTGAGGATACGGAAGAACCACTTCTGAAGACTGTTAATCGGCGATGACGAACAACATTCCGGTGTCAGGCAGAACTAACCATTCGATATTGGCAACGACAGCAAAAATAGCCAACCACCCGATCTGAGTGAAATAAGGATACCAATATCTAAACTCAAGCTAAATAAGGCTGCAAGATATGACGGCCTTCCCGCTGAGATTTTTAAAGCCGGCGGACATGACTTGGTTAGTAACATCAACCAACTCATAAGCGAAATCTTGTCGGATGAAAGTATGCCTGAAGAATGGAACCTCAGCATCGTTTGCCCGATCCACAAAAAAGTGGACCCTCGGAACTGCACCAACTACAGAGGCATAAGTCTCCTCAACATCGCTTACAAGTTCCTATCTGTCATAATATGTGAACGTCTGAAGCTGTTTATCAACAACCTGATCAGACCTTATCAGTGAGGTTTTAGTCCGGGTAAGGCCACAACCGATCAAATCTTCACAATTCGGCAGATCATTCAAAAAACCCAAGATGTCCAAATCGATACCCACCATCAATTCATCGATTTCAAAGCCGCATACAACAGTATTAATAGAGACGAACTATACAGAGCCATGTCAAGTTTTGGTATGCCGATCATACGCGTCCGTCAGTGCAGGATGACGATGGAGAATCCTCGGCCTCGCTGCTACATCTGCGTCCGTCGACTTCACGGATAAATTCGATACCAAAAAAGGATTTTGGCAAGGCGATGCTCTGTCGTGTGGCTTATTATTCTTGAAAGGATTATGCAATGCTCCCAAACCAACACCAGATGTACAATCTTCCATAAATCAGGGCAACTACTAGCGTACGCCGATGACATTGACATCACTGGTGGAACTCAACGTGATGTCAGAATAAAGTTTGCTGGTATAGGGAAGCCGCGATAATGGGTTTAGTTGTAAATGAGTGTATGACCAAAGTATTTGCTGTCAGCACGAAAGGACATAGCAACATCGACGAATTGGACACGACTTTGTTTACCTCGGCTCCGATGTAACTCTGATAGCAGGATCTCGTCTCTCACTCGAACTACTAAGGAGATCCTATATAAGACCCTGATAATTCCAGTCGTGTTCGACTGAGCTGAAGCATGGATGAAGAAATCCTTCGTCGATTCGAGAGTTATATTTTTCGGGCTAGGGAGACGATGATTCAGCCAAAAATTATACAAGTTGTACAGCGACATGCCCCTGTTAAAAAAAAACTCAGCATTGGACGTTTACGATTGCATTTAGAAAGAATAGGTAGTCCAGGTTGCAGAGTCCTCGATTCCCAGCCAGACGTTGCATCGGTCAGCCTTATTAGGGGAAGACCTCAGCTTAAGTGGCGAGGACAAGTAGGAACCGACCTCAACCAACTTGAATTGCGCAACTGAAGGCAGTTAGCTAAGGACCGGGCTAATTGGAGAGGCATGTTGCTTGAGGCTTAGGTTCATTCCGGACTGTAGTGCCACTTGAGTAAGTTAGTAAGTATACGAGCTATAAACCGATATACCACAAGTCAAAAAACTCTGCATTGACCTTTAAGATTGCTAGGACATGTAGAAAGAATGGATACTGCGGGTCGTGGAGTCTTCGATTCCCAGCCAGACGTTGCACCGGTCAGACTCGTTAGGGGAAGACCTCAGCTTAAGTGGCGAGCACAAAATAGAAACCGACTTCAACCAACAAACACTGTATGCAGTTAGTTAAATTCCGGATTGATTGGAGAGGCTTGCTGGTTGAGTCCCAGGTTAACTTCAGACTGGTGGCACCACTTGTTAAGTTAAGTGAAAGTAGGCTGGTATGCTTCGTAATCTCCGTTTTTTTTTTTACTTTTCCTGTAGAGCTTAACCTATAACGCTTCAGGTGCACCCTTAAAAGATGCTTGCAGATGTTTATTGATTCTACTCTTGAACTGTTGTGGTTTCGTCGAATTACGTCTTCTGGAAGTTCTTTCCATTGGTTGCTTGTTCTGTAACAAAAAGAATGGACGATGGAAAAAGTTGAAAAAGTTTGGCTTGTCAGTCGTTGATATGCAACGATTCTATGGATGATTGCTCTTAGTTCCTCCGACCATTTGCCGTTATAAAATATTAAGTTAAGAGACAGATCTCCTACATTGTTTTCGCTATGCCAAAGGTTGCAGCTCCGAAGTGAGCGAAGAATCATCATAAAGCCGGATTGCACGTGTTTGGATTAAGTCCAGTGAGTTTAGTGTATGTTTTGGGACTAAACTCCAAACATCAGAACAGTATTCACAAGCTTGCAGTACTTGGGCTTTATAGAGAAGTAGAAGCTGGGCTTGTGTAAAATATCTCTTAACTCTGAAAAGGTAACTTAGTTTGGTCGCCTAGCAGATCCATGGATTCTTCCGATTTGAGGAATGTATTCTTCATTGCGATTTGAAGAACTTTTCTTGAGGTAAGATGCACTTTCCAAACAACGTATTTAGCTAGTACGAAACAGTTTCGTCTGACCCAGTCTAGCACTTGATGTAGATCGTTTCAAATTTGCGTCTCAATTGATGATTGGTCATCACTCTCGACATTTTTCTCTGTGAAATAACTTTTCTCAAAGTATCTCTCACATTAATCACACATGCTATCAAAACATTTTAATTAAATAAATAAACTGAAATCTGTTAAGTACCTAAATTTAGATACCACACATCTATCTATGTTTCATTAGTACCTATAGTTGCATATCCAAACGGTGGTCCCAAATATTGACGATCTTCAAATAACCAGCATCAACTGGACTGGCAAGTTGGACTTGTTCTTCGTTCTTAATATCAGCAAATGTCGCATCTATGAATCTAGTTCCGAATATTATGAAATAACCGATATGTTTGCATTTTTTTGTTCAATTATTTCAGTCTTCAGATACGGATTTGCATACTGGCTTCTGAATTTCATCAAAATCAACAACAAGTTGAAATTTCTTTCTTTGTTGTGCGTCCCTTCGTGGACTGACTGACGCTGCTGTTATTGTCAACGGCATTCAGCATTCAGCATTCAGCGCAATCACAACAAAGATCGCGTCAAACTTGACCTATAAAGCCGCCTCTAAAGACGAGATCGTAAACGAAACGAATGTGCAGAGGCCATTATTTGTCACGAACAAGTAAATACGAGATTTTCTGTTCAAGAAATCCCACCTCCAACATCTGACCGAGAGGTTTGCATCTCTTGGATGCATTTGAATGTGATCATCGCAAGTGCTTTCAATTATTATCGGCCGCACATAGAGGTTAGGCTAGAACAATAGGCTGTTCCACATAGAATTCGGTTGCAAAGATGGCCGCATTCTGAATGGAACACTAGAGCTACATTCACGATCGCATTACGGATCGTTGGATGCGTCAGAGTTATGCTTGACTCTTGTGATCTCTGTAGCAGTGATGAACAGGTTGATGCTGGTTCCTGACTGACGGATGGTTGCGTCCTCTCACATTGTGTGGCGAGAAGTGTGTCTCATTTGTGCTCTAAAGAGCACTTGATTACCTTTAGTCTATCATGAGCATGACCGGGTGGATGTTTCTTTGAATGCAAAGCTGATGCCACATTCATATTGGCCGTGTTAAGCTGGCTCCCCTTCCCGTTGGTATGGCGAAGTGAGAGTAAACTTTGGGATTGCAAGTGTGATGGAGCTTTGATAATGGAATGGCGTGAGGGAGGAGTAGTAAGTGATGGCGAAGTGTGTACATTTTTTTTTTTTTTTATGAAGCGATTTGCAAGTTTGTGATGCTAGGAAAGATTGATTGTTGCTAGGGTTGCCATTTATGTTTTTCATTGGAAACTTAATACTAGCGGTATTAGGAATGAAGGAAAGAGGCACAGCTTTATATTCCAAGATCACTTCGATTCTTTTGATGAGTTAAGGTAAACAAACACAGCAGTAAGGATATGTAAAAATAATTTTATTGCTCCAATATTACATCATCACTTTCAGCTGGGACTGCAAGTTCTGCTGCGGCTGGACTGTCTACTGGCGGTGCTTCTTCAGCTGGGACTGCCAATTCGACTGGGGAAGCGCTTTCGGCGTTCTCTTCTTGTGGAACTTCTTCAGCTGGCACTGCAAGATCGACTGGGGAAGCGCTTTCGTCAGCGACTTCAGCTAGAGGAGCAATTTCAACTGCTACTGCTAATTTGCTTGGGGGAGCAGCGGAAATTGGTTGCCCGGCCAAATATTCGAGTGCCCTTTTGATGAGCACTGGTACTTCAGGAGCGACTGGCAAATGATCACCAGTTGGCTGGAAACCATTTTCATCAGCGATATAGCTGACTTGGAAGGACTCACCTTCGGGGGAGGTAAATTTGAATTCACCATGGACAACCTAAATTGAAAATAATCCATCCTTAGTCAGGTATACATCCACACTTTGACAATATCCAACTTACAATGTTATCGTCCTTCAATTCACCAGCTTCGCTGGCAGAAACCCCATTGCTAAGTTCATAAGCGTAGTTGTATCCATCGGGCTTGACTTCAGCATCATTGCGGAGTACCGTGACTTCATCGATAGCAGCGGCTACAGCCAACAGGCAGGTAAAGGCGATCTATATACAACAAAGTTGAAAATTAAATCCAATTAAATCCAATTAAATCCAAAGGATACTTTCACACTTACGAAGGATTTCATTTTAATTTGGAGGATTGTTGATCTTCTGTGTTAACTATCTGAAGTGATGGTGTTGAAGTCCACGGACTTTCCTTTTATACAAGATTGATTTAGATTTCATCACAACCAGCCATTTCATACGCACGGGAACAATCCGGTGGTCAGATAATTATAAACTAATTATGAAAAAAATCATTAAAACGAAAATTAAAATTTGATTAACAATAGAACTCGTTCTAAAATCAGACTATTCGTGCGCACTCTTTTGACGTAGATTATGCGGATCATCAGTGAAAGTCATTTGATTGAAAGTTCTGCCAAAACTCATTCATTCAGAAGCGGTCGAAGTCTGAAAAGAACTGTTGCATTCAAATATTAGGTGGTAGACAAAGATGCATCATAAGATTCCACCAAATCTCAGTGAAGTAGTTACTGCGTTTCCGAATTTGCCGGATGAGTGTATCCAAAACGGGTTTAAGCCATACCAACACCAAACCTGTGACTGAATTCTGGAACAAAAGAGGTCAAGGATATACCGAAGTCAGTGTCCACTATGATCATGATAATCTGAAAAAAAAAATTCCACACACCAAGGCCACCAAGGTATTAGAGAGCCATAAAAATGTCCAAAATTTAGGCCTGGATGGATTATTGACATTTTATTGAAACCTTCAAGGACTCCGCCAGGCTAAGCAAAATTCTAATTCAGGAACACTCCAACCCTTCTTTTTTGAGAAGGTCAGATGGAGGGTGGACAGAATCCTCCGCAGAGACCCTGGAACTCTTGTTAAACACAAACTCTTCCGGATGCAGTGATACTAGTACGGATCCCGGGAGATCTCGGCAAACACAAACTCCACGACACAGTGATTTCGATTCAATAATTTCTGAGCAAACGATTTCCTGGGCTCCTAATAACGTCTGCGATTAAGTCCCGGGGACCTGACGGCATACCGCCAATTATGTCACAGAGGTCGCTATCCCCAACAGTGCCATGGCTGGCGTCAATTTTAAGAAGCTCCTTAGTACTAAACCACCTACCTTACTCGTGGAGACGCCCTCGAGTGGTATTTATACCGAAGGTAGGCAAACGCGGCCATGAGGTCGCGAAGGACTTCAGACAAATCAGCCTAACTTGCTTTGTACTAAAAACCCTGAAGCGTGTTATTGACATACACACGCGAAGCCTTCTAGAAGAATCTTCGCTATCCATATCACAGCACCCCCACCTCTGAGGCAGATCCACAGACACAGCTCTCCACGAGATAATGCGGGAAATCGAAAAATCCTTACACTATAAAGAATACACTCTAGCTTCCATCTCAGACCAATCAGTCTAACTTCCTTTGTACTAAAAAACAACCTGCAGCGTGTTCTAGACATACACGTGCGAAGCTTTCTAGAAGCATCTTCGCTATCCAAATCACAGCACGCCTACTTCAACGGCAGATCCACGGAAACAGCTCTCCAAGATTTAGTGCGAACTATCGAAGAATCCTTAAAGAATATAGTCTGGCCTCCTTCTTAGATACAGAGGGAGCTTTCAACAACGTCCTGACTGGAGCTACTCTTGAGTCTCTGTTCGAGCTTGGTATACAGGACTCTATTAGCCAATGGATAATCTCTATGCTAGCATAGAATTATCCATTCAACACTTGGCAATAGTTACCAAATTTGCCCATAGAGGAACACCACAGGGCGGCGTCATCTCTCCACTACTATGGCTAATGGTTATGTCTAATAGTTAAATTAGACGAGCAACGGCTCAAATTGTCGCGTATGCGGAAGACGTGGTATTACTAGTGTCCGTGAAATTCCCTTCCGTGATAAGTGAAATCATGTGGGCTTCTCTAAGCAGGGTTAGCACCTTGGCTCCGAGTTGCAGCCTCGGCGTAAGCCCGAGCAAAACGGAATCGGTGATGTTCCCCACCAATACCATTAAAACTTACCTGGCAACACAACATCGACCATAGATTCCGGATTGGAACATTGGCCGTATTGTTGTTGAATTTGGTAGGATACATCACTACAAATGTAAACGGCGAGACCGCGGTGAGAGAAGGATAAATCACTAAGTTATATCCAGGTAGACTTAGTTCTGAAATTTCCGAATTAGCGCCCATCTGTGTTTCACAATTATCGCTGTAATTCTTGCGATATCTGGGCGGGTTCTAATTAGTAGATCGGTTGTTCTATTTTTGTCGTAGAAGAGTCATATCGTCCTCGATATGACGCAATTTGTCAGGAAGTATGAATGTGTTTGTCCCTTAACCACACCTAGCGGGATACGGATCCTTGCACCAAGTGAGCCATGAAGATCTGAGCCTTGACTGACCAGCTCGTCTGCATCGTCTGCACTCTCGTTTCCTTCAATGTCACTGCGCCCTGAAACCCAGAGAAGTGTAACCCTGAAACGTTCGACAAGGTGGGCAAGTTCGTCCTGGTATTCCTGGCCTTAATGACCGTAGTTTCCCATCTCAGTAGCGTACGAGCCTCTCGGATAGCCAGTAGTAACGCCTGGAATTCGCTGGAAAAATCCGGTAGGCGATATGAAACTGAAATTTTCGGTGATTCCGAGTAGACTCCGAACTCCATACCACAGTTCATCTACGACCATCGGTGTAGACGACCGTGTCGAAATCTATAACTTCATTTCTCTTTCACTGAGCTCTGGTAGGAAATCCTACGTGGAAGCCTTTCTTGAAGCTTAGTATAGGTGTTATGTAGTCTGTTGGATTTGTGACCACGGCGTTTGGTAACAATTCCAATATAAAACTGTGGCCGTACGGCCTTGCATTCCAGCATCCTAACTCCTTGAATCTTACTGAGCTGCATAAAGAGGTTTCTTTAAGTTGTCGGTAGAGAGGCATGAGATGCGATAGCACGGTAAGTGCATGCGTTGGCGCCGACCTCAGTGAGCCCGTGGTGCCTATACTTGTTTTGTGAGGTTGTAGCCTTTACTCAGTCGTGTACTGAAGTCAGATATTTTGGTTTTGGTGGTAAATAGCACCAAAGCCGTTTTGCTCGGGTTTACGTCGACGTCACAACTTGCAGCCCAGCCCAAAATGCTAACCTTGTCTAGAGCAGCTCCAATGATTTCACTTTTCACGGACGGGAATTTTCCTGACACTAGTATCACTATGTCATCCGCATACGCGATAACTTCCTGTTCCTCGTCTTATTTCGAATTTTTTTCATAACCATAAGTCAGAATAGAGGAGTGATGACGCCACCCTGTGGCGTTCCTCTATTGGCAAATTTGTTTAAGTGGCTATTTCCTGCCTATTTGCATCACGGTACTTGATGGTGTGAAGCAAATGAATTTTATGTTAGTTTTGTTCAGTCAGTTGCAGTCTTCTATGAAGACAAGTTGTGTAGTGTGAGTGGGCTTAAATTAAACTCAAATTAACAAAAATGCGTTTTATTGAAATATATGTGGAACAATTCCAAATTTATTAAATAGTTTGACTTCTCCCATATATATCAAGTCCTTACCTAACCCGATCTCAAGACGACTACTTTCAACAGTCCTGTCTCTTTTAAAAAAAAAGTAAAAACGGAATTTATCAAAACAACTTCAAAAATGTTGGATAACTATCCTTTATTATCCTGACTAGACTTGCAATGTGCTATTATTAGTATTACTTGTCAATGGTAACGGCTTTTGGAGCGTGTTCCTTCAAGTAATCAATTGATCTCTGGATAAGGATTGGAATTTCCGGAGCTACTGGCAAATGATCACCCGTTGGTTTGAAACCGAAAACATCAGCGACATAGCTAACTTTTATGATCTGGCCATCGGGAGCGGTGTACTCAAATCCTCCATCACCTTGTATAGCAGAATAACTGTCGCCCTCCTCATCATCCGTAAAAACGAATAGTTTACCATTTGCACTGACTTTCTGTCCATTATCAAGTTCATAGCTGTGCTTGTATCCATCGATCATAACCTCATTCTCGCTGCTGAGGACCTTGACATCATCGATAGCAGCAACAAGTGCCAGCAAGCAGGTGAATGCAACCTAAAAAAGATACAATGCTCTCGAATTTTATCCAAAAAGGATTGGGGAATGTTGCCACTTACGAATTGTTTCATTTTTCAGTTAAGGAATTGCTGAACTTCTGGGTTCTTTTCTAACAGAATTGATGATGTTCAGCGGACTAGATATCTTTTTATAGCAATATTTAGCACTCGACCTTTATCAAATTAATTAGTCCAAACGTTTCATAATCTAATTTGGCAATCCAGTTATGTTTGAATTTAAAAAAAAATTTAAAAAAAAACTTGAAATTAGTCACATTTAACAGGTTTTACTCCTTCGAGCAGAAGCATTTACGTAGATGGATTGATGTCATGTTGAAAATTTTAACAAGAACAAGAAATAAACTTGCCTTGCGACCACTTGCGTGAACTGAACTAGCCATAGGTTATCCACCCTGTTGTATTGGTATCAGTCATAACGCTTGTATCTATACTGCTTTTCGCAGTGTTTTACTGTTTTCTATATACAAAAACAAAAAATCTACTTAGACATATTCGGACAAAAGGTTGTCTAGGAATTGCAAGGGTTAGTCAGGGTAAGTCAGATGGTGGCGCATGAACCGAAAGGCCAACGGCAGCTCTCAATCATGCAGTGGATACTGATGGCCCAGTGTCCTAGGGGTATCTTCTTAATTGGAACTGGCCTACCAGGTTGGGGGTTTTGCTTTGGGTTAACTACCCAACCATGGAAAAAACTAACGTTTACGAAGCAAGCAATAGCTTAGGAAAGGATTAATTTTACTGTGGACGACTCTGGTAAACGAAAAAAAGACAACGACGTTCGTATCTGCACCTGGAATGTGAGGACTTTATACAGGAGAGGTACAAGCGAACAACTTCCGGAAGCACGAAACTTCTACAGTGCAGAAAATCCTTCCATCCAGGAAATAAGATATGATGGGCAGGGAAAAAAGAGGATGAAAAACTATGACGGACCATAGTGTGAGCAGAGTAAGCGGCTCGTCGGATGCGGATTTGCTATAAGTGCCAGACTTTGGCAAGAGATCGCCAAGACATTGGCGAACGCATTTTAGCAATCTGCACCAAGGCCAAATTCGCCAACATAAGAATTATATGCGCTCACGACTCGACGAAGGAAAAATATGATATAAGGAGGCTAAGGATTGCTTCTACGTGCTCCTTGACAAAAACTATGAGCGACTCCCGAAGTAAGATGTAAAAATCATGCTGGGAAATATTAACGCAAAGGTAGGAAGAAAAGACATCCTTAGCAGTATTGTCGGAAAACATAGACAACACGACAACACTTCTGGCCTTAGTCTAATTAACTTCGCTACGGCACGAAATGCCAATATAGCCAGCGCACTTCGATATCCATAAGGGGACATGGCGGTCTCCAGATCACCGAACGGTCTACCACATGAATCACATTGCGATAGGCAAGAGGCACGCATCCAGTATTTTGGATGTCCGAACATTCTGAGGAGCTAACATCGACTCGGACCACTACCTTGTTGCAGCCAAGGTAGGAATGCGGATATCCACCACGCCAAAACAATCTAGAAATACTGTGAAAACATTTAATGTCGAAAGACTGCAATCGCAAGAGACCGCCAAGACCTTCGCCCAACGCGTATCCCTTAACCTCTCGATTAACACCATACCACTGGCATCGAATATCGAAGAACAATGTCAACGATGCCAACGAGCCATTAGATCAGCCGCAACTGATGTGCGCCCACCAGCAAGAAACCCCTGGTTTGATGAGGAATGCCGACAGATGCTCGCAGCTAAGAACGACGCCTACAAGGCTAAGCTGCAGGTGAAGACGAGAGCTGCCGTTGAACTCTATAGGCAGAGAAGAAGGGAAGAACACCGGCTTTTCAGAAAGAAGAAAAAAGAGCAAGAAAAGCGCGCGATCGACGATATAGAGAGGTGCCACTCCAGGAATGATGTTCGCAAGGTCTACCAAAGTGTAAAACGTCAAAGCCAAGGATACAAGGCTCGAACAGAATCCTGTCGAGATGAACAAGGAAACAACCCAAGAAGTCCAAATCGATACCCACCACCTATTCATCGATTTCAAAGCCGCATACAGCATTTATAGAGATGAACGTCCGTTTGTGTAGGATGGTTATCGAGAATTCTCACTGCTCCACCAGGGTCGGAAACGACCTCACCGACACATTCGATATCAAGAAAGGATTAAGGCAAGGCGATGCGCTGTCATGTCATGACTTCTTGAATTTGATTCTTGAGAGGATTTTTCAAAACTCCCGAGCCAA
Organism: Rhingia rostrata; assembly: GCA_949824845.1. Classification (NCBI taxonomy): domain Eukaryota; kingdom Metazoa; phylum Arthropoda; class Insecta; order Diptera; family Syrphidae; genus Rhingia; species Rhingia rostrata. The sequence continues at coordinate 75,045,614 of OX463758.1, read as the reverse complement.
CACCAGAGGTGCAATTTTCCAAAAATCGGTTCAACTACTAGCATACGCCGACGCAATTGACATAATTGGTAGGACTCAACGGGATGTCATAGCCACGTTTGCTAGTATAGGAAAGGAAGCCGCAAAATGGGTTTAGCAGTAAATGAGGGCAACACTAAGTATGTGCTGTCAACACGAAAGGACACACAACATCGATGAATTGGACAAAGCGTCACTATTGAAAGATATAACTTTGAGGTAGTACGGGACTTTATCTATCTCTGCTCCGCAATTAACTCTGACAAGAACATCTCGCCAGAAATTAAACGAAGAATTACTCTTGCCAACCGCTGTTTCTCTGGGCAAAGAAGGCAATTCAGTAGTAAAGCCCTCACTCAAACTACTAAGGAAATCCTTTATAAGACCCTGATCATCCCAGTCTTGCTCTACGGTGCTGAAGCATGCACCGTCTCAAAAGCGTATGAAGAAGGAATCCTTAATCGATCCGAGTGAAAAATTCTTCGAAAATCTACGGTCCCGTTGGCGTTGACGGGAAATGGAGACAAAGGCTCAATCAAAAACTATACGAGCTGTCCACCGACATGCCCCTGGTCGAAAAACTCCGCATTAGACGTTTAAGATGGCTAGGACATGTAGAACGAATACTCCAACACGCAGAGTCTTCGATTCCCAGCCAGACGTCGGACGCAGCCTTAAATGGCGCGCGCAAGTTGAAACTGACCTCAACCAACTTGGCACAACTGAAGGCAGTTAGCTATGGACAGGGCTAATTTTAAAGTCATGTGGGTTGAGGCCCAGGTACATTCCGGATTGAAGCGCCACTTAAGTAAGTGAGTAAGTAAGAATTTTCTGTTCAACGCCTGAAGAGAATGTGCAATAGTGCATTACCGCCACGGGAAAGAGCCTTCTTTTTAGCATTTTATGTAGAGGTATGAGAAGGTCCTTGATCTTGCCTTAATTGCTTTTTTTAGAACGAAGTTTGGAATCCCGTCCATTTTTGGTGTCTTATTGCTCTTTATTACTGCCGCGGCTTCTATGACTTCTTCAGTTGTGACTGGTGGGGTTGTGTCTACTAATTCATCGGTTTCTCATGGTAGGATTAATCCTTTTTTTTTGGAAATAATCACTCCTATCGAGATATCCATTCGTAACCAAAATTTGCTCCGGTTTGTTCGATATCGTAGAATTTTGTACCGAGGTATTCGTTCGGACTTACATTTAGAGTGGATCTTCCGACGAAATGCATCGCACATGATCGCGCGATGGCTTAGTGAGTTAAGTCAACAATTTTCGACAGCAACGCGTTGAATTTTTGAAAATTTTTTTGTGGAATTTTTACGAAAATGGAAACCATCCCAAAATTGTTAGCAAAATAATAAATAAAATTATTTTGTGTAAGAATCGTGTAAAAATCATGCCCCAGAAAAAAGGCAAGAACGCAACAAAAAAAAAGGGTTCAACTGATTGATTGTCAAACGTACTCGAACGTATCCTTCATTAATTTTGTCTCGCAATGGATACATCGATGGTAAACTGAGTTCCGATCGGAACTGACTTTCGTTTCTGAAATTATTTCAACGGATACCTCGATAGGGCTGAGTGTTTTTTTTTCACAGTAGAGTACGTGATGCTGGGACATGACGGTGCTGCTGCTGTCCTCTTCTTCAGTTTTTTCATGAATATTTGGTATGTGCTCTCCCATGGGTTGTTTTCTCGTATGCATTCCTGAGTGCCTGGAAGGATTTATTCCTAACACAATTTAATTTCCAAAAGCAATTATTTCTGTAGGCCTTATATAGTAGTTGTGTGTGGAGCTTGAGAAGTTTTGCAGTCGCTTTTTGGGAAGAAGCCTTTTTAAGACATTATGCGGGAAAATTCACAAGAATAACTGAAGTTATGATGGTAAAGGGTTTTTCAATAAGAGCACAACAAAAGTTTTTTTTTAAAATAAAACAAAAACGGTCTTGGATATCAATGAAATTCTTTATTCCTGTGAAAGTACGTTTGATGCCATTATGCAACTCGATTTCTTTTGTATGGCCACCACGGGCACGCTTGCAGAAGTCCAGACGCTGAACCCAATTTTAGCCGTTTTTCAAGCATAAATCGGCCGATACTGATGCAATTTCACGTTCGATATTCGTACGAAGTTCATCAATCGTCGCTGGCTTGTTGGCATAGACCATAGACTTGACGTATCCCCACAGGAAATAGTCTAATGGCGTCAAATCGCACGACCGAGGCGGCCAAGCGACTGGACCATTTCGTGAGATAACACGTTCTCCAAACTTGGTTTCCAATAAAATGATTGTGGCATTCGCTGTGTGGCTTGTGTCGCCGTCCTGTTGGAACCACATATCCTCCAAGTCCATATCATCCAATTGGGGCCAAAAATATTCGGTTATCATTGAACGATAGCGATTCCCATTCACAGTAACGTGCCGGGCTTGATCATCACGGAAGAAGTACGGACCAATGTCGCCGCCGGCCCATAAACCACACCAAACCGTAATTTTTTCGGGATGCAATGATGACTCATGGAGTACGTGTGGATTGCTGCCTGACCAATAGCGCATATTTTGTTTATTGACGAAGCCATTCAGCCAGAAATGAGCCTCATCGTTGAAGATGATTTTTCGATGAAAATCCGAAGCATTTTCAAGTTGTTGCTCAGCCCAATTCACTAACATACGACGCTTCTGGTGGTCAAGCGGCTTCAGTTCTTGCGTCAATTTAATCTTGTAAGGATGTAGGCCAAGATCTTTTTGCAAAATTCGCCACAACGACGTCACAGAGATGCCCAACGCTTGAGAACGACGTGTGAGAGACACATTTGGGCTTTCTTCAACTGAAGCCTCAGCGGCACCAATATTCTAGACACTACGGGCACTTCTTTGTCTCACTGGCACGTGCACATTTTGTACTGTGCCTGTGGATTCAAATTTTTCCACTAGACGCTCAATTGTTGATCTGCTAGGACGATTATAACGACCATAAATTAGACGTAACGCTCTTAACGTTGAGGCCACTGACTCCGAATTTCGGTTGTAAATTTTAATGATTTCGACTCGTTGTTGGATCGTATATCTTTCCATCATAAGATGGCAACCCTTACTGAAGAGAAATGTCAAAAGAGCGGCAAGAAATATGGCGTCGTTTGCTGTCCTTGTCGCTCAACTTTTGTAGCATCCCTGTTGAAAAACCCGAAAAGCCCCTGCAAGGTTGTTTTCTAGCTTCCCGAAATGTGTGTATAGTACATGCACCAAAGGTTAAGATATTTCGGTAGAACTTCGCACGAAGTTAATGAGAGGCATAGCATGTATAGAGCTTACGAATAAGGGCTTAAAAAATCATGAAATCGTGAAAAGATTTGGAATTCATGTTCTAGAGTACAGCCTGGTGGGTGGAGTGTTCGACATCCGCGTAAGAAAACTCGAGTTCGAATGCCAATAAGATTTGAGTTTTTATATAAATAATTGCATTGAATGAATAGATAAAAACAAAAAAAATAATAAAAAACACACTTATCGGGAAGGCTTGTAAATATTTTCGGAAAGACTTTAGGCAAACAAATTTTTTTTTTCTGTAAGGCTTATTAAAATTACTTAAAGAAGTCTTATAAAAGTAAATAGCTTCCTTAAAGTGTGCCAAATGTTTTTCCTAAAACTTCATACAGGTAATATTTCTCATGGGGAAATAGCTTCGGTAGTGCTTTATCGAAGCGAAATCCTAAGTTGGGTTACGCAATTGGGCTCTCTCCTTCTAACTGGAACTATTCTATCAGTTTATGTACCTCGTATTCATTCACATCTCTGTTTCTGGTTCTGTGCTAAGGCAACGGAGGCATTCCGTTCGTAGGTTGGAGATGCCGCTGTTCCACCAGTACACCGGTGCTCTTCTGTTTGAATTTTACTTGCATGGCATTGCTGCGTCGCTTCCTCGGGATAGAAATTTTGTGATCATTTCGGCTTCTGCCGTTTGCCGTGTTCATTGTGCTTATCATGTATGCGAGCATCTCGGTGTCAACATCTTTTGTTTTCCATCTGGCCCTTTGTACTATGAGTGGGGGCTTGCAGTTCGGCGATTGTACCTCCGTTTCGTAGGTAATAGGACTGTGGTCACTGTTTGTATAGATATCTGAGACTTCCCATCTGATTTTTCTTGACATGCATCTGCAGGCGTAAGTCAGGTCCAAGAAGGAGCATGCTCAAGTGGGCTTGTTACATTGATTTATTAATACCAGGTCTAATCTAGAAAACGTTTCCAGTAGAGTGGTTTTTGTGTTGCTGTTCCATTCTGCTGTCCATGCGTCGAAATCCCAATTTACGATGACGGGTGTTTCTCCTCTTACGTTGATAGCAAATTCGTCTAGCATTCGTCCGTATTCCACTAAGCTCACGCTCAGTGGTTCGTAGTAACCAAAAAAAAATACAAATTTTTGGCGGAACAGGCTCGTTAGTACCCAGGGCCGAGCTTTCTCACAACCATTCCTATGTTCGTGTGTACTTCTAGCACGATGGTGGTACCGCCTGTCTTATGCCGACTTCGAACGCAAATTTTGGATAAGCTTTCCTTGACAATTGATACTACTCGGATTATTAGTCAGATCACGAGAGGAGGGCCAGTGAAAAATCATTTAGGTACTTCTACGACTGGGAATCGAACCCAGACCTTCTGCACGGCAGTTCATCCAACCAACCATTGCCACACTGAGCACTACCCACAAAAAGGGTGCTGGTTTTAGCTAGTAAAAATCTCACCCTACTGTGGTCATAAGGTCTATCAAGATTTCCACCAGCCCATGGGAAAAAAATGTACAACACTTCAAATTACCTTGAGAATTTTTTTTATTATAGGTTTTGTTCTTTGAATGCTTTCACATCTTCTCGAGTCACTTGAAATGCTTGATGATTAACAACTATGACGGGTAGTGGACCGTGTTCCTCCAAGTAATCAAGTGCCCGCTGGATAAGGACTGGAATTTTGGGTATATGATCGCCCGTTGGTTGGAAACCCAAGTCATCAGCAACATAGCTTACACTGATGACCTGGCCATCGGGAGCGGTGTATTTATATGAACCATTAGAAACCTTAAAAATAAAAAAAAATAGAAAAACCTTTAGTCATTGCATAGGTTAGGCTTTCGAACTATCATTCTAAATGTTTTTTTCTTTTAAAAAAATCCTGAAACACTAAAACCGTTCAGTGGTAAAGCTAGCAAACTTACAATTCCATCTTCAGGATCAGTAAATTTACCAGTTGCACTGACTTGCTGTCCATTATCAAGTTCGTAACTGTGCTTGAATCCATCGATCATAACCTCATTCTCGCTGCTGAGGACCTTGACATCATCGATAGCAGCAACAAGTGCCAACAAACAGGCGAATGCGACCTAAAAGATACAATCCCAGCGAATTTAATCCAAAAAGGATCGTGGAATGTCGCCACTTACGAAAAGTTTCATTTTTCAATTAGGAATTTGTTGATCTTCCGTGTTCTTTTCTAACTAAAATGATGATGTTCAGCGGGGAAGACACCTTTTTATATCAAGCATAAGCACTCGATCATTTTTTAATTAATTAGTCTAATAGTCAAAACTTGTCATAATCTGATTTTGCAATCCAGTTAGTAGTGAACTACAACAAGTTAAAAAACTTGAAATGAGTCTTTTTGACAGGTTTTACTCCTTCAAGCTGAACCATTTACATAAATGGGTTTGACGTCACATTGTCAAGTGTCCCACATCAACAGAAAGTTAAAAGTTGTGCAATGTATCTTAGATACATAGCACGCATCCCTTAATTCATTCAGGAAAACCATTAATCCAGCATTAAATGTCGAGGACTAGCACATTCAATGTCGATTGCTTGATATACTTCCAGTGGTTTTAAGCCAAAAAAATTTGGATACATATCAAGGAAACACAAAAATCGGAGACGAGGGCTGACGAATAAGTTGGATCGAGCACAGCAAAATTGTCAAAAGTCTGCGCATAAGGAAGGTAGGAGGCATTGACAACTAACAATAAAAAAATTTACATACAAGAACCTTAAGCTTGAAAAAAGGCCAAAGTGTTACCAATACTAAAAGCTGGTAAGCAACAGGATAGTCCAGAAAGCTATAAGATTGTTGAGCAATTTAAGTAAAATATACGAGAAGGATGTAAGGAAATATTTTTAAGTTCATATCCCAAGGAATTATTTGGTTTCAGCCGATTACACAATTCTTCCATTCAGGTAGCCCGAAGTTGCAATTATGTGAAAAGTAATCGGTCTCATGGCAAGTCCACTGGGATGGTACTTACTTACATTACTTATGTGGCGCTATAGTCTGGAATGAACCTGGCCCGCAAACAACATGCCTCTCCAATTAGCCCGGTCTTTAGCTTAAGTTGCGCGTTACAAGTTGGCTGAGGTTTGTTTCTACTTGTGAGAGCTACTTCAGGCGAAGTCTTCCTCTGGCTGGGCATCTTTCCGACCCGAAGAGTGCCAAATCGAGTATTGGTGTCCATTCGTTCTACATGTCCTATCCATCTTTAACGTCTAATGCGGATTTTTTGACCAGGGGCATGCCGCTGTACAGCTCGTATAGTTCTTGGTTGAATCTTCGTCTCCATGCCCGTCAACGCAAACGGAACCGAAAATTGTTCGAAAAATGTTCCTCTCGAAACGATGAAGGGTTTCTTCATCCGGTTTTGAGACGTCCATGCTTCAACGCCGTAGAGCAGGACTTTGATTCTAGTTCGAGTGAGGACTTTACTACTGAATTGCTCTCTTGGCTCGAAGAAACAGCGGTTGGGAAGAGTAATTAGAGATGTTCTTGTCAGAGTTAACAGCGGAGCTGAGATAGACAAAGTCCCGTACTACCTCAAAGATATATTTATCAATGGTGAGGTTCTGTCCAACTCGTCGATGTTGTGTGTCCTTTCGTGTCTTCGTCTTGCGATCATTTACTGCTAAAAACCATTTTTGCCGCTTCCTTCTCTATACGTGACAATGACATCATGTTGAGTCCTACCAATGATGTCAATATCATCGGCTTATTCTAACTGCACCGATTTTTGAAAAATTGTGCCTCTGGTGTTGGCTCGTGAGTTTGCACAATCCTCTCAACAATCAGATTGAAGAGGTCACATGACATCGCATCGCCTTGCCTTAATCATTTTTCGGTATCAAATTTGTCAGTGAGGTCGTTTCCGACCCTGATGGAGCAGCGAGAATTCTCCATCATCATCCTACACAAACGGACGAGTTTGAGCGGTATACCAATACGTGTAGTTCGTCTCTATGAATGCCATCATATGCGGCTTTTAAATCGATGAATAGGTGGTGGGTATCGATTTGGACTTGACGAAATGTGAAAATTTTATCGGTTGTGGATTTTCCTGCCCTAAAACCACAATGATGGGGGCCAATCAGGTTGTTGGTAAACGGTTTCAGGTGTTCACATATTACGGCAGATAGGATCTTGTAGGCAATGCTGAGGAGACTTATGCCAGTGTAGTTGGCGCAGTTCAGAATGTCTCCTTGAGGATCAATTTCCAAAAACCGAAACAATTCTGTTCAGTACCCCATTGCAGAGGGCTTCTTACGATTCCAGAAATAACTGGAAAAAATGTTGTATGATTGGACAGCATGGAAGGCGATTGGCAGTGAGAAGTGAAGTCAAATACCTTGGCATCTGGTTTCGCAAGTTTCTGCATTTGGATAAAAATGTGGATGCTTGTCTGGCCGGGGCTAGGGGGCTCTGACAAGACGATTGTTTCATAGCAGTCAACTTGATTTAAGGGTGAAAGTCATTTTTACATGGCCATCATATAGCCGATCATCGCTTACGGTTGTCCCGTGTGGTTCAATGTATCACCATCCTACATGGAAAGGATACGGCTGTTTGAGAGGCGTTGTCTCCGATCCTTCTTAGGATTGTACCGAACGCCGGACTCCGAGTCCATAAAATATTATCGCAACGAGTTTCTATACAAAGGGGCTCAGTTGAATAGAATTGACAATTTCCTAATTAAGGTGATTCGAAGGCACGCTGCAAGTTCGATGAGTAGCGACAACAGCCTGATCTTCAGGGCTTATTACCCCAATGAAACATACAATTAGAGTACGCTCATGTCTGGCTTTATTCCACCAGAGGCATTCATTTATATAGACTCGTTAGGGTTAGTACAGGAGAGGAACCGTATACCGGTTTTATACCACCGCTACCGTGACGCGCGTGACAAACGGCTAATCCGCGACGGGTATGTCGACAATGCTCCGGAGCTCCTCCGCTTTAGGGCTTCGATATCGGATCGCGATAGGACCGATGCAGCGAACGGAATTCTCCTGGCTACAGAGGAGGGTGATTATGCACTTCCTCCAGACTTTGCGAACTTTTGGTCCACTCTTTATATAAGACTATAAAATTATGTACAAGGTCTGGGCGGGGGCGTGTGCACCATATTGGCGTACAATTGATTGCATGCTGCCTGGTAACCGAAAGACTCGATCAGGATGGCGACCCGTGGGGGCATATTAAATGAGTGGAGAATCGTTCTGGCTGACAGAGGAATTTCGTTCGCCATCGCCGTTTAACAGTCTGCAGAAGTGGTTCTTCCATATCCTCAGCATCTAATGTGTCTCAACTACGATATTTCCTTGTTCATTTCGACAGGATTCTGTTGGAGTTTTGTATCCTTGGCTTTGACTTTTGACGCTTTGGTAAAACTTGTGAATATCATTCCTGGAGTGGCACCTCTCTATATCCTCAATCGCACGCTTTTCTTGCTCCTTTTTCTTCTTTCTGAAAAGCCGGTGTTCTTTCCTTCTTCTCAGCCTATAGAGCTCGACGGCAGCTTTCGTCTTCACCTGCAGCTTAGCCTTGTAGGCCTTGTTCTTGGCAGCGAGCATCTATCGGCATTCCTCATCAAACCAGGGGTTTCTAGCTGGTGGGCGCAAGAAACCTAGTACATCAGTTGCAGCTGATCTTTTATCTTGTTGGCATCGTTGCCATTGTTCTTCGACATTTGATGCTGGTGGTATGGTGTTAATCAAGAGCTCAAGGGATACGCGTTCTTTCGACATAAAATTTTTTCACAGTATTTCTGGATTGTTGTGGCGTGGTGGATATCTACATTCTTACCTTGGCTGCAACAAGGTAGTGGTCCGAGTCGATGTTAGCTCATCGGAATGTTCGGACATCCAAAATACTCGATGCGTGCGTTTTGTCTATCGCAATGTGATCCATTTGATTGACCGTTCGTTATTCTGGAGAACGCTATGTCCCTTAAGGATATCGAGGTGAGAAAACCGTGTGCTCGCTATAGTGGCATTTCATTCAGGAGGGATTTAGACTATCTACCACTTTACCCGCGTCCACTGTTTGGAGGCGTTTTCATATTAAAACCATTTGGTTACCCTATCCCATTTTTTTCTGTCGAACCATTAAAGATTTGTCTGAACAATATGTTGTGACTTCTGACAATGGTATCTTCTATATTTCGTCATTGGCAAAACAACGTTTGCCGGATCAGCTAATTATTTTTAATTTTTGTTTTTGTCTATATTTCCATAACTATGTTTGTTTACAAAGATTACTTGGTTTCGCAATAAATTATTGAAATACTTGACTGAGAAATATATTTTTTTTTTTTTGAAAAATAGTAATCCAGACCTCTAACTCTAAAACCGGCCCTGAATTTCGTTAATACATTTTACCTTTAGACAGCTTTATTCATTTCCGCATACAAAACGAATATGAATAAGACCATTGTAGTGTTTTTGTCACACACAGTAAAGGACGTCCTTATTACACCCCCAAATGTCCTGTCGAAAAATCGAAACTGACATTTGTTATACGAAATATTAATGCGAAAATTAAATATTTCGCATTAAAGGTCAATGAAGGGCGCCAAACCTAGCTAATCCTTTCAATTGTGTTTGCGAAGTTTTTTTCTTTATTTTTGCCACAATGAAGAGGACCTCCAGTTTAACCTCAAACCCGAACGGCGAAATTGAGAAGTCGCTTATGACAGTATTACATTTGGATGATTAGGTGCCGTGTCATAAGGTAAAATTTATAAATTTAGCCAAATCAAATTGCAGTTATAAACATATCCAGGAAGCAAATATTATATGCAATCGAAAGTGTCATAAAGCCAAATCGAACTTTTAAAGCTTCATAAAAATGTCATAATACCAAATGCTAGAATTTGGCCTTATATCCCTTTCACAAAGAGTCATAAGAGCAAATTTATAGATTTGACCTTATGACGCTTGGCTTTATGTCACGGCACCGAAAGACTGTCAGACTTTCGCAACGAGGTATGAATGTACATAATTGCAAAAAAAATCCTTGAAAACAACTCATCCCACAACGTCTTCTGTCATTTCCCAAATCATTGCAAAGGCCAATGCTTAACTCTGGAACAACGAAATTTTATTTGAAAAGTCCATTAGTTTTGAGTACTTATTCTGGTTTTGGGCCATGTTCAGCCAAGTATTCAAGAGCCCTTTGGATGAGGATTGGTACTTCAGGAGCAACTGGCAAATGCTCACCGGTAGGTTGGAAACCGCCTTCATCAGCAACATAGCTGATTTGGAAGCTCTCGCCTTCGGGGGAGGTAAATTTGAAATCACCATGGGCAGCCTAAAATAAAATCCGTCCTTAGTCCCATGTCCACTGACACTTTGACAATATCAAACTTACAAGATTCTCGCCGACAATTTCTCCAGCTTCGTTGGCAGAAACACCGTTGCTAAGTTCATAACCGTAGTTGTATCCATCGGGCTTGACCTCAGCGTCGTTGCGGAGAACGGTGACCTCATCGATGGCAGCGGCAACAGCCAACAGGCAAGTAAAAGCAATCTGCAAGTGAAAATTTTGTGTTATCCTGTTCAACGTATCCCTTCGATGTTTCTGACTGAAGTACTTACGAAGAATTTCATGTTGAATCTGGTGGATTGTTGTTCGTACTGTTGTATTGAACTTATGATCAGAATGTGGATCTTCGGTCTATTTATATCAAGGTATCTGTATCTGATCGAAATTTCACCAGGTTCCGTTGCAACTGGTTTGCAACTATATTTGGATAGGTTTGCATTGTGACATTTATGAAAAAGAAAGTTGAAAGTCTATTAATATTATGTCTGCATAATATTTGGCGAATTAAAATTTTGCTGGAGCAGAAATTATGAACTCAGGAATACCTATACTCAGAGCCACTGCGTCATGATTAATTGAGTGAACGAGTCAAGGACAATTTTGGTTTTACACCCCCAGTATAGGTAGTATAGGAAGTATTTCGATGGCGCGAAGTTTTGAAATTGAGTTTCTTTTTTATGTCTTGACGTACCCTATGTCTGCTTTTAGGAGTCTTGAGTCTGGGGATTGGATACTGTAGTATGGGATCTCTTGTATATACTGAAGCCATAAGTACTCGATATATTTAAATTAAATTCTGGATATGTGTGTTATTGGTAGTCTAGAGAGATTTTTATAGTTGGACTCCTAGCACTAACATTAAACCTTATAAAGGGTTTTTTCAATAAGAACGCTACAATTTTTTTTTAAATAAAACAAAAACGGTTTTGGATATCACTGGAATTCTTTATTCCTGTGAAAGAACGTTTAATTCCATTATGTATGGAACTCGATTTCTTTTGTATGGCCACCACGGGCACGCTTGCAGAAGTCCAGACGCTGAACCCAATTTTAGCCGTTTTTCAAGCATAAATCGGCCGATACTGATGCAATTTCACGTTCGATATTCCTACGAAGTTCATCAATCGTCGCTGGCTTGTTGGCATAGACCATAGACTTGACGTAGCCCTACAGGAAATAGTCAAACGGCGTCAAATCGCACGACCGAGGAGGCCAAGCGACTGGACCATTTCGTGAGATAACACGTTCTCCAAACTTGGTTTCCAATAAAATGATTGTGGCATTCGCTGTGTGGCTTGTGGCGCCGTCCTGTTGGAACCACATATCCTCCAAGTCCATATCATCCAATTGGGGCCAAAAATATTCGGTTATCATTGAACGGTAGCGATTCCCATTCACAGTAACTTACCGGTCTTGATCATCATGGAATAAGTACGGCCTAATGTCGCCGCCGGCCCATAAACCACACCAAATCGTAATTTTTTCGGGATGCAATGATGACTCATGGAGTACGTGTGGATTGCTGCCTGACCAATACCGCATATTTTGCTTATTGACGAAGCCATTCAGCCAGAAATGAGCCTCATCGCTGAAGATGATTTTTCGATGAAAATCCGAATCATTTTCAAGTTGTTGCTCAGCCCAATTCACGAACATACGACGGTGTTCAAGCGGCTTCAGTTCTTGCATCAATTTAATCTTTTAAGGATGTAGGCCAAGATCTTTTCGCAAAATTCGCCACAACGACGTCACAGGTATGCCCAACGCTTGAGAACGACGTGTGAGAGACACATTTTGGCTTTCTTTAACTGAAGCCTCAGCGGCAGCAATATTCTAGACACTACGGGCACTTCTTTGTCTCACTGGCACGGGAACATTTTGTATTGTGCCTGTGGATTCAAATTTTTCCACTAGACGCTCAATTGTTGATCTGCTAGGACGATTATGACGACTGACTCCGAATTTCGGTTGTAAATTTTAATAATTTCGACTCGTTGTTGGATCGTATATCTTTCCATCATGAAATGGCAAAGCTTACTGAAGAGAAATGTCAAAAGAGCGGCAAGAAATATGGCGTCGTTTGCTGTCCTTGTCGCTAAACTTTTGTAGCATCCCTGTTGAAAACCCCGATAATACGACTTTAACGATGATGATAAACATGAATAAGGATCAAGTTTGGCTATCGTTGAATAAAACGTAATTGGAAAAAATGGGTAGGTAGAAGCGGCGTTTCGGAATGAACCCAATCATAGTGACCAATATAAGGATTTTTTTTTTGGATGTGATACAGGAGGTCTGTATATCCTGCCTGTGAGGTTTAGAAAACGGATTAGATCTTGTATCCTTTTAATCGAATTGTCGCTAAGGTTGTCGAAAAATGGTTGGTCTAACACACGCAATCTGGCTCTTCCTAGTGCGGACATTTGCAGAAGATGTGGGAGAGGGTTTCTCTCTCATTTGTGTTCCAGCAACTGCGGCATTTAGGGTTGTATGGGATCCCTAATTTGGCCGCATGGTCTCCCATTGGGCAGTGCCCCATGACTATCACCGTAATTCTTGTGATATATGGGCGGGTTCTGTTTAGTAGATCGTTTGTTCTGTTTTTGTCGTAGGAGGCCATATCCTCCTCGATATGAAAACGGAAAACATAACTGGAACACATTACATGATGGAATTGAAATTTTATTTGACAAGTTGGTTATAGCAATCATAGGGAAATTCTGCCATTCAAATCAGCGCTGTGAAGGAACTACCATTCTTGAGATTATGGATGACCATACCAAAAAAAAAATCTGAAAGATTGCAACAAACGAAGATATATTCATCATTTCAACGATTGTGTATCATTTAGCCGGAATGACAAACATTACAGAAGCGAGCGATTGAGGATATAGAGAGGTTCCAAGACGTTCGTAATTTTTACCAAAGTGTAAAACGTCAAAGCCAGGGAAGTAAGGCTCCAACAGAATCCTCTTCAGATTAACAACAAAATATCGTAGTTGCGTCACATCCAATGGTGAGGAGATGCAAGAACCACTTTTGCAGACTGGTAAACGGCGATGATGAATAAAATTCCGCTGTCAGGCAAAACGAAAGATTCAATGTTGGCAACAACATCGAAAACTACATCCCACCCGACCTTAATGAAATGAGGATAGCAATATCTAAACTGAAGTTTAATAAGGCTGACGGAGAAGACGGCTCTCCCGGTGAGCTTTATAAAGCCGGCGAAGATGACTTGGTAAATAACATCCACCAACTCGTATGTCAAGTCTGGTCGCATGAAAGTATGCCTGAAAAATAGAACCTCAGCTTCGTTCGCCCGATCCACAATTAAGAAGACCCTCTTAAGTACGCCAACTACAGAGGCATAACTGTCCTCAATTTTACCTACAAGATCATATCTGGCGTGATACGTGAACGCTTGAAACCGTTTACCAACAACCTGACCGGCCATAATCAGTTTGGTTTTCGACCAGGAAAGTCCACAACCGATCAAATTTTCACACTTCTGCAGATCCCAGAAAAACCCAAGAAGTTCAAATGTATACCTACCAGCAATTCATCGATTTCAAAGTGACCTATGCGGCTATGAAATCGATGGATTTATATAGAGACGAACTATACAGAGCCAGTGCAGGTTGACTAAGTAGAACTCTCGCCTCTGCACCAGGGGCGGAAACGAGCTAACCGAAGCAGTCGATACCAAAAAAGGGTTGAGGCAAGGCGATGCGCTATCGTGTTACTTCTTTAGTAAGATTCGTCACCATTGACAGATATAATTTTGAGGTAGTACGGGTCTTTATCTATCTCGGCTCCGCTATTAACTCTGACAGCAACATCTCGTGAGAAATTAAACGAAGAATTACTCTTGCCAACCGCTGTTTTTTTTGGGCTAAGGAGGCAACTTAGTAGTAAAGCTCTCACTCGTACTACTAAGAAGACCCTACATAAGACCCTAATCATCCCAGTCTTGCCCTACGGCGTTGAATCGTAGACCAGATCGAAAGTGGATGAAGAAATACTTTGATAGGAAAAATCTTCGCAGAAATATTGATCCCGTTTGCGTTGACTTGTCTATGGAGAGGAACAATCAACAACTAAGAACTATAGGAACTGTACAGCGACATGTCTCTAGTTAAAAAAAAACTCTGCATTGGACGTTTCAGATGGCTAGAACAATTGGACAACAATACTCCGGCTAGCAGAGTCTTTGATTCCAAGCAGACGCCGGATAGGGTAGAGGAATACCTCACCTTAAATGGCACGCACCATTAGAGATCGACCTGAACTAACTTAGAGTGCGCAACTGGAGGAAGTTAGCTAAGGACCGGGATAAATGGGGAGGCATGTTGCTTGGTTCATTACGTACTGTAGCGGAACTTAAGTAGAGCTGACTATAAAGCGGATGAGGTTTTGACATTGATTTCAGCCAGATCACCTAGACTATAAAAGAAGTAGGTGATGGAGCTTTCTTTTGTCGTAAAGAACTGGACAAGAGAAGACAAGTTGATGAATGCAATCCGTCTCTTCTTCTTTCAAGCAGGTTCTACAGAAGTCATTGCTAAAAAGTCCTAGCTTTATGCATTAAGGCCTACATGACAGTGTCTCGTAAGGACATCGATTATGGCGCTGATGTTTCATCTGTTCATTATTATCAAGCAGATGGAGCACTTATGGTCTCAGTTTGGCCAGGGATGCCTGGATAATTGACGCATTGTGCCGTTTATCCATCTGCGGTCTGTTTCCATAATTGCATCCATTTTGATTTGTGCTTTACCTGTAGCCAGGGGCATGCCTAACATTTCCAGGCAAACAAAGCAATTCGATCAAATTGATGGTGGTTTTGAATCATCAACAAAATTTTTTTTAGAAAGATTCCGCAAATATCTACAGCGGCATCATATCGTCACCTGAATGCAATAAGTATAGATAACTCGATTTTCATTTTCGCGGTAACCACCTTTTCTGCTACCTTGATTCGATATAAATTCAGTGCAATAATCAACGAACCCATTTTCCTGATCTGCTGACACCAATTGGGCATTAGAACGACTTAGTGCAAAAAATGGATAACTGACCTTATTTTTAAATTTCAATATTTTTTCTCGACAAAATATTTATATGCCAATAAATATTTGTCGATATTTTACTCCTTCAACTTCACCCAGTGCCACAGTTAAGAAACAGCTAGCTCTGTCGGAAATACAAGGTGGGTCAAGAGAAGCCACCCGGTGTTGTTTGAAATCGGTTGTGGCTCGCGCAGTGTGTGCCGTTGCTCTTTCCCGTTGGAATCACATGTCCTCCAGTCCTAAATTGTCCAATTGCGGCAAAAAAAACTCGGTTAACATAACCCTATAGCGCGCACCGTCCACTGTTGTCGTTTGACCAGCGCCGTTCTTGAAAAAAAATGACCCTATGATTCCTCCAGCGGAAACAGCGCTTTGAGCGGGTGTAATGGCTCCTCGTGCATTACTCGTGGGTTTTCGAGTAGACGATAGTCTTGCTTGTTCACGTTCCCGATGAGGTGGAAATGAGCCTCATCGCTCATTATGATTTTAGTCGAAAGATCGTCCACTTCGATTATTCCGCATTCTTGGGGAGTGTTTCGCTCCATGGCTTGTTCACTTGTATTCTACATCGGTCTTGTCCACAAATGTCAAAACAGATTTGACATTGGCGGCCATTTGTAAAAATAAGAGCATCTTCCAACAGGGTTATCTCTGTTGGCCCACCTTGTACAAAATAAGGTCGGAAATAGGTTTTCAAAAAGTTGTATAGAAAAGAAGAAAAACTTTGTTTGCCTCATTCTCAAAAGAATGGAAAGTAAAGTTACCCACTTAGGAGACGATATGCGATCACATTAACACGTTTGTTTCCTGTGAGCAATACAGCAGCGAATGATTCAAAACTAAAGTCCTTTCATGCTTAGTTTTTGTAGAGATATTAGAGCGCGGCCCATTTATGCCAAAATATTCATACAACTAACCAGTACTTGTCAGTTTTAAATCTACCAGCAAATGGATAGTTCAAGTCACTCCTACTTGGCGAAATAGCTCGATTCTCAATTAGTCAACAATATCCTTTGATCCTTTTTCTACAACAATTACAAACACCCACATATAGCTTTGAAAGAACGAATTTTTATTTGGAAAATCCATTACTTTTAAGTACTTATTCTGGTTTTGGACCATGTTCAGCCAAGTATTCAAGAGCTCTTTGGATGAGGACTGGTACCTCAGGGATATGGGCACCAGCTGGCTTGAAACCTCCCTCGGCATCGGCGACATAGGTGACGGTGTAGGTTTCGCCTTCTGGGGCGGTGAATTTGAATTCACCAGTAGCAACAATGGAATCGTCAACTCCGGTCAAGGAACCACTTTCAGAGGCAGAAACTCCGTTGCTTAGTTCATAGGCATAGTTGTATCCATCGGGCTTAACCTCAGCTACGTTGCGGACAACTTGGACATCATCGATGGCAGCGACAACAGCCAACAAGCAAGCGAAAGCGACCTGCAAATGAGAAATTTTTTTGTGTTATCCAATTATCGAGGTATCCTTTCGATGATCCTGCTGTATCCTAACTACTTACGAAGAATTTCATGTTGAATTTGGTGGGTTGTTGTTCGTACTGAAGTAATGAACTGATAATTGTCAGGTATCACATCACGCTATTTATATTCAGCAACTGTATCTGATCGATAATTCGTAGATGGATCTACATTACGGTGCAACTGGTTTGCATATTTACTTTTCGGTGTGGCGGATATCAACGTGACATTTATGAAACAATAGCCCGACACATATCTAAACTTGTTGTCAAATAAAACCAAACGTTTGTCATCTTGCATAATGTTAGAATATTACAAAGACCTGCAGGTCTTAAAACCGCTGATAATAAATTAATTAAGATACTGGAACTGACGGGTTGTGCGATCTTTTAGTATTCACGTGCACACTGAGAACATGTTTGATTGGTATAATTAAATCGTTGATACGGGTTGAGATCAGCAGAGCAATAATAGGACCAGTTCAACCGCAGCTGGCTATGAGGGCTATTTTCCTTAAATGGTGGTCATAGTTGTGGTGGTGCAATGAAGGGAGAAAGGAAGAATGGAAAGCCCATATAGACTGTTTGTAAGATAAACAAATAAAATTAACATTTGATGGCAAATCACTGGGTAGTCTTAGAACAATGTGGGGCAGGAAAAAGAAAGGGGGACCAGAGGTAACCCTGCTATAAAATGCTATGAATAAAACGATGAAATATAATACCCCAGGTTACAATCCGCTTTCAATGGAAAATCCACTCCCTTCGTAGGTGGATGCGTCTCCAGAAGCGATACTCAGCGAAAATTACAAGAAAAAATTAAACAAAGTACCTCCTTTTTTTGTTCCTCTATCATCGTAATGTTAGAATCCATCAAAGTCTTGTGGTCGAAAATTTTCATGAAAGCAAAACATCCTTCTCTTTGTCAGAGAAAGTTAAAAATGATCGGTCGATACTCCTCGAAGTATACACCATCTTCAAAATTTCTAAATACAACCAAAGATTACAAAGTCATACAGATGATGCATTCAGAACAAAAAAAAAAAAACAGAAACTTTTGCTCGCCAGCTTCATGGTACGGTTGGGCGGTGTGCAGTGTGCAAACATAAGAAACGAGATCCAAGCATATGGCTCTGTGTGGACAGGCCTGGCATAGACCGAACCGCCATAGAACAATTTTTCTTCAATGCAGTGCGTAATCTGTATGCCTTTATGATCTTTGATATAACGAACACAAAAACCAGTGATTCCTTGAAGTTAGTTCGTACAAAACCCATGGAGTAAGTCTCCACTACATAGAAAATCTTTCCTATCACTCTCATTCTTTCCCTTATCTGACGCTCGTACGCGGTAAGGATCTTTATAACCCAATTTCAAGAGTCCATATCGATGCCTTCCCGGAAAAATGTACTAAGCGTCAATTTTTCAGGAATGCAAGCGCCAAGTTTTGGTCTTGATTTGAGGATTCTTCCATTAATACAAAATAAGCTATAGAAAAATAATATTTACAGTACACAACAAAGTACACACATAATTACCTACATAGGAAGTTTTTTTGTCTCCTGTAAGATTAAAAAAAATGGCGCTTAGTACATTTTTCCAGGAAGGTATCGATATGAAGTTTTTTTTTGCACCATATCCAGTATTTAACTATGCCTCTAGGTATACTCTCTTAAATTTCCATGCCTTCTCCAAGTGGACTCAGCAAACTTTTTGGAGTTAACTCGCCTGTTCTGGCCCAACGTTCAAATAGAGTCACATAATGACTTTCCGTGCCTTCTCCAAGTGGGCGCAACAAACAAGCTCCCATAAGTTCTGGCCTTTCCTTGAAATGGAGTCAAGTGTCATATTCCGGCATATAATCAATTCCGACAGGAATTTTTTATCAGTTAATTACCATATGAACACGGTCCTTCACGAAACTGGTTTTGGTTGGTTCATGATGGGCCTTCACCTGCTACAGCACCAATCTTCGCATATCGCCTTAGTACCGAATGGCAGCGGCAGGATATTCTTAGATTTCTGCTTCCTCTATCCACCATCCTAGGGCGTGCAAAGTAGCAACCCAACACCTGTGGTCTTTTGGAACAACTTTTCATTAAAAAAGCACACGGAAATGCTATTAAATTTGAAGACCCGAGTTATAACATTAAAAAGCAAATTTTGAGCACGGAATTAAGCTTTTCAATCTTCTTAAGTGGTTTTACGATCTGAATTAAAACGGACAAAGTCGAACGCACCCGGTCAATTAGCACGATCAGAAGCGAACAACACTTCAAGTTGGCTGCAGTTGATGTCTTCCATCTGGCAGAATATCGAAGATTTTCCGAGCGAGAATATTGGTTTCCATTCGCTCTACATGTCGGGATAAAAATAAGGTTCCCGCGCTTAGTAGACCAAGCCATTACCCACAAGGCACCCCCGCTCAACATGTCATAATCTTCTTAAAAGTCCAATTCGTGCTATCTTCGTCCCCACAACCAGATGCCAATCCACTTAAGCGGGATCGATAGTTTTACAAAATGTTTTACAAAAATTACACAGTCCATCCTATAGCGCCGTCAACAGGACAGATACGGCCAGGATACTTTTTTTGGGAAAATGAGTGAGGCTTCAAAAAAAACCGCTGACTACATTGCCGAAGTGCTTTTCCTCCATAATGGGGTTTATTACAAGGAGTATAAGGCATGCAGTCCTACAGTCTTTTGTTTCTTTCTCCTCCTGGAAACTTCTACAGCATGCCCACCTAAAGAATTCAGTGACCAGTGGTTAGCCACTCAATTAGTAAACGAAATGTCACAACCTTTCATCATCATCATTTACGCACCTTATTACGATCTATAAGGAGGGTACATAACGCACCCATGTATCTGCATTATAACTGCTATCCACTTGTGAAGTTTTCAATTTGTTTTCTGCATGCCAAGCCTGAAAAAATGTTGTTAGCCAAGCTTTCCGAAACTCGTCAAACAGCATTCCGGATTCAAGACTACTCACTCAGTTCAGTATACCTAATATCCTTCTGGCACCCATTTTAAATGCACATTTTGGTGATGAACAGGAATATATCTCAAATGTAAATATAGATATCCGAGTTCATTTCTTCAATCTCAATTTACAAATATTATGCAAGCATGACTAAACGTAATTTCGTTCAAAATAACCGGGCAAATGCTTTTGTTGTACTAAATGTCACCTTAATATACAAAACAACAATCTTATCCTAACAAACCAGTTGCACCGAAATGCAGAACCATCAACGAATTATCGATCAGATACAGTTACAGTCAGATCATTTGAATATAAATAGCGTGATGAGATACCTGACAATTATCAGTTCATTACTTCAGTACGAACAACAACCCACCAAATTCAACATGAAATTCTTCGTAAGTAGTTAGGATACAGCAGGATCATCGAAAGGATACCTCGATAATTGGATAACACAAAAAAATTTCTCATTTGCAGGTCGCTTTCGCTTGCTTGTTGGCTGTTGTCGCTGCCATCGATGATGTCCAAGTTGTCCGCAACGTAGCTGAGGTTAAGCCCGATGGATACAACTATGCCTATGAACTAAGCAACGGAGTTTCTGCCTCTGAAAGTGGTTCCTTGACCGGAGTTGACGATTCCATTGTTGCTACTGGTGAATTCAAATTCACCGCCCCAGAAGGCGAAACCTACACCGTCACCTATGTCGCCGATGCCGAGGGAGGTTTCAAGCCAGCTGGTGCCCATATCCCTGAGGTACCAGTCCTCATCCAAAGAGCTCTTGAATACTTGGCTGAACATGGTCCAAAACCAGAATAAGTACTTAAAAGTAATGGATTTTCCAAATAAAAATTCGTTCTTTCAAAGCTATATGTGGGTGTTTGTAATTGTTGTAGAAAAAGGATCAAAGGATATTGTTGACTAATTGAGAATCGAGCTATTTCGCCAAGTAGGAGTGACTTGAACTATCCATTTGCTGGTAGATTTAAAACTGACAAGTACTGGTTAGTTGTATGAATATTTTGGCATAAATGGGCCGCGCTCTAATATCTCTACAAAAACTAAGCATGAAAGGACTTTAGTTTTGAATCATTCGCTGCTGTATTGCTCACAGGAAACAAACGTGTTAATGTGATCGCATATCGTCTCCTAAGTGGGTAACTTTACTTTCCATTCTTTTGAGAATGAGGCAAACAAAGTTTTTCTTCTTTTCTATACAACTTTTTGAAAACCTATTTCCGACCTTATTTTGTACAAGGTGGGCCAACAGAGATAACCCTGTTGGAAGATGCTCTTATTTTTACAAATGGCCGCCAATGTCAAATCTGTTTTGACATTTGTGGACAAGACCGATGTAGAATACAAGTGAACAAGCCATGGAGCGAAACACTCCCCAAGAATGCGGAATAATCGAAGTGGACGATCTTTCGACTAAAATCATAATGAGCGATGAGGCTCATTTCCACCTCATCGGGAACGTGAACAAGCAAGACTATCGTCTACTCGAAAACCCACGAGTAATGCACGAGGAGCCATTACACCCCCGCTCAAAGCGCTGTTTCGACTGGAGGAGTCATCGGGTCATTTTTTTCGAGCGCTGGTCAAACGCCAACAGTGGACGGTGCGCGCTATAGGGTTATGTTAACCGAGTTTTTTGCCGCAATTGGACGATTTAGGACTGGAGGACATGTGATGCCAACAGGAAGGAGCATGGGGCACACTTTGCGCGAGCCACAACCGATTTCAAACAACTCCGGGTGGCTTCTCTTGACCCACCTTGTATTTCCGTCAGAGCTAGCTGTTTCTTAACTGTGACACTGGTTGAAGTTGAAGGAGTAAAATCGCGACAAATATTTATTGGCATATAAAATATTGAAATTTAAAAATAAGGTCAGTAATCCATTTTTTGCACTAAGTCGTTCTAATGCCCAATTGGTGTCAGCAGATCAGGAATATGGGTTCGTTGATTATTGCACTGAATTTATATCGAATCAAGGTAGCAGAAAAGGTGGTTACCTCGAAAATGAAAATCGAGTTAGCTATACTTATTGCATTCAGGTGACGATATGATGCCGCTGTAGATATTTGCGGAATCTTTCTAAAAAATTTTGTGTTTATGATTCAAAACCACCATCTATTTGATCGAATTGCTTTGTTTGCCTAGAAATGTTAGGCATGCCCCTGGCTACAGGTAAAGCACAAATCAAAATGGATGCAATTATGGAAACAGACCGCAGATGGATAAACGGCACAATGCGTCAATTATCCAGGCATCCCTGGCCAAACTGAGACCATAAGTGCTCCATCTGCTTGATAATAATGAACAGATGAAACATCAGCGCCATAATCGATATCCTTACGAGACACTGTCATATAGACCTTAATGCATAAAGCTAGGCCTTTTTAGCAATGACTTCTGTAGAACCTGCTTGGAAGAAGAAGAGACGGATTTCATTCATCAACTTGTCTTATCTTGTCAGTTCTTTACGACAAAAGAAAGCTCCATCACCTACTTCTTTGATAATCAAGGTGATCTGGCTGAAATCAATGTCAAAACCTCATCCGCTATGTAGTCAGCTCTACTTAAGTGCCGCTTCAGTACGTAATGAATCAACCAACATGCCTCCTCATTTATCCCAGTCCTTAACTAACTACCTCCAGTTGCGCACTCTAAGTTAGTTCAGGTCGATCTCTAATGGTGCGCGCCACTTAAGGTGAGGTCTTCCTCTACCGCATCCGACGTCTGCTTGGAATCAAAGACTCTGCTAGCCGGAGTATTGTTGTCCAATTGTTCTAGCCATCTGAAACGTCCAATGCAGAGTTTTTTTTTTACTAGGGACATGTCGCTGTACAGTTCCTATAGTTCTTTGTTGATTCTTCCTCTCCATAGCCGCGTCAACGCAAACGGGATCAATATTTTTTCGAAGACTTTTCCTCTCAAAGGATTTCTTCATCCACTTTCGATCCGATCAAGGCTTCAGCGCAGAAGGCCAGAACTGGGATGTTCGGGGTCTTATATAGGATCTCCTTAGTAGTTTGAGTGAGGGCCTTACTACTGAATTGCCTTCTTAACGAAGAAACAGCGGTTGCCAAGAGTAATTGTTCGTTAAATTTATGAAGAGATATTGTTGTCGGAATTAAAAGCGGAGCCGAGGTATACAAAGTCCCGTACGCTATATTTGTCAATTGTGACGTTCTGTCCAATTCGTCGATGTTATGTGTCCTTTCGTGTTGACAGCATAAACTTAAGCTTAACCTGTCTTACATGGAAACTCATTTTTGCCGCTTCCTTCTCTTTACTAGCAAACGTGGCTATGGCATCACCATGAGTCCTACCAATGATGTCAATATCGTCGGCGTATGCTAGTAGTTGTATCGATTTTAGGGAGATTTTGCCTCTGATGTTGGCTCGGGAGTTTTGCACAATCCTCTCAAGAATCAGATTGAATAAATCCCATGACAGCGCATCGCCTTCCCTTAATCATTTTTTGGTATCGAATGTGTCGGTGAGGTCGTTTCCTACCCTGATGGAGCAGCAAGATGGCATTTTGCACAGACGGACGAGTTTGGGCGGTACACCAAAATTAGACATGGCTCCGTATAGTTCGTCTCTATAACTGTTGCCGTATGCGGTTTTGAAATCCATTAATAGGTGGTGAGTATCGATTTAGACTTCTTGCATTTTTTCTAGAATCTGTCGAAGTGTGAACATTTGATCGGCTGTGGACTCAGGTTGTTGGTAAACGGTTTCTGGCGTTCACATATTACGCAGATAGGATCTTGTAGGGGATGTTCAGGAGACTTATACCTCTCTAGTTGGCGGGGTTAAGAGGGTCTCCTTTTACGTGGATCGGGAAATGATGCTGAGGTTCCGTTCTTCAGGCATACTATCATTCGACCAGAATTGGCTTATGAGTAGCTGGATGTTATTAAAGAAGTCATCTCCTGTGGATTCATAAAGCTCGGCTAGAAGGCCTTCATTTCCGGTAGGCTTATTAAGCTTCAGTTTAGATATTGCTATCAACACTTCACTCAGGTCGGGGGGTTGGCAAATGTCACTGTAGTTGCAAAAAAGTTCTGCCTGAATGGATCTTTCTGCCTGACAGCGCAATGTTGTTCGTCATCGCCGTTTAACAGTCTGCAGAAGTGGTTCTTCCATATACTCAGCATCGACTGTGTCTCAACTACGATATTTCCCTGTTCATCTCGACAGGATTCTGTTTGAGCCTTGTATCCTTGGCTTTGACGTTTTCCACTTTGATAAAACTTGGAGTTGTACCTCTCTAAATCCTCGAGCGCTCGCTTTTCTTGCTCCTTTTTCTTCTTTCTAAAAAGAAGGTGTTCTTCCTTCTTCTTTGCCTATAGAGCTCAATGGCAGCTCTCGTATCCCTCGATTTTGGGTGCGAGCATCTATCGGCATACCTCATCAAACCAAGGGTTTCTTGCTGGTAGGTAATCAGTTGCGACAGTTCTATTGGCCTGTTGGCATCGTTGCCATTACTCTTTGACATTCGATGCTGGTGGTATGGTTTTTATCACAAGGTTCAGGGATATTCATCTGCGAAGGTCTTGGTGGTCTCTTGCGGTTGCATTCTTTCAACATAATATTACTTCAGAGTATTGCTGGTATGCTGTGGCAAGGTAGATGTCTGCATTCTCATCTTGGCTGCAACATAGTAGTAGTCGATGTTAGCTTCTCGGAATGCTCGGACATCCAAACATTCCGGTATGCTGTGGCAAGGTAGATGTCTGCATTCATATCTTGGCTGCAACAAAATAGTAGTCGATGTTAGCTTCTCGGAATGTTCGGATATCCAAAATAATGGATGCGTGCCCGTTGTCTACCATAATCTGACCGATTTGTTGAGCTGGAGTTCGCCATATCCCCTTATGGATATCGAGGTGAGAAAAGCGTGAGCTGGATATTGTGGAATTTCGTTCCTTAGCGAAGTCAATAAGCATAACTCCCTTACCAGACGTGTTGTCGTTTAGGTTATGTTTTCCGACAATACTGCTAAAGATGTCTTCTCTTCTTATCTTTGCGTCAAAATCTCCCAGCACGATTTTAACATCGTACTTCGGTAGTCGCTCATAGGTTTTGTCAAGGAGCTCGTAGAAGTTATCCTTACCTATATCACCTTCTTCCATCGTTGTTGGCGTGAGCGCATATAAGGCTTATGTTGGCGAATTCGGCCTTGATGTGGATTGTTACAATGCGTTCGTTAATGTCTTGGAAACATAAGACTTCTCGCCTACGTCTGGCACTTATAACAAATCCGCATCCGAAAAGTGACAATTTCTGCTCACTATAACATGGTACGCAGTGGATGTCACAGTTTTTCATCCTCTTTTTGCCCGGCAGATCCCATCGTATTTTCTTGATGGCAGTAATGTCTGCCTTGTAGCAGTTCAGGGCTCTCGCTAGTTGTTCGCCTTCACCTCTCCTGTTAAATGTTCTCACATTTTAGGTTCTTATAATTCTTCGTTATCCGTTTTTCATTTAGCAAGTCGTCAAGAATAAAATCAGGCTTTTCGAGGCTCTTAATTGCTTTGTGGCAAGAGTTCTTTTTTTTTCATGGGTGGGAATTTAACCCAAAGCACAACCCTGAACCTGGAGGGTCAGTTCCAGGTCAGACTAGATTGATACATAATCGCTAAGGGATGATTTTCCAAATACGTTTGTCCTGCAAATCCTCCTGCGACAATAAACCTAGTCTGCCTCCTAATTAAGCAACAACATAAAATTTCTAGTTGCTGAAATACTAAAAATAAAACGGATTCACGCAGATGGCGCATAACTAGCAGAACCAGAGTTATATATTTTTTTTTAATTTCTTAAAATAAAGCCGTTTTATATTCTGTCCTGGTATGTAGGTATATATGTAGGTATGTCTCCAAAACTACGTTGTATTTGCATATTATCGGTGATGTTTTGTTTTATTTAATTTTAGTTTATATAATGAAGTAGATAGCAGGTGGTAAGAAATGCGTTGAAAGAATCGTAAACTGTTTCTCCTTCAATTCAGTATGAGTGTTAATTGAATTAAACGATCCTCGGTGACAAAATTTTAGTGTTTAATACGAATAATGAATCATAAGTAACAAAAACAAAAAAAAAAACAAACTGAATTAATGAATTAAATTATTCAGATCAGATAAAAGTTATCCAAAGATACTCTGAAAATTAGCAAATGACGTACAGAAGAATCTAAAAATAAGGAATACAACTTGACATTTAAAACAAAATATGTAACGAATATTCCGCCTGGTCATCCCTTTCCTTCTTGATACCGCGGACTATATTAAAAATCACAAAAAAGTAACTATTTGACGTATACCGTCCCCCATATCTTTTTAAAAGCTTCAAAAACTTGTGGTACCGATATAATTTTCTAATGTATGCAAATGAGATTCTAGTTTCTGGTAGCTAAATCTATAATGACTTGGTAATAGTAAAAGCAGCAACCTACTTGTTGCAAATCTGGATAAACACTTTTTTTTTTAAAGATGTTCGCATATCACATGCCGCCTTCACAGTTCGTTATTAACATGTGGATAGATATTGAAATTTTATTGTTTGATTAATTAATTAATCGACTTCATTTAATTATCACAGAGTACAATGCTCGGAGTATTGTCTTATGAAGCTGGTTTTTGTTGCGCAGCTTAAATGCCGATTTCAAATGCTGATTTAGAAAACATCGTCAGACTGCAATTTCATAGAGAAAAAATTGTTTAATGGACGACGCACACAGGAGGATTTAATCTAAAAATGTGGACAAAAATGAATGGTAGGTTGAATAAAACTCTTGCGTTTATAAATTAATTTTGGCTCATATTAAAAACGATTTATTGAGATACTATGCTGAAACTTGAATTTTTATCAGTTATATATGCAAATAAAAAATTTTATAGAAATTCATACGAATTTAAATATACCGTATCCCGAAGGCGTGTACTAGTTTCGATATATAGCTTGTTACATACATAAATAATTTCGCCAGATAAAACTTAAAGTATATGGATCGATTCAGAATCGAAAGCTGAGTCGATTTAGCCATGTTTGTCCGTCCGCCTGTCTGTCCGTACTTCACCAGCTCTTGGTCATTAAATTTTGAGCAGAATGATGGTACACATGCTCTTTGATGTTCGCAGCACAAAAAGTGCAAACATTTTTGAAATCCGCCCGCTGTCACGCCCTCCTTTTAGGAAAACGTATTATTTTGCCAAACCGTAATGAGTTTCGAAAACTTGTCTAAATGTTCAATATAAAGGGTGTTTTTTTTTTCGAGGTATAGAACTTCGAAGACGAGAGCTGCCGTTGAGCTCTACAGTCAGAGAAGAAGCGAAGAACACCGGCTTTTCAGAAAGAAGAAAAAAGAGCAAGAAAAGCACGCGATCGAGGATATAGAGAGGTGCCACTTAAGGAACGGTTTTCGCAAGTTTTACCAAAGAGTAAAACGACAAAGCCAAGGATACAAGGCTCGAACAGAATCCTGTCGATATGAACAAGGAAATATCGTAGTTGAGACACAGTCGATGCTGAGTATATGGAAGAACCACTTCTGCAGACTGTTAAACGGCGATGACGAAGAACATTCCGCTTTCAGGCAGAAAGAACCATTCAGGCAGAAATAACTTTTTTGCAACGACAGCGGCAACTGCCAACCACCCGACCTGAGTGAAGTGAGGATAGCAATATCTAAGCTTAAGCTTAATAAGGCTGCCGGAAATGACAGCCTTCTCGCTGAGCTCTATAAAGCCGGCGGAGATGACTTGGTAAGTAACATCCACCAACTCATAAGCCAAATCTGGTCTGAAGAAAGTATGCCTGAAGGATGGAACCTCAGCATCGTTTGCCCGATCCACAAAAAAGGGGACCCTCGGAACTGCGCTAACTACAGAGGCATAAGTCTCCTCAACATCGATTGCAAGATCCTATCTGCCGTAATATGTGAACCGCTGAAACCGTTTATCAACACCCTGATCGGCCCTTATCAGTGTGGTTTTAGTCCTGGAAAGTCCATAACTGCTCAAAACTTAACACTTCGGCAGATTCTGGAGACAACCCAAGAAGTCCCAATCGATACAAGCTCGAGTATGACAGCATCGACTTCAAAGCCACATACGTCAGCATTTATAGAGACGATCTATACAGAGCCATGTCTAGTTTTGGTATACCGCCCAAACGCGTCTGTTTGTGTAGGCTGACGATGGAGAATTCTCGCTGCTCCATTAGGATCGGAGAAGACCTCAGCGATACATTCGATACCACCAAAGTATGAAGGCGAGTCGATGCACTGTCATGTGATTGCTTTATTCTCATTCTTGAGAGTCTTGTGCAAAACTCCCAACTCAACAAAAGAGGCACAGACTGCCCATAAATACTCCGACGATATTGAAATCATTGGTCGGACTCAACTTGATGTCATAGCGATGCTTGCTAGAAGGAAGCGGCAAAAAATGGCGCCTGAATGTAGGACCAATACAACGTCGATGAATTGAACTGACGTTCTGTTCAATTCAGTGACATTGACAGGTATAACTCTGAGGTAGTTTGGGACTTCACTACCTACGCTCAGCTGTTTGCTCTGACAACAGCATCTCGTCAGAAATCAATCGAAGAATTACTT
This sequence comes from Rhingia rostrata, assembly GCA_949824845.1. NCBI lineage: Eukaryota > Metazoa > Arthropoda > Insecta > Diptera > Syrphidae > Rhingia > Rhingia rostrata. The sequence goes on along the minus strand of OX463758.1, from coordinate 75,016,793 downwards.
CTGCTAACCACTGTTTTTTCGGGTTATGAATGGAATTTTACGTCTTTACTCGAACTGAACTACTATTCAAGAATGAGCGTCATAGTCATGCTCTACGGTGCTGAGGCATGGACCGTATCAAAAGCGGATGATGAAATCCTTGGCCGTTTTGAGAGAAAAATTCATCGAAAAAGTATTCCGTTTTTTTTGACAGGCTATGAGGACGAAGATTTCACCAAAAACTATTCGAGCTGTAAAGCTCTATACCTCTGTTAAAAAAAAAACCTCCGCATTGCACGTTTAAAATGCCTAGAACATGTATAACGACTGGATATCAATACTCCGGTCCGCAGAGTCTTTGAGTCCCAGCCAGACTTCGGACGCAGTTGAGGCAGACATTCCCTTCATTGGTGCGCAGTTAGCTAAGGACCAGGGTTATTGGTGAGGAATGTTGGTTGAAGCCCGGATTCGTTCTAGGGTGTGGCGCTACTTAAGTGAGAAAGCAAGATATTACAAGAGTTATATGTGCTTAACATTGGTAGGCCTTATTTGGCCTAAACCGTAGTACATAATGCAAGGTACAATGCCATTTTCTAGGACCGAATTTTTCACTTAATCTAGTCGGTACATCTTGAGTAAAGAAGTTCTCACATTTTCATAGATTTTTACAAAGCAGCTACCGAGTAAACTTATCGATCGTTTACTATTTCTTTCATTCGACGGTTAACCCATTTCGATTATTTTTACGATTGCAATACTTGCACCTTTGTAAAGCGAGGGCATACTAAGATCAACTTCACTATAAAGTGTATCTGTTCCTTTATCGTATCGCAGATGTTACCAATTACTTATATCCGATTTGTATTATCGCTGCATAAATTACTTCCGCCAACTGCCACAGAAAGATGAATTTCTAGTTATAAATTCTGAAATGTATCTCATAACAAGAATGGTGAGATGCTATTTTACTGTATCAATATTTGTTCAGTTCATACTTTTCATATACATTTATCCGGACATTATGCAAAGCTAATTTTACTTTCTTTTAATTATTCTTCGACTTCGACAAATGTCACAATGCTAGGTAATTACCAGATCCGAGCAAACCAGTTGCATCGGGACTAACCATCGACTGCTTAATTCGATCGAAGAGTGATATTTAATATAAATAGGGTAAGGAGCAACTTGGAAATCATCAGTTCATCAATCTAGTACGAAGAACATCCGCCCAAATTAACTATGAAATTCTTAGTAAGTATTGGAACACAAGGACACCCCTAACGTTGGATAAATAAGAAAACTTTGGAATTTACAGGTCGCTTTTGCTTGCATGTTGGCTGCTGCCGCTGCTATTGAAGAGGTCAGCGTTCTCCGTAACGTGGCTGAGGTTAGGCCCGATGGATATAACTATGCCTATGAACTAAGCAACGGTGTGTCTGCCAGCGAATCTGGAGAATTGAAGGACGAAAACATTGTTAGTTTGACAAAGATTATCCATAAATGTGAAGAATTAGCTAAAGAATGCTCTTTTCCAGGTTGTCCATGGAGATTTCAAATTCACTTCCCCCGAAGGAGAGGGTTTCCAAGTCAGCTATGTCGCTGATGAGAACGGTTTCCAGCCAACCGGTGAACATTTGCCAGTCGCACCTGAAGTACCAATCCTAATCCAAAGGGCACTCGAATACTTGGCCGGACATGCAGTACCATCCGAGAGTGCTCCTAAAGCCGAATTTATTCGCCCCGCTGCAAGCGCTCCAGTAGCTGAAGTCGCATTTGCACCAGAAACCCCTGTAGAATCTGAAGTGGTCCCAGCTGAAAGTGCACCCCAAGGTGAAATTGCATTCTCAGCCGATGAACCTTCTGTAGTCTTCAACGAAGATATTCAGGAATAATGCGATACCGATTCTTATGGTAGGGTCTTGAATAAACGTGTGTGTGTGTATAAAAGTTAATACGGGTTTTTTTTTTTAAATATTCTAATGAGCTGGCGCAAAGTTTTCTTTAAGAATTCCCAGTGCTATGCAATTTCCAAAGAAAACTTAGAGTCCTATCCACGGTATAGTAAGGCTCTCATATAAGAGTGCGTCTTTGAAATTGAAAATATAAATGGTTATCCGAGCAGGAAATATCATTATAAACCTCCAAAAGGGCTTACTAAAACATAAGAAGTTGTAAAATGTCAAGGCCGAATTCTCGTGCCATAGTGATAAATACTAGGGATGTAATGTACTTTATAATGTGCAAGTTGCAAGAGGCTCGTAAGTCCCAGGGACTAGCTTTTTACCACAAGCATTCATGTGCATGTGTACTTCATGCACGATGGCAGGACTTCCCGTCTTATACCGACTCCAAACGATACGTTTTTCTTGACAACTGATACTACTCGGATGATTTGTCAGATCATCAGATTTGTCAGATCATCAGAAAAGGAGGGTGTGTGAAAAATCATTTAGAAATTTCTACAGCTGGGAATCAAACCCAGATCAACACCCTGCAAACATTTGTTTTTTTGGAGATGGGTCTGTATAAGTAAAAGGTAACCCAGCAAGGTTTGAATCAGTAACCGCATGGCAGGGGCATTCGTTACAAATCTTTCTGACTTACTTAAGTGGCGCTACAGTCGGAAATGAACCTGGGCCTCAACCAACTTGTCTCTCACATTAGCCCGGCCATTAGCTAACTGCCACCAGTTGGGCACTCCAAGTTGGTTGAGGTCGATTTCTACTTGTGCGCGCAACCACCTGCGTCCGACGTCTGGCTGGGAATAGAAGACTCTGCGAGCCGGAGTATTAGCGATTATTCGTTCCACATGTCCTAGCCATTTTCAAAGTCCAATGCGGAGTTTTTTTTGACCAGGGGCATGACGCTGTACAGCTCGTATAGTTCTTGGTTGAATATTCATCTCCACAGCCCGTCAACTCAAACGGGAACAACGATTTTTCGAACGACTTTCCTTTCGAACCGACCAGGGATTTCTTCATCCGCTTTTATTATGTGCCAAGCTTCAGCGCTGTAGAGCCGGCCTGGGATGATCAGGTCCTTAGAAGTTCCAGTGAGGGCTTTACTACTAAATTGCCTTCTCAGCCCGAAAAAAAAAACAGCGGTTGGCAAGAGTAATTCTTCCATTAATTTCTGACGAGATGTTGTTGTCGGAGTTATAAGTGGAGCCGAGATAGACAAAGTCCCGTACTATCTCAAAGTTATATCTGCCAATGGTGACGTTCTGTCCAATTCCTCGATGTTGTGTATCCTTTCGTGTTGTCAGCATATACTTCGTCTTGCCCTCATTTACTTCTCTATACTAGCAAACGTGGCTATGACATCACAGTGGGTCCGACCAATGATGTCAAAATCGTCGGCGTATGCTAGTAGTTGTACCGATTTATGACAAATTGTGCCTCTGGTGTTGGCGTGTGAGTTTTGCACAATCCTCTCAAGAATCAAATTGAAGAGGTCCCATGACAGCGCATCGCCTTACCATAATCCTTTTTTGGTATCGAATGTGTCGGTGAGGTCATTTCCGATATTGATGGAGCAATGAGAATGCTCCATCGTCATCCTACACAAACGGATTTTGGGCAGTATACCAAAACTAGACACGGCTCGGTATAGTTCGTTTCTATAAATGCTGTCGTATGAAGCTTTGAAATCGGTGAGTAGGTGGGGGGTATCGATTTGGACTTCTCGGGTTTTTTTCCAGGATCTGCCGAAGTGTGAAGATTTGATCGGTTGTGGACTTTTATGGCCTAAAACCACACTGATAAGGGTCGATCAGGTTGTTGGTTAACGGGTTCACGAGTTCACATATTACGGCAGATAGGATATTGTAGGCGATGTTGGAGGGACTGCTGCCTCTGTAGTTGGCGCAGTTTAGAGGGTCTCCTTTTTGTGGATGGATTTTGTGATTGGAGGTCCTCATTAAGTCGATGTGCACGTGATCGAAAAGCCCCGTTACCACTTCGAACTTAGCTTGAGGTGACTTTTGCGTCGGTATACCTTTGGTTTCTGACACGAGATACAAGCTCTAGCCCCGTAGTTTATGCATTTGTTTATGCTGGGCCAGAAGTACCGATCAGATATTAGCTTGCGAGCTTGGATGCGAAAGTCCGTGTATGGTGTGAAAAATCTTCTTACAAAGCGTCTTGGGAATGTACGGTCTATTTTACCGTGTGGAAGTTTCACAATAAATTGTAACATTTGGGAAAGCGAGCTCTTTTAGAGGAATATTTGGAAGTTGTTTCCTTATTTTTCATATTTAAAAGTTTATGTGATTCCTCATCCTTTTTTTGTAGCCTACTTATAATTTCGAGATCTATTTCGCTGACCTCATCGACTTCTGAACTAGCGACTTCGTTGTCTTCGATGCGTGGAAGTTCATCGGCGACAACATTGTCTTTACCTTTGATGTGTTGGATGTTCGCTGTGAATTGTCAAGTGAAGCCTAAAGGATGTACTATCATCGAAGATGGTTGCGGACGGTAACTTCCGCAACTGTGCGAACACATGCAATTTGTATTGTACGATCATAACTGCTTTTCGCTTCGATTCGTTAAGTTTTCGTTCACATTTTGAATTCGCTTTTTCGCAGGTGAGAACCGCGAAAATGGGAATCCATTCGCTCTTTCTCTTTCGTTTGTTCTTTCATATAAAAATTTGACATTTCATACAAAAATTTGACATTTCACTTCAACAGCTGTGAACATTTAAATTTGTAAGTTGATAAGCAACGACATGTTTTGGCAAAACGACTTTTACTCTGACAATCGCTTCCATTCACAAAAGTCTATTATGAGCAACTTGAGTAATTGACAGTTCTGAAGGAAACTTAACGTAGAATTTTGACATTAGCTTCCGATTGCTTCCGTCTATTATAACCGACCGAATAGACCACGTCCAGCACGCTGTGAAGAAAATATAGCGGCCGTAGCTGAGAGTGTACACGAAGACCGTAGAGAGTCGATTCGGCGCCGTTCGCAGCAACTCGGACTGACGTATGGAACGACTTGGCGCATTTTACGTCAAGATTTTAAATTGAAAGCGTACAAAATACAGCTTGTGCAACAACTGAAGCCGCTCGCCCTTCCCAAGCGACATCGCTTCGCTCTATGGGCTCTTGAAAAGTTCCAAGAAAATTGCCGCATTTGGGACGAAGAGCAACCTGAAGAGATTGAAGAACGGCCACTTCATCCAGAAAAAACAACGGTTTGGTGTGGTTTGTAGGCCGGTGGAATCATCGGTCCATATTTCTTTAAAAATTATGCCGGTGCGAACGTAACCGTCAATGGCGACCGTTATCGTGCCATGATAACCAACTATTTGATGCCTGAAATTGAAGCTCGTGATCTCGGCGACATTTGGTTTCAGCAAGACGGCGCCACTTCCCACACATCGCATCAATCCATGGACTTATTGAGAGAACATTTCGGTGAGCACATAATTTCACGTTTTGGGCCGGTCGATTGGCCACCAAGATCGTGTGATATCACACCGTTAGACTTTTCCCTGTGGGGATATGTAAAGTCAAAAGCTTATGCCGACAAACCCGCTTCGATTCGGGCCTTGGAGGAAAACATCACGCGTGTCATTCGCCAGTTACCAGTCGAAATGCTCGAACGAGTGATCGAAAATTGGACTCAACGGATGGACCATCTGCGACGTAGCAACGGCCAACATTTGATAGACATAATCTTCAAAAAATAAATGCCAAAGAATGTTCTTTCAAATGATAATAAACATTCTCCATTAAATTTGAATTTTCTGTGTTTTTTTCTTTAAAAAAGTAGGGAACCTCGAAATGGATCACCCTTTAGTTCAGCCTTAAGTGGCGTGCTTGACACGGACTTCGTTCTGTTTTCATAATAAGAGCATAGGTGACTGGTTTGTTGTCGGTTAGTATCATATCACGACCTTCCACTAAATACCTAAAATGGCTTATGGCTAAATAAAAAGCGAGAAGTTCGCAGTCAAATGCTAAATATTTAGTTTCGGCCTTTGAATTTTTTTTTTTGAGAAAAATGCTTGGCTCACTCTTTTAATGTAAAACCGCTCCCACCGCTGTATCTGAAGCGTCAGTGGTGATAACGAAATCACCGCTCGATTTGGGTTGTGCCAAGAGTTTATATTGCGAAAGGGCTTTTTTCGAACAAGAAAGTGTTGAAATTCACACATCCGTAGATACCTAATGCCAGCATCTGTAAGCGTCACACGAAACCATTTCGTCGTCATCGGGCAGACTGAAACTTGGCAAAGCAAAGTCCTATTCATCGTCTACCGGCATTTTTCATCGCAAACGTAGCAACAACTCAAACTCGTATCAATCGAATAAAATTATGTTGGCCTGCGGCTAGCTGGAAAATTTCCCCCTCCAAAATAAATGTCCAAATGAATTTGAAAAATAATCCAATTAGCGATTGATTTTATTTTCTAAAAGCAAAAAAAGAAAAAAAATATTCAATTCATTCTTCCATTGACAGGAACCTTTGGAATCCTGCGGCGCCGATCAACATGGTAATGCGCTTATCCAAAACAAAATGGTGCACAAAGCAATCTGAACAAAAATTTGACATTTCGAGATCGAACTGCACCCACATCGTTACCAGCTCGAAAGTAGGAAATTCATGAATATTTTTAAAATTTTTTAAACAAACATAAATTGACTTGATGACAGCACTAACTGTACAATAAAAATATCAAACAATATGTTGATACTGACATTGGTCGGTTCATAAACCTTAATAGATGTCAGCCGATGCAGTCACTTCCAATTTTATTTATATTTTCTGCAGGTAGGTAGGCGAAATAATTCAAACTCCCAAATATGCTATGTAAATATATGCGGAAGTTAAACTCAAATCGAACAGAAAAACCTGATGCGATAGCATCTAGGCGGAATTCCGAATTCCATTCAGAGGCAGAATTTCAATATAAATAGGATGACCGTCCTCCCAAAATGTCACAAGTTCTTTACTTTCGTTCAAACAACAAACAACTCAAAATGAAATTCTTCGTAAGTATTCAGGATCATCAAGGAACACCGCGGGTTTGGATATTGGATAAGCAAACATTTTTTGCATTTGCAGCTCGCTTTTGCTTGCTTGCTGGCTGTTGCTGCTGCCATCGATGATGTCCAAGTACTCCGCAATGAAGCTGATGTAAGGCCCGATGGATACAGTTACGCCTACGAACTAAGCAATGGAATTGCTGCAGCTGAAGCCGGTGAATTGACTGGACCTGATGATTCTATTGTAAGTTCGTTAAGAAAATATTTGCAAACATGCGATTGTGTGCTGAAATACATATGAATTCGGTTTTAGGCTGCTCGTGGTGAATTCAGATTCATATCCCCTGAGGGTTTGAATTTCGATGTTCAATACACCGCTGATACCGATGGATTCAGGCCAACCGGAGCACATTTGCCAGTTGCCCCAGAAATACCAATCCTCATCCAAAGGGCACTCCAATACTTGGCTGAACATCCTCCAAAACCTGAATGAGATGTAATTTATTTTTAAATAAAAGTTTTATTATTATTAAGTTAAAATCTGTGCTTTTAATTATTGAATAATGTGGGAAATAATTTTCACTATATTGACATTGACGGTTGGATGTTGTAGAACGAGGGTAGACTCTGATTGGATTTAACTTGGCAATGTCCAGTTGTCGCAAGTCTGACTTTACATCAACTGTGGTTATTCTTACTTCCAAGTGTTAACCATCGGGAACTGGTCTCATCCAAACGGATTTGACTTGGTAAACGATAAGTGCGAGTGTTGATAGCAAGACGAAAAACAGCAACAATATAAACTGCATGATCAGACTGGCACGAAATACATGGCATGCTGTCCCAGGCTAATCTAGACAAGCTGCTTCGACATATTCGGACCACAGGTCAAATAAGAATTTCAAGGGTAAGTCAGACCATCCTAATGGCCTGAATGCCATCCAGGTAATACGATGTAATGGGCCGGGCAAAACGATGATGAAAAACTGTGACATTGACTTCAGCCCGAGTTATAGTGAGCAGAAACAGCAACTATTCAGATGCAGCAAATTAGCGAACGTATTGTAAGAATCCACACCAAGGCCAAAGTCGCCAACATAAGCCTTATATGCGCTCACTCCCTAACGGAGGAAAAAGATGATATAGATAAGGATTGCCTCCACGAGCTCCTTGACAAAATCTACAAGCGACTAAAGAAGTACGATGTCAAAATCATGCTGGGAGATTGTAACGAAAATGTAGGAAACGAAGACATCTTTGGCAGTATTGTCGGATAACGTAGCCGTCTCCACATCAACGAACGGTCAACTTAATTGATCTCATTGCGATACCCGAGAGCCACGCATACAGTCTTTGGATGCCCGAACATTCCGAGGAGCTAACATCGACTCGGACCACTACCAAGGTAAGAATGCAGCCAAGGTAAGAATGAGGATATCCACCACGATACAACAACCCCAAAAATACTGTAAAAAAAATTATGTCGAAAGACTGCAATCACAAGGGACCTCCAAGACCGCGAGCCACGCGCATCATTTAACCTCTCGATTAACACCTTGCCACCAGCATCGAATGTCGAAGAACAATGGCAACGACGCCAACAGACCATAAGATCAGCCGCAACTGATGTGCTAGGTTTCTCGCGCCCACCAACAAGAAACCCCTGGTCTGATGAGGAATGCAGACAGATAATCGTAGCCAAGAACGAGGCCTAAAAAGCTAAATTGCAGGTGAAGACCATTACTGCCATTCAGCTCTTTTGCCAGAGAAGATGGGAAGAACACCGACTTTTCAGAAAGAAGAAAAGAGAGCAAGAAAAGCGCGCGATTGAGGATATAGAGAGGTTCCACTACAGGAAAGGTGTTCGCAATTTTTACCAAAGTGTAAAACTTCAAAGCCAAGGACACAAGGTTCGATCAGAATCCTGTAGAGATTAATAAGAAAATATCGTAGTTGAGACACAGTCGATGCTGAGGATATGGAAGAACCACTTTTGCAGATTGTTAAACGGCGATGGCGATGGCGAACAACATTACGCTGTCAGGCAGAACGAACGATTCAATATTGGCAACGGCAGCGAAAACTGCCAACCACCCGACCTGAGTGAGATGAGGAAAGCAATATCTAAACTCAAGCTTAATGAGGCTGTCGGAAGTGACGGCCCTCCCACTAAGCTTTTTAAAGCCTGCGAAGACGACTTGCTAAGAAACATCCACCAACTCATAAGCCTAATCTGGTCGAAAGAAAGTATGCCTGAAGAATGGAACCTCAGCATCGTTTGCCCGATCCACAAAGAAGGAACGCCTCTGAACTGCGCCAACTACAGAGGCATAAGTCTCCTCAACATCGCCTACAAGATCCTATCTGCCGTAATATTTGAACGCCTGAAACCGTTTACCAACAACCTGATCGACCCTTATCAGTGTGGTTTTAGGTCAGGAAAGTCCACAACCGATCAAATCTTCACACTTCGGCAGATCCTGGGAAAAACCCAAGAAGTCCAAATCGATACCCACCACCTATTCATCGAATTCAAAGCCGCATACGACAGCATTTATAGAGACGAACCATACAGAGCCATGTCTAGTTTTGGTATACCGCCCAAACTCGTCCGTTTGCGTCGGATGACGATGGAGAATTCTCGCTGCTCCATCAGCGTCGGAAACGACCTCACCAACACATTCGATACCAACTATGTCCTATGCGTGTACATACTTTAGATTTCAGCGTCCATTCGAGTTCACAAACAAGAGAACCAAACTAGGGCTTACAGTTGGGCAGTTGGGCAGTTGGGCAGTTAAGATGATTGTTTTCAGTTACAGCAGTTGTTGTAATGCCGCTTCTACTTTTGTTGGGGTGTGCAATGGGTTATCGGCGGTGGTGTCTTCACTCTTTCGGTTTTCATCTTTTTTTTGCTTCGCAGGTTTTGTTTCCCATTCTTAGATTGTCCTCCCAAATTATTAGGAAAATTAAATTTTCCTATTGGAAGGCTTGTCGATATCTTTTGGGTGTTCGAAATCAAGATTTCGTGTAGCCTGGATCCAGTCTTACACCCTTAGACTAGATTGCTACCAAACAAATTATTTTCAATGGCTTTTAAAAACTGCTGTCTTAAATGACTTATAGATGCTATAGGACGCCTTGAATATTTTCATAAAATGAGGACAACTTCGTTTAATTGATATTATTTCAGACCCTTCAATCTTTTCTGAAAAATATTCGCAAATTGTGTTTGAAAGTTTATACACTTTATAGAATTAAAACCATTTAGGGGTATATAGGTTATTCGAACGAATAACCAGCTTCTTCGTCCTTAACCGTCTTCTAATAAATTACAACCACCAAAATTTAACTTAATACCAAACATTTATTTATAAAAAAAAAACTTTTAATTTATTCTTGTTGTGGACCATGTTCAGCCAAGTATTGGAGTGCCCTCTGGATGAGGATTGGTACTTCAGGGGCAACTGGCAAATGTTCACCGACGGGTTGGAAACCATCAGCATCAGCGGTGTATTGGACATTGAAGTTCAAGCCTTCGGGGGAGGTGAATCGGAAATCACCATGAGCAGCCTAAAAATAAATTCACAAGTCAGCATGGAATCGCAATATTTTAGAGCCTTTCATCGAACTTACAATGGAATCCTCGGGTCCAGTCAATTCACCGGCTTCAGAAGCAGAAATTCCGTTGCTAAGTTCATAAGCGTAGTTGTATCCATCGGCTCTTACATCAGCCTCGTTGCGGAGAACTTGGACATCATCGATGGCGGCAGCAACAGCCAACAAGCAGGCGAAAGCGACCTGTAAATGTATTTCGTAGTTACCGATCCAATCCTTGAGGTATCCTTTGTTGAATACTTACAAAGAATTTCATGTTGAATCTGGTGGGATTGTTATTCGAACTGGATCGATGAACTTATGAGTGGTAGAAGGATCGTCGCACTATTTATATTAGGCATATGCCTGGTTCTAGGTTCTATTGCAACAGGTTTGTTGGCTTAAATTTTTCGGTTTCGCATTTATTAGCATACGATCATTGAAAGTCTAACTAGTTTTGTTTAATATTCAGAGAAATTGGTGAGAACTGAAATGTGAAATTGTCTGTTGATTTGTGATCCATTATTAGGTATTTAGTGGCATATTTCTCACCACTTTTTTTTAAAAAAAAATTGCTAAGAGTCTGAAAAGTTTACTACGGGCCACTTATTTATTGTCAAAGTTCACTGATTGTTCTGAATTGATTGTTTTCATGAAACGCCTCATTCAGAAAATTAGAAAAGTTGTATTCCACCGTTATGCTTATGCCTTTACTTTGAGTTTCTCTCAAAAACACGAAAAGTTACAAAAAATTGTGCTGAACGTTTTTTCTTTCTTTCAGAAGTTCGTAAAATTGAGCACACACGAGAAGTTTACTTCCTCACCTTGGTCCATAAAGAAAGTTCAGAACTTATATGACACTAGCTGTAACCCAGTGGGCTTCGCAACTAATTTTATAGAAATGGTTTAAGACAAGCTACCATATCCCATCCCACCTAAGAACTAATGCCCCAAGGTAAAGGTAAAGGTGGAAAAAAACTTTTCGAGGTTGAAATATGGAAATACACACCGGCACTTAGTACTAATGAAAACGGCGATGGTTAGTCCGAAAAGTGTACGAGTCTGGCCATCAATTTGACAGACAGACAATCTTTTATTGAGGCCATTAAATTAGCCTGGAGAGAAATTTCACTGAATATTCAATTGATGCACACAAAAAAGTAAAATATGCATTTTTTCATATGGCATGCTTTGGAAGATATCCAGAGCAAAAATAACGGTACATTTTGAATTATTCTTTTCCACTTCCTTTCGTAACATCATAGACAAACAGTTAACAACAAGAAATAATGAATTCACGTACAATATTTGGAATTAAGGAACCCCATACCTTGGAAATATGTTATGTCTTTTAAGTTGAAGCAGAGTGTATAGTTTATGGTTTATCCATTGCATATGCAATGGGCTAGGTATACAAACGCCCCCAAAAAAATGAAGGATTTTGGCTTATCGTGCTTTTTTATTTTTGAGATTTTGGGTTTTCTGAATTCTGGATTTACGGGATATTGTGTTTTTGGTATTTTAAGTTTCTGAAATATTGGGTTTTCGGTATTTTAAGTTTCTGAAATTTCGGGTTTTCGGGATTTTTAGACTTCTGGGTTTTTGGATTTTCTGTATTTTAAGCTTTTTCAAGATTTCGGGTTTTCGGTACTTTAAGTTTTTGAGATTTAGGGTTTTCAGGATTTTAAGATTTCTAAGTTTTGGGAATTTTGATTTTAAGGAATTTGGGTTTTCGGTATTTTAAGTTTTTGAGATCTTAGATTTTCGGGATTTAAAGATTTTTTGGGTTTTAGGTATTTTTTTCTTACAGGATTTTGGGGTTTCGGTATTTTAGGTTTTTTAGGATTTTTGATTTTCTGGATTTTGGGTTTTCGGTATTTTAACTTATTCAGATCTTAGGCTTTCGGGATTTTAAGACTTCTAGGCTCATAGGATTTTTGAATTTCAGGGTTTTGGGTTTTCGGTAGTTTAAGTTTTTGAGATTTCGGGGTTTCGGGATTTTAAGATTTCTTAATTTTTGAATTTTTGATACAAGGATTTTGGGTTTTTAGTATTCTATGTTTTTAGAGATTTCGGGTTTTCCGGATTTTAGGATTTCTGGGATTTTGAGATTTTTGATTTTCAGGATTTGTGGTTTACGGTTTTTAAAGGGTTTTCGAAATTTTTGGTATTTGAGATTTTGAGTTTTCGAAAACTTAAAATTTGGGTTTTTGGGATTTTTGATTTTCAGGGTTCTGGTTTTTCGGTATTTTAAATTTTTGACATTTTGGGTTTTCGGGATTTTAAGATTTCTGAGTTCATGGGATTTTCAATTTTCAGGATTTCGGTTTTGCGGGATTTTAAGAATTTTGGGTTTTAGGGATTTCTTATTTTCAGGATTTTGGGTTTTCGATATTTGAAGTTTTTTAAAGTTATTGATTTTTAGGATTTGGGTTTTCGAATTTTAGGTTTTTGAAATTTTGGGTTTTCGGTATTTGAACTTTTTGAGATTTTGGGTTTTCATGAGTTTAAGTTTTCGAGATTTTGATTTTTTTGGACTTTTTAATTTTAGGGTTTTGGGTTTTAGGTACTTTAAGTTTTGAAATTTTAGGTTTTCGGAATTTTTGGTTATTGATATCTATTTTAAGATTTTGGGTTTTCGGGATTTTTAGATTTCTGTTTTTTTTTGGATTTTTGATCTTTAGGTTTTTGGTATTTAAAGTTTTCGAGATTTTGGGTTTTCGGGATTTTCGATATTCAGGATTTAGGATTTCGGTAATTTTAATTTTTTATATTTTTTGTTTTCTGGGTTTTGGATTTACGGGATTTATGGTTTCAAAATTTTGACCTTAATCAAGTTTTTCATATCGGAATTTTAGGTTTTGGAATTTTGGGTTCTTGAGATTTTGGATTTTTGGGATTTTGGATTTAAAGGATTTTAGGTTTATAGTATTTTAAATTTTGGTGTGTTCAGTATATTAAGTTTTTGAGATTCAAAGTTGTATTTAGACGATTGTGTACTTGATGACATTCATCAAAATCCCATTAGATGCCACCAGCTATCATAACCTTTCCTCGGTAGCTTTGAACTTCAAAGTAGATCTCATCTGAAAATATAACATTTTACAAGGCTTCTTCTGACCATTCGTTATATTTTTGGCATATTACAATCTTCATATAAATATTGCCTTAGTGAACCTTTTTTTTTGTAAACGAAACTTCTTCCTTGCGGTGTCAATTGGATTTTATGAAAGGAAGAAAAAGGGATTTCAAAAAATAAAAGTTCTCGTCTGATCACCTACTGGATTGGTCAGCAATGCTTGAGTCCTTCTCCTCTGTACATATAAATTTAGTCCTAAATTTATCAGAAATAAATTAAACAAAATTAAAACCAAATAATATAAAAGCTTAATGAACCCTTACGTTTATAATGTGAATCAAAATTTCAACCAAATTCAAGCAAATTAACAGATAAAAGCAGAACTATCATCATCATAAACATCCTCATCGTCACGTCATCATCATCAGCATCTTCATCGTCATATTCATTCTACACATATTATATGTCATTTCGTCCATACATCGTTTAAGCCCACGCCCACGTTTTGTGGGCGTTTTCCTTCAAAAACCATTTCTATACCCTTCGCCGTACCATATGCAGGAAAAAAACGTCGTTTTTTGTCAAACCGTACAAGATTTTGATGAACTGTCTCAACAATATGTTGTGACAGTGCCATTTTCAATACTTAGGCCGTTTGTCAATTGCGTTAAAAAGAGGATTAAATTTTATCCACTGGATAATTTTTGACATTTCTGCAAGTGCTTTCCATCTCTGTCACCCCTCAGTAGGTATATCAAATGTCAAAAATTAGCCACTGGATGCATTTCAGCGAACTGTTGAGCAGGTTCTAATTTGGAAGTCTCTAGTCACCATACTATTGTCAAAAATTATCCACTGGCTAAAATTTTAACGCAATAGACACACATCCTTAGTTGTCATAATGCCCACATTTTGGGGATATTAATTTTAAGGATTTTATGGGATAGGGTATAAAACGATGCACACAGTGGATTCTCATATGTTTTTTTTTTTTTTTTTGATGATTTGTTACACTTTCTGGGCTCAGCGTTGGCAGCCCTGGTCCCCAGGTTGGCAATCGAAAAAATATTCCAACGTTCAGAAAGGGTTTTGAAAAAAAAAATGGAGTGGGAGTTCACACGTGCTGGAAGTGAAACTGTATTCTCTGCTTAATCTCTAGAAACGCTTCTTATCACTTTCGCTCACAGCCTAAGCCCTATAAATACGTTCTTAAGTGTCTGTTTTTCGTTGCACATTTTCGTTTCATAAAATTCAATTCACGCCGCGCCGTCCTAAGTGAAGTTTCACATTGAAAATGACACTCCAAGAAGTTTAATAGAGACTGTCCGAACAAAATAATCAATCTAATAAATTTCCCGGTTATGTCATGACCCACGTGCAGTATTTTTGTCCTCCAAACATTTTTTTTTACTTTTCTTGACATATGCCATCATAAATTCTTACATTTTAAGATGATGTTCACGCTCATAAAAAAAAGTCAAAGTTGAAATGCTTTCACTTGTTTCACTCAAAATGGACAAAACGCTGTTTCTAGGTATAAAATGACCTCACTTTGGAATGCACTTGTCATGAAATATTAAAAGACAACTAAATGTCATATCAATAAAAGCCATATTCACACATTTTAATGCGTCACCTATTTCTGTGTAGAATTCTTCACGAAACTAGTTAAACTTTTTTTTTCGAACAGGTGCTAATTAATGCGAAACTAAAAAATTCTCACAGTCAAACCTGTTGAGATAGAACCTAGAACGGTTCTAGAACAACCAAAATCTGCGGTAGGCGTAACAATATAAATAGTGCGACGATGCTCTTACCAATCATAAGTTCATCGATCCAGTTCGAACAACAATCCCACCAAATTCAACATGAAATTCTTTGTAAGTATTTATCAAAGGATACCTCAAGGATTGGATACATAACAGTGAAATACATTTACAGGTCGCTTTCGCCTGCTTGTTGGCTGTTGCTGCCGCCATCGATGATGTCCAAGTTCTCCGCAACGAGGCTGATGTAAGAGCCGATGGTTACAACTACGCTTATGAACTTAGCAACGGAATTTCTGCTTCTGAAGCCGGTGAATTGACTGGACCCGAGGATTCCATTGTAAGTTCGATGAAAGGCTCTAAAATATTGCGATTCCATGCTGACTTGTGAATTTATTTTTAGGCTGCTCATGGTGATTTCCGATTCACCTCCCCCGAAGGCTTGAACTTCAATGTGCAATACACCGCTGATGCTGATGGTTTCCAACCCGTCGGTGAACATTTGCCAGTTGCCCCTGAAGTACCAATCCTCATCCAGAGGGCACTCCAATACTTGGCTGAACATGGTCCACAACAAGAATAAACTAAGTAAATGTTTTTTGAATAAAAGTTTGTTGTTATTAGGGTTAAAGTTGGTGTTTAAGGTTCGAAATGAGAGAAGTTTTGGCAAAGGACGGTTTTTTCAGATTTTATTTAGGTGGCGCAACAGTGCGGAATGAACCTGTGCCCAACATGCCTCTACAATAAGCCCAGTCCTTATATTACTGCCTTCAGTTGCGGCACTTCAATGAGGTCAGTTTAAAGGAATTCTTCATCCGTTTTTGGTACGAAAAATACTTCAACGCCTAAGGGGCTGGGACTGGGATGATCAGGTTATCAGGGGGTATGAGGGTTTTACTTCTAAATTGCGCAACCTCTCAAGAATCATATTGAAGAATTCACATGACAGCGCATCGCCTTGCCTCTATTTTTTTTTTGTGGTATCGAATGTGTCGTTGAGATCGTTCCCGAACCCGATGGAGCAGCGAGAAATCTCCATCGTCATCCGGTATACAAAAACCAGAAATGGCTCTCTATAGTTCGTCCCTACAAATGCTGTCGTATGGAGCTTTGAAATCGATGAGTCGGTGGTGGGAATCGATGGACTTCCTGCGTTTTTCCAGGATCTGCCAAAGTGTGAAGATTTGATTAGCTATGGACCTTCCTAGCCTTAAACCACACTGATAAGGGCCGATCAGGTTGGTGGAAACCATTTCAGGCGTTCACATATTCACATATTACATGATCTTGTAGGCTTCTGTAGTTGGTGCAGTTCAGATGGTCTTCATTTCTGTAGATCGTTCAAACGATGCTGCAGTTCCATTTTTCAGGCATATTTTCATCCAGCCAGATTTGGCTTATTAGTTGGTGAATGTCAGGTTTGATGAGCTGTTGACGATCAAGTGAACAGGCAAACTCGCATAGGCCTGCGTGCGCCCATTGCGGTTTTCCATGCCGATTTGCTAGCTCAGTCAAGTTCTCGTAGCTAAAGTTGCGAATGAGCTTGAGACTGCTGTTGGTGGTCGCGGGGTATTGACAAAGTAGGCGTGTGGTGGCCTCATCCACGTCATGATCTCCGCTTTTCCGGCATAGTTAGTGTGAGCCAGTTAGTCAATATTGATTTTTTCGTTCTACCTGACAGCAGGCCATTACCACTATTCAGAATTGGTTTTTCCATATCCTTAGCATCGACTGTGTCTCAACTACGATATTTGCTTCTTCATGTCGATAGGATTCGGCTCGAGCCTTGTATCCTTGGCTTTGACGTTTACACTTTGGGAAAACTTGTGGATATCGTTCCTGAAGTGGCACCTCTCTATATCCTCGATCGCTCAAATTCCTTTCCTCTTATTTCTTCTTTCTGAAAAGCCAGTGTTCTAACCTTCTTCTCTTCTTATAGATCCCAATGGCAGCTTTCGTCATCTTCTGCAGCTTTGCCTTGTAGGCCTCGTTCTCGGCTGCGAGCATCTGTCGGCATTACTCATCAAACCAGGCATTTCTTGCAATTGGGCTAGAGAAACCAAACGCACCAGTAGCGGGTGATCTATTGGCTTGTTGGCATAGTTGCCATTGTTCTTCTACGTTCCATGCTGGTGGTATAGTGTTAATCGAAAGTGTACGTCTGGAAATGTCTAGGCGGTATCTTGTGATTGCAGTCTTTCACCACTAAATTTCTTCGCAGTATTTCTGGTTTGTTTTGGTGTTGTGGTTATCCGCATTCTTACCTTGGCTGCAAAAAAGTTCAAAAGCTCCGAATGTTCGGACTTCCAAAATACTGGATGCGTGCCTCTTGTCCACCACAATGTGATCAATTTGATTGACCGTTCGAACCTTAACGCGGAGGACCAGAACCAATTTATTGTATACCCCTAGGAGATGGGGCCATCATTGTTCATGACAGGATTTAGCGTTACCGTTGATCTTTTGCATCATCCACCACCATCTCTGTTCAAGGGGCTTGATTTGCCGTTGATATTCCGAAATGACCTGTTCTACGACAATGTCGCGACTCATTTCAGTTATTCACTTATGACATTCTAACTGGCACTGTTGACGCTACCGTTGACTACATTTTGAGAGTTCTTCCCTTGCCTCCTGGAATATATGCATTACTGTGAGTAAACGTCTTCTCATCGCTCATATCTCATGCAGACACGACTTTACACAGGTGTTGATACCATCTCTACTAGACATTCAGCGTTAGCCCGACGAAGGCTGATACCATCCCTACGGTCAAGGTACTAGACATTCGGCGTTAGCCAGATGAAGGCTGATAGTCGGAGTTTCTTGGTATCAGCCTACCATTTGACTACTTGCCGGCTAAGATGACATCCCAGCCCTGCAATACGTCGCTGAAGCATGGACCGTATCAAAAGCGGTGGAAGAATTGTTTGGTTGATTTGTTAAAAAATCTGCGGTCTCGTTTTGGGTTGACGGTCTATGGAGTTAAAGATTGAATCAGGAAATATAATAGTTGTCCAGCGACATAGACCTGGTAAGCAAAAACACCAAGTTGAAAATGACAAGGACATGTAGAACGAAAAGACACCAATACTCCGCCCCACAGAGTCTTCTATTCATAGACATAAGTTGCGCGCACAATTAGTTGCCGACTTCAACCAACTTAAAGTGCTCAACTGGAGAAAGTTAGCTAGCACGAGTCTTATTGGAGTGGAATATTGTTTGAGGCAAAGGTCAATACCGGACGAGGACATTTAGAAAAAATCGATGCCAATGTTATGGTCCGCAGAGTCTTTGATTCCCAGCAAGTAGTAGTTGGAGTTAAGTTAGATTTCTCCTTATAGTGGAGCGCACAAGAAGAAACCAACACCAACCTACTTACAGTTCGCAACTGGGAGCACCGGGACCATTACTTGATACCTATACAAGGTTCAAACTAACCTAAGTAAATAAAAGGCTAATCCATCCACAGATAAATTTTGAAATTAATTTTATTTGAATAAAATCCGTTTCACGTTAGTTTTCAACGTTTGGGTTTGGGTGAGCTGCGATGTATTCGAGAGCTCTTTGGATGAGAACTGGCACCTCAGGGCCAACTGGCAAATGAGCTCCGATTGGCTGGAAACCGCCAGCATCAGCGGTGTATTGAACATTGAAAGACTCACCTTCGGGGGAGGTGAATTTGAATTCACCTTGAGCGACCTTTAAACAAAAACACAAATCAACGAACCGTAACCACAATGCGTCACCATAAACCTACAATTGAATCTTCAGGTCCAGTCAAAGCACCCGATTCAGAAGCAGCAACTCCATTGCTAAGTTCGTAGGCATAATTGTATCCATCTGCCCTGACATCAGCTGCACTGCTAATGACTTGGACATCATCGACGGGAACGGCACTGGCAACGGCCAACAAGCAAGCGATAGCGACCTGCATCCACAAAATAATTAGTTATACCAAAGTTCGAAGTATCCTTGAGATGGTCCTGAGTACTTACAAAGAATTTCATGTCGAGTTTGGTGGTTTACTGTTCGTACTGGAGTTTTGAACTTATGATTGGTAGATGGGTCTTCCCGCTATTTATATTGAATACCTGCAACTGTTCGATACTTTGTCAATGAGTCTTATTTCTGTTGCAACAGGTTTATTTCTAAGAATTGTTTAGATTCGCAGAGATTAACATAACATTCATGGAAACAAAAGAATTTGCTCGGCTATAATTCATATTGCGATTATCGACATCCAAGTTGCCAAAGAAAATTTAAAGTTCAATTGATGTCGCATAATATTTGGAGAATTAAAATAATAAAAGATGGGTCACCGAGTACAGATACAGATACTATTGACAAATGTTTGTAAGGCTTGGCTTGACGGCTTGCAAACGTGTTAAATAGGAACGTTTGTCTTTGGGGGGCTATGTGAAATGCTTAAGGCTGCTGAAGTAGTATGCAAACAGCTGTTCGTATTATCTTATGAAATATGGACGACTGAAAGATTATTTTTTTGTGCTGCCAATCTGAGATGCTTATACTTTCGATGGAAATTTAAGAAAATAAGAGTATGAGTGAGATGGCAATATTTGGAGCTCAATTTTATATTTTTCTTTTAAGAAACAAAATATGTGTGTATTCCGTAGATGTTTTGTAAGTTGTTCAGTTCCAAGATTGCCGTAAAGCTGCGCCGACAAATAGCATTTTAAAACATATGAGAAGGCAAAAATGTACTGTGTGGATCGTTTCATACCCTACCCCATCCCGACCTAAAGATTAATATCCACAAGATGTGGGTTTTATGGCGTTAAAATATAAAAAAAATGTCACTATCACAACATATTGTTCACAAAGTTTATCAATATCTTGTATGGTTCTGACAAAAAACGACGTTTTTCTCCTGCATATGGTATGGCGTAGGGTATATAACGGGTGATCCAAGTAGAGATACTTTTTTCAATAGCCTTTTTTGACAGATCACGTGTGAGTCGTGTCATGCTGTCATGTTATTTTTGCTTAGTATTGTTTGGCATTTCATAATGGAAAGACTTACGCGTGAACAACTTTTACAAATTGTTCAACTTTATTATGAAAATTCACGTTCAAGACGGCTCCACTTCCCACACATCGCATCAATCAATGGACTTATTGAGAGAACATTTCGGTGAGCACATAATTTCACGTTTTGGGCCGGTCGATTGGCCACCTAGATCGTGTGATATCACACCGTTAGACTTGATCGAAAATTGGACTCAACGGATGGACCATCTGCGACGCAGCAACGGCCAACTTTTGATAGACATAATCTTCAAAAAATAAATGCCAAAGAATGTTCTTTCAAATGATAATAAACGTTCTCCATTAAATTTGAATTTTCTGTGTTTTTTTCTTTAAAAAAGTAGGGAACCTCAAAATGGACCACCCTTTACCTGGTTTTTGTAGGAAAACGCCTACCAAAAGTGGGTGTGGGTAAAAATTATATGTGAAAGAAATGTTTATACTACCATAACAAAAGGCGTTGCATCAAACAATTTTTCGAAATGTTAAAAATTGCACCGACAAACGTTTTTTTTTAATAAAAACGCCCCCAAAAGGTAAGCGTGGCCCAAAAAACTTTGTGTATACGAAAAACAGACATAAGGATAGTCTAGATACATTTTTCATCTCTAACGGTTTGGCCTAAAACTAAATTTTTATAAAAAGAGGGCGTGGCAGTTGGCGGACTTCAAAAATGCTTACACTTATTCTCCTGGGAGCAACAACAAACACGTGTACCAAGTTTCATCATTCGAGCTCAAAATTTAAGGCTCAAAAACTAGTGACATACGGACGGACAGACAGACATGGCCAAATCCATGTACTTTAAAATATTTAAGGCTAAATTATTTCTCTATGCTACAAACTATGTATCAAGACTAATATACCCCTATTGGCTAGGGTATAAAAACTGTGACATCTACCGCCCCGATCCACAAAAACGGAGACCCTCTCAACTGCGCCAATTACAGAGGCATAGGTCTCCGCAACATTGCATACAGCATCCGATCTGCCGTAATATGTGAACGCCTGAAACCGTTTACCAACAACCTGAGCGGTCCTTATCAGTGTGGCTTTAGACGAGGAAAATCCACAACTTATCAAATTTTCAAACTTCGGCAGATCCTGGAAAAAAACAAGAAGTCCGATTCGATACCCACCACCTGTTCATCGATTTCAAAGCCGTATACGACAGCATTTATAGAGACTTCATATGACTTCTTCGATTTGGTTCTTGAGAGGATTGTGCAAAACTCCCCAGCCAACACCAGAGGCACAATTTTCCAAAAATCGGTACAACTACTAGCATACGCCGACGATATTGACATCATTGGTAGGACTCAACGTCATGTCATAGTCACGGTTGGTGGTATTGAGAAGGAAGCCGCAAAAATGGGTTTAGCAGTAAATGAGGGCAAGACGAAGTATATGCTGTCAACACGAAAGGACATACAACATCGACGAATTGGACAGAACGTCACCATTGACAGATATAACTTTGAGGTATAACACATTTTACTCTGACAACAACATCTCGTCAGAAATTAAACGAAGAATTGCTCTTCCTTCAGGCGAAGAAGGCAATTCAGTAGTAAAGCCCTAACTAGAACTACTATGGAGATCCTATATAAGACCCTGATCATCCCAGTCCTGTTCTACAGCGATGAAGCATGGAACGTCTCAAAAGCGGTTGAGGAAATCCTTGGTCGATTTAAGAGAAAAATTCTTCGAAAAATCTTCGGTCCCGCTTCCGTTGACGTTGAAATCCTTTGTCGATTCGAGAGGAAAATTATTCAAAAATTCGCCTGTCCCGTTTGCGTTGGCGGGCTATGGAGACGAAGATTCAACCAAGAACTATACGAGATGTACAGGGATATGCCCCTGGTAAAAAAAAACTCCGCATTGGTCGTTAAAGATGGCTATGACATGTAGAACGAATTGACACCAATACTCCAGCTCTCATAGTCATCTATTCCCAGCCAGACGTCGGACGCAGTAGAGGAAGGACCTTGAATTAACAGGCGCTCACAAGTTAAAACCGACCTCAACCAACTTGGAGTGTACAACGGAAGCAATTAGCTAAGGACGTGACTAATTGGAGAGTCATGTTGGTTGAGGCGCAGATTCATTCCGGACAGGTGCGCCACCTAAGTAAGTAAGTAATAAAGTTGTCAGAAGCAACGTTTTCCCAACTAGCCCTCCAGAGATGATTTCCTTACCGATTTTCTCAATAAAGTCCCCGGTTTTTACATTGATTCCGGACATTCCGGCTTTCGCGTTAAAGCACTTTCCTACAAATAATAAATTAATATCTGGATGGCTTTCGTGGTCATTTTCGCGGCTGTTGCTCACTCGATCCACAACACATTCCTCCTGGACCGAAACATTGTTCCCAGCTCTCCGGCCATAACAGAATTAGGATAGGAATTCTCCTAAAAAAAGCATTCCCAACCTGATGCCCCTAGATCTTGATATTAAAGTATCTGAAGGTAAAACCGCTTTAAAAATCAGGCAGCTTAACTGCTTGAAAACGAACTTTAAAGACATGCTCGGCTTCTAATTAGATACTTAGGTCAGGACGTAAAGCTGGCCGAACCTTCCTTTCAAAGAGCATTCCGCGCCATCTTCCCAAGCAGAGATGCGTGGGAAGGAATGCTTTTGATGCCGATTGCGGAACCGTCTAAGAGGTCCAAAAATTTAAATAGACGTTAGAGCGGGAGTTTTCTCGGGAAAAAGAAATGCTAAACAGCACATTTTGCTTTCCTGACCAAGCGGATTTATTAGCCGAAGCATCTAATAGACTGATGCCTTTATCTACAAAACTGAGGACCAGAAAGATGGTGATATGCTCAACTTTGTATGCCATTTCCCAGACGTCAGTCATTTAAGAAAAGGAACGGAAGGAAAAAAACGTTTACCCTCACCTGATGGATCTTTCCGAAGTCCAACTTTCCTTTCTTTTCTGCTTTGCAACAGATGAATCTTTCCGAAATCCCATTTTCCTGTCTTTTCTGCTTTGCAAGAGGATCTGGATTGCTACAAAGAGACCAATAAAATATCAACATACGCGAAAAAAAACCTCCAATGGGTATCATAATAAGTCTTTGCTGACCTGAGTGCAATAAGGAACGACGAACACCATCAAAAAAAAAAAAAAAAATCATCAATCCACCAGCCTCACCTGAACTTCATTTCGGGAAAAAGTAATCTCATCGATGGATTTCGCCTACAAACATCAATGTCGCCGATGTCCTATGTCCAAATCGATACCCACCACATAGTCATCAAGTTCAAAGCCTCATACGATAGCATTTGTATAGACGAAATTAACAGAGCCAGGCCTTATTTTGGTATAAAGCTCAAACTCGTCCAATTGTAAAGGATGCCGATGAAGCTCCATTATAGCCGGCAACGATCTTACCGCAACTTACAATACCAAAAAATGATTTAAGCAAAGCGACGCTTTGTCGTGTGACTTCTTTGACATCCTTCTTGAGGCGAGGTCTTCCTCTACTGCGTCCGACGTCTGGCTGGGAATCGAAGACTCTGCGAGCCGGAGTAAAAATGTCCTAGCCATCTTTAACGTCTAATGCGGAGTTTTTTGACCAGTGGCAATTCGCTGTTATGCTCGTATATTTCTTGGTCGAATCTTTCGTCTCCATATCCCCTCACCACTGGACAGAAGATTTTTCGAAGACCTTTTCTCGCTTTTGATACTGTCCATGCTTCATCGCCGTAGAGCAGGACTGGAATGATGAGGGTCTTATATAGGATCTCCTTAGTAGTTCGACTGAGGGCTTTACTACTAAATTTTACGTAGAAATAGCGCTTGGCAAGAGTAATTCTTCGTCTGATTTCTGAAAAGATGTTGTTGTCAGGAGATAATAGCTGAGCCGAGGTAGTAGAGGACTTGCTTTACATCAAGGTCATATCTGTCAATAATAATGTTTTGTCCAATTCGTCGATGTTGTGTTTCATTTCGAGCTTATAGCATATACTTGGTCTTATGCTCATTTGCAGCTAAGCCCTATTGTCCGCTTCCTTCCCCATACTATAGCAATCGCGGCTATGACATCACGTTGAATCCGACCAGAATGATGTCATTATCGTCGGCGTATGTTTATATTTGCACCGATTTATGGACGATTGGCATGTGGTGTTGACACGACATTTTTCTCAATCCTCTCAAGAATGGTGTTTAAGAATTTACACGACAGTTCCTTGGCTAAATCCTTTTTTTATATCGACTTTTTTTGTCTGGCCATTGCCGCCCCTGATGGAGCATTGATAGTTCCATCCATCGTCATCCTGCATAGGCGTATCGAGGTCGTTCTGTCTGCCAGCGGGTGGTTGCTCGTCATCGCTGTTTTAAAGTCTATAGAATTGGTTCTTCCATATCCTCAGCATCGACCAAGTAAAAATGACGAAACGTTTAGAGACTGTGTGGCATTTGGTCAGCAATAATGACAATGTAATCCGTTTTCAGGAGTGATGTCTTTCATGCTGGATTTTTTCCGAAAATACTCCTAAAGATGTTTCAGGATTCGGTCATAATTTTGGTTGAGGAGCTCGTTGAAATAGCTCTTAGTGACAATGGCGTTCGCTGATATAGTCGAAGCATAAGACTTCTTGCCAAAATCTGAAGCTTATGAAAAGTTTGAATAGTCACGGTTTCTGCTCTTTAAAGCACGGTCCATTGCTAAAATCAAAGGTTTTTACCAGTTTTGTAGCCGGACCACTTCTTTCCACTTTCCGTATGGCATTTCACAACTGTTTGCTATGTAATAGCTTCAGAACGACTCTACCTATTGGCGTGCATCCTATTCCAATAGCATCGATGTTATTCCCTTTCGTTTAGAGCTGCCCCAATAATAGGAACAATTCTTTTCAAGGCTATTGGTAGTCCTGTTACTAGTTGCTTTCTCATTGTGGACACCGCTTCAGTGGTTGATCGCCTTTGTTGATAGGTCCGGATAATACGATCCTTAGTGACTGTATAATCCGAAAATAAAGAACTATCCCACTATATCCATCAAGTACCCCTATATATCTGGATCTGCTAGCTCCAGCCTTGAATTTTTATCTAAGAAAAGTTTATAATTTTTCTTCAACAAAAAACTTTTATTCAAGACCCAATCTGACTTAGAAAATGACGATATACCACCCCCATTTATTCCTTTTGAACGACGACAGGTGCTGGACCGTGTTCGGCCAAGTAAGCAAGAGCCTTCTGGATCAAGACTGGGACTTCAGGGGCAACTGGCAAATGTTCACCGGTTGGCTGGAAACCATTTGCATCAGCAACATAGGTGACCTGGTAAGTCTCACCTTCAGGAGAGATGAACTTGAAATCACCATGGGCAGACTAAAATACAAAAAAAAAAATCAGTCCTTTTGTCCTTTGCATTCACAATCAAAAACTTACAATGTTCTCATCAACAATTTCTCCAGCTTCGTTGGCTGACACACCGTTGCTAAGTTCATAACCGTAGTTGTATCCATCGGGCTTGACTTCAGCTACATTGCGGAGGACTGTAACCTCATCGATGGCAGCGGCAACGGCCATAAGGCATGCGAAAGCAATCTGCAGGATGAGAAATTAATTATGTAATCCAAATGCAACTTCCAATGGGGATTTGGTCACTTACGAAGAATTTCATGTTGATTTTGGGGGATTGTTGGTCCTCTGTAATGTCTAACTGAAGTGATGATGTTCTAATTGGATCACACGCTATTTATATTGAATGTCTGGAGATGCTTCTGTATTTCATCGATATATCTCGATCGAAATTACTTTAAACTTGTCGATGAAATAAATTGACTTAACCAGTTTCGACTACCGTTAGTTCACAGTTAATAAGAAATTGTAGCCTGGTATGCAAAAGATGCAATAACAAGAATTCAGATACAACTTTGTTGAACTTGCTCTAAATTTTTTTTTTAATGGGCGACTTTAATGTGCTGGTCATTGTTGCACATAAAACGTTTAAAATATTTCTGATGTTGCGATATAGCCAGTTAGTGGTTAATTGGAAGTATTTGAACCTTCCGATGAGCTGTGGCATATTAGGCGGTATTTGGGCGGAAAGGGTGTGTCCAAACCCATATATCGCATATTTCAGGACAGGCAACATGACTAGGGAGGTACTAAATGTGTGATTGTGTGCCAGTATACGTACGTTTGTGTGAAAATATGATGATAAGAAATTTTTAGTCCGTTTGAAAATGTGCAGGTACCTTAACTTATAATGCAATAAAAGGTACTTATACAATCGCATAAAATGATCCTTGAGGCATATAGGACGATTGCATATGCAGCAATGATATCGAGTTTTACGTCACTTTCTTATAGAAGGAGCGCAAGGATAGTGTGGAGGTTACCTCGGAATATAGCTGTGGTTCAGCTGCGGCTGATGTCGATAGGCGAGAGTCCAGTGCCTGGAAATAACGAAATTCCAATTGTTGATGGTGTTGTAGAAAGATGGTAGGCTCCGATTGGCTTTTACTTGGCTATGACCAGTGGTTGTAACTCAGACTACACATCAAGTGCTTATTTTTAACACCCAAGTGGTAACCATCGGGTACTGGTCTCATTCAACAGAATTTGGCTTGCAAAACGATAAGCGCGAGTGTTGGTAACACAGCTAAAACAGCAAAACTATCAACAACCAGGTCAGAATGGCACGCAATGAATACCCGGTCTGCTAAGCTGCTCCGATATACTCGGTTATCTAGGAATTTCAAGGGTAAGCCAGCCCCATTGAACAGAGATGAACAGCAAGGCCAACGCAGCGCTCAATCCCGTAGTGAATATTGATGTTCTCGTGTCCTGGGCAATCTAATAAATTGGAACTGGAAATCCAGGTTAGGGGTCGTACTTCGGGTTAACTGCCAACCAATGGGAAAAACTATGTGTCACGGTTGCTTCGGAAAGAACTGATTTTGTTGTTGATGACACTGCTCTACGAAAAAAATGACAACGACGTTCGTATCTGCACCTTGAATGTGAGAACATTAAACAGGAGAGGTACTAGCGAACCACTAGCGGAAGCCCCAAGTTGCTACAAAGCAGACATAACTGCATTCCAGGAAATACGATGGGATAGGCAAGACAAAAAGAATATGAAAAACTGTAACATCTACCACAGACCAAGTTATAGTGAGCAGAAACAGCGACTATTTGGATGCGGAGTTGTTATAAGTGCCGCAGACTTAGGCAACAAGTCTAATGTTTAGAACGTTCCAAAAATGATCTAATTTCTCTGATGGATGATTATGTTGACCGTGAAATGGATGCAGTGCGCGATACGTATTTCGAACTGAATCATGATTTCCCAATTGAATTTGCAGGATTTGAAAGCGTTGTTCAGACGTCCAGTTTATTTATGTTGCAATGCCAAACGAAACTAAAAATAAATCACTTGACAGCTGTCACAATGGCCGCCAGTTAAAATAGTGTTACAAATAAAAGATAATTTTTTTTGGAGCAATAGGCTCGTTTGTACCCAGGGCAAACCTTTTTTAATGAGGTGCAGGGAGTTAACTCCATTTCAAGTCCCATTGTTAAGCCAAAGTGTCGAGGCACCTATGCTTTCAGACCACAGACAGATCACCCATGACTTGTGTCTCGAGGCGGAGACCAGTCAATTATTTAGAAACCCCACGAGAGTTGATTGGACCAAGTTTGCGGCTCTGAGACGGTTAGATATAGGGTGGACAGAGTCCTCTGCGGAGACCTTGGAACTCTTGTTAAACACAAACTTTTCCGGATGCAGTGATACTTGTACGGAACCCGGAAGATCTTGGCAAGTACAAACTGCACCACACAGTAAGATAAACTCAATAATTTCCGAGGAAAAGATTTCTTGGGCTATGAACAGCTTCTCTCCTTACGGCATACTGCCAGTTATGCTACAGAGCACGCGAGACCTAACAGTGCCATACTTGGTGACACTTTTTAGAAGCTGCTTTATAATAAACCACGAACCTTACTCATGGAGACGCGCTCGAGAGGAATTTACGAAACGAAGGTAGACAAACGCGGCCACGAAACCGCGAAGGACGTCATACCAACCAGTCTAGCCTGGCTTGTACTAAAAACCCTGGAGCGCGTTCCAGACATCCATATCCGAACTTTTGTAGAAGAATCTTTGCTATACAAATCACAGCACGCCTATGTTAAGGGCAGATCAACGGAAACCGCTCTTCACGAGGGATAGCGAGGACAATAGAAAAATCCTTACACTATAAGGAATACACTCTAGCCTCCTTCTAAGATATAGAGGGAGCTTTCAACAACGTCCTCACTGGAGCTATTCTTGAATTTCTGATCGAGCTAGGTATAGAGGAAACTATAAGCAAATGGATAGTCTCGGAACAAGAATTATACAGGCAACACTGAGAAATAGCCGCTTTACCGAATTTGCCCATAGAGGATCGCCAGAGGATGGCGTCATCTCCTTGGCTTATGTTTATGAACAAAATTCTAGTAAATTAAGACGAGACGAGTGTCAGGAAAATAGGGGCTGCTTTAGGCAAGGTTAGCTGCAAGTTTTGATCTCGGCGCGAGCCCGAGCAAAACGGAATCGGTGCTATTCACCACCGAAACCAAAATACCCGACTTCACCGCCCCCCTTTCGGTTCCAGCGCACAGTGTAATTAAATGAAACGAGCGTGCAGACGAGCTGGCCAGGCAAGGCTCAGCTCTTCACTGCTCACTTGCGGCAGCGGTCCGCATCCCGCTAGGTGCGATTAAGGGACAAATACACTCATACTTCCAGATGAAGTCCGCCTCCAAATAGAGAATGTTAACAAATTGATTCATAACTAGGACGATATGGCCATCCAACGACAAAAAACCGAACAAACGATTTACTAAATAGAACCCGCCCAGATATCGCAAGAATTACGGCGATAGTCACGGGTCTCCGCCAATTGGAGACCATGCGGCCATCTTGGGATCCCTTACAACCCTCAATGCCGCGGGAACACAATTGAGAGAGAGAAGCCCTCTCACATTTCAACTACAATTGTCTGGCACTAGCAAGAGTCAGATTGCGTGCGTTAGACCAACCATTTTTAGACAACCTTAGCGATATCTCGGGTAAAAGGATACAAAATCTTATCCGCTTTCGAACCTCACAGGCTGGATCCAGAGGCCGCCTCCATCAAATCCACAATAACAATCATAATAAAGGTCACACGAGTCGTGGTAACAAAAAGGCACATAAGTGCTACTTGGGTTCATGACGAACCGCCACTTCTACCTACCTACCTACCCAGGGCCGTGCTTTCTCACAAAAATTCAAGTGTGCGTATGAACTTCTTGCACGATGGCGGGAACTCCTGTATAATGCCGATTGTGAACGGCAAATTTGAAATTCTTGACAATTGATACTACTCGGATGATTTGTCAGATCATCACGAGAGGAGGCCAGTAAAAAAATAATTTAGGCGTTCCTACGGCTGGGAATCGATTTCAAAGCTTTTGCGCGGCTGTTCACCGCACCACACTGAGATCCCGTCAGTGTTGTAGTGTTGCCAACTTAAATTTCTATACCTCTTAAAAAAAAATTCCAAAGATTTATTAAAGATTTTGCATCTGGTGTTGAATGACCAGATGCAAATGAATGAATGACCATGAATATCTGTTCCATTTTGGCGCTCCTCCATTTTGGAACCTCCTATCTTAATATCCAGTGTTGAACCACCAGAATATGTTGGCTGTTTTGCATCCGATAGATGTCTGATGGTAAAGGAAAAGCTGACAAGGTCTGTTAGGGTTTACTTATGGCGTGACATAGTTTTAGATTACTCCATATTCCATGTTTTTGCTGATGATGCAACTTGTGTGTATTATTTGTATCTTTTACTTCTTGTGACGAAAGTCTTTAATAAAGTCAAGCCAATTTGAAACCCTTATGACGATAAAATAAAAGTGAAAACTAGTTGTTCACTCATAAATGAGCTGACGAACAGCTGACAACCACCATAAATTATCTAAATAAAACCAAACCGCGCAATCTAGTCGGGTTCCTCTGTATTTTTTGATTAAATCTCATTTTCCTACTTCAAATACTTAAACAATCTACAAAACCTCCTTCTCCCCTTCGGGCTTTGCATGAGTTGCCAAGTATTCGAGAGCCCTTTGGATGAGCACTGGTACTCCTGGAGCCACTGGCAAATGAGCACCGGTTGGTTGGTAACCATTCTCGTTGGCGATGTATTCAACCTTGTAGGTCTCCCCATCAGGAGCGACGAATTGGTAGTTGCCATGGGTTTCCTTAGGACAAGTGCTAAATTCATCAACGAAATTCGTTAAGAACTTTTAAAATCAAACTTACAAGGGTTTCTGGATCCTTCAAGGCGCCACCAACATCAGCTTCAATACCGTTGCCAAGCTTGTAAGCATAGCTGAAATGGTCCTCCTTGACATCGCTGTCATTCAAAATGACCTCCACATCATCAGTGGCAAGAGTAGCTGCCACCAAGAAAGCTAAAGCAATCTGCAGGAAAAACAAAAGTTCAGATCTCTGTGTAGTCCTGTGAAATACAGGACAGTAGTTCACTGACTTACGGCAAATTTCATGTTGGATTGTGTATCTTTTCTGTTACTAACTGAAGTGATAATAAACATCCGATTTTCCTTTGTATTTATACGAATTAAATTTAAAATTCTAAGATTGGTATTCAATCTTTTAGACAGATGACAAGCGACACCCACGGTTATCTTAAGACATGTTTTAGCTTATTACGTCAGAGAATACAAACGCTGTCAAAACAATTAATTAAACTAAAGATGGATTAGCAGTCACGTATAGATTCATATTAAGATTCTCGTATTATACACATTCGATATGTTGAACGGGTTTCACTATTCATCACCTGACCATCGACCAAACCTTGAATAAGATGAACTTCTGGGTTAATAGACCCCCGAAACAAATCCATATTTGCATGTAATGCGATATGTTCATTGAAAGCTACAAATTGGAGGGATTTGTTGTTGTGTGCTTAACGATTTTTTTTGTTCACAAACTATGCGTTATAGGCTGTATCTATACCGCTGAAGCTCCCCCGAGAAGTTTCCTACCTACATACTTAGTTACTCACTTAAGTGGAGCTACAGTCCGGAATGAACTTGGGCCTCAACCAACATATCTATCTAATCAGCCCGGCCATTAGCTGACTGCCGCCAGTTGTACACTCCAAGTTGGTTGAAGTCGGTTTCTACTTCTGCGCACCACTTAAGGAAAGGCTTTGCTCAACTGCGTCCGACGTCTGGCTGGTAATTGAAGACTCTGCGATCCGGATTATTGGTGTCCTAGCCATCTTAAACGTCCAATGCGAAAACGGCACCGAAGATTTTTCGAAGAATATTCCTTTCAAATCGTTCAAGGATTTCCTAATCCGCTATTGAGACGGTCCATGCTTCAGCGCCGTAGAGCAGGACTGGGATGATTAGAGTCTTATATAGGATTTCCTCAGTAGTTCGAGTGAGGGCTTTACTACTGAATTGCCTTCTTAGCCCGAAGAAACATCGGTTGGAAGGAGTAATTCTTCGATTAATTCCTGAAGCGATGTTGTTGTCAGAGTTGATAGCGGAGCCGAGGTAGACAAGTCCTATACTACCTCAAACTTATATTTGTCAATGGTGACGTTCTGTCCAATTCGTCGATGTTGTGTGTCCTTTCGTTTTATGACAGCATATACTTGGTTTTACCCTAATTTACTGCCAAACCCATTGTGCCGCTTCCTTCTCTATGCAGCAAACGCGGCTATGCATTACGTTGAGTCCTGCCAATGATGTCAATGGATGATTGTGCATCTGGAGTTTTGGAGAATCCTCTCAAGAATTTAATTAAAGAAGTCACACGATAGCGCATCGCGTTGCCTAAATCCTTTTTTGGTATCGAATGTGTCGGTGACTTCCCCTGATGGAGCTGCAAGAATTCTCCATCGTCATCCCAGACAAACGGACGAGCTTTGCCGGTATACCAAAACTAGATATAGCTGTGTATAGTTCGTCTCTATAAATGCCATGATATGCGGCTTTGAAATCGATGAATAGGTATTTGGGTATCAGTTTGGACTTCTTGGGGGGTTTTTTTTTATCAATAGCTGCCGAAGTGTAAAAATTTGATCAGTTGTGGACAATCCTGGCCTAAAACCACGCTGATAAGTGCCGATCAGGTTGTTGGTAAACGGTTTCAGGCGTTCACATATTATGGCAGACAGGATCTTGTAGGCGATGTTGAGCAGACTTATGACTCTGTAGTTGGCGCAGGTCAGACGGTCCACTTTTTGTGGATCATGATGCTAAGGTTCTATTCTTGAGGCATACATTCATCCGACCAGATTTGGCTTGTTAGTTGGTGAATGTTAGGTTCGGTTAAGTTTAATGTGGTGTTGACGTTCAGGTGAGTAAGGTAAACTCACATAGGCCTGCCCCCATAGCGATAATTCATCCCGATTTTCAGAAAAACCGGACGATCTGTGCTATAGGGATCTTTCGCAGCTCTGTCAAGTTCTCGTAGTAAAAGTTGCTAAGATGCTTTTTGCGGCTGTTGCTCATCGAGGGGAAGTAGGTGGGTGATATTCACCCCACGTCTGGATCTCCGGTATAGTTAGTCAGTATTGAATATTTAGTTCTGCCTAACATCGAGGGATTTTTCGTCATAAATTATTATTTCATTTATTTTTCCGTTTGCACGAGACGGTTTTTTGTGTCGCTTGGCATTCTATATGGGTTGGTGGCAGCAGAGTTTGTCAGGGCTATAGCCTTTTCTCTCAACGGAGCCAGTTGCCTATCTACAGATCTCTCCGCTAATCTGTTTGAATTGATTTATTGAATCTTTCAGATTGTTCATGGTCTTTGGGATGACTTTTGTGTTCGCCAGCACTTCAAGTGCCATATGATAACTCATCTCGTGATAAAATTCAAGAATTGAACCAATCTGTTCGGCCGATTAAACGTGGCTATAATTTGAGGTTCACATTCGATTCTGTTGTCCCTCAGACTATCACTGAAATCACAGGCAACGACTTGTAAACATTCTCGCAGAGAACCTTTCTTTGAACTTTGATGTACGACTTAGGAGAGAAGCATTAATGTGTTCCGCAAAGACTGTCCTTGCATCCCTCAGACATCAAAAATTATAATGACATCAACATTCCTTTTTTGACTTAATCTTTGACAACCATCCCAGCTTCAGTTCGAGGGTCAAAATCAACACAATCGAATTGTTTGAATAGTCCACCTATAGGAATCCCATTTACTTGCATTTTACCGAATATCAGATAATAGTCAACAACCTGCAGAAGTGGTTCTTCCATATCTTCAGCATCGACTGTGTCTCAACAACGATATTTCCTTGTTAATCTCCATAGGATTCTGATTGAGCCATGTACCCCTGGCTTTGACGTTTTAAACTTGCGAACATCGTTCCTGGAGTAGCACCTTTCTATATCCTCGATAGCACGGTATCTTGCCGTCTTTTCTTCTTTCTGAAAAGCCAATGCTCTTCCCTCCTTCTACAAAGAAGCCTTGCCCTGGTTGAAATAGAATGTCATATCCGCGATGCATATTAGCATCTTCAGTGACAGCTAAGCGGCAATAAAATCCCTGGAAGCAATCTCTTTTAATTCGAAATCAGTCCACAAATGCCGACTGTCTCTAAACGAGATGGCGGAGCATTTTACCATTCACCTCTTTTGGGTACTGGGCCACAGAGACATACCAGGGAATTACAAGGCAGATGAGCTTGCCAGACATGGCACAACCTTCGATATTCTATCGCCAGTAGATCTGATAGGTATGTCCATCGCTGCTTGTAATTTACAGATCAAACTGGATGCGATCAAGAAAGAAAACCGCAGATGGATTTACGGCACAACGTATTTGACACGGCAAATCTTGCCTAACTTTAACCAGAAGCGCTCCATCTACTGAGCTGAACAGATCAAACTTCAGCAGCAGTATCGGTTACCTTACAGGACACTGTCCGATAGGCTAGACTTCTTAAGCAATTACTTCTGCAGAAGCTTCTTAGATGATGAACAGGAGGAAAGTATTATTCACCGTCTGTGCTGTTGTCCTGCTCTTTTAGTAAAAAGGAAACTTCATCTGGGAGAGTATTCCTTCGACAATCTAGGTGAGCTGGCTAACATCAATGTCAGAAACCTCTTTCGCTACACAGTTAGCTGTTAATGGTCCAATTAGGCGAGCGAATATAGGAAAGTCGACAGATCCACGTGGTTCCACAACGGACCTTTATTAAGTGTGCACGCGAATCCCGTGCAGCGATGATAACCTTCCTCCTTCTTTGCTCCATGGCAGATCTCGGTTTCACTACAGCTTAGCCTTGTAGCCTTATTCTAGGCTGAAAACATCTGTTGGTATTCCTCATATCGAACCAAGGGTTTCATCAGTTGCGGCTGATCTAATAACTTGTTGACATTGTCGCCAATGTTTTTTTGACATAAGACGCTGGTGGTAATGTGTTAATCGAGGGGTTAAGAAATACGCATTGCTCGAAGGCCATTGCTCATGAGATTGCAGTCTTTCGACATTAAAATTTTTTCACGCTATTTCTGGTCAGTCGTGGCGTGGTAGCTATCCGCATTCTTACCTTGGTTGCAACAAGTTAGTGGTCCGAGCCGATGTTAGACGATCTGGAGACTGCCATGTCTCACAAAGCTGTAAGACCTTTAAAAACGAACTTAAAAGAGAGGACACTTCTGCTAACAGCAGAAGTATACATTCAAACATCATAAATATCACTTGCAAAAAATACATCTAAAGGTGCCTTCGAATCCTTGGAAAAATGTTTTGCGAGAAAGGTCTCAATGAGAAAGGTCTGATCCAAAATTTTACTTTTAAATTACTGCATATAAAGATTTTCGAAGGACAAAGGGTTATTGATGCTCGAAGGTTAAGCAATGGATTAACAATGTTATTATTGGGTCTAAAAACAGTCCCTATTGGTGTGCTGGGGAACTCACTGGAAGCCACTCTAACCTAACCTAACCTAGCATTCCAAATGTCCATCTGTAAACTTTCGTAATTTGGCTGTGTATAGATATTTCGCGACTCATAGAGCTTTTGTCGCAACCAGTTTCTTCGCTATAGACTCTAAGCCTTCATGTGGCGTATCATGACGTAGTTGGTTGTATAAAATCTTGTCTTCTACAAATGATAGTTAACCTGGAAAAGAATGGTCGCGTTTCCAGGAGAAAACATAACACATATACCACGTAGGCTTTCCTACCAGAGCTGAGTGGAAGAGGAACAAAGTAGTAAGAGATTTCGTCTACACCGACGGATCTAAAAAGAACTGTGGTGTGGGGTCTGTAGTCTACTCCGAATCACCGAAAGTGTCCGTATCTTCCACCTACTGGATTTTGCCAGCGTATTCAAGGCCGAACTACTGGCTATCCGAGAGGCTTACACTCTATTGGGGCGTTACACTACGAAAAACCAAAATATTACTATCCTCATAGATAGTCCATTAGCGGCCATTAATGCCAACAACTCGGTTACTACAAGGTGGGCCAAAAGAGACCACCCTATTCCTTTTGAAAATGGCAGCCAATGTCAAATCTGTTTTGACATTTGTAGACTAGACAGATGTAGAATACAAGTGAACAAGCCATGAAGCGATACACTCCCCAAGAACGCGGAATAATCGGTCCTATTTTTTGCGTAACAATTCGTCTGTAATGTTGGCGCAGCCCGAATTCCGTCGCCGATTCCCCGGCCGTCCGACACCGACTGCGCAAACACTGCGCCGTTTGGCCACCAACCTTGAAGAGTATGGAACCATGTGAGACCTCTTCAAGGTCACACTTCTCTGGGTCCCAGGGCACAATGACATTGAAGAAAACGAGAATGCTGACGAGCTAACAGCTCTTCACGGCTCACATGCGGCAAGGGTGGTCCGTATCCCGCTAGGTGCGGTTAAGGGACAAATCCACTTTCGGAGGAAGGCCGACTACAAACGAATATCGTGATATCGTTTCTTTTATTGCGAAAAACTTCATCTAACCGCCAATATCAGTCAGATGTATCTACCATCAAAAAAATTTATCTAACCGCCAATATCAGGCAGAGGTATTTACCACCAAAACCAGACTAACTGGTACTAAAAAATAAATTGCACATATCTCGCATACATTAGTTGCGCATTATGGACTCTTCTGCAAAACATTTAAACGGGAAATATAGCATTTGTAGACGAAAAATAAAAACCGGCTTAACAAATCGACACTGTGTCCTTCAGATCGAAATTTTAACCCAAAAGCTTTCATCGTTTAGCTGGTCGTTTAATCTTTCCCGAACTCCTGTAAAAATATTCAAATTAACCCTAGCCAGCGTTAGATACCGGCTACACGTATAACAGTTCATCTCTGGTGGTAATAAAAATTCACAGACGTTTTTTTTTTATTATCCAACCGGTCTTGCCTAACAAAAGACCTCATGACGCATGGTGCTGTATTTATATACCTACAATTCATAGAAATTCTGATTAAAGAGTTTGTAAATTTGAATAATTTATTTCACAGATACACAAGACATCAGATACAACAACTGGTTGCGTTAGCTGAGGTATCACCAGAGCACTTTCCTTCCATTAGGCTGACCGACTTTTGTATGGAAATTCTGGGTGACGGTGTTTGGAGGAAATTCCCGTCATCGCCAAGAGATCAACGATCTCTAGATAGTTCGGATCTGAGGTGAGAGTAAAAGTTACATGGTAATACTTTTGGGAACCGGTCCAACTGTGGAGGTTACTCTTACTTTCGTAGAAGTGACGTAGTTTCATGTTGTTGATCATTTTGTTTAGGTTGGTGGGTTACATCAGGCACGAGGAGTGAAAGTGTGACTAGTTCGGTGTTGATCTTGACCTTGGTCTTGATCGTGATCTTGACGAATTGTAGTTTGAAACTAGTCAGTGGGATGATTTAGATTGGTGTGTAGTAGTATTTGGCTGCTAGGAAGGAAACGCGATTTGATGGACTGGGCTAAGTCGGCGAAATCCATCGATGAGATATCTGCTTTTGCCCGAAAGTAAGTTCAGGTGAGGCTGGTTAGCTGGATTGATGATTTTTTTTTGTTGTTTGATGGTGTTCGTCGTTCCTTATTGCACTCAGGTCAGTAAAGACCCATTATGATACACATTGGAGGGTTTTTATGTATGTGAATCCTTTATGGCCTCTTTGCAGCTATCCTGATCTGTTTTAAGGCAGAAAAGACAGGAAAGTGGGATTTCGGACAGATCCATCTGTTGCATAGCAGAAAAGTCAGGATTTCGGACAGATCCATCAGGGGTGGGAAAAGGTTGTTTCTTTCCGTTCATTTTCTCAAATGACTGACGTCTGGGATATGGCATACAAAGTTGAGCATAACATTATGTTTCTGGCCCTCACCTTCGAAGACAAAGGTATCAGTCTATTAGATGCTTCGGCTAACATATCCGCTTGGTCAGGAAAGCAAAATGTGCTGTTTAGCATTTATTTTCCCGAGAAAACTCCCGCTCTAACGTCTATTTAAATTTTTGAACCTTTTAGACGGTTCCTCAGTCGCCGTCAAATTCATTCCTTCCCACGCGTCTCTATTTGGGAAGATGGCGCGGAATGCTCTTTGAAAGGAAGGTTCGGCCAGCTTTACGTCCTGACCTAAGTATCTATTTAGAAGCCGAGCATGTCTTTGAAGTTCGTTTTGAAGCAGTTAAGCTGACTGATTTTAAACGCGGTTTTAGCTTCAGACTCTTTAATATCAAAGTTTTAGGGTATCAGGTTGAGAAATCTTTTTTACCTTTAATTAGGCGAATTCCTATCCTACTCTAGTTATGGCCTAAATGTTTCGGTCCAGGAGGAATGTGTTGTGTGTCGAGTGAGGATCAGCCGCGAGTAAATATCGATTTCGGAAAAGGGGGTAAGGAAATATTATGAAAACCATCCAGATATTAACTTGTTATTTGTTGGAAAGCCGTCAAGGAAAATTTCTTCGGAAAAAGCCTACGGAGTCTGTCCGGAATAAAATGTAAAAACCGGGGACTTTATTGAGAAAATCGGTAAGAAAGACATCTTTGCAGGGTTAGTTGGGAAAACGTTGCTTCTGACCACATTATTACTTACTAACTTTAGTGGCGCTACAGTCCAGAATGAACCTGGGCCTCAACCAACATGCCTCTCCAATTAGTCACGTCCTTAGCTAACTGCTTCAGTTGCGCACTCCAAGTTGGTTGAGGCCGGTTTCTACTTGTGAGCGCCTTTTTATTCATAGAAGACTATACGAGCTGGAGTATTGGTGTCCATTCGTTCTACATGTCCTAGCCATCTTAAACGTCCAATGCGTAGTTTTTTGACCAGGAGGTGCTTGTTGCTGTACAGCTCGTATAGTTCTTAATAGAATCTTCGTCTTCATAGCCCTTCAACTCAAACG
The DNA here is from genome assembly GCA_949824845.1 of Rhingia rostrata. NCBI lineage: Eukaryota > Metazoa > Arthropoda > Insecta > Diptera > Syrphidae > Rhingia > Rhingia rostrata. The sequence goes on along the minus strand of OX463758.1, from coordinate 74,977,899 downwards.
GGACAAGCGAATATTTGAATAACTTTCCTCTCGAATCGACAAAGGATTTCTTTATCTGGTTTCGAGATGGTACATGCTTCAGCGCCGTGGAGCAGGACTGGGATGATCAGGGTCTTATATAGGATCTTATATGTAGTTCGAGTGAGGGATTTACTACTGAATTGCCTTCTTAGCCTGAAGAAACGGGCTAAGCGGTTGGCAAGATTAATTCTTCGTTTAATTTCTGACGAGATGTTGTTGTCAGAGTTAATAGCGGAGCCGAGATAGACAAAACCCCGTCCTGCCTCAAAGTTCAATGGTGTGTTTCTGTCCAATTCGTCGATGTTGTGTGTCCTTTCGTGTTGACAGCATTTACTTCATCTTACCCTCATTTACTGCTAAACCCATTTTTGCGACTTCCTTTTCTATACTTGCAAACGTGGCTGTGACATCACGTTGAGTCCTACCACTGATGTCAATATCGTCGACGTATGCTAATAGTTCCACAGATTTTTGGAAAATTGTGACTCTGATGTTGGCTCGTGAGTTTTGAACAATCCTCTCAAGAATCAGATTGAAGAAATCACATCACAGCGCATCACCTTGCCTAAATCCTTTTTTGGTATCGAATGTGTCGGTGAGGTCGTTTCCGACCCTGATGGAGCAGCGAGAATTCCCCATCGTCATCCTACGAAAACGGACGAGTTTATATAAAAACAAGACATGGCTCAGGTTCGGCTCTATCAATGCTGTCATAAGCGGCCTTAAAATCGATGAATAGGTGGTGGGTATCGATTTGGACTTCTAAGGTTTTTTCCAGGATCTGCCGAAGTGTAACGTTTTGAGCAGTTGTGGACTTTCCAGGACTAAAACCACACTGATAAGGGCCGATCAGGTTGTTGGTAAACGGTTTCAGCGGTTCCCATATTACGGCAGATAGGATCTTGCAGGCGATGTTGAGGAGTCTTATGCCTCTGTGGTTAGCGCAGTTCCGAGGGTCCCCTTTTTTGTGGATCGGGCAAACGATGCTGAGGTTCCATTTTTCAAGCATACTTTCTTCTGAACAGATTTGGCTTATGAGTTGGTGGATGTTTCTTACCAAGTCATCTCCGCCGGCATTATAAAGCTCGGCGTTAAGGCCGTCATTTCCGGCCGACTTATTAAGCTTAAGTCTTGGTATTGCTATCCTTACTTCAGTAAAATATTCGAAAAAAATGTTGATGCAAATCATTGGTAACATCAATACAAAAATTTCGTTCATAGAATATTTGAATCCACGCCCATTTTTTGGGGGTTGTTTTCCTACAAAAACCATTCGTATTCCCTAACCCAAGGCATATGGGCTGTGTCCGTCCATCTGTCTCACCTATTTTTGGTTATTAATTGTTTAGTGTTGAAATTTGGCTTATAGTACAAAAGGCCAACTTTCTCACAACCATTCGTGTGTGCACGAATGCCGGGACCTCCTGTTTTATGCTTACTCCGAGCTGCGAATTTGAGATAAGCTTTTCTTGACAATTGATACTACTCGGATGACTTGTCAGATCATCATGAGAGGTGGTATGATGAAAAATGATTTAGGTAGTGCTACGACTGCGAATCGAACCCACCCTTTCTGCGCGGCAAAAAGAAAAAAAACTTTTGATACAAAATTATTGGTAATATTAATGTGAACATTCACAGATCATTTGAACCCACGCCCACTTTTTAGAGGAAAGAAAACCTTTTGTATACCCTACCCCAAATCATATGCAATTCTTCTTCTTCTTCTTCTGTCAAACAGTTTGACCAGTATGCTGTGACATTGCCATTTTCTAATGTCATCACCATTAAGGCTTAGCCATGCCCACTTTTCGGTGATATTGGTTTTAAATATAGGATGGGGTGCGATAGGGTATTAAACAATTAGCTGAGCGGATTGTAGACTTCTCGTATGTTTTTATTTAAATTTTAAGATAGGATGCACTTACTCTCAAGTTGGGTTTCCCCCTCCAACTAGAAAAATATGAAACGTTGTCCCCTTAAATCATTTTGAAGCAAAGTTTCATGTTTCGTTGGTATTGATTGTCATCAGTGATAACAAACGTCTGTAGCTATTTACAACTTTTACGATGCCGATTCGTAATCACCCCCAACGTCATTTTGAGTTCTTCAAAATAATAACAACATAAGCAAATCTCGTACATTTTCAATAAATATTGCTAAATAAATATAACAAATAAATTAGCATACCTACTGACGTAGGACTCATATATTAGTTTCCAAATGGACCAACTTATCAGGTTCCCCGAATAGTATTACGTTAGACATTCTCAGCGAAAAATTTTCAGCTTGACTAGCTTTGTCAACATCAGCAATTTCGATCGGTCAGTAACTTGAAGTATATAAGTCTCCTGCAGTCTACTTGCATGCATTAGTCTATTGTCAGCATCTGGATAATTGCATGAAAAATCCTGCAAAGATGTCCAAGTTCGTAAGTATTTTTGTCTGATTTTTACAAATGAGATCCATTTTCCATAACGTAAGCCTTATTGTTGTCTAGATAATCGTTTTAGCATTGATTGGTATAATTGGCTTTGCTTCCTGTGCCCCAATACCACTTCCAAGTGGGGTAGCTAAGTTAGAAGTTGAATTACTTCCACCAAGACTAGACACAGACCCGGTAACATCGTATGAAGTTAAGCCAGCCCTTCCACCACCTATACCATTGAAATAAATGTTTTCCTAATATTTAAGAATAAAATAGTACTGAGTACCTTTTCTTCTTAGTGACCAAACTTGTGTCCTTGTCAATGACGGAGACATGAGGAGACATTCAGGAATATACGCCGATATCAGCATCATGCGTAGGATTGTATTGGGAGTTAGCTGCTGACACCATTCCTGACACTATTCACAAGTTTCGCATAGCCGACTTGTACAAGGGTCTACCCGTGTTCAATAGGGTCAGGAAGTTTCACTAACAATGTTCAAGGCAAGATCGTTGTGAATGACGAAAATATTCCCCACAGGTATACCGGGCAGCTTGGACTATGTTTCAAGTCATGGAGGTTATACTTTGGAGTAAATTTCCAATCACGTGAATAGATAATTCAGAGAGCAACGATTTTACTGCTAACTAAGTATTATGCGGTTTTTTTTTCTCATCCCGTAAAGCGTTGGCTGACAATCAAGATAGGTGGTCAAATGCAAATTGAGTTTTCACTCAGCTGATGCATACCAAATCCAACTCTCAGCCTTCACTTGGCGACCGCTGAATATTTAGCACATTGACCGTAGATAGGATCTCACCACCTAAGTATTGATCCTTGATGGCAAAAGACGAGAATGGTATAAACACGTGAACTCAAATTCACATGTTCCAGTCTGCATCGGAAGAACTCCCAAGATGGAGCCACAGGTGGTGTCTACAGTCCAAGTTAGGGTGGACAAAGAGAATAACCTAAATGAACTGCTACGACATATTCGGACAACAGGTCGTTTAGGAATCTCAAGGGTATGTCAGTCTCCTTCAACAGAGATGGTATATGATCCCAAAGGCCAACGTCAGTAGTCAATCCAGTGATGAATACTGATAATCCCTTGTGCTATGGGTATAAAATAAATTCAAACTAGCCCTCCAGGTTGGGAGTTGTGCTTTGGGTTCACTATCCACTCACGGAAAAAAAAAAGTTGTTATGAGGCAAGGACCGATATTATTGTTGACAAGCCCAGTGACGCGATGGTTGGGTGTCATGAACTGCCGCGCAGAAGGGGTGGTTTCGATTCCCAGCCGTATCAATAACTAAATGATTTTCACTGGGCCTCCTCTCATGGGCCTCCTCTCATGGGCCTCCTCTCATGATGACAAGTCATCCAAAAGTATTAAATTTTAAGAAAAGCTTATCTCAAATTCTTCGTTTGGAATCGGCATAAAACAGAAGGTGCCGCCATTGTGCAGATATACCCACGCACACATGAATGGTTGTGAGAAAGCTCAGCCCTGTTTAAAGCCCATGCTAAAGAAAAAAAGGACAACGACGTATCTGCACTAGCAACGTGAGATCGTTAAAGGAGAGAGGTGTAGGCGAACAACTAGCAGAAGTCCTTAGCTGCTCCAAAGCAGACATTACTGCCAGCCAGGATAAACGATGGCTTGGGCCAAGGAAAAAGACTACGTCAAACTCAGGCATCACCTACAGACCGGTTATAGAGAGCATACAGAGCTCCTTTTCAGATGTGGATTTGTTATAAGTGCCATTCTTATGCAAGAAGTCGTATGCTTTCAAGACATTAGCGAATGCATTGTAACAATCCGCATCAAGGCCAAATTCGCCAACAGAAGCCTCATATAAGCTAACGCTCCGACGGAGGAAAAACATGATAAAGTGAAAGACTGCTTCTACGAGCTCCTTAACATAACCGGTTCAAAGCCAAACCTAATTACTTGCTTGAGTGAACCTACAGTCCGGAACGAGCATTGTCCTCAACCAACAAGCCTCTCCCATTAGCCCAGTCCTTAGCTAACTGCCTTCAGTTACGCCCTTCAAGTTGGTTAAGGTGGTTAAGGTCGTTTTCTCCATGCACGCACCACTTTAGGCATTGGCTTCCTCTAATGCATCTGACAGCTGCTCCGACGGAGGAAAAAGAAGCAAACGACTGCCTCTTGACGAAACTTATGAGCGACTACCGAAGTTTGATTTTAAGATCGTGCTTGTGTATTTGAACGCAACGGATGGAAGAGAACACATCTTTAGTAGTATTGTCGGAAAACACAACCTTTTCGATAAAAAAAGTCTGGTAACGGGCTAATTGACTTCGCTGCGGAATGAAACGCCGCTATAGCCAGCATACGCTATCATCTGCTCGATATCCATAAGGGGGCATGATATCCATAAGGGGCATCTGCAGATCAATGATCCAATCAACCAAATTGATTACATTGCGATAGACAAGAGGCACGCATCCAGTATTTTGGATGTCCGAACATTCCGAGGATTCGACTCGGACCACTACCTTGTTGCAGCAAGGTAAGAATGCGGATATTCTTACTAAGCCACAACAATCCAGAAATACTGTATATAAAATTTAATGTCGAATGAGTGCAATCGCAGGAGTCCACCAAGACCTTCTCGCAATGTGTATCCCTTAACCTCTTGATACATACCACCAGCAGCATCGAATGTCAAAGAACAAGAGCAACGGTGTATAGAAGCCATTAGATCAGACGAAACTGATGTGATAGCTCCCACTAACAAGAAACCCCTGGTTTGATGAAGAATATGCTTGCAGCCAAGAACGAGGCCTACCAGGATAAGCTGTAGGTGAAGACGAGAGCTGCCATTGAGCTGAAAAGAAGGACACCGGCTTTTCAGAAAGAAAAAAAATGGACAAGAAAAGCGCGCGATCGAGGATATAGAAAGGTGACACCCTAGGAACGATGTTCGCAAGTTTTACCTAAGTGTGAAACGTCAAAGCCAAGAATACAAGGCTCGAACAGAATCCTGTTGAGATGTAAATGGGAATATCGTAGGTGAGGCAAAGTCAATGCCGAGGATATGAGAGAAGCACTTAAGCAGACTGTTAAACGGCGATGACGAACAACATTCCGCTGTCAGGCACACCGAACCATTCAATATTGTGGCCGGGAATCAGCGAGCTGGAATATTAGTGTCCCTTCGCTCTACATGTCATAGCCATCTTATGTGTCCATTTGACTATGGGCATGCCGCTGTATAGTTCTAGGTTGAACCTACGTTTGTATAGCCCTTCATCGCAAATGGGACAGTCGGGATTTCCGTAGTACTTCGATTGAGGGCTTTACTAGTAAATTGCCTTCTTAGCCCGAAGAAACAGCGGTTGGCAAGACTAATTCAGGTACACAAAGTCCCGTACTATCTCAAAGTTATATCTGTTAATGGTGACGTTCTATCCAATTCGTCGATGTTGTGTTTCCTTTCGAGTTGACAGCATATACTTAGTCTTACCCTCATTTACTGCTAGGCATCAAGTTGATTCCTACGAATGATGTCAATATCGTCGGCGTATGCTAGCAGTTGCACCGATTTTCGGAAAACTGTGCCTCTGTCACTAAATCCTTTTTTGATATCAAATATATCGCTGAGGTCGTTTCCGACCCTGATGGAGCAATGAGAATTCTCCATCGTTATCCTACACAAATGGACGAGTTTGGGCGGTATACCAAAACTAGACATGGCTCGGTATAGTTCGATTCTATAAATACTGTCGTATGGAGCTTTGAAATCGGTGAGTAGGTGGGGGGGTATCGATTTCGACTTCTAGGGCTTTTTCCAGGATCTGCCGAAGTGTGAAAGTTTGATGGGTTGTGGACTTTCCTGACCTAAAACCACACAGATAAGGGCCGATCAGATTGTTGGTAAACGGGTTCAGGCGTTCACATATTACGGCAGATAGGATATTGTAGGCGATGTTGGAGAAACTAATGCCTCTGTAGTTGGCGCAGTTCAAAAGGTCTCCTTTTTTCTGAATCTGGCAAACGATGATTAGGTTCCATACTTTCATCCGACTGAGTTGGTGGATTTTACTTACAAAGTCACATCTGCCGGCTTTATAAAGCTCATAGTGATACCGTCATTTCCGGCTGCCTTATTTGGCTTGAGTTTAGATATTGCATCGACTTTGTCTCAACCATGATATTTCCTTGTTCATTTCGAAAGGATTCTTTTCCAGCCTTGTTGCCTTGGCTTTCCTGGTGACACCTCTCTATATCCTCGATTGAGCACTTTTTGTGTTCTTTCTTCTTCTTTCTAAAAAGCTGGAGTTCTTCCCTTTTTCTCCGCCTATAGAGCTCAGTCGCCACTCGTGTTCAACTGCAGCTTATCATTAGAGGCCTCGTTCTTGGCTGAAACTATCATCTTTCAGCAAAAATAAATTCAAAAAATCAGCACTGTTCATCAAAACTAGGGTCCGTCGGTGGAGGGTGTCAAAATCCTAACGCGCATTAGATGCGGCTGATCTTATGGTTTCTTGAACCAACTACAAGAACAAAACAAACGACCGACTGAATAGAACCCGCCCATATATAGCAAGAATTACGGCGATAGTCACGGGCACTGGCCAATTGGAGACCATACCGCCAAACTGGGGATCAAATACAACCCCCAATGCCATATTTGTGGGAACATATATGAGAGAGAAACCCTCTTCCATTTTCTCTGCAAATGTCCGGCACTATTAAGAGCCATGTTGTGAGTACCAGACCAACCATTCTTCCACAATCTTAGCGACATGTCGGGTAAAAGGTTACAACATCTTATCCGTTTTATCAGCCCCACATGCTGGATCTAGATACAATCATCATAAAAAATGTCGTATGGGTACAAAAAGGCATAACAGTGCTGAACTGAACTGTTCATGCTGAACTGCCACCGATATCCTACCTACCGGCCTTAGGGCTTCTTGACATCATTGCCATTATGTTCTTCGACATTAAGTGCTGGTGGTATGGTGTTGATCGAGAGGTTAATGGATACCCGATCTGCGAAGGCCTTGGCAGTCTCTGGCGATCGTAGTCTTTGAACTTTAAAAATTTTCACAGCATTTCTGGTTCGTTGCGGCATTTGGCTGCAACCAGTTAGTGGTCCGAGTCGATGTTAGCCCCTTGTGATCTTCGGATAACCAAAATAATGGATGCATGCCTCTTGTCTATCGCAATGTGTTTGTCATTCGTTGATCTAAATACCACCATGTGCCCTTAAAGACATCGAGGTGAGGACACCTTGTGCTGGCTGTAGTGGCATTTCTGTTTTCTATAGCACGGTCCGTAGTAGATGTCATAGTCTTTCATCCTCTTTCTGTCCGGTCCATCTCATCGTATTTCCTGGATGGGAGTAATGTCTGCCTTGTAGCAGCTTAGGTTTTCCGCTAGTTGTCCGCCTGCACCTCTCCTGTTTAATGTTCTCATATTCTAGGTGCAGATACGAACGTAGTTTTCAATTTGTCTCTATACCTATAATCCACATAACAACGACACGAAAACCGCGATGCCAAATATTTCCACCAATATCCAATCTACAGCAATACACCTAATGGTTCTCATTGAACGGCTTAAGTGCATTGTTCTACGTGAAATTTAGCTTATATACCAAAGGAATCAATCTCAAACGTGATGTTTTGCTATGGCGCTGACTGTGAATTATTGCAACGCATCAGCAATGACATAAACCATCCATCCGCCGGTTCAGTTAGCAAAGACACATTTCCCTAGCAAATTCATACACCATTCCTATAAAATGCTTTCAATTTGGTATCAATTGGTATAAACTTTATACCATAAAATTAAATTGATTCTTCTAGCATTGCCACGTTTTAGGGTCTCTGACAGCTGCCACCATATTATAGGAGAAAAAACCGTTCAAATAAGATTTCAAACGCTCCACTCATTGCGTATATTTTTGATATTCCACGTTGCTTTTTTCTTTTCAAAATATTTCAACAAACAAAAAAATCCGCCAAACCGCCATTGAATGTACTCTCCCCAATTAAAACAAAAGAGTTGAGCAACAAACTTGATTGCCATCCCGCGTCTAGATGATTTATACTTTGCGCCAATCAATCAAATAATTTATCGTCGTATTGTTTACATTGTCACCCAACACGAAATGCTGTAAATTATACAACCCACACTAATAGCTCATTTATGATCACACTGATACACATGACAAAGTATCCGTAAATCCGTGATAACATTCCTCAAAGCTCAGCACCGTCTGCCCCCAGTGCCGCGCAGCCGCGCAGCCGCAATTAGACATTGCGCTCTTCTTACAAATCTATAAATAAAGCAAATTAGTCTCTCCAGCTAGCATCCCGGAAGCCGTCATCTACGGCATATGGCAACGGAATAGCCATTTAAAAGCAAAGAAAAACAAAAATTGTAATCTAAATGAAATCGTGATTGAGGTAATGAGATTGGGCTGCGGTATTTGGCAACAGACATGCCTCTGAGCCGAATGTAACTGTATTCAAATTATGGCGGCGTCCGACTGTGAATACTCCCATTCCCCATGCGGAGTTTTCCAATAGTGCATTCGAAACTAATAAATGTTAACCGACACTGACATGTGATGTTGTGTACGGTGTGCTGTGTGTGTGGGAACTGTGCAACGGTAGCAATTGTTGTGTGTCATCATCGTGCCATGGAATTCGGCATCCGAGTTAATTGTTGTCTATGTTGGGGCAATATTGATGGCCGGAGAAGGGCTTCCTCTGACGTTACGCTGCATCTTAATCTGGCTGCGCGATCTGTCTTTCTAAACCGCAGGCCGAATCAATGATGCGGCCATATTGGGAATGCGTACTGATCGCGAATAGAGTCGCACGTTACCTTGAGGGGACATCGCGCGAGGTTGTTCTGGAAAATGGATATCCGATTGGTATTTGCCATTGGGTAGCGAGTATCTGTGTCATTTGGCGCATGGCTTGGCGATCTGTCTGAGTGCGCATTCTCGAGACAAACCCTATTTTGAAGCTCGCAGTGTGTATGGTTGACCTTTACGGTGTAAATCACTTGGCTGATCCTGTTCTTCGGTGGAAGTAATTATTTTAGACAGTTTCTGCTTGGTCGATATGACAGAGCATCGAGGTGAAAAGTAATCCGGGTTCGGCTTGGTGATGTTGCGATGAGGCGATGAGGAGAACCTGTGCGGTTATGCTTATTGTTGGGGTTTTGCTGCGATGACAGGTTTAATGTCATTGCGAGTCGTTGATTATCGTGGAAATGTGAAGAACTTTTTGGTTGAATGGAAGTATCTTTCGTGACATATGGTTACCGAGAGGGATATGCTATTGGATTGGATGGCAGTAAGGACAACAATGGTTGGGTTTGATTGAGACATAGGAGTGACAGTGGAGGTTACACAGAGGTATTGCTAAGAAGTGCATTCAAATGATTTGCTGCGGACGTGAGAGGCTTAAGTCGATGTGAGTCAGTGAAGATTTTGTTTATCCGACATTTAGAAAATTGATGGAACCAGCCAGGCAGGAGGTGAGTGAAAAGAGGTTAGCAGATTCAGGGAGTTTTCTAATGTGGGCCTATGATAAGCAGATGACAAAAGAAAAAGGCCGTATGATTCGGCAGTAACAGCGACAATCCGCAGCAGTTCCAAATCGAGAATAAAAGTCTATGCCACGCATTTGAAGAAGAAGAACGATGAATTCGTCTACGACTTGTTCGAGTCAGTCCCTCGACAACAGCTTTGAAAACCTACCGACGCACACATGAGTACATAACGTGCTAGGTAATTGACCCCAAGTAGGGACAGAAGACAGCTTTAGCACTATTGTCAGAAAATACAGGCTACACGATACCGTCTTGTAACGAATTAAGTGCCAATTTAGCCAGTAGATGGTTCTCCTTCTTTAATTTTCATAGGAGAACATGTATTTCTTGGAGCGGCAAATAATTATCCAATCAATCACTTTGGGGTATACAAAATCACGTATAACGTTTGTTTTGCCTGGCAGCAAAATGGTGTTCGTCATCGCCGTTTAACCGTCTTCAAAAGAGATTCTTCCATATCCTCTGCATTGACTTTACCTCAGCCACGATATTTGCTTGTTCTATTTAAAAGGATTCTGTTCGAGGCTTTAACATATAACCCTCTTGTATAATTTGCAAAAATCGTTCCTATTTCTTAAAAACGGGTGCTCTTCCCTCTTTTCTGCCTATAGATATCAATAGTAGCTTTCGTCATCACCTTCAGCTTAGCATTGTAAGCCTCGTTCTTGGCTGCGACTCTGTCAGCACTCTTCATCAAGAAAAGGGTCTCCTATTGGTGGGCGTCAGAAGCCTGACTTATGTCTTCTTGAGCTTCGACAAGAACAGAAAATACGAGATACTGAATATATCCCGCCCAGGTATCGCAAGAATGACGGCGATAGTCACGGGCACTGGCCAATTGGAGACCATGCGGCCAAACTAGGAATCCAATACAACCCCCAATGCCGCAGTTCCGGAAACACAAATGAGAGAGAAACCTCTTTCAAACATGATAACAAAAAGCCATAACAGTGCCATTTTGTTCTTCAACATTAAATGCTGGTGGTATGGTGTTAATCGAGAGCTTATTGGCGGTATCTTGTGATTGCAAGCAGTATTTCTGTATTGTTGTGGCGTGGTGGATATCCGCATTCTAACCTTGGCTGCAACGAGATAGTCGATGTTAGCTCCTCGGAATGTTTGGACATCCAAAATACTGGATGCGTGCCTTTTGTCTATTGCAATGTGATCAATGTGGTTGACCGTTCGTTGATCTGCAGACCGCGATGTACCTTTGTGGATATCAAGGTGATGAAACCATGTGCTGACTATAGTTGCATTTCATTCCGTAGCGAAGTCAATTAGCCTAAGTCCGTTAAGTTTTATCGTGTAGGGTATGATTACCGACAATACTGCTTAAGATTGGCGTTAAAATCTCCCAGAAAGATTTTGACATCGTACTTCGGTATTCGATCATAGGTTTTGTTAAGAAGCTCGTGAGTGCAGTTTTTCGTTTGATCACCTTTTCCCTCCTTTGGTGCGGATATAAGGCTTATGTTGGCAAATTTGCCTTTGATGCGGATTGTTGTAATGCATTCGCTAATGTCTTGAAAGCATACTACTTCTTGCCTTTTACTGGCACTTATAACAAATCCACATCTGATAAATAGCTGTGTAATGCTCACTATAACGCGGTCCGTAGTAGATCTTAAGTTTTTATTCCCCTTCTTGCCCGGCGTATCCCATCGTATTTTCTCAATGGCAATAATGCCTGCTTAGAGCTTCCGCTGGTTAGCCGGCCGTGAAGTTCCTTTAACGCATATCTTCCAAACTTGTCAGAGCAGTAAACTACTGTAAACGCTATCTTTGATTCCATCTTATGAATTCTTCTTCTGCGTCTAGGAAAAGGACGCACAAATTTTTTTTTTGTTTACTTGGGGACCTTACACCTCGATAATTTCTTTACGTATTTGGGTAGTTAACTTAATGTACAACCCGCAAACTGAAGGGAAAGGCCCATGTATTCACCTGAGGACAGGAGTTCGGATATTTCATGGCAGTCATTTTGACCAGGCTTTTTGTAGTGTTACTGTATTTTGTTGTGTTATCAACACACAGCAAGTGTAATAAGTCAATTCCGGTTGGATAAGGCCAGTATTGGAGGTAAAACAAGCAGGATTGATGGTAGTGATAGTTCAGACAACTGTGGCAAAGTTAACGCCGATAAGAGTTCGCTCTAGTTTTACAACATCAAATCATCGCTGACTTCAAACGCCAAATATAAGAAGCCTCTCATGACAGTTTTCTACCCTTGGATGTTTGCTAGGCCTTCGCAAAAGCTGGGGCATTAAAAGAAGGAGTTGATACTCTTGGGATTTTAACCAGAAGTCCAACGCACTTTCCTACTAGTCCACTGGATCCTGATCCGATGATCGTAGAGTTATCAATTTAATCAGACTTTGTCCATAAACTTGACACTCATCTCAATTTTTCGGTAGTCGTGTGTTCAAATTTTGTGACTGTTGTACAACTGCTGTACCGATGGTGCATTTTTTGATCACATACCCGTTTCTTACAATGAAATTTTCGGCCTTCTTATTGAAGTCTACCATAAAAATAATTGGTCCGTGTGGCATTGCATAGTGAGTTCTAATGGATGTTATTCACAGTTATCCTCCACCATCTGAGGTAGTGTTCCTGCCACACGGATCAATACAATTGCAGTGCCAATCAATTGCTTCATTAAATCACGTTACAGATTGAAACGTCACGGTCACGTTACAATTCCATTGCTAGTCATGAAGGCTAGCAAATTTCCATCACCAATTCAAAATCTGTTTACTATTCAATGATAGGTGCAGCTAGCCAAACCTTTAATTGAACATAAGCTGCAAGCCCCATGGAATGTAATTTTAGATCTTCAAATCAATTCATCCTCAGAAGTTGTATTGCTAGAAATGTAACATAGTCTGCTCAACTGATTGTCTTGTAATATCGGTGCAACTTCATTACCCTATCCAGTTGCTAAGGCAAAGCTTGATCCACGTAAAGGGTGTCACATGAACTTAATCCTCTTTACCACGGCAAACACTCATTCCATATGTCACCCTCACTTGCCATTCATTTTGCGAATCCAAAGCATCCATCCAATTAGCCATGCCACCCAGCGAGGGCAAACTCACTCACGACAGCACCGTCCTCCACTCGAAAGTATCCGTCAGATGTGCAAACAGCGATGCGTCATTCGATCCAGGATTATATAATTGTTCTTGATTGGCTTTCAAGTTGGAAGCCCGGCACATATCTCAAAAGTAGCGAAGTTATTAATAAACGATGTTTGCTGTCACGCCCATCGGGTTTGGAATGTTATAGATGATGCTGCGGTACACCGCTTAAAGCGTCGTGATATCGTCAAAAGCACTCATATCCATCATACTATCTGTCATGCAACGTACGAACATTCCAAGTCGAAAATAATTCGTGTTAGCGCGGACAATTATCACGAACCATTCTGCAATCGCTCGCAACGGACCCCTCGAGTGCTTACGTTCTTCCGAAGTCGGGGTACCCGAACTGATGAATAATTCAAAAAAAAAAAAAAACTCTGCGCACATCCCGCTGTGCACATCACCTGAATTGCACAGGTGATGTGCATCATTAAATCGACATAACATTCAACATTGAGAGGTCCTCTCTCCCCATACCACCCACTACCTAACCACATAACCAAAGCTAGCTGGTTACAGTCAAAGTCATCGAAAATCATCGAATCATCAGCCAGCAGCTGGTACAACTCCTCGTGGAACAAGCAGCAGGTGACATGTTGCGGGCGTTCACAATCACCTATCCAACTGACAGTTCTATGGACTCCCACCCCGTCGAAAGCGAGGCCTAAACTGGCGACGAGTTATTTGACATGATTTTGTAATAAAATTCCTGGAACATCAATTGTGGTGTGCGCTCTCGTCGCACAAGCGTTCGAAGATACTCCACGCCGCCATCGTCATCCGAGGAGAGATAATAATTCTTTGACTCATCGCGACTATGAAGACCATGGATGCTGCTGGAGCCGGTGATTTGCCGGAGGCATTCTTCTTTGTTGTATATCGGATCTGCCATCAAGATAGTGTGCAGCATATGTCAAGCGTTCACCGCTCTCTATAGAGACAACCGCGCGCACCGACACCGGCCGTTGGAGGAGAGGCATGTAATCTTTATTTGTCTCAGCGAAATTATTAAATTTCGAAGCTAACAGGCTTCGAAGCCAATTTGGAGATTGCTCTGCTCCGACAGGGCCTGACAACTTTTCCCTTATCTAATGAGGAATACTAGACGAATGGCAGCGGGTGAAGATTAACTTTCTGGTTTAGTGGAGCGGTGGATGTGTTCCCTGATGAATGGCCTTATCGTGAGGAGCGAATCAGCATGGGAGTTTGCGAGTCATTCGCAGGGGAGACGGATTTGCATCTCGATAGGCATCTCGTGAATCCCCCAAATGTCATACTTGTATGTAATTTGTGTTAAAAGGATATTTGCGCAGGCTCGGGAGAAATGCGATTCTCACGAGCAACTACGAGTGCAGTTCGACGAAAAGTGAAGTGTCTTACTGGAAAGTGGGGGGCTAACAATTTGTAAATGAGACTAATGTGATGAATTGAACTTATGAAGGGAATGAGGAAGGAAATTTGAAGAGATTGTAATGACAAAAGGTTAAGCATTGCATACATTTTGCCGATCGCTTAAAAACCGTTTTCGAAGTATCTATAGACTAAGTGTCTCTAGTAACGTTTATTTCAGAAACATCGAGTATCTACACGGAGAGAGTGTTAAGCATTTGCTGGCAATGTGACAGAACAAACGAACGTTTTCACCTTCATGAGGGCTACCACTTCCTACTCTCAACCTCTTGAAGGCAACTGTCAAGCGGGTGCTTAGTGCTTACACCTTGAAAATATGAATACGTCGTCAAAAATTTCGAAAAATAAAAATTTTTTAAACAAAACCAGGTCGTCAGAAAATTTGAATTTTGTTTTTAATTTTGACCCCGGGTCGTCAAAAATTTTTTGTCAAAAACTGAAAATTATCATGACCCCTTGATCGTCAAAAAAATTTAAAAATTTTAAAATTTGGATCAAGAATTGCTATTTTTCTTGAATTTGGGGTCAGTTATCTTCTGTTTTGGATAAAATGTTTTGAGTTTTTCGAATTTTCTGACGACCCCGGGGTCATGAAAAATTTAATTTCTTCATCCAAATTTGTAAAAACTTCGAAATTTTTTACGACCCCGGAATCATGAAAAAATTCAACTTTTGATAGAAATTTTAAGATTTTTAAATTTTTTGACGACCCTTGGGTTACGATATTTTAAAGTTTTTTTTTCAGGTTTTTCAAAATTTTTGGCTACCCCGGATTTTTTCAAAAAACAATTTTTATTAAAATTTTAAACGATATTTTCCAGTTTTTTTTTCCGGATTTTTCTCAAAAAACAATTTTTATCAAAAAACAATTTATATCAAAATTATTGAAATTTTCTGACAATCCAGGAATCACGATAGTTTTCAGTTTTCGATCAACATTTTTAAGTTTTTCGAAATTTTAAACAACCCTGAGGTCATAAAAAATTAAAAAAATTTGATTAAATTTCTTAAATTTTTCTGACGAACTCGAGGTAACGATAGTTTTCACTTTTTGATCAAATTTCTAAGTTTTTCGAAATTTTTGACGACTCCGGGGTCAGGAAAAGTTTTAATTTTTAATCGAAATTTTGAAATTCCACAGATTTTTTGACGAATCCGAAGTCACGATAATATTCAGTTTTTGATCAAAATTTTTAACGACCCCGGGGTTATGAAAATTTTAAATTTTTTATCAAAATTTCAAAATTTTCAAATATTATGACGACTTCGGGGTCACGATAATTTTCGGTTGCTAGTAAGTTCGATTTCTAAAGGCTCATCTTAAATGAAGATCTATTTTTGTATGGGGCCGAATGCCTCTTTTACAAAAATGGGGTTGCATCCAACGTGCCCTTTGCCCAAATGGCAGCTGGACCGGGTAAACCCCAGAAATTAAGTACGCCTACGGTTGCTGAAACAGCACCTGAGGCAGATATATATTTGAAGAAGTTCTCAGCTCAGCTTCAGTCGGCTGAAAACTAATACTTTATGGGCGGTGATCTTAACGCTAAGCATGCGGCTTGGGGAAATACAGCCGCGGACACTAGTGGTCGAGTATCGACTGCTTCAAAATCGGCGGGACTGGAACTGACATCTAACGAACACGTGCGGAACTGTGTACGTGCATTCGATTACAATAGTGACCACCTCGGAATTGACGGTATTCAGGATCCCAAACGACCCAGCTCAACTGTAGGAGTTCGACCAAGTGCATTCTTTCGACTATAGAGGGACGAAATTTACCAATATTTGTTAATAATTAATGAGATCATCATAAGGTCAATGGATCGAGCTATCCCATAGGTAACTTGTTCTGACGACCAGATGGAGAAATATCGAATGCCAACAATCGATGCATTCCACAGACACAAATATAGACTGGTCTCGAGGCTTAAACGGATGCGTTGACAATTTACTGACAGAGAAGGGCTGGAGATTCGGACACTGTAGTCACTGATCAAAAACCTTAAACAGTTTATCTCGGAGAATTACAGAAAACCTGTAAGTTTGTACTGGTGCAAGAAAGTTCAGGCTATAAAAACCAGTAGCCCGAATTTGTTCCCGCAAATAAATAAAATATTAAGGCGAAAAGATCATAACGACATTCCATGTGTCAGGATTTCCCAAACGACAGAGAACAGACAAACACTCACTCACTGTTGATATAAGTCCAGAAAGTGTTGACTCGAACGACTGTTTTTTCATGATCAAAGATCCCCAGGAGAAGGCGAATTATATAGGCGCTATATTCGAGACTGCGTATACGGTTAACAATCTTGTTCGCCCAAATCGCGATATTGAGGAAATAGCATTTCTGAATCACATTCATCTACGCACTGAACTTGAAGCTTGACGATATGAAAATCACGGTTTTACCGTATTCAACGACGAAAACCATTCAAATGTCATAGTCGCCAATAGCCTGATGGTGTTCGTGCAAAAAGATGAACTACTGGACATCTTTGTATCACTGAAAAAAGAGAGGATGGTGTCCCAAACGTCGTATTGAGACACCTGCCACCTGAATAATGCACATTATCCGGTGCACTGGAAAATGGCGGTGGTACATCCTATCCCTAAAAAACGACAAAGACAAATCCAGTACTGCAAATCTTAGGTCAATTAGCCTTCTGCGGAATGTAAGCAAGGTATTCGAAAGGCCTCTGCTTAAATGGTTTGAGCAAAATAAAATTATTACAGAAAATCAGTATGGTTTTCGAGCGATGCATCACACCATTCATGCCGCATCGAAACTAGAGTCCGACAGCCAATGGAATAAATCCAAAGGACAATGCACAGAGGCCTGTCCGGTTGACTTTGAGAAAGCCATCGACACCGTTTGGTTAGAGGGGCTTTTCTACAAGCTGACCAGATTGGGCATGCGGAAACCCATGCTATATATGATTTATGAAATGCTTACGGGAAAGAAGTTCACTGTCAAATGTAGCAACGTAACTTCCAGTAAAGTCTTTGAATTAAAAACGGTTTACAACAAGGGGCGGTGAACTCCCCGATCTTGTTTAACATTTATACAAGTGATCATGTAGGTTCTATCTGCAGATACACTATAGCGAACGCAGACGATCTAGTGGGGTACAGATCGGGTCTGAAAATCGAGGTCACCATCATACTTTTGCAAGGGATATAGCAATGATTGGAAATTGAAGAAAAAAATTGAAAAAGTCCGAAACAAATGTGCTTAGGACCCCATTGCATACGGCTCCAAGCGATACCAGAGAAAATGGAAGAAATGGAAAAAATGGGTATCAATGGATAGTTGTTGGCGGTGAGTGAAGTCAAATACCTTGGCATCTCGCTTGTCAAGTTTCTTTAATGTAGACGATTGTCTGGCCAGAGCTAGAGGGGCTTGTGCTCTGACAAGAAGATTGTTTCAAAGCAGTCAGCTTGATTCAAGGGTAAAAGTCATTTGCTACATGGCCCTCATAAGGCCGATCATCGCTTACGGCCTACATGGAAGGCGTTTGAGAGGCGTTGTCTCCGATCCTGCTTAGGATTGTACCGAACGCCAGATTCCGAGTAGATAAAATATCACTACAACAAGGTTCTATGAAATGGAGCTCAGTTGAACAGAATTGACATGTTCCTAATTAAGGTGATTCGTAGGCACGCTGCAAGGGCGATGGCTAGAGACAACAGCCTGATCTTCGAGGCTTATTACCCCAATGAAATATACATCGAGAATACGCTGATGTCAGGCTTTGTTCCACCAGAGGCATTCATTTATATCGATTCGTTAGGGTTATTACAGGAGGTGAACGGTATCCCGGTTTTATAACACCGCTACCGTGACGTGCGGGACAAGCGGTTAATCCGCGAAGGGTACGTCGACAACTTTAATATTTCAAGATAGTTAGGGCGGTATAATAAACCAGAACATGGCTCTGCATAGTTTGTCACTATAAATGCTGTCATATGCGGATTTGAAATCGATGAATAGGTGGTGGGTATCGATTTTTACAGGTTTGCACCACTATCTGTTGAAGTGTGAAAATTTGATCGGTTGTGGACTTTCCTAGCCCAAAACCACACTGCTTAGGGCCGAGCAGGTTAGTGGTAAACGGTTTCAGGTGTTCACATATAAAGGCAGATAGGATCTTGTAGGCAATAGTGAGGAGGCTTATGGCTCAGTAGTTGTCGCAGCTCTGTTCAGTTCCCTTGTTTGTAGATGGGCAAACGATGATGAGGTTCTGTTCTTCAGGCACTCTTTCATCCGACCAGATTTGGCTTAGTCTAATTAAGCTTGACTTTAGATATTGCTATCCTCACCTTACTCCAGTCGAGTGGTTGGCAGTTTTCGATGTCGTTGCAAATATTGAAGGGTTCTTTATGCCAAACAGCGGAATGCTGTTCATCATCATACTATTCTGCAGAAGTGGTTCCTCCATATCCTCAGCATCAACTGTGCCTTAGCTAAGATATTTACTTGTTCATCTTGATAGGAGTTTGTTCCTGCCTTGTATCCTTGGCTTTGGCGTTTAACATTTTGGTAAAACTTGCGACCATCGTTCCTGGAGTGGCACCTCTTTATATCCTTGATCACGCACTTTTCCTGCTCTTTTTCTTCTTTCTGTTCTTCCCTTCTTCTTTACCTATAGAGCTCAACGGCAGCTCTCGTCTTCACCTGAAGCTTAGCCTTGTCGGCCTTCCTCATCAATCCAATGGTTTCTTGGTGTTGGTCTCGAGAAATCAAGCCCATCAGTTGCGGCTGTTGTTGGTATCATTGCCATTGTTCTTCGAGATTCGATGCTGGTGTTATGGTGTTAATCGAGAGGTTAAGGGATACGCGTTGCGCGACAGTCTTGGCGGTCTTTTGCGATTGCAGTCTTTCGACATTTAACTGTCTCACATTATTTTTTGGTTTGCTGTGGCATGGTGGATATTCGCTCTCTTACCTTGGCTGCAACAAGGTAGTGGTACAAGTCAATGTTAGCTCCTCGGAATGTTCGGACATCCAAAATCCTGTACGCGTACCACTTATCTATCGCAATGTAATCAATTTGGTTGACCGGTCGTTGATCTGGAGGCCACCATGTCCGCTTAAAGATATCGAGGAGATGAGCCCGTGTTCTGGCTATGGTGCTCTAGAGTCGTGCAATCATTTATAAAATTTGAAAAATTTTAATGAAAATTTTAAATTTATGGTGACCATCTGGTCGTGCAATAATTTCAATGTCTGAAAAATTTTGATGAAAAATAAAAAAATTATGGTGACTCTAGGAGTGGTGGTAAAATTTCAATATCTGAAAAAATTTCATGAAAATTGGATATTTTTCGCGACCCTTAGGGTCGTGTAAGAATTCAAAATAAAAAAAAAACGAGTGTAAGTTCACTCACATCCATATACCTAGCAACATTCCCTTAATTCCTTATAGCAACGGATATTGCTTTCCTAGACTCACCGAAGTGTTTAATGATTTGATCCTCCTGACACATAATCCCACATAGCCAATTTTGCTTATCGACTGACATCACACCTTCTTCGCGCATAATGGTGCACCAACGTCCTTTATCCATCCGATATGCCAATACGAAACCATCACTTGCTGTTTGCTCACCAACGTACGTGTTGCCATAGTTGCAACTTCCTCTGCTTAAACAAAATAAACCAGCAATACCAGATCACCGACATCAAGCAGCATTAGTTGTGGTTAGTACTTGGATAGTACCGGATCTGAGCCTCGTCATCGTGATGTTTTTATGTTTCATAAAGTCCAAGTAAAGACGGACTCGGTGGCGCGATGGTCTGGGTTCGATTCCCAGCCTTAGCAATACCTAGTATTTTTCACTGGACCTCCTCTCAAAAGCTTATCTGGAATTCGCCGTTCGGAGTCGGCTTAAAACAGGAGGTCCCACCATCGCAAGAAGTACACACGCACACATGAATGGATGTAATAAAGCTCGGCCCTGGGTCCTAACGAGCCTGTTGCGCCAAATAAAAAAAGGCCGATTCACACCGCCCCAAAAGAAGTTTCACTTCAAAAATTTAACCGGAAGCACCGCATGAGCGTTCTTCTCCCACCCCCTCCAACACGGATCAAATACATTTACTCGGAGTAATTACATTATATTTCCAAATCCTCCCTACCTCTATAAAGCATAAATTGATTGGTTTTTCTTAATTATTGTCATTACCTCATTTGAATACTCTAATCGTCTCATCATCTGATCGCCGTTGTCGTCTATCCGTTACATCATATACCGCCCAAACATGTTGTAAAGTTCCTGTTTGTAATTTCCCACCAGATGTTGCAAATCGAAAAGTCCCCCTGCAATCACGATTCAAGTTCAAGGTAACCAAACCACACCGGCATGCCAATATTATGCTATATCGCCATGCATAGACGACAGCACCCAGAGCATCGGTCATCACCATCACCATCACCACGACCACCACCACCACCGCCGCCGCCATCTCCTTCCCTGATGACACAACACACAATGCCACTTATCCGCTAATCTTTTGAATAGCTAATGGGAAACATCGATGACAGCAGCACCTACAGGCGACCCGGCACGGAAAGTGCAGTCAAGCAGGCGCCCACCCCCTCACTCAGCAGCAATTAGACGCCAAATCGGAAAGTCTTATTTAATTTTCCACCACCAAATTGGGTGCCGGTTCGTGATTAATTCACCACACCACTGACAGGCAGCATCCAATCGTTGACAGCTGCTCGACTGCATAATCGTTTTGGCCAAATGGCGCTCCCTCGGCAGTTAATAAATCATTGCCGGTCACAAAAACCCGAAAATGATCGCAAAAACCGATCTTCTTCGAAAGATGCCCCCTTTTGGGTCGATGCCATAGTGCGCGCGCAACTCGGTTTCGATTTCCCAATCACATGTGGAGACATCAGCCCATTAATTAAAAACCAAGGACCGGCGGACAAGTCCCATTTGTGACTTTCACTATGCCAAAGATGCTACCAAAGAACTACTGCATGCGGCACCGAAAAATTGCTGACGCCACTGCGCATGTGCGCCAGCGACTCCATCGAAATGGTAATTTAAGATGTCGGCTGCGGAGTTCGGAATTAGAACAAAATGAAAGGTTTGCACGCATCTGCGTCGAGATGAATATTTTCGAAAGGCATGTCCCTGTCGCCAAACTTGGAGCGCGCATAATATTCTAGAGTCTGCCCAGGGTGCACTAGCTCAACTACGCACATTAGCCGACCAATGGTGAGCAGATAAATTTAACTGCCAGCATTAATCGAATTCGCCGATTGTTGATGCGTTAACGGTGATGGCACTTGGCCAATGTTAATTATCTGTAAATTGATTTTATGGCTTTCGAAAAGTAGGTAAAACTCAAGTTATGGATGCGACTTTTGAAAAGTGGAGGTTATTAGAGTGGTGGGTTTTTAAAAGCAATTATGTAACCGCGCGCGCATCTATATACACAAGACAGCTCAGATCGATTGGATGCTGCAAAAAAGTAATCAGCGGAATTCTATGTTTCAGTTGGAACGTTTGTTGACCATTTCAGCTGGAAGATGATGCCGAACCAATGATTTGCTAAATCTGTCGATTTTGAACTTGATTGACGCGACAATTAGCAGCTGAAGCGCATATTTATTTTGCTCACTTTTACCCGACGCAGAGATGCAAATTACCGAGTGCAAGATTGATGAAGATTTGGCGTGTTACCATAGACAGCTGCACATAAATTAAGTGGACCATCGATTTGTGTATCGCATCGCGAGTTTTTTTGGGGGGCAAATTGTGCGCATATTTTTGGAGTATTCTGTACATATTTTGAAAGATGACGTTCAATAAATTGACGAATGTTATCCCAACGAATAGAGCTTAGATGCTATCAATTTCGTGTCCATTAGTTGAGCCAGAGGCAGATATATGTTCGGAGATATGTTGTGAAGGCTTGATTTAATGGAACATCTGGGGGCTTTTTTTGTCAACAAATATCACGTCCAACAGGGTGAAGCCTTTGTTAATGCGTTTGTTATGAGGTCATTCATCAAAAACCAATTCTGTGACGAAACCGCAGTGACGGCATTTTCAGCTAAGTGAAGTAAATTAGTTCGCAAAATGTTTTCAGGGACCATTGGGTGCTGCAGAATGTGGGTAGACTCTGAGGGGCGTTTACTTGGTAGTTCCAAGTGTTATAACTTTAACAATAGGCGAAAGACTAGACGCTTTGAGCAGACTGACGTAAAAGAATTACGATGGAATAAATTGGACAAAAGAGGATGAAAAATCAATTTTTGGATGGCGGTAATAGTAATATGTGACCGACTTTGATGATTGATGGTTGGGTGGTGTAGAACCATGGTAGATTCTAATAAGCTTTATCTTAACAATACGCAGTGCAGTGCTTGAAACTCTGACTATACATCAATCAAGCTTATTTGGCCTCAAAGTGGTAACCATCCGTCTCATCCAACCGGATTTGCCCTGAGAAACGATAAGTGCTAGTGTTGATAAGAAGACGAAAAACAACAACACTACAAACTGCCAGGTCAGAATGGCACGGAATGAATAATCGGTCTAATGTCCCAGGCGAACCTAGACAAGCTACTTCTACATATTCGGACAACAGGTTGTCTAGGAATTTCAAGGATTAGTTAGGCCCTTTAACAGAAAGGTGGCGGATGAACCGAAAGGCCAACGACAGCGCTCAATCCCGTAGTGGATACTGATGGTTCCGTGTCCAGGGGTATCTAATAAATTGGAACTGGCCTCCAAGTTGGAGGTTGTGTTTTGGGCCATTTAAAAATACATTGTTACTAAGCAAACAATACCTTGGAGAGGACGGATTTTTTTGTTGATGACCCAGCTAAACGAAAAACGGGCAACGACTTTCGTATCTGCACCTGGAATGTGAGAACAATAAGCAGGAGAGGTGCTAATAAATAAGAAGCGGAAGCCATAAACTTGATACAAAGCAGACATTACTGCCATCCAGGAAATTCGATGGGATACTACAGACCGTTTTATAGTGAGCAGGAACAGCGGCTATTCGGATGCGGATTTTGTATAAGTGCCAGACTAAGGCAAGAAGTCTAATTTTTCCAAGACCTAAGCGAATGCATTATAACAATCCGCATCGAGGCCAAATTCGCCAACAGAAGCCCTATATGCGCTCACTCCCCACGGAGGAAAAAGATAATTTAGCGCAAAACAGCTTCTATGAGGTCCTTGACAAAACCTATGAGCGACTACCGAACTAAGATGTTAAAATCCTGCTTTGAAACTTAAACGTAAAGGTAGGAAGAGAAGACATCTCTTGCAAAATTTTCGGAAAACATAGACTACACGACAACATGTCTGGTGACGGAATTAGGATAATTTACTACGGACCAAAATGCCACCATACCCAGCACACGGATTCCTCGCCTCGATATCCATAAGGGATTACATTGATCACAGGATCAAGTTGATCACATTACGATAGACAAGAGGCACACATCCAGTAAATTGGATGTTCGAATATTCCGAGGAGCTAACATCGACTCGGACCACTACCTTGTTGCAGCCAAGGTTAGAATGCGGATATTCACCACGCCACAACAATCCAGAAATACTGTGAAAAAAAATTTAATGTCGAAAGACTGCAATCGCAAGAGACTGCCAAGACCTTCGCGCAACGAGTATCCCTAAACCTCTCATGTCGAAGAACAATGGCAACGAAACCAACAAGCCATTAGATTATCCGCAATTGATGCGCTAGGTTTCTCGCAACCACCAGCAAGAAACCCCTGGTTTGATGAGGAATTCCGACAGATTCTCGCAACCAAGAACGAGGCATACAAGGCTAAGCTGCAGATGAAGACGAGGGCTGCCGTTGAGCCTTATAGGCAGGGAAGAACACCGGTTTTGCAGAAAGAAGAAAAAAGAGGAAGAAAAGCGCGCGATCGATGATATAGAGAGGTGCCGCTCCAGAAACGATGTTCGCAATTTTTACCAAAGTGCAAAACGTCAAAGCCAAGGATACAAGGCTCGAACAGAATCCTGTCGTGATGAACAAGGAAATATCGTAGTTGAGATACAGTCGGTGCTGAGCATATGGAAGAACCATTTCTGCAGACTGTAAGACGGTGATGACGAACAACAGTCCACTGTCAGGCAGAACGAACCATTCAATATTGGCAACGACAGCGCAAACTGCCAACCACCCGAACGGAGTTTAGGGAAATGACAGCATTCCCGTTGATTTTAATAAAGCCGGCGGTCAGGACTTGGTAAGTAAAATCCACCAACTCATAAGCCAAATCTGATCGGAAGAAAGTATGCCTGAAGACTGAAACCTAAGCATCGTATTCCCATCCACAAAAAGGGACCCTTTGAACTGTACCAAGTACAGAGGCACAGGTCCTCAACATCACCTGCAAGATCCTATCTAACGTAAAATGTGAACACCTGAAACCGTTTACCAACAGCCTGATCGGCCCTAAGCAGTGTGGTTTTAGGCCAGGAAAGTCCACAATCGATCAAATCTTCACACTTCTGCAGATCCTGCAAAAAACTCAAGAAGTCCAAATCGATACCCACCACCTATTCATCGAATTCAAAGCCGCATACGACAGCATTTATAGAGACGAACTAAACATAGCCATGTCTAGTTTTGGTATATCGCCCAAATTCGTCCATTTGTGTAGGATAACGATGGAGAATTCTCGCTGCTCCATTAGGGTCGGAAACGAACTCACCGACACATTCGATACCAAAAAAGGGATTTAGGCAAGGTGATGCGCTGTCATGTGACTGCGAAAAACTCCCGAGCCAACACCAGAGGCACAATTTTCCAAAAATTTGTACAACTACTAGCATACGCCGATGATATTGACATCTTTGGTAGGACCCAACGTGATGTTATAGCCACGTTTGCTAGCATAGAGAAGGAAGTGGCATAACTGGGTTAAGCAAGACAAAGTCAACACAAAAGGGCACACAACATCGACGAATTGGACAGAACGTCACCATTTAAAGATATAACCTTGAGGTAGTACGGGACTTTATCTATCTCGGCTCCGATATTTATTCTGACAACAACATCTCGTCAGAAATTAAACGAAGAATTACTCTTGCCAACCGCAGTTTCTTCGGGCTAAGAAGGCAATTTTGTAGTAAAGCCCTCACTCGAACTACTAAGGACATCTTATATAATGATCTGATCATCCCAGTCCTGCTCTACGGCGCTGAAGCATGGATCGTCTCAAAGACTAGACGAGCAGTGCAGCGACATGCCTCTGGTCAAAAAACTTCCGCATTGGACGTTTAAGATGGCTAGTACATGTAGAACGAATGGCCACCAATACTCCGGCTCGCAGAGTCTTCGATTCCACCTTGAAGTGCGCAACTGGAGGCAGTTAGCTAAGGACCAGGCTAATTGGAGAGGCATGTTGGTTGAGGCCCAGGTTCATTTCGGACTGTAGCGCTACTTAAGTAAGTAAGTATTGACATTTCCAAATACTTGTTACCGATTGCAAGATACCTTTACCAGCGTGTTGTAGGTTTAACAATTCACTTCCTGTGCATTAGTCATCAACAACGAAATTTTCAGTAGCTAGATTATAAACGATTGTACATCATTCTAAATACAAAAATATACATAATTTCCCTTACAACATATATAGACACAAACAAAAAAAAAAACACCGGAGACGTATTCCAAGACAAAGTGCACAACAATTGGCCTACACAAGAGTCGATTATCATTTCAATCAACTCCTCTATTCGTTAACATACAGACGCATCATTTGCTCACATCATTTCCATCCCCCATCATGTTAATTGTTTTAATTAGAAATTGAATTATAATCCCAACATGCAAGGCACACCATAACACTAATATCTCTGCAATCCACAAAACTTGCAATTAAGCCCGACTGTACAATCATTTCATTAACCCTACCCATCCATAACGACTGCCATCATTAAGGATATGAATGTCTTTATGATTGTGCACCCCATCCATGCCGAATCAATCACTTCACAGCGATCTCGTAATTAACAGTGTCACCCTGACAATTAATTGAGATTAATAATTGTAAATGCATTGAACTTTAATAAATGATGTGCTGCCATACATAAGATGCCGCGCATAAATTCCGATCTCATCCGACGCGTATCTTTTACGAAATACCGCCACACTCCCAGTCGCTGCAATTGATCTCGTAATTTAATTTGAAAATACAAAATTTTTTTAACTATCCATCTGCTGCAGTAAATACCTCTTCTCCGCATGGCCCATCATCACTCATAATACTCGATCGGAACTAAAACTGCACACGGTCTGGTGAAATATTTGAAGACGACATCAATACTGGAGACGACTCTGGAACACTCGGCTAAGTGTGGTGTTGTCGTAATCCCATCAAACTGCACATGCTGTAGAAATGCATCGTCATCGGCGACTACATGTGTGAGAACCAAACAACCACCATGATGCATCTGAATACCAGTACCAGTTCAAAGTGTGGATAGAGGGAGGAGTATCCACCAAAATGTTTCATTAGTGAGCGGATTTTTGTATCTTCTAGCCTTGCAATTGCCAATTTAACAACGATGCCTTACTGGTATTGGTGCCTGAGGTCGGAGGATTCGACAAAAATAAAAAAAAATTCGTTCGCGCGCTCCGGTGTTCTCATCTATACTGTTGTTGCCTCAGCAAGGTAGCTGCTGTTGCAGTACCGCATCATGTCTGTAATTGGTATAAAATGCGATTTAGTTGTGTATGCCTACTATTAGATTGTTGACTTTGTGTTGTTGTTATTGTTTGTTGTTGTTGTTGGTGGTGGAACTGTCGTTTGACTCTTTGGTGGTGGCATCTTCTCGTAGAGGGTTAACAAACACCGTGCACAGAGTACTTTGTGTCCCCCCATTCGAAAGGTGTATATATAAAAGACGGAGAACCTCTACTTCCATCGTCACATTAGTTCCAACAATAGAACGGGCTTAACCTGTACTTGGGCACAAATATTATACGGGCTACAATACGATTTGAGTATACATTTTCGCGCCAAAAAACGATTTTTTTAAACAATAAGTATCCACAAGGATATAGAGTGAACGCAGTGGAACTAGTTTGATTGGATAAAATAAAAAGGATTTTCAACATGAAAGTGGTAAGTTGGGAAAGGACGATGTTTGGTGTTTTTTTTTTGTGACAATAACTGTGAGGTTTTGATTGACAGTTGACATTGGTTTTGTAAAAATTGTTTATTTTTTGTTTATCGAAATGGCATCCCAAATCGGGATTGAATTGGCAGGTGTTAGAATTATGTGAGCATGTATAAAATCCAGCGGCCTTTAGCAATCAGTTTGGTGTGAATATGGTCACGTTCAATTTGTATGGTCAATTTTGGAAGACCGCGATTTTTATTAGTTGTGTCGATTTATATGTAAGACAGATGTTCGATTTGGTAGCTATTTCGTAGAGCTGTAATACGCTTTTGCAACAGAAATTGAATGTCCTTAGGCCATGTATATTTCGTGTTCTGTTTGTTGAATTTCTGTTAAGTTCATGTTATGTCTCAGGCTATACCATGAAGGCCTACGTAATTTTGGGTTTCAATAATGAACTAGTTGTCCATGCAACACAAGTGTTCCATGTCTCATTATGCCTTATTTTATAATTGATTGTTGCATTTTATGCTGGTTACCCATAAAGCAGTTTATTTTGTAAATTTGTGACTGATAGCTGTTTGAAGACACATATAAAACTGGATATTGGCTGTCCATATAATAAAAAAATAAAAAAATATCCAACTCACACATTTAAAACTTTTTAAATTTTTCTTTTGGATGGAAAGTTATACCATATCGTGCATCAATACTTTTGTTTTTAATTAGTCACTTGTGCAACTTTTTAGATCGCCTGTAAAAGCATTTAAAATTGTTGTGTTTTAATGGTAATTGGATGTGCTTACATCCTTCTAATTCCTTTTCTCCATTTGATGGGCTTATATTAATCATTTTTTGAGTTTTAGACTATACCAAGTAGAACACAAATTACTTTTCCTTTGATCATAAAAAAGAGGTCCATACATCCTTAAAATAATACTAACCTTAATGGTTTTAACTAACCCAAATAAGATAAGAAACATTTTAAATTTTTAAACAAAAAATGGGAAACATTTTTTTTTTTAAATGGAATCACACTGCTTAGGAACTTTTTAACGTTGACCAAAAAAGCTACGTGTTTATCCTGAACAAATTTTACACTACCTAGAATATATTTCCATTCCCGAATGGCCTGGATTGCTCTTCCACCGTCACCACTCAGTGCTGTTCATTCAATTGCCTTACATTCCATGGTGCTCAGTTTGTAATACAACTCTTTCGTTTGAATTGCACCTGCTAGCCAAAAATTTTACAAAATTGCACCTTTTTGCTGTTTTACTTGATGTGTGGTATCAAATTACCCCCAAATAAATGTCGATATTCATTTAAATAAAATTGGTGCATTTGAGAAGCACAGGGTGACCACACATATTATTGGCAAATATTGAAAATTATTTCACGAAGAGAGTTTCAATTTTTTTTTGAACAGAAAGGGAGTCGTGAATTCTTTATCAAAATTAAGCAGGAAATCTAGAGCTTGCAATTCCTACCTCTCTACCACATATCTCCACACATTTGCACATGATTATTTTTGTCTAGGACCCTCTATAAACAGAGGCGTAGGCCATTTTCAAGCAAGGCAATCTTATTTCGTTGATGAAGATACAAGCCAAACTAAAAGCGCACCTATTTTCGTTTCAAGTGATAGAAAATGAATAAATTCTTCACAAAGAAACGCAAATATAGCCTGATTGTTCTGCAATCCTTAATCGAAAAATTCTTTTAAAACACGATTTTTAACGATTATTTGAAAATTGAAAGAAGAATTTTCATGCAGTCCAAGAAATTTGCTAGTGATTATCCAGACTTCGATTAGGAACACTGTTTGAAGGTGTAGAGAGAAGCCTCAGAAAGCAGCCTAGGAGTTCGTAAAACCAATCTTTCGATATATCATCTTTTTCCTCCATTGGGGCGTGAGCACATATAAGGCTAATGTTGACGAATTTGGAAATGATGCGAATTGTTAATTTGTTCACTTGTGTCTTGCAAACATAAGACTTCTGCCTAAATCTGGCACTTATGAGAAATCCGCACCCCAATAGTCGGTGTTTCTGCTCACTATAACACGTTATGTGGCAGAAGTCACAGTTTTTCATCCCCATTTTGTCCGATCCATCCTTTCATATTTCCTGGGTGTCAGTAATGTCTGCATTGTAGCAGCGTAGGGCTTCCGCTTGATGTTTTTCATCTCCGTTTTGTCCGACCGATCCTTCCATATTTCCTGGATGGCAGTAATGTCTCCATTGTAGCAGCTTAGGGCTTCCGCTAGATGTTCGCTTGCATCTCGCCTCAAAAAGTCCATATCTAAGGGTCTAAAAATACATCTAAATAATCAGAGTCTCAATGGCCCAAAGGCGCTGTGATAATTACGATAACCTGGTGCCCGAAAGCGATGGAATTGATTTTCAGCTGAGGTGACATCCACCATTATTTTCACATATCCTCTTCCCGTCATGACCCTGAAATAATTCAGACAGTATAAATTGTCTTAAAATGCTTTTCATCACTCAGATATTCGGGATTTACATAGAGTTTAAGGTCCCAGCAAGCCTTTTGCCCAAGAAAATTGTTAACCATAATCGCATTCGATTATTGAGTGTTATTTGAATGCGAACAAAAACAGAACAAAAACTGCCCTTCGCCCTTCGTAGAAAAATGTGGATTTGATTTCGCACAATTCTTCTGCGAACATAAAGAAGGATTTTCCCAATCCGATTGTCCAAAACTGTGGAACTTGCTAAAAAGTACCACAGATTCACTTTTTGACTAATATCTCCAAGCATAATACCTTACCTTCACCTGAAGACCTGTTCATCTATTTAATTACATCCACTGTATGCCTCACAAGTCTAAAAAAAACCCTATCGACATTTCCTCCGTCGACCAATTTCGAAACCTCCGCCTGTAAGTCGTCTCATTAGCATCACCAGAGCAATTAATTTTTCCGTCAATCTCTGGAAATGATGAAAACAAGAAAACACCTTCAATCCAAAAGGACTCCAGATATTAACCCACTTCTCACACACTCTCCCACCACACAAGGGCTTCAAGTTCTCAGCTTTGCCAGCTGCTTTTGAGACCCGCATCTAATTGTTTGCAAACACCGTGAGCTTAAGACTCCCACTTGGTCACACGAAAATAAATAAAAAAAAAAACGATTTGGTATATTGCCCTTACCTAAGCTAAGAGTCTGCATCTCCTGAGATTATATCAGTTCCCAACCATATTGCATGAGGACCGACGCGATGTAACCAACCTCCCGTAGGTTTTCCCATCAGAAAACCGATATGACAGAGCAAAGCCCAACTGGCACACTATGCCATTTAAAAAAAAAAAAACAGATCTAACCTATTGTTACACATTCAGCTGGCAGAGCTCTGGTTAGCTGCAACATCACTTGTCCCAGGGGCAACATCATCTCTCTCTCGCACACATAAGCACACACTCTCCGAACTAAGCCAATTGCTAAATCGTTTCACCCTCGGCAATTCATGAACTGTGATATATTAAATAACATAACGGGACGGTACACCAGGCACCATCGCATCCATTGGCCCAATGACTAAGTGTGCATCCATCGCGGATATGGTTCATCGGTTGAATGGTCGGATGGATATTTGCATTCGCAGTTGGTACTCGTCTCTGTAACCTGTTGCGATGGTGGCGGTACCACACGCCTGGTCCTATATGTGGCGGATGCCACGCCAAAGCCGACTGCAATCACGATTTTTGTGTTCATTGTTTCGGAGGCTTCGATCTGTTCAACGTTTGTGTATGTGTTGGCAATAGAAAGTCATCTCGAAATGTCACCATTAAGGACACACATTTCTAATTCGACTTAAATGTCGTCATCGATCTGGTAGGTGAACTTTGTCATCTAAAAACAATGAAAACGTGCTTTCTTTCTGTGCCGCGCATGCGTTCTCTAAACGTCACTTGCCAAAGTGACAGACACGGCACGCAAAGACCACTTAATGGATACATACCAACAGCAATGACCATTCAATCGGATTAGCATGTGACACTTGACTGATCACATGTGCACTCTGTCATCCGTTGTTGACAAATGTCAAATTCTGACTTACACGGCCGACAGAATCGAGAATTGCCAAACAGATTCTTGTTTCGTAAAAATCGTGGGATACGACGTATCTGACCCACAATGGCTACTCTTCGTGTGGAATCCACCACGGAGGTAGATGTCATTGGAGGGCATATGCCTAGCGAAACTTAAGTGTCAAGCTGTGCGACGCGACAACGGTCCTACCCATAGCGATGGTTCGCCTTCAGTTGTATTCGTTCATTTGTATCTGCAACTGTAAGGAGTAGGTCGACCGATCGGTGTCTGTCTAATTAGCCGTGCAATGGAGATGGTATCGTCGGGTGTCTTAACCTGACATAAAGAAGCTGCAATTGTATAGCTATGCGCAGATGATGATGGAGGTGCGGGGAGCCATTTTAAGGTCGTGAATCAGATGACACTAAACGACTCTAACTGTTCTTCGTCTTGTACGCCTTACTGACATTTTGTTTTTGTTTTCCGTTTCGTTTGCAGGTGATATTCGCTACCCTAATAGCGATGAGCACCAGTGCTCGCCTAGACAACAACTACCTACCACCGCCCCCAGGTGCGGCCGGTGCTGGAGGTGGTCCTGGACTTCCGACGCCCGGATTCTCCGGTGGTAATGGTGGATTGGGTGGATTTGGAGGCGGTGGTGGTGGTGGTGGTGGCGGACGACCAGGAGGTGGCGCCCCAGGTGGTGGTTATGGAGGTGGTGGTGGTGGCGGTGCTGGTCGTGGAGGTGGCGGTGGAGGCGGAGGAGCTCCCGGACCATCGGGACCACCAATTGAGATTATCTCGTATGAGAATGAGAACTATGGCGATGGTACCTATCGGTTTAGTTACGAGACCGCCAACGGTATCAAGGCGCAAGAGCAAGGCGAAGTCAAGAACAAGGGCTCTGACAACGAGATACCAACTGTGATGGGTTCGTACTCATATACCGCGCCCGATGGACAGGTTATCACCGTGACATATGTTGCTGACGAGAACGGATTCCAACCGCAGGGTGACCATCTGCCAACTCCTCCACCAATTCCGGAAGCCATTCAAAAGGCACTCGCTGCAACTGCTGCTGCTCAGGGTAATGCCGGTGCTGGAGCGGGTGGTGGTGCTGGAGGCTATGGTGGCGCTGGAGGTGGTGCTAAGGCTGGCGGATATGGCGGACCAGGAGGTGCAGGCTATGGCGGTGGCAACGGAGGAGGCGGTGGTGGTGGACGTCCAGGCGCAGGTGGTGGTAACGGACGTGGAGGTAACGGTGGAGGTGGTGGAAATGGACGTGGAGGTAACGGCGGAGGTGGTGGTTATGGCGGTGGTGCAGGCGGTGCTGGTGGTGGTGCGGGAGGTGGTGGTTATGGTGGCGGTGCTGGTGGTGGAGCCGGAGGTGGTGGCGGCCGACCTGGAAATGGACAATTCAGCCCTCAGACCGGTTACAACTACTAGGACGTGCTGCAGTTCATAAAATACGCTTCTTCTCAATCAAAAAATTCTCTTGTATGATAAGTGCTATAATTTATTGATGTTTTGTTTTTT
Source organism: Rhingia rostrata (assembly GCA_949824845.1). Lineage (NCBI taxonomy): Eukaryota > Metazoa > Arthropoda > Insecta > Diptera > Syrphidae > Rhingia > Rhingia rostrata. The sequence continues at coordinate 74,944,550 of OX463758.1, read as the reverse complement.
TTTTTTAAATCCCAGAATTAATATTTAATTTTTGCCATTTACCATAACGTAAGCTGAGACATTTTTCTTTCGGATTGTAAATTTGCAAAATCAAAAAAAAAAAAAGCGAAATTTTTGGTAGACATTGACGAAAGGGACGCCTTAAAATTGATTTTTGGAAAAATACATTTTAAATAATTTTTTTCTTTTGTTTTTGTAGATTTAAGAATCGAATTTTTATGGCTAGTGACCCAATGTCGTTCATGAAGTATTTTTTTTTTTAAATTCCTTTTTTGCTTTCTGCATTGTGGACCAGAATGCAGAGCGAATATTTTGTTGTGTATAAATATAAAAATTATTATTAAATATTTTATCATTATCTATTATTATTTTTTTATTTTTAATTGCCCTTTTTTGTACTCAAAATGAACTCATAATGAACAAATAAAATGTTCGAAGAAAATTAAAACAACAACGCTTTTTATTTTTACTCAGTTTTTGTCACATTACAGGATCGATTCGAAGTTATCGTTCAGTCATATTATGCTGTTGTATCTCCTGAATGTATGCCAATATTAGCATTGAGATTCTATGAAGGTGGACACATCCTGATATCGGCTTTAGTGGTATTTCTGTGTCATCATGCAGAATTTTAAAAAAAAAGTGTCACACTACTCAGCTCTATTGCAAAGTCGGTTCATTAAATTGCCTTCAAAAGTGAGTCGAGAAGATTAATAAAAAGATGGTGGAATTTCGTGTAGTTAATCGGCTTCTACGCATAATCGCAGCCTTATACTGCAAACACATTCGGATACAGTGACCACGAGTTATGGAAGACACGATTCCACGTCCTTGCAACAGGTCGAAAGGTGAGAACATTAATCAGGAGAGGTGCAGACGAACAACTATCAGAAACCCTTAGCTGCTTAAAAACAGACATTACTGCCATTCAGGAAATACCGTGGAATTGACTGTTCAAAAAGATGATGACAAACTATGACATCTACTAAGGACCGTCTTATAGTGAGCAGAAAAGCGTCTATTCGGATGCGGATTTGCTATAAGTGACAGACTAAGGCAAGAGGTTTTATGTTACCAATACATTAGCGAACACATTGCAACAATTCGCATCAAGGTTAAATTTGCCTAAGCCTTATATGCGCTCATGCCCCGACGGAGGAAAAAGATGATTTAACGATGGATTGATTCTAACGGGTTTTTCAAGAGTCATTTATTTTTTTAAATCAAATAAAGCACTCAACTTTGCAGCAAATATGCCCGCAATTTTTTGTTATCGATAAATAGGCAAACGCTTTAGAGACAACTTCATGTAAATGCTGTCCGCGGCTCCTTTTCAAATGGTCCATTCAGAAGGTTCAACTTTGCGTCACTTTATCGAGCATTTTGCCTTGTATTGCACGAATTACGTGTGTTATGTTATACTGTAAACCTTCAATCGTGTTCCATTTGTACACATAGACTAAGGACTTTACCTAAGCCCACAAGAAATAATAAAGAGGCGTTAAATCGCATGATCTTGGCGGCCAACTCACAGGGTCATTTCAAGGGATAAGCTGCTCACCAAATTCATCTTGAAACATCTCCATTGTTTCACGAGCTGTGTGGCATGTGGCACCGTCTTGATGAAACCACATGTCAACCATATTCCAGGGTAATCTTTGAAGATAAATGGTCCGATGATGCCACCCGCCCATAAACCACACCAAACTTTCGTTTTTTCGTTATGCATTGGTAATTCTTGTATGGCATGTGGCTGTCATCACTCCAGATTCAACAGTTTTGGTTATTTACGTATCCGTTGAGCCAGAAATAAGCCTCATGGTTAAACACAATTTTTCGATAAAATAGCGCATTTTCATGGACCTGTTTTAAGGTCCATTCACCAAAAATTAGATGGCTTCAATTTTTGCACAATATGAATTTTATAGGCTTCCAAACCCAAATCGACACGTAAAATTTTCCTTTTATTGAGTAACACATGCGCCATTGCTGAGAACGGCGACGAATTGACATTTCACGATCTTCATTAGCATCGGACGCTACGACTGCAATATTCTCTTAGGTACGCACTGTACGCATGTGAGTCGATAGATTAATGTCCAACAAAGTATATTTGATGCGAAAGTTGGTGATAACTGCACGAATTGTTGATTCACGAGGTCGATTATGACGACCATAATATGGTGCACATTTTTCACAGAGCACGAATTTTGATAATAAATTTCAATCATTTGTAATCGTTGCTGATTGGTAAGTCTTTCCACGATTAAATGGCAGAGAATACTGGAAACTTTTCAATTTGACAGATGATGATCGGACGCCGTTAATTACCAGTGCTGTCAACCTGAAAAACTTAACTCTTAAAAAATCACCCAATACAAGGTCCTGGCCAAAACTTATGAGTGACCACCCAATTACGATGTTCAAATCGTGCTGAGATATTTCAACGATCCAAATTTAGGAAGAGACGACTTCTTGAAAAGTATTGCTGGAAAGCAAAGCCTACCTAGGCTAGTTGAATTCGCTACGGAATGACAAGCCAATATTATAGCCAGCACACGATTTCTTCATCTTCGATATCTATAAGGGGACATAGCGGTCTAGAGATTAATGAAGGGTGAACCAAAACGAACAAATTGATCACATTGCGATAGACAAGATTCACGCATCCAGTATTTGGAATGTCCGAACTTTCCGAGAAGCTAACATCGACTCGAACCTCTACCTTGTTGCAGCCAATGTATGAATACGGATATCCTCCAAGCCACAACAAACCAGAAACACGGTGAAGAAATTTAAGGTCGAAAGACTGCAATCGCAAGATACCGCCAAGGCCTTAGCGCAACGCGTATCCCTTAACTTCTCGATTACCACCATACCACCAGCATCGAATGTCGAAGATCAATGCCGACGATGCCAACAAGACATTAGCAACTGTTGAGTTAGGTTCCCCGAAACCACCAGCAACAAACCTGTGGTTTGAAGAGGAATACGGAAAGATGCTCGCATACAACAACGAGGTCTAAAAGGGCCCTCTACAGGTGAAGACGAGAGCTCCCTTTGAGCTCTTTGGACAAAGATGAAGGGAAGGATACCAGCTTTTTAGAAAGAAGGAAAGAAAATCTTGCAATCGAGGGAATAAAGAGGTGACACTCCGCAACCAACGTTCGCAAGTCTTACCAAAGCCAAGGATACAATGCTCGAACAGAATCCTGTCGAGATGGACAAGACAATATCGTAGTTGAGACACAGTCGATGCTGAGGATAGAGGAGAACCACTTCTGCAGACTGTTAAAGGGCGGTGACGAACACCATTCTACTGTCAAGCAGAACGAACAATTCAAAAATTTTAACGGCAGCGAAAACTGCCAACCAGCCGACCTGAGTAAAGTGAGGATAGGAATATCTAAGCTAAAGCTTAATAACGATGTCGGAATCGACGACCTTCCCGTTGAGCTTTATAAGCCCGGCGGAGATGAATTGGTAAGCAACATTCACCAACTAATAAGCCAAATCTAGTCGGATGAAAATATGCCTGAAGAATGGTATCTAAGGGTAGATTGTCCGATCCACAAAAAAGGGGACCCTCCGAACAGCGCCAACTGCAGAGGCGAAAGCCTCTCAACATCATCTACAAGATCCTATCTGCCGTAATATATGAACGCCTGAAACCTTTTACCGACAATCTGATTGGCTCTTATCAATGCAATTTTAGGCCGGGAAAGTCCACCACCGATCAAATGTTCACACTTTCGAAGATCCTGAAAAAACGCAAGAAAGCCAAATCAATACCCACCAGCAATTCATCGATTTCAGAGCCGCATATGACAGCATTTATAAAGACGAACTATACTGCAGAATGTCCTGTTTTGGTATGCCGCCCAACTTTGCCCATTTGTGAAGTATGGCGATAGAGAATTCTCGCTGCTCCATCATTGGCTTCATATCGCTGATAACACAAAAGGATTTAAGCACGGCGATGCGCTGTCATGTGACTTCTTTAATTGGATTCTTGAATGGCAATACCAGAGGCAAAATCTTCCAAAATTCAGTGCAATTACTGAAATACGGCGAAGATATTGGCATCATTGGTCGGAATCGACGTGATGTCATGGCCACGTCTGCTAGTATAGAGAAGGAAGCGGCACGAATGGGTTCAGCATTAAATGAGGGTGAGACTAAGTTTATGATATCAAGACGAAAGGACACACATCGACGGATGTGACTGAACGTCAACCAAAAAATACAAATTTCTGTCGCAACTGGGTAGTTAGTACCCAGGATCAAGCTTACTCAAAACCATTCATGTGTGCTTCTTACATGATGGCGGGACCTCCTGTTTTATGCTGACTCCGAACGGTGAATTTCAGATAAGCTTTTTTCTACAATTGATACTACTCGAATGATTTGCCAGACCATTACGATGGGAGGGCCAGTAAAAAATCATTTAGGTGTCGCTACAGCTGGGAATTGAACACAGACCTTCTGCGCTGCAGTTCATCGAATTAACGCCATTGAGCCCATTACAGCGAATGGCACCAATGACCGATATAACTTTGAGGTAGTACGAAACTTTGCCTACCTCGGGTCCGCTTTGAACATGACAACAACATATCGTCAGAAACGAAGAATTACTCTTGCCAACTGCTGTTTCGGACCAAGAAGGCAATTTAGTAGAAAAGCCCTCACTCGAACTACTTAGGAGATCATAAAGAAGACTCTGACCATCCTAGTCCTGCTCTACGGCACACAATCATGGACCGTTGGTCGATTTGAGAGCAAAATTCTTCAAAAAATCTTCGGCCCCGTTTGCGTTGACGGGATTTGAAGACGAAGATTCAACTAAGAACAGATGAGAAAAATCGCTCATTCTGCCTACAATAATGTCGATTCCAGCCAAGTGTTCCAAGCCAAAATTCCCAGCAGATCCAAATCTTAAATACACCAAAGACTTAATTTCTTAACAGCAGTTTGCAACTGGTCTCTTTTGTTTGTAAACTGTAATCTTACATAATATTAACACCACACTCGATTTGTTACAGCCTAAACTATCAAAACCAACCCGCCTCCTCATTAGGCAATTGTTCGCTTATTCATCTAGTCATACAACCGCTTAACGATCTTAAAGGAGGCGGACAGCTTCTAATATTTCATCTGTTGCTCATCAGTTTGCCGTCAGAGGTATCATCGTCCGTGCTGCAGCAGGTTCATGCACACATTCTTTCATAATCCAGTAGAAAGCCACATACGGGTGAGATGCACTAAATATCTCACCAAAGCGGAAATATTTACTAATAGGATATTCACACCGCGATGGTGTCCAGTGAGAGTCGCCTAATAAATCTTAGTTGCTGACTACGTTCATCATAGACAGGACAGCCTGATGAAAGGATGGTATTAGTAGGTCAGGATTCGGTCATTCGTCATTGTTCAATGGGGGCGTGGTGTTAGGGCTACGCTTACACTTGTATTAGAAATTGTGTGGGTATTCTAAAAAAAAACAGTCAATTAACAGTAAATGTTGCCGTTTTCACCTGCTCCTTAGATTCAAAATCGTGAGGAAGCGAGGATGGGGTAGCCCGAAAAAAGGACGTATTTGCACAAATACATAATATTACAACAATTCAAGAGCTGAGTTAATAAACATCAGCAAACATCAGCTTAAGACACTCCAGGAGCTTTATAGGTTCGCCTCACCAGCGAAAAAAAAGAACGCTGCCGTTGTAATCTTGGCTCTTTCGCCACTATCACCGTTCAAGAGGTCTGACTAAGTGACTTGTTGCCCAAAAATGTCCATACAGCTCTTTTAAGTTGTTCACTTTGTCCATCCTAACGGAGACTATAGACCGTTGACTTCATCTTGAACAATATTCCGGTGACGTCTTGGGAAATTATAACTAGTAGGGTTAGGTAGAGAAAATACTTTCTGGATGGGAGTTTTGATCCCAATGATTTTGCTAAATCGAAAACTGAAATAGCATCGGTTTCCTAAATATATTCTTAGTCGTACCTCCACCAAGGTGTCATTTGTGGGGTTGATGCTCACTTCGAGGCTGATGAACTGTTTAAATACCTAAAAATTCTATCATTTTGCCAAAGGCTGTGCGATGATCGTCGTAAACCCTCTTTAACTACATGACCAATGCGTTCCTAGATCAAAGCCATTCAGCAAGAATCGTCCTGAATGGCCGTAAACGCTCCTATAGCAGCACGATGGGAGCGACCAATTATGTCGATGTCGACAGTAGTTGAATGGATGTTTTTGAAGACAGTGCCTTCCGCATCAACTCCTGCCCTACGAACTATCTGTTGCAGCACGGGATTGAAGAAAACGGATAACAGCGCTTCTCTTTGTCGGAATCCAGTACATGTTTGCAAAATTCAGATGAGCAGTTTCCAAATTGAATGAGCGCCACAACAATATGAGCTTTGATGGAATTCCGCCATCACTTAGTAAGGCTAAGGGCGATGTATGCTCTCATATGCCGCGAGGCCTTGAAGTCGAAAAAATGATGGTGTTCCTTGACCTTCGTTGGTCTTTATCAAAAAGTGAAAATGAAGAGTTAGTCTTTGGTCAATTCGCCAGGCTAGATGCCACACTAGCATATGCCAAGAAGTGTGTGTCAGAAAGGCTTAAGACCTTCACACAGTACGTTCGATAAGATCTTTTAAGCAGCATCAAGCAGGGATATTTCTCCATCGTTTGTGCAAGATAAAGGATCGCCGTATTTGTAGATGGCTCATATGGAGCTCATATTCCGTATATCGGCATACTCTCATCCATCCAGACTTTATTGGTGGTTTGGTTCATGCATACTTCTATGGCACCTCCGTATTTGAAGAGTTCTGCTGGAAATCCATCAGAATCGTCTGCCTTGCTGTTCTTCAATTTTATTACGGCTGCTCTTACTTCTTTAATACTGGGAAGGAATTTTGCCTCTTCGTTCACTGGAGTTGAGCTGGTTTCTTGCCCAATCACTCCCTTAAGCAGCTTCAGTAGCAATAGCCTAGGAGAGGACTGATTTTACTGTTGACGACACTGCTCTACGAAAAAAATGACAACGACGTTCGTATCTGGACCTGGAATGTGAGAACATTGAACAGGAAAGGTGCAAGCGAACAACTAGCGGAAGAACTAAATTGCTACAAAGCAGACATAACTGCCATCCAGGAAATACGATATGATGGGCCGGGCAAAAAGAGAATGAAAAGTTGTGACATCTGCTACGGACCTTGTTATAGTGAGCAGAAACAGTGACTATTCGGATGCGGATTTGTTATAAGTGTAAGACTTAGGCAAGAAGTCTTAAGATTCCAAGCCATTAGCGAACTCATTGTAACAATCCGCATCAAGGCCAAATTCGCAAACATAAGCCTTTTATGCACTCACGTCCCAACGGAGGAAAACGATGATATAGCTAAGGATTGCTTCTAAGAGCTCCTTGACCGCTCATAGGTTTGGTCAAGGAGCTCTTAGAACTACGATGTTAAAATCGTGCTGGGAGATTTTAACGCAAAGGTAGTAAGAGAAGACATCTTAAGCAGTATTGTCGGAAGACATAGCCTACACGACGACACGTCTGGTAACGGACGTAGACTAATTGACTTCGCTACGGAACGGAATGCCACTATAGTCCGCCCACGGTTTCCTCACCTTGATATCCATAAGGGGACATGGCGGTCTCCAGATCAACGAACGGTCAACCAGATTGATCATATTGCGATAGACAAGAGGCACGCATTCAGTATTTTGGATGTCCGAAGATTCCGAGGAGCTAACATCGACTCAGACCGCTACCTTGTTCAGCTAAGGTAAGAATGCGGATGCAATGCGGATTGCCTACAAGGCTGAGCTGCAGGTGATGACGAGAGCTGCCGTTGAGCTCTATAGGCAGAGAAGAAGGGAAGAACACCGGCTTTTCGGAAAGAAGATGTTCACAAATTTTACCAAATTGTAAAACGTCAAAGCCAACGATACAAGGCTCGAACAGAATCCTGTCGAGATCAACAAGGAAATATCGTAGTTGAGACACAGACTATGCTGAGGATATGGAAGAACCATTTCTGCAGACTGTTAAACGGCGATGACGAACAACATTCCGCTGTCAGGCAGAACGAACCATTCAATATTGGCAACGACAGCGAAAACTGCCAACCAACCGACCTGAGTGACACCTTAAGTGCCGTGCACAAGTAGAAACCGACCTCAACCAACTTGGAGTGCGCAACTAGAGGTAGTTAGCTAAGGACTTGGCTAATTGGAAAGGCATGTTGTTTGAGGCCTAGGTTCATTCCGGACTGTAGCGCCACTTAAGTTAGTAAGCAGCTTCTGGAAATGGTGGCTATACACAAATCCCTGCGCATCAGAGACTTGGTTGTCATAGTTTTTTTTTAAAGCCTGCATTCCTACTTTAAATTCAGCTGGCAGTTTTTTGGCTTCCTTGAAAAGTTGACAGATGTTCTTCTTGTTGCAAGACTCTTTGAATTCCCTGAGCTGTTAGGCTACGTGTTGTCTTTATATTTGTGCCTCTTCAGTCACGTGTGAACGGGGGTATCTCAAGACTAGTAAGAGCGAACGAATTTTCCAGCCAAAGGACAGAAAGGGTGAGAAGTCGCAATGGGCTTACGAGTGGAGAGTACTAGATGTGAATGTATATGTGGATCGATTCTGGACAACGGAATCGTGGGAACAAAGAGAATCCACTTCTTGGATATCTAGCGGATCGGTTAGACGTGCGTTTTTTTGATAAGAAAAAAAAATCTTCGAGGATAAATCTTCAATTAGTTCTTGTGAGATTTTTTTTTGTGTTTGAAAATTCCTCCTTTTTTTTGGAAAAACAAAAAAAAAAGATTGTCGACGAGGAGAGGAGATATCAGGAAGGGAGAAAGGACAAGGAAAAAGAGGTGGGAAGAACAGAAGAGCGGAGGAAGACAAGAGGAAAAGAAGGAAAATAGATAAGTAGAGTGATTAATAGTGAAAAATCGAGTAGTGCAGAATAGTGTTAAATTAGTTGGTTGTTCCGCGGCCGACAGGAATTCCCGAGAAAAGACGGGACACGCGACCCTTGTTGAATTAAGTTCTTTGTTAAATTTCGGGAGAAAATTTCAGTCGGGGGCCATCTTCGTGGTCCGCCATCTTTCCTTGGTTGATATACTTAGTATCAACCACCAAGCTCATCACAATAAAATTTAATTGGGCGCACCACCCCCATATCATAACGTGGGTAAAATATTTTTATTTCATCGGTTTTGTTTTTTTTTCTTTTTTTTGCTTGGTTTCATGTTTCGTAATTTCCCGAAAATTACGTGGCGTACAAAAACTTTTCGAGTTTCGTGTGAACACGAAATTCGAACCCATCCCGCACGCTGAGTCAACGGGGCTCTCGTAGTACACATACGAGAAGTTGCGAATCTTCGTGTGAGTGATCTGTGTTTGACAGTTCGCTCACATAGGGATTTTCGTAGCAACGTTTAGGAACATGTGTTTTAATCATACGAACTGTTGGCCAACTATAAGTTGGCGTTCATTATTTTTTTATGAAACGTGATTAAAGAAAACTTAACTTCGATGTTAAATAATTTTTTGGAGATTGTTTGCTTCAACTTTTTCATGTTCATAATCAAAGCATGTACACTGCCATCCATCAGCTGCGCACCTCATCATCTCTCACACTTTTGAATAAAATTTGTAGCTCCGCTACAACGTACAAAAACTCCACAGTCGAGACCCCCGGTGTTGTGATGAGAAATATCAGCACTCCATCTGCAATTCATTACCAATAACGAATTCTACATGCCATAGGTTGTGCGATACAAGCCCCAATTAGCTCTAGCCATCCCATTCAATTAGCCGCTTCCTCTCACTGACCCCCATTCCAAGTGATGCATTACGATGGTAACGACAACAACGCTGCTAAACGACACCGGGTGTCAGTACAACCCGAAGGCACTACACACACGCTTGCAACGCACCTCTAGGAAATATCCGATTCCAATGTACTGGGCAATCATTTCGCATTTCGCCAAGTTTTTTCGCCTCTAATCTGCGAGCAAGCATCTTCCAAATGGAATTCTATAACACGACAGATGGACCTGTCTATCCTTTTGAGGGGAGACCCACAACACAGTATCTGGCGATCAAATCAAACTGATCTGCCTAATCTTCTGCCGGTTGTGATGTCTTATTACATTACGCTGACCAGTGGCAGACATCGGTGCATCTGCATCCGAGTATCTGAAGCCTCACCTGACATCTACATGATGACTTTTACTCATTTTTCGACGTCTCTTATGAGGCTATTCAAGCCCGGACCGCATATGACGATTTGCATTAGTCTGACCGCGCTAATCCGTCTTCATCGGCCGAATGGTGGACTCAGGGACATAATGTGAGGCAAACAGAGGCGAATATTTGTGGCAGATTCCCCGTCGTCGGTTGGTGGTTGGACATGAAATGGAGACGCGACCACGACGGCACCACGGGGCTGTAAATTGAGTGTGTGAACTGTGATGTCAGGGACTTTAGTTGGTTGGCTGAGCATACAGAGATCTAGGAGCGTTAAGAAACCGAAAGTGTCGCAATTTCATTTCTCAAACGGAGAGTGGCCTGAGAATGTGCGACGCCTGGTAGGTTCAGGTTAAATTATTATTTTTGTCGTTTTTTTTTTTTTTTTTTAATTGAAAAGTGGTGAGCGGTTTTTTGTTCGTAGTCAAGCTGTCTGACGCGAGGTTAACCCGGATGGGTGAATCCTATTAAATGTGTTTTGCAATTTGAATTGTAATTGCAAGTTTTGTATGGCATATGTACTTAAAGGTGGATCTCTGATGGATGCATAGATGCGGTTGTTAAAATATCTTTGGTTCGATTGTAGTCAAGAAATGGCCTCAAACTTGAGTATGGTATTGTGGTAACAATTGAACGCGTTTGTGGTTGTCGATGTGTGCTAATAGTTGTGAAATGATCAAACAGAATTCTCACGGTTAAGTTATTGAAGAATTATGCAAAACTTACGGAACTTGTTATATCGATTATGCCATATTGCTGTCAAGATATGCTTGAATTCAAGTATCTTAAGCTGAGAGACTTAATAAACTATAGCTGATAAGGTGTTTTACAATGGAGACGGCCCTTAAAATTGTACAACATTATGATTATGATTCGTCTTTTATCCTTTATAAGGCTTTGTGCACATTATGAGGGCTACAATCAGTCTTTGAAGTATTTGTCTATAGTGGAGAATAATCCGAAGGATCACTTGATGAAACAAATTTACTGCTGTGTCTTCCAAAAACTAATCCGGATAATCACAAACCGCGCTTGGAATTGCAAAAAAAGCGGAAGTTCTACCTACCAAAAGTTTAAAAAAAGCTGTTTTTGGTCCTCGCAGTGTCATAAAGAAGATTTCCAGTCATAAAGAAAATTCGAATTCGGTTTTTTGCCGGGTGTCCGTACCATTCCAATGTACAACAGTTCCAGAGTCAACAACCATTTCAGGGCACTCGTTTAGTTAAAGGTTTTCATAAAAAGAAAACATATGCGAAGACTAAAATCCGCTGTACGCATCGTCAAATACCCATACTACTACTTAAGTGGTACTACCGTCCGGAAAGAACCTTGGCCTCAACCAACATGCCTCTCCAATTAGCCCGGTCCTTAGTTAACTGCCGTCAGTTGCGCACTCCAAGTTGGTTGAGGTCGGTTGAGCTGCGACCGACGTCTGGCTGGGAATCGAAGAGTCTTCGAGCCGGAGTATTGGTGTCCATTCGTTCTACACGTCCTAGCCACGGGCATGTCGCTGTACAGCTCGAATAGTTCTTGGTTGAATCTTCGTCTCCATGACTCGTCAACGCAAACGGGACCGAAGATTTTTCGAAGAATTTTCCTCTCAAATCGACCAAGGATTTCTTCATCCGCTTTTGAGACGGTCCATGCTTCAGCGCCGTAGAGCAGGAATGGGATGATCAGGGTCTTTTATAGGATCTCCTTAGTAGTTCGAGTGGGGGCCTTACTACTGAATTGCCTTCTTAGCCCGAAGAACCAGCGGTTGGCAAGAGTAATTCTCTTCTTTATCTTCGACGAAATGATGTTGTAAGAGTTAATAGCGGAGCTGAGATAGACAAATCCCAGTCCTGCCTCAAAGTTATATCTCTCCATCTTGAGATTCTGTCCAATTCGCCGATGTTGTGTATCTTTTCGTGTTGACAGCATTTACTTCGTCTTGCCCTCATTGACTGCTAAACCCATTTTTGCAGCTTCCCTTTCTATACTAGCAAACGTGGCTATGACATCACGTTGAGTCCTACCACTGATGTCGATATCATCGGCGTATGCTATTAGTTGCACCGATTTTTGGAAAATTGTGACTCTGATGTTGGCTCCTGAGTTTTGCTCAATCCTCTCAAGAATCATATTGAAGAAGTCACATGACAGTGCATCGCCCTGCCTAAATCCTTTTTTGGTATCGAATGCGTCGGTGAGGTCGTTTCCGACCCTGATGGAGCAGCGATAAATCTACAGAAACGGACGCTATCCTAAAGAAACGGACGAGTTTGGGTGGTATACCAAAACTAGACATGACTCTATATGGTTCGTCTCTATAAATGCTGTCGTATGCGGCCTTGAAATCGATGAATAGGTGGTGGGTATCGATTTGGATTTCTTCGTTTCTTTTAAGGATCTGCCGAAGTGTGAAAATTTTATCGTTTGTGGACTTTCCTGGCCTAAAACCACACTGATAAGGGCCAAACAGATTGTTGATAGAATGTTTCATGGGTTCACATTGTCGGCAGACAGGATCTCGTAGGCGATTTTGAGGAGATGACACAGTTCAGATGGTCTCCTTTTGTGGATCGGGTGTTAAACGATGCTGAGTTTCTATTCTTCAGGCATACTTTCATCCGACAAAATTGGGCTTATGACTTGGTGGATATTACTTACCAAGTCACCTCCACCGGGCTTATAAAATACAGCTGGAAGGCAGTCATTTCCGGCAGCCTTGTTTAGTTTGAGGTTAGATATGGACATCCTCACTTCACTCAGGTCGGGTGGTTGGCAGTTTTCGCTGTCGTTGCCAATACTGAATGGACCGTTCTACTGACAGCGGAATGTTGTTCGTCATCTTCGTTTAACTGCCTGCAAAATTTACTCTCCCATATCCTCAGCATCAAATGTGTCTCAGCAACGACATTTGCTTGTTCATCATAACAGGATTCGGTGGGAGCCTAGAATCCTTGGTTTTGGCGCTATACACTTTGGTAAAACTTCCGAACATCTTTCCAGGAGTGGCACCTCTCTATATCCTCGATCAAAGTGCGTGATCGAGGATATTGCTCCTTTTTCTTCTTTCTTAAAAGTCGGTGTTCCTCCCTTCTTCTTTGCCTAAAGAGCTCACTGCCAGCTCTAGTCTTCACCTGCAGCTTAGCCTTTTAGGCCTCTTTCTTGGGTGATAGCATCTGTCGGCATTCCTCACCAAACCAGGGGTTTCTTCCTAGTGGGTGAGAAACCTAGGTTTTCAGTTGCGACTGATTTAATGACGTGTTGGCATCGCTGCCATTGTTCTTCGACATTCGATGCTGGTGGTATAGTGTTAATCGTGAGGGTTAGGGATAAGCGTTGCGCGAAGGTCTTAGCGATCTCTTGCGATTGCAGTCTTTCGAACTTAAGTTTCTTCACAGTATTTCTGGTTTGTTGTGGCGTAGTGGATATCTGCATTCTTACCTTGGCTGCAATAAGGTAGTGGCCCGAGTCAATGTAACCCCCTCGGAATGTTGAGACAGCTATTAGTTTTCCGACAGAACTGCTGTAGATGTCTTCTATTCCTTTCTTTGCCTTAACGATTTTAAGATCGTACTTCGCTGTCGCTAATAAGTTTTTCCAGGAGCTAGTTGAAGCAGTCTTTCCCTGTATCATATTTTTCCACCGTCGGGGCACGAGCGTATATAAGGCTTATGTTATCGAATTTGGCATTCGTGCGGATTGTTTCAATGTGTTCGTTCTTATTGCCTAAGTCTGGCACTTACAAAAAATCCGCATCCGAATGGTCGCTTTTCCCGCTCACTATAACATAGTCCGTGGTAGATATCACAGTTCTTCGCCGTCTCTTTGCATGTCCAATCCCACCGTATTGCCTGATGGTTGTCTGCCTTTAGCAGCTTAGGGCTTCCGCTTGTTGTTCGCTGGCACCTCTCATGTGTAATGTTCTCACATTCCAGGTATAAATACGAACTTCGTTGTCCTTGTTTCGTTTAACAGGATCGTCAACAATAAAATCAGTCTCTCCCAATGCTATTGGTTGCTTTGTAACAAAGGGGTTTTTTCGATGGGTGGGTATTTAACCCAAAGCGCAACTCCAAACCTGGAGAGTCACGTCTAATTTGTAAGACACCCCTAGGACAAGGGACCATCAGTGTCTACAACGGTTTTGAGCGTTGCCGTTGTCCTTTTGGTTCTTCTGCCACAAATTCTGTTTAAGGAGCCTGACTAACCCTTGCGATTTCCAGAAAACCTGTTGACCGAGTATGCCGAACGCAGCTCGTATAAGTTTGCCTGGGGCAACATTCCGGGTATTCTATGCAATTCTGACCAGACTACTTTTATTGCTGCAGTTTCTCGTCTCATTATCAATACTCGCACTCATTGTTTGGCTCCACATGAAAACACCGAATAGCTGTTAAGCCAGAAATGCATTGAAACTCGACATCCATATTCAAAAATACCAATTAGCCAATGCATGCCACACTCTGAGTGACACTTTTACAGCTTCGATATGATCAGCAAGCTTAGAGAAATTCCTAAATGAAATGTTCCTGTCGATGCGAATCTTCACAAAGCTAAGTAAATCATAACAGCTGAGTCAATCATAACCGATTTGGACAAAAGTATGAATGATCATGGAACCAAACGCAGCTATAAAACGAATGATATCGCATTTACAAATGTAGCGCACGCTGCATTCGTCCGACGTCATCCTTGACTCAAGCCGAAAAGCCTTCTGACAGGCATGTAAAAAGTACATTTCTACACCAACTGCATGTCAAAAGTTTCAACTATCTAAACATACATCAAGCTGCACGTAGATAACCTACAACAATTTATAACGCTCACCTCCCTGCTTGACCCGGCTCCGTGTGATGAATGGATCTTGTAAAACCACTGATGAACCATACAACCTGATCAATGGTCCATAAATTAAATACTCAAGTCAGGCACATTCATAACTTACGCTCGTCGAATCATCGTTAACGTGTAATTGTCAAATTAACACCTCGACTCATTTGCATTCGCTATCCAATATCCACCCAAATGACCATTAACTCAACGAGTTCTCCTCATTAACGTGCCAAAGAAAAGTTCAATAAATAACGAGCTGCTGGAGATCCCACACCTTACCTTGTCGCACAAGTGCGCGCTCTTCTGGTAAGATGGTCTGTGATAGCGCGCCCCGACTAACTCCAACAACGACAACGGTGACTACAGCGACATCATACCATGCCTCAGCATCAGCACCCGCTACCAGTTGGAATCGCCAAACATGCAGTGCGACTCAGCCTCTGATAGAACACGATGACGATGCAGAGGAACACCATGTGGTCATGCCGCTGCTGTAGCCTCTGTAGATTGCTAACAATGTGATTTAATGTCATCCCGCCAAATGTTAACATCATGAATGGGATGCAAAGTTTGTCGTATACTATCGCCGAACATGATCGGTGTATCTGTGACGTGAGAGATCGGCGGGTAGGTCGAATAGTTTCCGCGACCTCATCCCCAGTATGCTCCAATTCGGCAAGATCCAAGTCGTCATTGATGCGGCCACCTATTGGCATCATAAACACACAACTTCTGACCTCCCCAAGCCCCGAGAGTCGTTATGACACGAAATGGATCGTGCAACAAGTGATGTGCCGCGATCGGCGATGATGAGTGCGAACGTCTTCTCAAGAGCCGTTTGACCTTCAGCTTCAATCACACGCGCATTCAACCGCCGTGCATGTGCGGAATTTCAAAGTAAAAGTCGATCGCCAAACCTGGTGAACTTGCGTGCTATGTTATGCAAGCAGCTGTTGTGCAGATGATGATGATGACGCTGCATGAATGAATGGGACGCTGGCTTCTTCAGTCAAATGGTGCTTCTGTAAGCCGCGCTTTGTTACGGTATGCGGACTCTGGAGAGTGGCATATCTACCAATGACGACTGCGGCGGCGCGACGGCGTGATGTTCGCTTAGCGCTCACTTGGAGTAAATATAAGTTATTGTCTGTTGGCATGAAATGGTTGTAGAGCTCCGCTCGATCATTGGGTTCCTATGTCTGCGCGACCATAAAATCATTGGAGTTGGGATTCGAATTGGAAGATTTACAGATACACTTTCGTGAATTATGGCTTTCGGTTAAAATGCGATAGGTTAGCTGCTGGGTCCGATGAGTTTTCTACGAAGAGCGATGAATTAAAAGTCGCCGGAGTAATTTAGAGACACACGGCCCAGCGGCGGCGGCAGCATCGCGAGTCTCGATAGGAACAGTTTGACCGAGTTTCGAGGTGCAAATTATGTCATGACGGGTATAGATAGTAAAATGTTGAAGATGTAACGAACATCCAAAGTATTTGTTTTAAGATATTTCGATAATAGAAAGGAGAAGAGCGCACGAGGTTGGTTTGAGCGATATTTTGCCTTAAACGGGGATGGATGGATTTTTTTATTGCGGCTAATTATATACCAATTCGTCGGTGCAGTTTTGCAAATGACCAAATCGTTGTGGTGCTGCAATTTTTATTTGGGTTTGGAAGCACTCCTTAAAATTTAGATTTGCCATGAGAACATCGCCAATCTGTCACTTTTTCCAGACGGCAGTGGATGAATGCTTTGCTTTAGGAGCTTACGGGGGCGTTTTACTTGGGTTGGGCGAAGTAAGTAATGCTGGGGCATATACGGACCAAAGATCTGCAGGGTAAATCAAGATAAGACCTCTTCATGATAAATCAAGACGGTTGAATAGAGATGGTAGCGAATTTGCTTAATATGGCTTAATATGCAATACCAGGATGGCGATCAATCTTGTGAGTGGATTTGCCATCAGAAAGGAAAAACTGAACAAGCACGGCCAAAGATCTGGGAGTCTTCTCAGGCCTGAAAAATAAATATCAGCTCAGTGATTGATTTTCGTTAACCATCGTCTCAATGCGAAGGTATCCGGGTTACCATTTGATTATTGAACCAACAAAAAACCAATGCGCCCACAGCTCCACATAATGATCGCATAGTATTGATGGTTCGGTGTTGTAGAACGGGGGTAGACTCTGCCTGGCTTAAACTTGTCAATGCTCAGGTGTTGTAGCTCTGACTACAAATGTGTTTATTTTTAAACTCCATGAGCTAACCAGTACCCGATGGTCTCATCCAAATTGACTTGCTAAACGATAAGCGCGAGTATTGATAACAAGACGAAAAACAGCAACACTATAAGCGGGATGGTGAGAATGAGAATTATTGTTGACGACCCTGTTAATCGAAAAAAGGGAAAATGACGTATCAGCACCTTGAATGTGAGAATATTAAACACTAGATGTGCAAGCGAATAACTAGCGGAAGCCCAAAACTGCTACAAAGCAGATATTACTGCCATCCAGGAAATATAATAGCACGGCCCGGACACAAATGTGATGAAAAACTGTGATATATACTACGGACCGTGTAGTAGATGTCCGTAGTGAGCGGAAAGACCTCCTATTTGGATGCAAATTTGTTGCAAGAAGTCATATGTTTCCAAGACATTAGCGAACGGATTGTAACAATTCACAGCAAGGCGAAATTCGATAACATAAGCCGACTGATTCTACGAGGGCCTAGCCAAAACTAATGAGCTAGTACCGAATTACGATGTAAAAATAGTGCTGCACGATTTCAACGCAAAGGTAGGAAGAGGAGACATCTTTAGCAATATTGTCGGAAAATATATCCTAAACGACAACACGTCTGGAAATGGACTTAGCGTAATTGACTTCGCCACGGAACGAAATGCCATTATAGCCAGCACACGGTTTCCTTACCTCGATTCCCATAAGGGACATGGCGGTCTCCAGATCAACGAATGGTCAACCAAATTGATCACATTGCGATAGACAAGAGACACGCATCCAGTATTTTGGTTGCAGCCAGGGTTAGAATGCGGATATCCAGCTCGACACAACAACCCAGAAATACTGTAAACAAAAGTAAGGTCGAAAGACTGCAAACGGAAGATACTGCCAAGACCTTCGCGCAACGGGTATCCCTTAACCTCTAGGTTGACACCATACCACCAGCATCAAATGTCGAAGAATAATGGCAACGATGCCAACAAGCCATTAGATCAGCCGCAACTGATGTGCTAGGTTTCTCGCGCCCACCAGCAAGAAACCCCTGGTGTGATGCGGAATGCCGACAGATGTTCGCAAAAAGGAACGAGGCCTACAAGGCTAAGCTGCAGGTGAATACGAGAGCTGCCGTTGAACTCTATAGGCAGAGAAGAAGGGAAGAACACCGGCTTTTCAGAAAGAAGAAAAAAGAGCAAGAAAAGCGCGCGATCGAGGATATAGAGAGGCGCCACTCCAGGAACGATGTTCGCAAGTTTTACCAAAGTGTAAAACGTCAAGACCAAGGATACAAGGCTCGAACAGAATCCTGTCGATGTGAACATGGAAATATCGTAGTTGAGACACAGTCGATACCGAGGATATCGAAGAATCACTTCTGCGGACTGTTAAACGGCGATGGCGAACAACATGCCGTTTTCAGCCAGAGCGAACCATTCAATATTGGCAACTACAGCGAAAACTGCTAACCACACGACCTCAGTGTAGTGAGGATAGCAATATCTAAGCTCGAGCTTCATAAGGCTGCTGGCAATCACGCCCTTCCCTCCGATCTCTATAAAGCGGGCGGGGATGACATGTTGAGAAACATCCACCGACTCGTAAGCCAAATCTGGTCGGAAGAAAGTATGCCTGAATAACGGAACCTCAGCATCATTTGTCCGATTCCCAAAAAGGGAGACCATTGAAACTGCGCTAACTACGGAGGCATAAGTCTCCTCAGCAACGCCTCCAAAATCCTATTTGCCATAATGTGTGAACGCCTGAAACCGTTTACCAACTACCTGATCGGCAGTAATCAGTGTGGTCTTAGGCCAAGAAAGTCCACAATTGATCAAATTTTCACACTTCTTCAGATCCTAGAAAAAATACCCAAGATGTCCAAATCGATACCCAAATCGATATAGACGAACTATACAGAGCCATGTTTAGCTTTGGTATACCGCTCAAACTCGTTCGTCTGCGAATGATGACGAGGAGGACTCTCGCTGCTCGATCAGGGTCGGAACGACTTCACCGACCAAATACCAAAAATGAATTTAGGCAAGGCGATGCGCTGTCATGTGACTTTTTCAATTTGATTATTGAGAGGATTGTCCCGAGCCAACACCAGAGGCACAGTTTTAAAATAATCGCTACAACTACTGCAACATCATTGGTATAACACAGCGTGATGTCATAGCCACGTTTGCTAGTATAGAGAAGGAAGCGGCAAGAATGGGTTTAGCAGTAAATGAGGGCAAGACGAAGTATATGCTGTCAATACGAAAGGGCACACAATATCAGAATTGGACAAAACGTCACCTTTGACAGATATAACTTTGAGATAGTACGGCACTTTGTCTATCTCGGCTACGCTTTTATCTCTGACAACATCATCTCGTCAGAAATTAAACGAAGAATTACTCTTGCCAACCGCTGTTTCTTCGTGCTATGCAGGCAATACAGTAGTAAAGCCCTCATTCGAACTACTAAGGAGATCCTATGGAAGACCCTGATCATCCAGTCCTGCTCTACGGCGATGAAGCATGGACCGTATAAGAAGCGGATGAAGAAATGCTTGGTCGATTCGAGAGAAAAATTCTTCGCAAAATCGTTGGTCCCGTTTGCGTTGACGGGCTTTTGAGACGAAGATTTAACCAAGAACTATACAATCTGTACAGCGATATTGCCCTGATCAAAAAACTCCGCATCGGACCTTTAATATTGCTGGGACATTTATGTAGAAGAAATGGACACTTATAATCCGACTTGCAGAGTCTTCAATGCCCAGCCATAAGGCTGACATAGTAGAGGAATACCTCGCCTTAATTGGCGCGCACTAGTAGAAACCAACCTCAACCAACTTGAAGTGAGCAACTGGAGGCAGTTAGCTAAGGACCGGGCTAATTGGAGGGGCATGTTTGTTGAGGCCACTTTAGTATGTTAGTAATCCACTACTTCAACTACTATTACCGTTAATGGTGAGGTCAATGAAAAATATGTTCTTGCGACCTAAACTAAATAAAATGGACACGTAGGACATGTGGCTCCAACAAGACGACTATCATATCACATAGGGCATGACTCGATGGATATTATGAACAAGTGCTTGGATGACATAGTTATCTCAGTCGATGGATTGAAGTGGCCACCGTGATCCATAGATACATCTTTTCTCATTCAAGAGTTAAGAAGAAGATAAGCGTGTAGATCTAAATCTTAATGCAATACAAGCAAAATCTATAGTTGACTTGAAACCTTTGTAAATAAAACGGCCTTCCATGAAGAACAAAAACATTTTGATGAAGTATCCAGGTAAATATGAAGTTCCTCTTGCACTATACATTTAAATTCGCCGCAGTGAAACGCGTTTAAAATCAAATCCCCTCTACCAATAACAGACAAAAACCTAAGAAAACATGTCACAACATCTCATAAGCCACTACTAGCCAATCTATCTTAATCACATCAAATCGAAAGTGAAAAACTCGACCGATAAATGAATTAAATTCCGATTGCTTAACAACAAGTGAAGCGCTAAAAGTCAGTTGCATCTATCAATGTAAATCATGATCACAACAAAGAAATGCTCCGATCGGCATTTGGTCATGGTTGAAGTGCAGTTCAAATGGTTTGCAATTCGACTTGCAGTTGGAGATCGGAAAGAATTCGCTCTATTGACCTTTTCAATCTGATTTCCAGAAAATAAAAACTTTATGGCTCTGTTGGGATGGCATTGATGTCTGCAACAAGTTGCAGAGGTACATATGCATGTTGCGGTTGGCCTAAAAGTATGAACGGGAAATTTTTGGAAGATTGGCTTGAAAACAGCGTTTACTTACTTGTTGGCTAAGTGTATGTTATAAGGCGGCACATTTTATTGGGAAAACAAATTGCATATGTATTGGAGTTTAGGTTAAAGAGCCTCAGAAAGAGAATAAATAAATTTATTGCCTATAGCCTAGGCGAGCATAGTTCTACGATATTCTGCCCTAGCGAGATTTCTATCCGTCGGTCGGACAATTTTCCGCAACGCATACTTCGTCGGAGGCTTTAATTCCATTCGAGTTATGTGTCAGCGGAGAATTAATGTCGGAGGAAATCGGGAAAGTAATTGCACCAGAAATGCACTTCAACATTATTCGACGGGGTGCGTTAGAAAATGTCGGAGAAACATTCCGAACAGCTTTTTGGAAGAATACCTCGAAGCTAAAATCTTCCGAATCGTACAAAATCGGAGATTAGGGCCGATTATCCCTAGAATGGTAAACATATTTTTTAACTATTATTGGCAAAGTTCGCATATGAGACGAATTTTATAAAAACAAAAGTTAAAAACGGTTATTTTAACGTTAAAAAACAAAAAAAAAATACTACGAAAAACGAGTTGCCAAAAAAATAATCTTAAAATTATTTAAGGAATATTTGGAGATCACATATTTTTATATGTGGTATGAAGATATTTCCAAAAAAAAAATGCAAATCGGTTTGAAATAAAAAACATATAACAAGGTAACAGTCTGCTGTGCGGATCGTTTAATACCCTATCCGATCCCATCCTTAATATTATTATCTCCAAAATGTGGGATTTATGTCGATAGCATATAGAAACTCTTATTGTCACAACTTATTATTCAGACAGTTTATCAAAATCTCTTCTGGTTCAACAAAAAATAACGTTTTTCGCTTGGTTATGCTATGCAAAACTTACATTTATTCCTCTATAATAAAATAAAAATTAATTTCCAAAAGCAATTATTTCTGTAAGCCTTATATAGTACTTGTGCGCGGAGGTTTAGCATTTTTGCAGTCGATTGTCTGGATAGAAGCCTGTTTAAGATGTTATGCCTTTTTACATGAACAACCGAAGTTAAGATGACCTCTGTAAGGTTGTTTTTAAGCTTCCGGAGATGTGTGTACACTATAAATGTAACAAACCTTAAGATGTTTCGGTATAAATTCGAAAGAAGGCTACAATGCACAGTGTGGATTGTTTTATACCCTATCCCCTTCTTAATATTTATTTCCTTAAAATATAATAATAATAATTAAAAGAAATATGAAAATTGGCAGTGTGACAACATATTGTTCAAAATTTTGTATGGTTCGACAAAAAAAAACGTTTTCCCCTGCTTAATATAAGGGTTTTTCAATAAAAGCGCTACAAAGTTTTTTTTAAATAAAACAAAAACGGTTTTTGATATCAATGAAATTCTTTATTCCGATGAAAGTACGTTCGATGCCATTGTGTATGGAACTCGATTTCTTTTGCATTGCCACCACGGCTACGCTTGCAGAAGTCCAGACGCTGAACCAAATTTTCGACGGGTTTCAAGCATAAATCGGGCGATACTGCTGCATTTTCACGTTTGATATTCGTATGAAGTTCATCAATCGTCACTGGCTTATTGGCATAGACCACAGACTTGTCGTTGCCTCACAGGAAATAGTGTAACGGCGTCAAATCGCATTTCATGAGATAACACGTTCTCCAAACTTGGTTTCCAATAAATTGATTGTGGCATTAGCTGTGTGGCTTGTGGCGCCGTCCTGTTGGAACCCCATGTCCTCCAAGTCCGCATCATCGAATTGGGGCCAAAAATATTCGGTTATCATTGAACGATAGCGATTTCCTTTCACAGTAACGTGCCGGTCTTGATTATCACGGAAGAAGTACGGCCCAATGACGCCACCGGCCATAAACCACACCAAACCGTAGTTTTTTCGGGATGGAATGATGACTCATGGAGTACGTGTGGATTGCTGCCTGACCAATACCGCATTTTTTGTTTATTGACGAAGCCATTCAGCCAGAAATGAGCCTCATCGCTGAAGATGTTTTTCGATGAAAATCCGAATCATTTTCAAGTTGTTGCTCAGCCCAATTCACGAACATGCAGCGCTTCTGGTGGTCAAGCGGCTTCAGTTCTTGCGTCAATTTAATCTTGTAAGGATGTAGGCCAAGATCTTTTCGCAAAATTCGACAACGACGTCACAGAGATGCGCAACGCTTGAGAACGACGTGTGAGAGACACATTTGGGCTTTCTTCAACTGAAGCCTCAGCGGCAGCAATATTCTCGACACTACGGGCAGTTTTTTGTCTCACTGGCACGGGAACATTTTGTACTGTGCCTGTGGATTCCAATTTTTCCACTAGACTCTCAATTGTTGATCTGCTAGGACGATTGCGACGACCATAAGTTGGACGTAGCGTTCTTAACGTTGAGGCCACTGACTCCGAACTTCGGTTGTAAATTTTAATAATTTCGACTCGTTGTTGGATCGTTCATCTTTCCATTATGAAATGGCAAACCTTACTGAAGAGAAATGTCAAAAGAGCGGCAAGAAATATGGCGTCGTTTGCTGTCCCTGTCGCTCAACTTTTGTAGCGTCCTTGTTGAAAAACCCGATAGTATTGCGTAGGGTATAGATATGTTTTTGGAGTAAATTACCTACAAAAAGTCGGCGTGGGTTTAAATGATTTATCGACGAACAATTTGTATTATCAAACACAATGATTTTGCATTAAAAAAATGTTTGTATATATAAAAATTTTAGAGAAAAACATTATTTACTAAAAACGCCCTCAAAAAGTGGGCTTAAAAACCCTTATATTGACAAAACGTAGATATTGGGATTGACTACATATGATGTTCAGTTACTTTTTCAAATCTCTTTACCGTTTGGCCAAAAATAAAGTTTTTCTAAAAAGTGGATGTGTTTGTGGGTGAATTTTGAAAATTTTCACATTTGTTTGAATAGCACGTACAAGGATCATGCGCACCAAATTTCATTATCTTAGCTCAAAATTTAAGGCATAAAGACCGGTGATCTACAGACGGACGGACAGACAGACATGGCTTAATGGAAGAAAAATGTGCCACCACACCAAACTATCGTTTTTTTTTCGTGATGCATCGGTAATTTTTGTATGGCATGTAGCTGTTAATCACTCCAGATGTAACAGTTTTGCTTATTTACGTATCCGTTGAGCCAGAAATGAGCCTAATCGCTGAACACAATTTTTCGATAAAACAGCGGATTTTAATTTTTCATAAAACAGGAATTTTGATAATAAATTTCAATAATTTGCAATCGTTGCTCGTTTGTAAGTCTTTTGATGATTAAATGGCAGAGTATACTAAAAACTTTTCACTTTGACAGATGACTTTTGGACGCCATTACTAACCGGTGCTGCCAACCTAGAAAACTTAACTCTTAAAAAATCACCCGTTACATATTATTATTTCCTAATAAATTTATTGCAGGGATTTATATAAATATTTTCTTGTCTGTCATGTCTGTCTGTCATGTCTGTCTGTCATGTCTGTCTGTCCATTCGTCCGTTTGTGTTTCACTGATATTTGGGCCTAAAATTTTAAGCTACAATTTTATAATTGGTATATGGACTCTATATGATAATCAATTCAAGGCGACTGGTTATGGTTATCCTGAATTTGTGTTCAAAACTGAGTTGAATAGTGCCGTGGTCTGAAATGTTGATTCAGAGCCTTCGTGTGTTCAGCTTGAGTGGCTGTTCTATGTGCCGAGGTTCTCAGTCTCACAGCTGCTGTCTGCCGCAAATATCTAAGTTCACTAGATGTAGGATAGCGTCTAATGCAGCGTAGGGGTTGTTATTAGAGCTCCGCTAATGCATATATAAGTTGATCTTTGAACTTAACCTAGTAGGTTGCGATTGGAGGCTGCTTCTTAAGCCGTCCACCAGACTAAGACACCACACAGGAGTATCGGTCTAATGATAGACACAAAAAGTCACATAATATCCCATTGTGGTTACCTACCCTAGTTCTTTCCGATTGCTTTCTTTTTCAAGAGTATAAGGCAACGCTGGCTTTCTTAATGTATTCTTGGATATTGTCTTTCCAGTTCAGTTTCTTATCCAAAACCGGGTCATTGGCTGATTCTGCAAACTTGGGACTGACGCCATTAAGTTTGGAAAGGTCAATGTGCGGGAATTTTTCCTTCCTGCTTAAAACGACCAATTAGGCTTTTTTATGGTTCGCGACGAGTCCACATTTGTCGACTCTTTTAGAGAGTACAGACAGGTCATGTTGTAATAGATCTCTAGGGGTATTAAGATATTTCCCCGATAGAGCTATTGCCACGTCTTCTGAGTAGGAAATCACCTTGCAGCCTTTTCTTTACAGATTTACTAGTAGCACGTTGACCAATAGATTCCAGAGAAGAGGAGAGATAAAACGCCCCCTTGTGTGGTGCCACAGAAAAGAGATCTACGTGCGGATGAGATGCCAAGATCTGTGTATGTTTCACAATTCTGCCTGTGAGTAGCTGACTTGTTAACACTTCCAACGAGTAATCAACATTGAAATCCGAAAGTGCCTTCGTGATTGCTTCTGGCTTGTCGTTGTTTAAACCTCATTCCCTATCAAGAAAGGCAACCAAAGTATACTCCTTTACTCTTAGTGAGTTTTCGATGATACGTACGGTACGAGTGAGTGAAGCACTGTCTCATCCGACTTACCCTTGCAATATGCAAGTAAAGCGCTGTCTCAACCGACTTACA
The DNA here is from genome assembly GCA_949824845.1 of Rhingia rostrata. Lineage (NCBI taxonomy): Eukaryota > Metazoa > Arthropoda > Insecta > Diptera > Syrphidae > Rhingia > Rhingia rostrata. The sequence goes on along the minus strand of OX463758.1, from coordinate 74,918,672 downwards.
CTTGCAATATGCATGTTGGGAGTTGGAGAGTGCAGTCGGCTCTATACTGGTACGGAGCTGTAGACCCATTAATCTTCTCTAGGTTTTATGAATGAACGAAGATAGACTTGTCGGACGGAGATCCTTCGGATTTATGTGAAAAATCTTTTCTGCTTTGGGGATGAATACAACTTCTGATTCCGTCCATGTCTTGGCGATGTATACCAACCACAGACAACTGGTTATGATTGTTAGTAGCCATTGTAGCAGGATATCAAGGTTGTATTCGAGTTCTGCAGGTATGATACCATCTGGCCCAGGGGACTTAAATGGTTTGAAGCTTTTGATGGTCCAAGGAAGTTTTTCATTGGGGGTGATAATATTGGTAAGTGGAATGGATGTATGGATGGAATTGGATAGATCTGGTTAAGTACTCACTGGGTGAGAGGAGCTGCCACAAAAGTAGGTTTCCAGAAGGAGGTCAATGATTTCCATGCTCCACGTTGTCCATTAACCATTTGGTTAAAGTAGGTATCTAGATAAAGGAGGATTGGCGGAGAGGATTTAACGGAGTCCGGATTCCTCTGAGGTTTCTTCAATGTTACCACTGAAGGTACGCCAGGATGTATTTTTCTTCCTTCCTCAACCCGCTTTTGTATGTTTTGAGAGACAACTTGTATCGGTCCCAATCTAGTGTCTTTTTAAAGTTGTTGGCTTTGTTAAAAAGTCGCCTACATTTTTTACTAAGAGTGCATATAAACCTATGTTTTGAAATGAGCTAGGTCATAGAAAACGTTGTGTCCTTGCCATATCCATGTTTCCACATGGATTTATTGGTGACCGACTGTGGTATTCCACTTCTGGCTTGGTGATGGATAGTTTAGCTGACAAGAGTGGTTTTTGTTTGGTTTAAAGACAATTACCGAGCATTTTTGTAATACCAATCTTGTCAACTTTACAAAATCAAAACAAATGATCACGCCACGCCCACTTTTTAAAGCATTTAGTGATCTACAGTAACTAATCACAATTCTGCTGTTTTGTAATCGTTGTTGCTTTATTTTTTAGTAACATTTGACTATTGTATCATATGGTATGAGTATATACGAGTATAGTAGTAGTAAACATTAATACAAAAAAAAATCAATTAATCGGTTATTTTAAATTAATACAAAATATCTATTAATACAGTTAAGGGATACATATACAAAGTTCAGAAGTCATATCGAGGTGCATAATCAATTTATTCTCAAGCACTGGCTGCCTTCTTAAAACGCCGGTATTTGTTGTAGGCAAACGGATTGATCAACTGATTTGGACGACCTTGCAACTGTTGTGTCAACAGCTGTTGCTGATTCTGTTGTTGCTGTTGTTGCTGCTGCTGTTGTTGTTGTTGTTGCTGTTGCTGTTGGATGTTTTGCTTTTGCTGCTGTTGTATGCTCAACTGTTGCTGCTGCTGTGGTATTGATGTGGTACCAGTCTCTTGAAACTGTTGGCCAAATGGTCGTTGTTGGGAGAATTGATTATCCGGTTGATATTGTCCCGAGTTTTGTTGGTCGTAGATTTTACGCTGCAATTGCAGTGGGTTAAGTTGACCAGGACGAAGTTGTTGTTGCGTTTGGAATTGCTGGAAGGGTGTCTGATATGGATTTAGATTGGGATTAATATTTTGATTGTAAGGCTGTTGTAGGCTGGAAACGTATTGAAGGGATTTTGCTATTGCGTCTGGAATTGGTGGTGGTGTTGGTATGTGAGCTCCTTCTGCACGGAAGCCTAAAAAAGAGGTTTGCAGTGATACCCATAACTATAATATCTAACAGTAGTGCAGAGGACTTTCTGGAAACCTTCATTATACAAAGTCCATGTTATGTTTCTAGAAATTCTACTACACTATCGTTTTGAATGAGTACTCAGCATTATCATTAAAGTGACTACTGTTCCCAAACTACGGCAAACCTACCGCAAACCTACCATTTTCATCAGCAATATACGTCACTCGAATTGGTGTACCTTCAGGTGATGTATACGAGTACGATCCCTGCACTACCTGTGTCTCCAAGTCCTTGACTCCCGGATTTTTGATGTAACCTTGCGCCTGTGCTGTAGTACCATCACCCGCCGAATATCCATAGGAAAAACTTCCATCATAGTTCAATTCATTCTGATATGCAGTAATTGGAACATAATTCTGTGGATTGTATTGTCCATACCCCCTATAAGTAGGCTAAGAAAAAGAAATTCAAATTTCAAAATTCCAGTTCGCAGTTAAACTCTTTTATATTTTCTTCGATGATATTCACATTGACGTCATTTGTGGGAAAATGACGCGGATTATTGTTGTTTATGGCCGCTGATAAGATTTCACATGGTGACAAATTACCCCGACAATCGGTTCACGTGTTTTGTGGGCTTGCATGCAATTTTGTTGCAACTACTTACCGGTGGCACTATCGGCGGTAGTTGGGTGGGAAAAGGCTGCTGTCTCAATACCGCCTGTTGTCTCCTGTAGGGAGTTTGCTGGAATATCGAATTCTGTTGACTCAGACATCCGCTCACACAAAGCAGGATGACCAGTCCAAGGGAATCCTTAAAAAAAGACACACAACTCGATGTATCCAATGAATGGGATTAAAAAAACGCGTCCAGCTTACTCGAAACTTAGTCCTTTCCATAGATAATCCACTTTTGGTAGGTTTTCAAAGTACCAACTGTTTGTCCAACACCTTCAACCGACTTCAACTGATGCACTGTGAGTACTATTCCGACTGTCAAACTATTTAAGAACTTCTCACACGAAAAACGCATGCGAATCTCTTCTCTTCCAAGGTGCGCAGCGTATCTAATGAGCTTGAGATAGCTTTGTACGACGTACAACTAATCTTTGCACTATTAGAGATCTTCGTATTTATACAATCGACCAGTTGAGACTGGAGTTAAGTATTTTAAGGCAAAGCCCCTTACGACTGGGAAAAGTGTTTTATTTTGTTTCGGATTTGCCTCCCCACCCCTCGAACTGAGAGATGTATGCATGCATGTACGCGGTGGTAATGCGGTATGTAGAGAGCTTCCTGTGTACACATCTTGTGTTAGATCTTTTGCTTAAATGTGAAAATTTATAACGTTTTTCTGCATCTTCTTCGCCCTCACCTTTGGTGTTGTGGTGTAGTGCTGAGATGCAGCCATATTCTTATCTCTTTATTGACTACATGTGCTGTTCGTTGATGAACCCTACCTTGTACTGGAAAGCGATTAGTACCAGCGTATCTAATAAATCCCCTTATCTGGTTTGTGTTTGTTCTTCAGTAAGATTGTTTGAATTTTTTTCTTTTGGATTTTCTTTTGCAAATGTGAAGCAAAAATTCTTCTTCCAACGAAAGAATAGAGAAGATGCTGGCATGGAAGAACATTAAAAAAGGTGGTAAGGGGCGGTAAGTAGCTCAATGAATGCGATCCCAATGCAATTAGGAAGAGTTATTGCTTTTTTATTGGTATTTGACAGAAGGACAAACCGCAGGTATTACCTATTGATGAATATTCAATGAGGGAGATAGGGCAACAGAGAATAGTGTTTCGTGCATGTTCTTTGTTGTTTCTTTGAATTGCGGTTGAATAAGTTCATTCGTTGAATGTTCTCTTTTCGATCGTTACCACTTACATACTTTACCTAAGCGACGCTAAAGTCCGGAATTAACCTGGCCATCAACCAACATGCCTCTCCAATTAGCCCAGTCCTAAGCTAACTGCCTCCAGTTGCGCACTCCAAGCTGGTTGAGGTGGGTTTCTACTTGTGCGCGTTATTAAAGGGCCAGGTATTCCTCTCCTGCGTCAGACGTGGTTGGGAATCGAAGATTCTGCGAGCCGGAATATTGGTGTCCATTCGTTCTACATGTTCTAGGGATCTTAAATGTCCAATGCGGATTTTTTGAAGAGTTTTCCTCTCGAAACGTCCAAGGATTTCTTCATCCGTTTTTGAGAAGGTCCATGCTTTAGCGCCATAGAGCAGGACTGGGATGATCAGGGTCTTATATAGGATCTCCTTAGTAGTTCGTGTGAGGGTTTTAATACTGAATTGCCTTCTTAGCCCGAAGTAACAGCGGTTGGCAAGAGTGATTCTTCGTTTAGTTTCTGGTGGGATATTGTTGTCAGAGTTGATAGCAGAGCCCAGGTAGATAAAGTCCCGTACTACCTCAAACATATATCTGTCGATGGTGACAGCATATACATAGTCTTACCCTCATTAGGTGGTTGGGTGTTGTAGAACGAGGATATACTCTGATTAGCTTTAACATTGCAATGCCCAGTTGTTGTAACTCTGACTACACATGGAGTGTTTATTTTTAACCTCCAAGCGGTAACCATTGGGTACTGGTCTCATCCAAACGGATTTGACTTGCTTAACGATAAGCGCGAGTGTTGATAATACGACGAAAAACATCAACTCTATGAACAGCCAGGTCAGAATGGCACGGAATGAATACCCGGCCTGTTGTCCCAGGAGAACCTAGTCAAGCTGCTTCGACATATTCGGACAACACGTTGTCTAGGAATTTTAAGGGTAAACCAGGCCCCTTGAACGGAGATGGTAGCGGATAAACCGAAAGGCCAACGGCAGCTCTCAATCCCGTAGTGGATACTGATGGCCCCGTGTCCTAGTGGTATCTAATAAATTGGATTTGGCCCTCCAGGTTGGGGGTTGTGCTTTAGGTTAATTACCCAAGCATGGAAAAAACTAATGGTTACGAAGCAAGCAATAGCCTCGGAAAGGACGGATTTTAATGTTGAGGACCCGGCTAAACGAAAAAAGGACAACGACGGTCGAATCTGCACCTGAAATGCGAATGTGGAATGTGCAAGCGAACAACTAGCAGAAGCCGTAAACTGCTACAAAGCAGATATTACTGCCATCCAGGAAATACGATGGGATGACCCGGTCAAAAAAAGGATGAAAAATTGTGACTTATACTAGGGACCGTGTTATAGTGAGCAGAAACAGCGACTATTCGGAGGCGGATTTGTCATAAGTGCCAGACTTAGGCAAAAAGTCTCATGTTTCCATTTTTACCGCTTCCTTCTCTATACTCGCAAACGTGACTGTGACATCACGTTGAGCACTACCAATGATGTCAATATCGTCAGCGTGTGCTAGTAGTTGCACCAATTTTTGAAAAATTATGCCTCTGGTGTTGGCTCGTGAGTTTTGCACAATCCTCTCAAGAATCAGATTGAAGAAGTCACATGACAGCGTATCGCCTTGCCTAAATCCTTTTTTGGCATCGAATGTGTCAGTGAGGTCGTTTCCGACCCTGATGGAGCAGCGAGAATTCTTCATCGTCATCCTATACAAACGGACGACTTTTTCGCGGTGTACCAAAACTAGACATGGCTCTGTATAGTTCGTCTCTATAAATGCTGTCGTATGCGGCTTTGAAATCGATGAATAGGTGGTTGGTATCGATTTGGACTTCTTGGGATTTTTCCAGGATCTGCCGAAGTATTAAGATTTGATCGGTTGTGGACTTTCCTGGCCTAAAACCACACTGATAAGGGCCGATCAGGTTATTGGTAAACGGTTTCCAGCGTTCACATATTACGGCAGATAGAATTTTGTAGGCGATGTTGAGGAGACTTATGCCTCTGTAGTTGGCGCAGTTTAGAGGGCCTCCTTTTGGTGTGTTATTTTTGCTGATGTTTAGCCCCACAATAAACCTAAGAACGAGGAAGAGGAGGACTTTCACCAACCGCTCTGTTCAAAGCAACTTCTTTTTAATGTAAACGTAAGAACTTTCTCCTTTGATGACTTAGGCGACCTGCAACTGTCATCAGCGTAGTGGTACCTATCCACAATTTAGTCTATATCGACCTTCCTTCTGTCATTGTCTAATCTGCAAGTCTGTCATGACCTGTTCCGTATACCAAATAGATAACGTCCAACTCTAGTCTACGTAAAAATGGCTTCTCCGATTGAATTTCATGACATTTATTCCTAAGAACTTCAAATTACATTTTCTAAAATGTTAAACTCACACCTATTCTGGAATTCCATTCCACCCCCAAAAACAGAATCCCAAACCCATCCTTACATACAATAGACTAAGGTCTCTCATCTGCTAATGCTAAAGTGTTGTTCTGATTCCACCCTGCCCCACTACCATGCCACCCATGTATTATGACTTAATAGATACATTTCCCAAAGCCAAGCACAAAATTTTGATAAATAACCCCTGGCAAGTGCAATTAATCTGTTCCCGCGATCCATGGGTAGGGTAAAGAGCTTGCATGTCTAGGATTGACGCTTAGTTCCTCTGTTATCCGCCTGCCGACATAGCTGAATGCAAATCAAGTGGGAAATACCCTGATGCGACTCTGAGCCTCATTCTAGACACCGATTGTGCAGTCAAAGCACAGAAAAAGCGCGCTGGTGTTGTTCTTGGTTGCATGATGCTCGGTGTCAGTAGCAATTAATCATACAAAGCCCCGCCGCACACAATAATTGTGGAATGCTCCCAGATGGCACCACTCCACCAGCAACAAAGAGAAAAATTTCGTACGATTTTGTTTTTTTTCTTTAATTCCCTGCTGAGAGGAAAAACCACTACCAACTCATCAGCTACCCACCTGTGAGTATGGAAGAAGATGTTCCAAGATTCAACTGCAGTCATTCGTCGGCGTATAATGTATGGTAGCGTGGTATGTTGCATCCACCCACAATTTTGCGATAAAATAACAGGGGTGGACTAACATGTAAGTTCTTGAAAGATTCATTGAAAGCTGTAGGTGTGCAGGTGGAACGTCACAGAAGCTGAATGTAGATCACATTGTCTGACAGATGATTAAAGATGGAAGTTATCGCAGTTGACAAGGTGAGTGGAAGACAAATCGTCATGAGAAAATGGAAAGCCATTGAGAGGCCACTTGAAATGTGAGAATGCGCGGAAGGCAGCGAATGGAGTAATTTAAGTTGAGCACGCATGCGCAGACAAAATTTATACTTTGTAGAGGACGGGTGAAGGGTGGACTTGCATTGTGCAATAAAGGGGGTTCGCGCGACAGGAAATATAAATTTTCCGTTTCAACAAATCGTCCAGGCAAAAACTATTTATGATGCATTTTTACAAACGTTAATAGATATTAAGATACGCTTTGCCAACATAGTAAGAGAGGAATTGATGAAATTGACCTGAAGTAGTGTATCCCACGGACGCGTCCTGGGGTGGCTGCTATAGAGGAATCCCTTGCGCAGATATGAGGGCATGGTGGGAAATAAAACACCAATCGTGGATGAAAACTATCTAGGGGTAAGGTCAGCTATCAAAATAAACTCTTCAGATGGCATCGGAATAATTCCCAAAATGGAGTCTATGGTGGTGTCAATAGTCCTAGTGTAGATGGATAAAGTAAACAACTTATTTGAGTAGTTCCCTCATAAATGGACAACATGCCATCTCAAGAGTTGATCTGGGCCCTTAAACAGAGATGAGACGAAAGGTCAACGGCATCGCTGAATACCGTAGTGGATACTAATGGCCCCGTGTCGTAGTGGTACCTTATAGATTGGATCTGGTCCTCCAGGTTGGGAGCTCTGCTTTGGGTAAGCTACCTAATCACGTAAAAAAATATTTTGTTACGAAGCATAACAACGAGCCTCGGGACGGGCTGATTGTGTTGTTGACGATCATGTTAAATGTAAAAAGGACGAGGCGACGTCGTTCGCATCAGCACCTGGAATTTGAGAACAATAAGCGGAATTACGATGGGATGGATGAAAAACTGTGACATCTACTACGGACCGTGAAGCGGATTTGTTATAAGTGCCAGACGATGACAAGAATTCGAAGGCTGTTAAGATATTAGCAAAATGCATTGCAACATTGTTACAATCCGCATAAAGTCCTTATGCGACAACATACACCTTATATGAGCTCACGCTCCGATGCACGGAGGAAAGTGATGATATTGCGAATGACTGCTTCTATGCGATCAGTGACAAAACTTATGAGCGGCTACTGAGGAACGATGTTAAAACGGTACTGGACGACTTTAACGCAAGCGTAGGAAAAGAGGATATTTTAAGCAGTATTGCCGGAAAATACAGCCTAAAAGACAAAATGTCTAGGCTTATGCCAACTGACTTCGCCACGGAAGGAATGACGTAGGATGACGATGGAGGACTCTCGCTGTTCCATCAGTGTCGGAAACGATCTTACCCACACATTCGATACCAATAAAGGATTTATGCAAGTCGATGCGCTGTCGTGTGACTTTTTCAGTTGGATTCTTGGGGGGGTTTAGAAAAACTCCCCAGCCTACATCAGAGGCTCAGTTGTCCAAACATCGGGGCAACTACAAGCACACGCCGACGATATTGACAGTGGTAGGACTCAACGCATGACATCACGTTGAGTCCTACGCCACGTTTAGCAGTAAATGAGGACAAGGCTATGTATATGCTGTCAACACGACATCACACAAAACATCGACGAATTGGACAGAATGTCACCGTTGACGGATATAACTTTGTGGTAGCACGGTACTTTGTCTACCTCGGCTCCGCCATCAACTCTGACAACAACATTTCTTAGGAAATTAAACCAAGAATTACTTTCTTAGTAGATCCTACATATGACCCTAATAATCCTAGTCCTGATCTACAGCGCGCGATCAAGCATGGACCGTATCTAAAGTTGATGAGGGTTTTGGTCGATTTGAGAGGAAAATTCTTCGAGAAATCATTGGTACCGGTTGCGTTGACGGGCTATGGAGACGAAGTTTCAAACAAGAACTATATAACCTGTACAGCGACAAGCCCCTAGTCAAGAAAATAACCGCATTGGACGTTTAAGGTGGTTAGGACATGTTAAGCGAATTGACACCAATACTCCGGGTCGCTGGGTCCTCCATTCCCAGCCAGACGTCGTACGTAGTCTTACTCTTAGAAGCCGAGCTCACCCAACGTGGAGTGCGCAACTGGAGGCAGTTAGCTGGGCTAGGTTGGGTTAGGTTGTAGTGGCTGCACGTGATGCGCGTGCACAATTATACCACAAAGGTCCGTTGTGGTACAACGTGGATCTGTCGACTTCCGTTTATTCGCTCGCCTAATTGAACCGTTCAGATCTGACTATTTAGCGTTGGAGGTTTCTGACATCAGTTATAGCCAGCTTACGTTGATTATCCAAGAAATTGTTTCCCAGATGGAGTTTTGTTTTGAGACGGACCGTCTCAAAAGCGGATGAAGAAATCCTTGGTCGATTCGAGAGGAAAATTCTTCGAAAAATCTTCGGTCCCGTTTGCGTTGACGGGCTATGGAGACGAAGATTCAACCTAGAACTATACGAGCTGTACAGAGACATACCCCTGGTAGAAAAAACTCCACATTGGACGTTTAAGATGGCTAGGACATGCAGAGGGAATGGACACCAGTACTCCGGCTCGCAGAGTAGAGGAAGACCTCGCCTTAAGTGGCGCGCAAAAGTAGAAACCGACCTCAATCAACTTGGAGTGCGCTACTGGAGGCAGTTATCTAAAGATCGGGCTAATTGGAGAGGCATATTGGTTGAGGCCCAGGTTCATTCCGTACTGTGGCGGCACTTAAGTATGTCAGCAAGTAGTTTTATTTTGTCTTCAAAGGTGAGCAATACTTTTCTTCTCTCTAACGTCCAAGCAGCTTCTATAGAAGTCATTGCTAGGTATGCCTAGTATTTTTGCATATAGGCATATAGGACAGTATCCTGTTAGGATACCAATTATGATGCTGATGTTTGATCTTTTCAGCACTGTCCAGTAGATGGAGTGCTTCTGACTATAGTTAGGCCAGATTTCGGTTCGGTCGCATCCAGCTTTATATGTAATTCACTTCTACCAAGTGGCATGCCTAACATACCTACTGGCGGTAGGACATCATGGGTAGTGCCTGAAAAGCTCATCCGACTTGCAATTCCCTGGTATATCTCTGTGGCCCGGCACCCAGAATGGTAAAATGCTTCGCCATCTCGAGATAGTCAGCATTTGTGAGCTGATTTTGATTTGAACGAGGTGAATTCTAGGTATTTGATTGCAGCTTGGCTATCACGGAATATACTTAATATACTTCGTGGATATTAAATTCCTTTTCAGACGGACAGGCCTTCAATAATTTCCATGATTTCCGCTTGAAAAACGCTACAATGACATGAAGTTAGCTAAGGACTGGGCTAACTGGAGAGGCATGTTTTTTGAGGTCCATATTCATTCCCGATTGTATCGCCACTTAAGTAAGTTCGTAAGTGGTTAGTTCCATAAAACCTGTCAATGATCATCTTTCCTTGACATCGGACTTGGTAGAGTAGAGATCGCTGTTATTTATGTGTGATCCGAATTTTCTAATGGATCCGTGGTTATGATTTTGTGGCTTTCTGGATATGAAGTGAGAAATTAATTGAAAATAATTTCGAAATTTTTATAAACATCCGGAATGTGTGCTGGATACTCTTCAGGTTGAGTCAAGCTGCTTGCAATGCTAAAAATTTCAGATCGTCTTTCGTGATTACGCATTCTTTTTAATCATCGTAACTAACTGTAGTTGTGAATGTTAAAATGATGACTTCTAATCCAAATAAACTTTTCGGCTATAAACATGAAATCTGATATCTTCAGTCGGATGAGACTTTTCACTTCCAGTTTTGTCAAACTGCTGATATTTTGAGAGTAGTAAGCTCCCAGATAAATCTTTCTTTGGAGATGAGATGAAGTATTGTTTCTTGCTTCTCTTCGTCCATGCAGCTCCTACAGAAGTCGTTTGAGTGAAGGCCTAGACTTTCTGCTGGCCTTTCTTTTAAACAGTGTCCAGAAATCATTCCCTTGGATCTTCTTAAACCCAGCTTTGGAAAGATTTGTTTGCTGATTTGACACGTCAGAGATTTAATTTTCTTCTAGCATGCTGCGCTAGTTAGCTTTTGGATTTAGCGATAGGAATACCTAGGTCGCCCATTACCGATACAACTGGTAATTTAATCTCAGTTAACTAAAATTTCAATATGCCCAGGCACCCAGCGTAGGTGAATGTGAAACTTCTTTGGCATCTCTTGTAGAGATGAGCGGGAATCTATGGTTTTCTTTGAACTTGTTGAGACTGATTCAAGGTATTTGGTGGCAACTTGGCTGTCTGAGAAGGTGCTAATATCCTTGGCACAGATATTGCATTCTCTTTATCCAGTATAAGGCTTCGTCAATTGCCATGAGTTCCGCCTGGAACACGCTTCAATGATCAGGAAGGCGGAAAGATAATCTGAGTTTTAGCCTGTCGGAGAAGAGGTGCCTCTGTCATTTGTTTTAAAGCCATCAGTAAAGAATTGGATCGAGTCATTTTGCACAGGTTCGTTACTTTCCCATGACGATCTGTCTGGGATTGTGACCTGGAAACATCTATCAAAGTTCAAGCTGAGTCTGAGGCTTGTCCTTAAAGTCACGAAATAGTGAGAGTATAGGTCTATTCTCATTGAACTGTGACTTTGAAAATTTCGAAAGAACTAATTTTGAGTTGGTCAAATATTGCAATCCTACCGGGCAACACAATCTTCAAAATGAGACGTTAGAAGGCCAGGAAGCGCACTATCGTGATGAACATACATACCCCAGTTCCAAATCATCTTATCTGAATCGATTACGATTAGTCATAGTAACAGAGTTTCCAAGAGGTCCTCGTAAAAATGCCATAACACCTCTGAATCCATGAAATGACTTTGAGTTGAGGTATCAGTACCTCGGAAGTGCAAAATTTGTCTATGTATCTGCAATCAATCGCAACCAAACTACGATCACTAGGCCACGTCAAAATGGTCTTCATTGATCATCACCGTTCCTAATTCGTCTAACATCATCCTTGAATCGCTGTAGTCTATCAAAACATGAGCGCAGTTTGAATGTGATTAACAACCTGAAGGCAGTAGATGATGGTATACCCTTACTCTAACATCTTCGAGTGTTTCCATGAAAAAACAGTAATGGCATCGTCTGGTCGATGTCAGCAGCACAATACATTCAGCTAGATATTACGATATTATCGGCCAAACGATAGGATCAGGACCTTCCAGCGCCTCCTTTTTCATGTGTTGTACTGGTCTCTTTGAGGCTAACGTATAAATGGTATATCCCCCTTCGAAATTCACGTCGCCCTAAAACCGCAGATGAATTGTTCTGTAAAAATCAAATGAAATATCTGGCATTACCGATCCATACAGGACCTGAAACCTGGTTTCTCCCTTCATTTGTATGAGCCAAGTTACTATTTCTGACACAAAGATGTGGACTTTCTGTTTAACGCCGAATCCGAACGGACATTTTGAGAACCTTCTCATGACAGTGTTACTCTTGGATGCTTGTCAGGCTTTCAGAAGAGGTGGAGCAGTAAAACAAAGTGTCTGTTGTCACTTTCGGGATTTTAAAAAAGGACCCTGTGCTTAGTAGTCCAACGCGTGCTGACGAGCTGACCAGGCAAGGCTCAGCTCTACACGGCTCACTTGCGGCTAGGGTCCATATCACGCTAGGTGCGGTTAAGGGGCAAATGTACTAATACTTCCTGAAGAAGGCGGACTTCAACTAAAGAAGGTTAGCAAATTGTGTCATATCGAGCAAGATATCGCCTATCTGCAACAATTGTGTCATTTCGACATTTCCCCTTCGCCCCGGGGGTAAGCGTCTGAAACGGCTACAAAATGTTTAGCTGTGATGCGTTCTCTATGTAGTTCTATGATCTTTGCCTCTACCTACCTAGTAGTCCAACACACTAACCAATAGGCCACTGAACCCACGTTCCTCAAATAATAGCCACGAATATTTCGCGATTTTAAGGACTTACGCGTTCCAAGGGCTTATCAAAGGAATCCTGCAGTTGCCGCCATTTGCAAAATTCTTAAAAGTCATATATAACCCGCGAAACATCACAGATAATAACTTCCAGCAACCCCGACATCGAGTTCCGCACACACTTCTCAGCCATTATCCTCCTCCAGCTATCGGCCAAACTGTCGGTCGGTTTCTTGTTGTTTCTCTTACACCATCGATTTAGATGGATGGGTCACTATGCCAATGCGTTTCATCCAAAGACACGCATACACACACATCTATTATCGTCATAAATATTAAAACACAATCAACATAAACTTGAGCACAATGCCGGCATTTGGGACACACATCCTCCATAAGTCTTCACCTCATCCAATGAAGACCACTCAAGAAAGAAACCCAACAAAACCCCCGCACTTCTCGAGGCTTGAAGCCCCCCTTGCAACTTTCAATTTCGACGCCGATGTCTGTGGCACGTCGATAAAACGATGTGGAGCACATGTTCAGTCGCGCAGACAATCTTGTACGAGTTGGTGGTACAATGAAACACCTCTGGCTGGGTTTGGAGCAGTCGCATGGCGCTGTGTCTATCGAACGTGTGCATCTTCTTTTCGATCGTCGTCGTTGTTGGGGTCTTGTCTTGATTTGTAATTACTTCTCAAGACATCGTGTCGTGTGTCGCAGCAGCATGCTACCAATCTGTTCAGTGCACGTGATCTGGGATGCGCCGAGCCAAAAACTCACTGGATGGAATCTTTCGCACGAGGATAAGATAAACACCTGGTGACCTGGAATTTTTTTTTATGCTGGAAGTAATCTGCGCCAATTTGTCGCTAAATGTTGTAAGACATGCAATTAGCTGATTAACGAGATCGCTGGTGGATTCGCTACCGTTTGCGCAGATGATTGTGTGTATGGAGATTCCATGCCCACATAGGGGTGGCATGTGATTAATGGATTTGGATACGTGAGTGATTGAGCAAATAGATGGTAATCGTCGAAATGTAATTTTCTGTTATAGTGAGTGCCACGGAGTTACGATGAATGATGGTGCTGGAGGGTCTGTGGAATTGTACCGTCTTCGGGAGATAAATCGGTTTGACTTATTGGCGTGTGATTTTATAAGATCATGGGTAAGAGAGTGCAGCTTATGGAATTATCGGTTTTTGATTTCGAATGAGTTTGGGAGTTAATTTTTTATTTTAATTGCAGATAACCCCTGATGTGAGACACTGGACAAAGGCGCATTTAACTGCGTGCATTTTAATGAATGGAGAGAACTAATTTTTAAATTAAAATTTTACAAACGTATTTACAATTTACAATTTTTTTGACAGTATTGTGTCATGGTTACTGTCATTTCTAACTCAAAGCTTATAATTGATTATAACATTTTATTTTTTAATTTTTAAGTTTAAAACCTAAAAATATACAGAGCTAGGGCATTTAGTCGTTATGCACAATTAAGTACCACAAAATGGTACAAAAGTACCCAATGTATACGCTTAGCTGAACATTGCGTTATCAAATCATAGCTCATTGCAGGTATCATGGAAGGTTTTCCTTAAGTCACTAGAAAACTCGGAAGAAATGTATATTTACCTCATCGATACCTAAAATTATGCCCGATTTTTGCATTTGCTTACAAGAAATAATCAGATGAGTACAAGATTTGGACTCACGTCTGATAGTCTGTTTCTACATGCATGTGGGTGTTAAACGGCTTAACTTGATGAAAAAAACTCCCACTTTAAGTGACTCCGAAGGACAAGTGCTTGAGTTTCGCCCGAGTTATTATGACATGATTGGAGCTACATTGTCTTTCCGGATTATTTTGCCAGTGATTATCTATACGAAGATGAGAAAAATACTTACTTCCCTACTTAAGTGGAGTTACAGTCCGGGATCAACCGGATCTCAACCAAAATGCCTCTGCAATCAGCCAGTCCTTAGCTAACTGTCTCCAGTTGCCCACGCCAAGTTTTTTGAGGTCGGTTTATACTCATACGTGTCACTTAGGGCAAGGCTTTCCTCTATTGCTTACGAAATCTGTCTGGGAATCGAAGACTCTGCAAGCCGGAGTATTGGTGTGGATTCGTTGGACACATCGTAGCCAACTTCAACGTTCAATGCGGAGTTTTTTTGCCAGGGGCATGTCGCTGTTGAGCTCGTATAGTTCTTGGTTGAATCTTCGTCTCCATAACCCGTCAACGTATACGGAACCGAAGATTTTTCGAAGAATTTTCGTCTCGAAACGTTAAAGGATTTCTTAATTCGCTTTTGATATAGTCTACGCTTCAGCACCGTAGAGCAGGACTAAAATGATCAGAGTCTTATATAGGATCTCCTTACTAGTTCCAGTGAGGGCTTTACTACTTAGTTGCCTTCTTTGCCCGAAGAAACAGCGGTTGGAAAGAGTAATTCTTCGTATAATTTCTGTCGAGATGTTGTTGTCAGAGTTGACAGCGGAGCCCAGGTAAACATAATCCCGTACTACCTCAAAGTTATATCTAACAGTGCTGACGTTCTGTCAAATTCATTGATGTTGTGTGTCCTTTCGTGCTGACATCATTTATACTTGATCTTAGCGTCATTCGCTGTTAAATCCTTTTCTGCCACTTCCTTGTACAAACTATACAAACCATGCTATAACATCACGTTGAGACCTGCCAATGATGTCAATATCGTCGGCTCATGCCAGTAGATGTACAGATACTTCAAAGATAGTGTATCCGGTGTAGGCTCGGGACTTTTGTACAATGCTCTCAAGAATAAAATTCAAGAAGTCACATGACAGTGCATCGCCTGGCCTGAATTCTTTTTTGGTGTCGAATGTGTCGGTGAGGTCGGTTGCGGCCCTGATGGATCAGCGAAAATTCTCCATCGATATCCTGCACAGAAGGACGAGTTCGGGCTGCATACCTAAACTAGACATGGCTCTGAATTCTTCGTCTCTATAAATGCTGTCGTATGCGGCTTTGATATCGATGAATGGATGGTGGGTATCGGCTTGGAATTCTTGGGTTTTTTTCCAGGATCTGCCTAAGCTTAAAATCTTTATCGGTTGTGGACTTTCCTGATCTAAGCCCACTCATATAAGGGCTGATCATGTTATTATGACATTTAGAACCTTATGGGTGATGTTGAGGAGACTTCTTCAATATCGTCACCATCGACTGTGTCTCAACTATTATTTCCTTGTTCATCTCGACAGGATTCTATTCAACCCTTATATCCCAGGGCTTGCAAACATCGTTTCTGGAGAGGCAGCCTCTATATCCTCTATCGTAAGCTTTTCTTGCTCTTTTTTCTGCTTTCTGAAAAGCCGGTGTTCTTCCTTTCTTCTCTGCCTATAGTGCTCAATGGCAGCTCTCGTTTTCACCTGCAACTTAGTGTTGTAGATCTTGTTCTTGGCTGAGAGCATCTGTTGGCAGTCCCCGTCAAACCAGAGGTTTCTTGTTGGTGGTCTTGAGATGACTAGCCCATCAGTTGCGGCGGATCTAATTGCTTGTTGGCATCGTTGCCATTGAAAGAAATTTAATCAAAATCGTAAGAGCTGTTTTTGAGCAAATTGAGGTTATTTATGATTTTTATATGGCAGGTACCAGTAATAACATCGCTAAAAGCAAACCAAAAAAAGGGCCTAGAACTATGACCAAAAAAACGCTGGATACGATGTTTGAAGAAAATCGATCAAGTCGTGTCGGCTGGAGAGCATTGTACGGACAGACGAACCGACGAACCGACGGACGGAATTCCAAATATCACTTTTTTTAGTTCCGCTATCATCGTAATGGTTGAATCAATCAAAATCTCGAAGTCGAAAATTTTCACAAAAACAATATTTTTCTCTTTATAAGAGAAAGGTAAACAACGACAGCATTTTGCTGTGTGGGTTTCTGCTGGACATGATGGATTCTTAAATATAATTAAAGCTCTATCGATAAAATCCGATTATTTTTTAAAGAACTTTATGAAAAACCGAATTATTTTTAATCAATTTTATGGAGGGTCTATTGAAAATTAAAAAAGTTCTGACAATATTATCGAATTGTTTTTTAATCGATTCTATGAACGGTCTCTTGAAAAATATAAAAGTTCTATCAAGTTCAATCGATTCTATGAACAGTCTATTGTTTGTTATAAATTTTCTGTTGATAAATTCGAATTGATTTTTAGTTGATATTATGAATATCATAACATAGGGAAATAAATTATTTTTATTTATACCATAAGGTCGACGGCCCTTCTCAGAATAGCTAGCTAAGCCGATTAAGGTATTTCTGTTAGCCCGTCTTTCCAACCGTACGTCACTAGTTTTTGAGACTTAGCTTTTGAGCTAGAATGGTAACATTAGGTGAACGTAGTCTTAGTTGCTCCAGCAGAACAAGTGTTGGTTTTTTTTTAATCCGCCACGTTTTAACAAAAATGCTGAACCGCTAATAACTTCGAAAAACTGTCTGAACAACATATTTTGTTTACATAAAGTTATTCGCAACACTCACTTATTGTTACGTTTTTTTTTTTAAATGATTTTCGATCAATTTCTTTAGAAATTAAAAAAAAACTGTCGACGCATAAGCATTGGTACAGTAAATATCATTTCATCCATAAATCATTATTACCGACGCCAACTTTTTATGGGCCGTTTTCTGATAAAAACGATTTGTATAACCTAAACCATAACATATGTCAAACCATACAAATATTTTTACTAACTCTCGGAATAATATCTGAACGCCATCTTCGTAAAGATTTAAGCCATGCTAACTTTTGGGTATATAGGATGGAATTAGAAAGGTTATTGAACGATTCACACAGTGGATTGCAGAGTTTTCATTTGTTCGGGTTTTTCAACAGGGACGCTACAAAAGTTGAGCAACAGGGATAGCAAACGACGCCATATTTCTATCCGCTCTTTTGACATTTCTCTTCAGTAAGGTTTGCCATTTTTTGATGGAAAGATATACGATCCAACAACGAGTCGAAATTATTAAAATTAACAACCGAAATTCGGAGTCAGTGGCCTCAACGTTAAGAGCGCTACGTCCAACTTATTATCGTCGCAATCGTCCTAGCAGATCAACAATTGAGCGTCTAGTGAAAAAATTTGAATCTACAGGCACAGTATAAAATGTTCCCGTGCCAGTGAGACAAAGAAGTGCCCGTAGTGACCAGAATGTCGCTGCCGCTGAGGCTTCAGTTGAAGAAAGCCCAAATGTGTCCCTCACACGTCGTTCTCAAGCGTTGGGCATCTCTGTGACGTCGTTGTGGCGAATTTTGCGAAAAGATCTTGGCCTACATCCTTACAAGATTAAGTTGACGAAAGAACTGAAGCCGCTTGACCACCAGAAGCGTCGTATGTTCGTCAATTGGGCTCTGAGCGACAACTTGAAAATGATTCGGATTTTCATCGAAAAATTATCTTCAGCGCTGAGGCTCATTTCTGGCTGAATGGCTTCGTCAATAAGCAAAATATGCGGTATTGATCAGGCAGCAATCTACACGTACTCCATGAGCCATCATTGCATGGTGTGGTTTATGGGCCGGCGGCATCATTGGGCCGTACTTCTTCCGTGGTGATCAAGACCGGTACGTTACTGTGAATGGGAATCGCAACCGTTTTCAATGATAACCGAATATTTTTGGCCCCAATTGGATGATATGGACTTGGAAGACATGTGGTTCCAACAGGACGGCGCCACAAGCCACACAGCGAAAGGCACAATCAATTTATTGGAAACCAAGTTTGGAGAATGTGTTATCTCACGAAATGGTCCAGTCGCTTGGACGTCTCGGTCGTGCGATTTGACGCTGTTAGACTATTTCAAGTCAAGTCTATGGTCTATGCCAACAAGCCAGCGACGATTGATGAACTTCGTACGAATATCGAACGTGAAATTGCGCTAGTATCGGCCGATTTATGCTTGAAAACCGTCGAAAATTGGGTTCAGCGTCTGGACTTCGGCAAGCGTAACCGTGGTGGCCATGCAAAAGAAATCGAGTTCCATACATAATGCCTTCGAACGTACTTTCACCGGAATAAAGAATTTTATTGATATCTAAAACCGTTTTTTTTTTATTTAAAAAAAATTTTGGAGCGCTCTTATTGAAAAACTCTTTACACTATCCTATATGGGTATATAAGTTTTGATATATAATTTGCAACATAGAGAAATAATCTAGCTGTAGGTATAGTTTAAAGTATATGGGTCGACTCAGAATCGATAGCTTAGCCGATTTAGCCATGTCCGACCGTACGTCACCAGTTTTTTGGCCTTAAATGTTGAGCTAAAATGATAAAATCTGGTACACTTGTTTATTGTTGCTAACAGTGGATTAATTTGTAAACATTTTGAAAATTCGCCGACTGTCACGCCTTCTTTTTAGAAAAACCTAGTTTTAGCCCAAACCGTTAGAGATTTAAAAAAAGTATTTTAACACGACATCTAGACAGTTCTAATGTCTATATTTTGCTCATACAAAGTTTATTGCCGCGCCTACGTTTTGGGGCGTTTTCAGTAAAAAAAAATGTAACATTTTCAACATTTTAAAAAAATGTTTGATGTAAAATCATTGGTTATGCTATCATAAACATTTCATTTAAATACCATTTTAAACAACGTCCACTTTTTGGAGGCGTGTTCATACAAAAACCATTTCTATATACTACCGCATAGCATAACCAGGGAAAAACGTTGTTTTTTGTCGAACCATAAAAGATTTTGATAAACTATCTGCACAATATGTTGTGACAGTGAAATTTTCTATATTTCGGGGATATTTATTTAAATGATGGGATGAAACAGGGCATTAAACGATCCGCACAGCGGATTGTAGCCTTCCCATTTGGTTTTTTTTTTTTGCCGCCAAATTTTCACTAGAAAAAACTTATATGGTGAAACAACATTTGCCGGGTTAGCTAGTTATTTTCTATATAAATCAGTTCCATTAATAATTCTTTCTTTCCAACAAGAACGAAAGGTTTATTGCATTAAACTGATAAAATATTCATGACTTATAATCACATTGAATGGCGATAAAAACGATACCAACGATCTATTAAGTAAATCACATAAATTCTTTGAATTAATTGCTTTATCAAGTCTTTTCAATTATGAATCGACATCGGCTTAAGTTACGATCAAAAGTTCTAACAAATCGCTATGTGAACGTCACAATTATCACCCGCTGAGTGTCATTTGGCTGCACATGAACAACCAATAAACTGTTCGGCTGACATTAAAGTGCTCAAATATTTATTTTATTTTAATTTCTGTAATTAAATTCATTAACATATTTTTCACCTAAGTATTGATGTTCCATCATTACAAACAACTTAATGAAGACACTTTCAGTCTTAAGTGAATGATGGCCAACAATGTTTCATCAATTGAAGACTAATTGCATGTGCACACCGGGGCGGCGCGCGCTGTGATCTGAAGCCAAGGGTAAACGAAAATAAATCCGAAACGAACGCTTATATTAACTAACGTGTTCACTGAAATTTGTTTGCAATTAATAGATTGGCGATATGAATTCATGTTGAAATTAATAAAAAAAAAAACGAGGAAAAAATCACCAGCGCTGCCAATTTTATCGATAAAAGTGTGGTAGATAAAAAAATCAAATGAATTATTTTTGAAGTGAAACTTTTTTGGGATGGTGTGTAACGAGAGCCTAGAATATGTACGTGGCTAGGATGCGGCAGCTGGGTGGCACGCAGGCAAACGCTCGACTAAGCTCGCCGTTATTGTCGGTGTTCTTGCTGTCGTCCTCTTCCGCTATCAAAAGTAAAATTCGTGCCAAAAATACGTCATAGAAAAACGCGATAAAAAGAACAAAATTGTTAAAAGTATTAGCGTATTGTGTGTTTAATACATCCATACTTGAAAACAAAAGTAGCTAGATGTTAGTACGTATTGATTTTATTTACGAGTGATGTTATCTTCAACCGGTGGCATAGGTTTGCATCCACCTATCCGGGCTTCCCTCCCAGTATGACCCCTCAGTATAAAGGTCACACCTAGCCATTACTTCCCGTAAATTATCAAATGCAATGACCCCTAGAGTGGCCATGATTTGCTTGACCTTATCTCATCGCTGCCTTCACCTTACACACTTCTTAAAATTGCATCTTCCAATAACTGATAATAACAAAATACCAAAGACCAGACCGATATAATTTCATATTAACTTTGATATATTATATTATTCATAAATATCTATACAACGATCCAAGCTTTGACTCATTGTAATCCCTTTCGTTTATAATTCATTAAATTCACTAAAAAAGCAAAACAACAAAAACTAACCTCCTCGATGTTATGTGCACACACTATCTCGGCTCACAATACTCGTACAACACTCGTGTACTTGGTACAATTAAGCTACTACTCTCACGAAAGAGATTTACCAACTTATCTTACAGATTCGTATCTTAATTTTAGTAGTTCGATTTAATCTTATATAATAATTTCCTTTTCTTGTCTTTTCTTTTCTCTTCGTTAGTTTCAATTCTAGTCTTAAGTATTTTACTTTAAGTTTACAATTAGATAGCTGAGAATATAATTTAATTATGTTAAGTAATTCAGTATTTAGCTTAAATGGAACTTGTTTGTTTCCACCGAATATTACACTTATTTTACTCTACTCTTCTTCTACTCTCTATACACAAGTATTTTAAAGCATACGTACGTCTTTATGATGTTTGTTCGCTTGTCTCGCCGGTGACGGTGCGGGCACTGAGTGGTCGCAGCGTGGGTGTACTTTCGTGACGGCCAATGGGCGCTATTTTGATGTCTCCTACACTTCTCGCTGAGCTTAGGGGACAAGGCAAAGATGCACTTGAGTTTGGGGGACAGTCTCCCTTTTTTTATTTGCGATCGATGAGAAGCAAGCGCGGCTGGCGCGAATTTGTTGATCACGCCGGCTGTTAGCGGTTGCGGGAGCGGGGGTAAGCAAGACGTTTGCTGATTTTGACGAAATCACGCTTCATTCGGTGAAGGTAGGCACGATCACTCTCCTTATCGTTCGACGGGTAGGAGTGGGATTTTTTTTTATTGATCAAAAAGATTTGATAGATCTAATAAATAATATAATCTCTACACCCCGAATGCCGCCGATAACGATACGCTTTGAAGCTTTCGTTTCACTAATTATTTCTTATTTGGTATTATTTGGTCACTGCACAAAGGCTTAATAGTGACCAACTAGAACTTATTCGATATAAAAGTTTAAATTTTGTTCGCTCGTGTGATCCACGACTGTCTATCACGAGAGTTAAATTGCCAAGAGGTGGAAATGATCGCCTCATGGCAGCAATTCACGTCCCATTCATAACGATCAGCGACCTCTTGGGTTTAGCACTAGACAACTCTATATATCGATCGAATAGGGCTTAGGGTGGAAACGAATTAGTAGCTATAAGATATAGCTGCCATAAAATATAGCTGCACGTTACAGGTGTGATTCGGATTTTATGAAACATAATAACATCACGATGATGTTGTTCTCTGATCCGTTCATCCATCCAAGTACTAACCACAACCGATGCTGGATGTCTTTTTTTTATTTTTTTTATTTTATAAGTTTATTAGTTTTTGAAAAACTTTTTAACATCTCTTAGAATAGGTACTAATTTATATACATGTGATTTTGTCTTACATATACGTTTAAGTCCTTTTTGAATGTTTTTATATTTGTTTGATCTATTATAAATAATGGTAGCTGATTAAATATATGAAGTCCCTTGTAGAATATTTGGTTGTTAGTTCTGAACAGATTGACTCTTGGTTTATCAAAATTTCTTTTGTTCCTTTTTTTTTAAATTCATTTTTTATTTAGTTAAAATATTAACTTAATACTAGACAAAAATGCTTAAATCTAACTGATCAATAAAATATTTACTTAAACTAAATTATGGCCCTTAGCGGGCGCTGTAAGCTTACATCTAACAGTTTTTATTTTGCTTTCGGCTTCAACTTTTCTTTTGTTCCTCAGTATGTAGCTGTGTCTGTCTGAAACGTAGTTCAGGTTTCTTTTTAGGTACTCTGGTAACATATCTTTTTTAATTTTATATACAAATATTAAATTTCTTACGACTAATCTTTGTTTCACACTAAAAAAATTTAATGAATTTAACATGTTATTTATTGGCGTATAAACATTAACTCTTAAGATTGCTCTCATTGCACGATTTTGTAATTTTTTTAATCTCCTTTTGTCAGTTTCACTAAACATAAATAGAATGGACGCGCAGTAATCAAAGTGAGGTAGAATAATTGTATTATATACTGTTATTGCACATTTTCTATTAAGTTTTTTTCTTATTCTAAACAAAAAATTAATCTTTTTACTTATTTTCGAACAAATGAAATCGGCATGACAATCAAAATCTAACTTATGACCTATTATTGCACCAAGATATTTTATTTGTTTAACTATTTCTAGTTTCTCATTGTCCATTTTTAATTTCGATATCTTCATTACTATTTAGGAACATACATTTAGATTTATTGACATTTAACTTAAGCTTTTTACTATTTAACCATACATTTAAATTACTAAGGTCTTCTTCAAGTTTTTTTTTATTGCATGAACATTATTACCACAGACATAAACAAGTGTATCATCAGCAAAAAGCATTACCTTACAGAATTTTAGGACTCTAGACATATCATTTACATATAACAGGAACAGCACAACTCCAAGGATTGAGCCCTGAGGAACACCTATCTCCACAAACTTCGCACTTGATATTTCATTGTCAATTTTCGTAAATTGTTGTCTTTTTGAAAGATATGTCGTAAACCATTTAAGCTCATCATCTTTTACACCATAACTTTTTAGGTTGTCTGATATAATGCGTACCAAAACAGTTGGCCATTCTACTGCGCAGGTCTCTTAAAATGTGTTTTACAATCTCTTAAAATTGCAAAAACAAGCATAAAGAGACGAAAATGGGCAGAGCCATAATAAAAAACGACGTATGCCCTGCCTTGTGTTCAAGATCGCTGTCGCGATCTCACTGAGGGTGGTTTCTTCATTTTCCTTCGTTTATACTGAAATTAGGAGCGGAGGAAAAATATAGACCATTATATGTCAACTTTACTTGGAGGAAAATATATTGTTTCGTTTTTTGTCTTGTCGGTTCTTTGTAGGAGTATGATGTGATCACGGTCGGATAGATTAAGCAAAACATTGCACATGAATTGATTGTGTGACTGTGTCTGTATGAAGGTGTACGGTTTTAGATTTAAACCTTATTTGCTCATTATGCTTTCGTTGATCATTATTAATTGTGTCGTGCATATTAATCATGTATTGGTTTTCCTTTTCTTGAAAGATCCATGACAATTTATTTTATTTTAATAAACTTATGTCCTAGCAATGCTTTTGTTTTCGTGAAAGTGAATTCCAAATAGGAAATCTAAATATATATGCGTTATCTTAAAATAAAAAACTATAAAAAAAAATCTAAAAAAAACTATACAAAAACCAGGCAACAAATTTATTCCTTGCCCCTACAGGTAACCAAATGCAAACACTAATCATGTCGTAAAACTTTTAAACTTAAGTCAAACAGGTAAAATCAAACATCATAAAATTAATGCTAATCAAGCACACCACCCATACAGGTACCTAGCGCTAAACCACGAAATGTTCAACCATAAAAAGGGTTGGGAACCCTTTCAAATACAATCGGACTTCTAGGTAGAGATGTATAAAAGTCGACCTCATAATAAAAAATTAAGTTTATTTAGATATTCAACAGCATTTTAGTTCTAAGCACTGTAAAGTTGGGTTACGCATTGTAAATTACAGGCAAAAACGCTTAGTGATTAAATCTCTTTCGCGTCATTTTTGTTCTCTTAAATCCTCTCTCTGCGCAATCGACCGTTGGCCAACTGTTTTGGTACGGACTATAGAATGTCATGATCAACTGTCTCAAATGCTCTCTGAAAATCGAAAAAACACGGCACAAATTGTCTCTCTTTTGTCAATTATATTTTTCCACTCGTGTATCATCCACATGAGCGCAGTTTCACAGGATCTACCAGATCTAAAGCCAGATTGCTGTTCACACAATATATTATTTGTTTCAAGGTAATTAACAAATTGTTCGGAAACCACTTTTTCACATACTTTTTCAATAAATGGTAGAATGTTTATTGGACGCAGTTTGTCAGGGGTTTTAGCATTTGCAACTTTTTGCACTGGTATTATCACAGTGTGGTGTTTTTTTTTTCTAAATTCATTTTTATTTTTCTTCATCTGAACACCAACTTAAATGCTAGACAAAAATTAATAAAACTAGCCTACCTATCAACTACTTAACTAACTAACTGGACCTATACTGGCGCACTAAAATAAGAAAACAACTTAATTCGAATGCCTTTAGGCCTATTACCTAATATGTAAATCTTCTTTTACACTTTTTTTTTATTTTATTTAAACTTATATGCTAATAAAAACTACTTATCGACTGACTAAAACTACTTAAAAACTAATTGAAACTACCTGCAAATAACTTAACTGTTCTTGATAGTTGATACTACTCGGCTGATTTGTCAGATCATCACGAGAGGAGGGCTAGTCGAAAATCATTTTAGGTGTTGCTACGGCTGGGAATGGAACCCAGACTTCTGCGCGGCAGTTCATCGCATTAACCATCGCGCCACTGAGCCTGTTTTTTTTTTTTTGTTTTGCGTATAACTTAACTTGTCATACGGGCATAACACCTGTGACAAGTTATTTTAGACAACCAACGCGAACCTTCACTTCTCAGCCAAGCTTAGTCTGTCGTCGGTATTGTGTTTTTTAATGTATGTGTTTTAATGGAGAGAAAATTTAGAGTCGACGTTTGCAATGTTCGTGGTTTAAAGTCGAATCTTTTTTCTGCATACGCCCACATTTGTAAATACAAACCAGCTGTTTTGGCACTAAGTGAAACACAGGTGGGGGTGAATACTGACTTATCAGAATTAACCCTACCTGGATATAATTTAGTGCCTCTATTCTTTTCTCACCGCGGTCTCGCCATATATATACGTAGTGACGTAGCCTACCAAATTCAACATCAATACGGCCAATGTTCCAATCCGGAATTTAATTTTATATGGCTGAAATTCCATGTCCGTAGGCATTTAATCCACTACTGTTTCATTTATAGAAGCCCAAACCTTGACAGTAATTCAACCCTTAACGAGTTTGATGCACTGTCCGACTCCATCTCTAGAATTGTATCCCTGCATCCTCACACTGAAATCGTCATTGCGGGCGATTTCAATGTACACAATTCTACGTGGCTTCAACATTCTGGACAGACAACACCCGAAGGAAGGTATGTTGAGATCTTTGCTGAGGTAAACAACCTAACCCAGCTTGTAAATGAGCCGACACGCATACCGGATATTAACAGTCAAGCCGCCAACACCCTGGACTTGTTTCTTACCTCTCACCCTGATAAATACATCATCAATGTATTATCGCCTCTAGGTTCGTCAGACCACTGTATCATATCAACAAATTTCTCGTACTCCAACCACACAGTTAAAGAGCAAATTCCCAAAAAAACCGTATGGCAATACGAGAAAGCCAATTGGGAAGCATTAAACAGTTTTTTTAGGAACTTTAACTGGTCACTATGTTTCCTCGATAGTGACGTGGATGCTGCTGCTGATATGATTTCAAATATCATTCTCTTTGGTATGAGATCTTTTATTCCCAACAGAATTAAGAGTATCAGACCAAAGGCAAAAGGGTGGTATGACTTGAGACGCAAAGAAGCTATCAGGTTGAGAGAGACAAACTTTCGGTTGTACAAGACCAACCCAACAGAGGAAAACCGAGCAAAATTCAAACAAGCCAGAAATGACTGTAATGCCCATTTAAAGCGTGTCAAATTCCTCTATGACCGAACGTTGAGGCAAAAAATTCTACAATGTTCCAGAGGTAGTAAAAACTTTTGGTCATTTGTTAAAAACATAAAAAATTCGGCATCAACATCAATTCCGACGCTCATTCACAATGACATTCCAGCTGTCAGCTCTTTAGACAAAGCCAATCTGCTTGCTGCCCATTTCGCAGCCAATTCTACATTGCCAGATTGTGTTCAGTCTCCTCCTGTACTTGAGAACGTAGATCATTCTATGGGACAAATTCACTTTCGTACTCGTACAGTTTCAAGAGTTTTATCTGATCTTGACATACACAAATCCGCTGGTCCAGATGGTATATCCCCCATCATTCTGAAGAGGTGTTCTTCTACGCTAGCAAAACCACTGCGTAAGCTTTTCTATCTATCCTACTCATCAGGACTCTTTCCGAGTAGATGGAAAACAGCATTTGTCCAGCCTGTACCAAAAAAAGGCGAATCTTCTTCTCCCTCCAACTACCGTCCAATTGCACTTACGTCCCTTCTTTCCAAGGTCATGGAAACGCTGATAAATCGTCAGCTTATGAAATATCTTGAAACACGAAAACTTCTCAATGACCGGCAGTATGGTTTTCGAGCAACAGGTCTACTGGTGATTTGATGACATATCTCACCGAAAAGTGGAACCAATCAATTCACCATGGTGGCGAAAGCAAGATTGTTGCGCTTGATATTTCAAAGGCATTTGACAGGGTTTGGCATCAAGCCCTTTTGTCGAAAATGCGTGCATTTGGAATCGACGAAAAACTTCTTCTATGGATTAGACATTATCTTTCGAAACGTTCAATTCAAGTTGTTTTGGATGGTTTCAAGTCTGTAACTCACCAAATAAATGCTGGTGTCCCTCAAGGCTCAGTTTTGTCTCCGACTCTCTTTCTCATTTTTATAAATGATCTCCTGTCTGCAACTTCTAATCCAATTCATTCCTTCGCTGATGACAGTACCCTCAGCTTCTCATATTCGTTTACAGGTCCTCGTCCCTCACCTTCGAACGTGGACTCTAAACGCCAAAATATGTTAAGCTCATTGAATTCCGACCTTGACAGCATTATCTAAATTATCATTATCTAATAGAGTGGAATTCAATGCTTCCAAAACACAATGCTGTCTTCTGTCATTAAAGCGCAACCAAAATCTAGAGCCATTATCCATGAATGGCACTTACGTCGAAGAAACCGAAAAGCTTTCCATGCTAGGTATGTGTGTTAGTAACGACTTACGTTGGAACGATCACATATTCGAAGTCGCTAAAAACTCAGCGAAATGTCTAGGTTTCCTAAATCGATGTAAGAAATATTTCACCCCATCTGATCTGGCCACAATATATAAAGCGTTTATACGCCCAAAACTTGAATTCAACGCCCATGTCTGGTCAGGTGCACCAAAATCAACATTGCACCTACTAGATAGGATTCAAACACGTGCGAAAAAACTTATAGGAGACATTAGAATATCGAACTCTTTAGTTTCGCTTGAACGAAATATCTCCTGCCTTACAATGTTTTATCGCTATCTTAGCAGCCAATGTTCAAATGAAATAGCCAGCTGCATTCCTCCCATTCAACAATTCAGCCGCAATACTCGTTACGCAATGAATGCAAATCAGTTTACCCTCAAGCCTATCTTCGGACGTACGCTGAAATATAGAGATTCATACATAAACCGAACAACACGAATGTGGAATGCTCTACCAAACTCTGTTTTTCCTCTCCATTATAACTTACAGACATTTAAAACCAATGTGCATCGGTATCTCCTTTCTTCTTATCCCTAATTTCCTTAACGCCCGCACTGTGCTAAAACATACAAAGGGTATTCATAACCCCTTGAGTGCGGGCAAATTATAAAAAAAAAAAAAAAAAACCAAGAACACCTGACTATAAAATAACGCGGCAGACTCGACAACTGACAAAATTAGCTATAGTTTGGCAAGTATTTCTTGACTCTTTTCAAGTTCCGTAGCAGAAAAGTTTAAATAAAACGATTTCCCATCTGTCCTATGTTATCGTGACACTTGTCAAGGTGTTTATATAAATTGGCTTGTCCTTGAAAACTTTGTCGTGTTTTTCAATGGAGCCCAGATGGCAGTTGCTCCATAGATAATCGAATTTATATTTTCCAACAAGTGGTAAGGCATGGATTCTTTTAAGACATATTTTTGGTAGACGCCCGTGTTTTATTCTGATCCCTATAATCCTTTTTTTAAAACACTTGAAAGATTGAACTGGCTAGATTGGGATATCATAAGAAACGTGGGTTTCTGGGACCATCAATCGATTGTGATCAAGATCGTGGGGAGAGTAATAATTTCCACACGTCCTTTTCCCCAGCTAATGGATGATTCACCTAAGTGCGTACTCTCTTTAATAAATTCGGTGACACTGGCGGCGAAACTAATTCCCACACACGCAATCAAACCTCAGTTAATAGAGCAGATTTTGGCAGAAAGGTAAGAGCACGGTAACAAGAGACTGTCGACAATATACTCATTTTGGGGTTGAGCCCCTACTGGCTGGTGGATAAAGGGAGCCGCAGTAAGGCTAAATTTTGTTCATTACTAAGCAATATCCGCGATAAAGGGCAATAGCCCTTCGTGAACCAATCCAAGTCGAATTCATGGAGGTCCGCGTCCATCAGGATTTTGTTAAATTGACAAGTTATATACAACAGTGTGTTCAACAAGCAATTACATCTAAATCACACTTCACGAAAGTTACTTGTTGTTACCACTGATTACTTACCTGGAAAGTAGTGACTTAGTAACATTCCAGACAGGGTTTTGTTATGGGACCTATATGGAAGATCAAGCCTAATAAGGCAGCCGGAAATGGCGGCTTTCCCGCTGAGCTTTATAAAGCCGGCGGAAATTACTTGGTAAGTAACATCCACCAACTAACTTTTTTTTGTGCCACCCTGACTGTTAAAACCTACTCTTGACCTTAAACTATATTAGTCGGCCATACGATTCGTAAGTCAACTAAATTTAACCAATTATTTAGCCACCACAACAGGTTCTCCTGTTGCCATCTACACCGACGGTCCCAATCAGATACACACCTGCTGAGCCACAGGCGCTCTCCTCCGCCTGGACCACGTCTCGGTCGTATAGGAGCCGCCTATTCACAGTTCGTCGGAAGACGGGTAGATTATCGGAACCACCGATAATTCGAGTATCAGCCTTCGATGAGACTATTGTTCGAAGCCATCGCTCTTGCTGCGTGATACCAAAAGAGTTTCTGTTTATGTTGGCACCGTTGGACCATGATCATCCCAGTCCTGCTCTAGGGCGCTGAAGCATTGGCTTAATTACTTATCTTACTTACTATCGGCCGGAATATCGTTCCTGAAGTGACACCTCTCTAGATTCTCGATCGCACGCTTTTCTTGCTAGTTTTTCTCTTTTATGAAAAGCTGGTGTTCTTTGAATATAGAGCTCAATGGAAGCACTCGTCCTTATCAGCAGCTTAGCTTTGTAAGAATAGTCCTTGGCTCCAGCATATGCCGGCATTCCTCATCCAAAAAGGCGTTTAACATTGGTTGGCGCGAGAAACCTAACAGAACATTTGCGGCCGTGACTACGTCTAATGAACGTCATCATATGGGTCCAATTTTGCACCACTTTTTCAAGCATACTCGGCTTTATATCGTCAATAGTGTGTCGAATGTTGGATTCTAAGCGATCAATCGTTGCTGGTTAACCATCATAGAGCAGAGATTTGACGAACTAACAGAAAAAGTAGTCCACAGGTGTCAAATCCCAAGGTGGCCACTTCAAAGTTGCATTTCTTGAGATGATTCGGTCACCTTACGTTTTGCTCAACAAAGGCATGGTGGCATGCACTGTGCGGTATTTTGCGACGTCTCCAAATGATTTCCAATGCCATGTGGAATAATAAGATCACGAATCATTTGAACGCCATTCACGGTAATGTTGGCACCGGTTTCGCATTTAAGGACAAATGGGCATATTAACCGCACCATACAGTGATTTTATCGGGATGTAAGGAAGTCTCAGTAGTCTCATGAGCATTATTCTCACTACAAAAATGACAATTCTACTTGTTTACATACCCGTCAAGCCAGAAAAGAGCCTTATCGCTGAAGATGATTTTTCGATGAAAATCCGAATCATTTTCAAGTTGTTTCTCAGACCAATTCACGAACTTACGACGCTTCTGGTGGTCAAGCGGCTACAGTTCTTGCGTCAATTTAATCTTGTTAGGATATAGGCCAAGATCTTTTCGCAAAATTCGCCACAACGACGTCACAGAGATGCCCAACGCTTGAGAACGACGTGTGAGAGACACATTTGGGCTTTCTTCAACTGAAGCCTCAGCGGCAGCAATATTCTCGACACTACGGGCACTTTTTTGTCGCACTGGCACGGGAACATTTTGTACTGTGCCTGTGGGTTCAAAATTTTTCACTAGACGCTCAATTGTTGATCTGCTAGGACGATTGTGACGACCATAAGTTGGACGTAGCCCTCTTAACGTTGAGGCCATTGACTCCCAATTTCGGTTGTAAATTTTAATAATTTCAACTCGTTGTTGGATCGTATATCTTTCCATCAGAAAATGGCAAACCTTACTGAAGAGAAATGTCAAAAGAGCGGCAAGAAATATGGCGTCGTTTGCTGTCCCTGTCGCTCAGCTCTTGTAGCGTCCCTGTTGAAAAACCCGATACCAGTAGTAATCAAATGATTCGATGTCCAAACTATCAAATTAAAATGACATTTACAAATCATTGTAAATCTACCACAACAGTGGTAAATTCAAATTGACAACTCTGCTCCATGTGTGATGTGCGGTTGGCTTTTTTGCCTTACCAACCAAATTTGACGTCAAGTGGAATCACGATTCTATGAACACAAATCATGATGAGAATGCAATCATGAAAAATACCTCACAACAAACAAAAATGTAAATCTGACAAATGGTGGTCTTGCATTAACCACAAATTGTGGGTTGTTGCATTTTTTTCACAATCGAAACAGGAAGGACAGCATATGATGGTGTCTTGCAATGAATGCACCACATCGGAACATGGAAGGTCAGTTGTCGGTGGTCGAATGTTGGCGGAATGCACTTGCATCAGTGAAATATGAAGTAGTCTTGTGGTTTTGCATAACATACTCATTTTTTTGAAGTTGTGTAGGTCGTGCATACATTAAGCTCTAATTGCGCTTCCTTAGATGGTGGTGTCATCACTTTGTCTTACAAGTGGTCTTATAGGTCAAAAGAAGGTTGAGCTAGCCTGTTGTTCTACAGTATGCACACCATCGTAAATGAATTTTTAAGGTCGAATTTA
Organism: Rhingia rostrata; assembly: GCA_949824845.1. Classification (NCBI taxonomy): domain Eukaryota; kingdom Metazoa; phylum Arthropoda; class Insecta; order Diptera; family Syrphidae; genus Rhingia; species Rhingia rostrata. The sequence goes on along the minus strand of OX463758.1, from coordinate 74,886,628 downwards.
AAATCAGATCTTTGAAACTAAAATGTATACAAGGAGCTTGATAAGACTGGTTATAGGGCCGATACACGACACAGACAAAAATATTTTATTGTTGTGCACATGTCTGCGCAGATCGTCTGTGTCGTGTGTTTCCATGTCGACAGTATGCATGACTTCAAAAGATTTTGAATTTTTCTCGGACTGCACCAACTGTGATGTATGTATGGTGAATTTTTCACAGACGAAAAAATTCACGGTGTCAACTTGAATGGAAATATAAAAGACAATTCTGGGTACAGTTCCTAGGGTGCCAGTATAGCTATCATTAAACAACTTCATTGCAACATGATGGTTTCAAAGTTATGCCTCCACATCGTCTTATATGAATCAATGGAAAATTCCGCTTTATTTAAGTAGAACGACAAACATTACTCACAAAAATATATTTTGATCAGTGAAAAATAAAAAGTGAAGTTCGAAAATCATAACTAAAAATTTTAATATTTTTCGATAACCATGCTAAAATTTTTTTTTTAAACCAAATCGCCAATGGTTGAATTTTTAAAATGAGTATAACAAAACTTCAAACGATGCTTTTCCATGATAGCTATAACTACAGCCTTAAAACTTCATAGAAAATTGCGGGTTTCAAGGGATGTTCAAACTGCTATTGCAAAAGCGTTTTGAAATTACCATTCCTTGCTCCAAATTTTTTTTCTTTGATACAGCACTAGCGTTATCCGCCTTTCTTCCGACTCTATGACCATGACGAAACGTTAAAAACTTTTAACAGTGTTGTGGCAAAGTATGTTCGCACAGACTTAAGGTTTGCAGCGACGTGTCTGTGTCGTGTATGGACCCTTTTACATAAAGTAGAACGATAAAAAAATGTTAGCTATATCCTGTTGGATGCTGTATAATGAAAGTAGATTCTGATTGGCTTTAACTTGGCACTGCCCTATGCTTGCAACTCTAGTGGCTACAATCGGGCACTTGTCTCATCCAAACGGTTTTTACTTGCTAGATGGTATGTGCGAGTGTTGATAGCCAGACGAAACAGCCAGGTTAAAACGGAACGGAATGAACACCCGGCCTGCTGTCTGAGATAAACCTAGATAAGCTGCTTCGACGTATTCGGATAACAGGCAGTGAGGAACCCTTGGCATTTCAAGGGTATGTCAGTCCCCTTGAACAGAGATGAAGGCGATCAATCCCGTAAAGGATACTGATGGCCTCGTGTCCTGCGGGTATCAAGTAAATTGGAACTGGCCCTCCAGGTTGGGGTTGTGCTTTGGGTTCACTTATTCTTACAAAGCAACCAACAGCCTCGGAAAGTACTGATTTTGTTATTAAGGACCCTGCTTAGTTAAGCAAAAAAAAAGGACAACGACGTTTGTATTTGCATCTGATATGTGAGAACAATAAACAGGAGAGGTGCAAGCGACCAACAAGTGGAAGCCCTAAACTGTTACAAAGCAGACATCACTGCCATCCAGGAAATACGATGGGATGGGCCGGGCAAAGAGAGGATAAAAAACTGTGACATCTACTACGGATCATGTTATAATGAGCAGAAACACTCGCAGGTGGCCATGGCTCAGAGGTATACGTAGTTGACTGCTAAGCCAAGCGCTGCGGGTTCAAGCCCCAGCTTCGGCAGCATTTGTTTTCTACGAAAATTGCCAGCTTATCTGAGGCCACCTGTGCGATAACATGAGACAATATAAATCGATGTCTCCTCCTCTGTGCCACGTAGGTTTACGTTATATGTCTTTCCTTCTATGTATCTATCCGTCTCTCTCTGTTGTATAAATGTCTTGATCTGTCCCAGCCGATGGCCTCAGTCGCCAGTGCTGTTATGTGTCCGTAGTTCGTTGCATTTATGTGCGAAGTACTGTGATGTCAATGTCAATGTCAATGAGCAGAAACAGCTAGAGTGCGAATTTGTTATAAGTGCCAGACATAGGCAAGAGGTCCTATGTTTCAAGGACATTAGTGACACATTGTAACAATCCGCATCAATGTCAACTTTGTCAACATAAGCCTTATGTGCACTCACGCCCCGACGGATGAAAAAGATGATATAGCTAAGGACTGCTTCTATGAACTCCTTGACAAAACCCATGTGCAACTTCCGAAGTGCCATGATAAAATCGTGATGTGAGATTTCAATGCAAAGGCATGAAGAGAAGACATCTGTCGCAGTATTGTCAGAAAAAATAGCCTGCGCGATAACACATCTGGTAACGGACTTAGGCTGATTAACTACGTTACAGAACGAAATGCCACAGATGCCAGCACACGGTTTCCTAACACTTAGATCCATAATGGCGGTTCCAGATCAATGAAAGGTCAGCTAAATTGATCACATTACGATACGACAAGAGGCAGGCATCCAGTATTTTTGATGTCCGCACATTCCGAGGAGATAACATCGACTCGGACCACTACCTAATTGCAAGCGAAGGTAAAAATGCGGATATCCACGGAACCAAAACAATCCAGAAAGACTGCAATCACAAAAAACCGCCAAGACCTCGCATATCGCGCATCGAGTAACCGTTAACCTCTCGATTCACACCATACCACCAGCATCGAATTTCGAGGATACAAGACTCGAACATAATCCTGTCGAGATGAACAAGGAAATATCGTACTTTAGGACACTGTAGATGCTAAGGATAGGCATGGATATACCACTTCTGCAGACTCTTAAACTGTGATGACGAACAAGAATCCGCTGTCAGTCCGAACGAACCATTCAATATTGACAACGATATCGAAAACTGACATAAGCCTAGTGAGGATAGCAATAACTAAACTTAAGAATAACAAGGCTGACAGAAATGACGGCCTTTTTGCTGAGCTTTATAAAGGCGGCGGAGAAGAATTGTTAAGTAACATCAACTAACTCATAAGTCAAATCTGGTTTGATGAATTTATGCCCAAAGAATGGCACCTCAGGTTCACAAAAATGGAGAGCCCATTAGATTCAGACGCAAAAGTCTCCTCAATATCACCTACAATATCCTATCTGCCATAATATGTGAGCGCCTGAAATCGTTTACCGACAACCTGATCAGCCTTTATCAACGTGGTTTTAGGCCAGGAAAGTCCACAAACGATCAAATTTTCACACTTCGGCAGATTCTGCAAAAACTCGACGGCGCTAAAGAATGGACAGTATCAAGGCGGATGAAGAAATCTTTGGTCGCTTCCTGAGGAAAATTCTTCAAAAAATCTTCGGTCCGTTGTCGTTGACGGGCTATGGAGACAAAGATTCAACCGAGAACTATACGAGCTGTACAGAGACATGCCCTAGTCAAAAAAGTATACATTGGACGCTTAAGATCGTTAGGACACGTGGAACGAATGGACACCAATACTCCGGCTCGCAGAGTCTTCAATACCCAGCCAGACTGCGGAAGCAGTAGAGCAAGTTCTCGCCTTAAATGGCGCTCATAAATAGAAACCGACCTACTGAAGCAACTTGAAGTGCGTAACGGGAGGCAGTTAGCTAAGGACCGGGCTTATTGGAGAGGTATGTTGGTTGAGGCCGATGTTCATTCCGGATTGTTGCGCCACTTACATAAGTAAGTAAGCCATCAGGAAATCATCAAGGTTTTCAATATCAGAACGGAAAAGCTTGAAATTAAGTTTAGACATCTTAGAATTGACATAATAAAAATGCAAATCTGCAGGAGGCCTTTAAACCGACAACCTGATTTGTTTGCCATATTAGTTTGTCAGTGAACAAACAATCCAAAACACCTTATCCACCTTATCCACGAGCTTTAGGTTTTAGTGGATGAAGATAAAAAGGTTTTCCCGGTCATTTCATCGAGAGCGAATTTTACGCGTTCTCACTCCTACTCTCTTCTTGGCATTCACAAAATTACAAAAAAACTTTTTTCAATTGCGGTCCATTCGTATTCTTGCCAAGCTCTTAACCTTTTCAACAAACTTAAATTTTTCAATAGCGGTCCATTCGTATTCTTGCCAAGCTCTTAACCTTTTCAACAAACTTGAAGGCGTCTTAAAAATATATGTAAGGAGATCAATTTTAATGTGCAAGGGCTATTAGCTACCGGATTTAACGGAAATGTCAACCTCGTAATCCAAAACGACCAGCATTTCTCAAGACAACAGCATACACCCAACTCATAGATATATCCATAGGTATCTATACATGTCTTTAATAACCTATAACTCAACAAATAGTCCCACGGGGGCTATTAATTGACTTCCAATCTTCTCAGATTATTTTTGCTCGCAAGAGACCCATCCCAGGCCAAATTGCAGATGATGATTAACATTCCACATCGCGTCAGACCAACCTAAGTGTGTGGCAGTGTATGATGGCACACCACACCTAATCACCCAAAACCGACGGATATTTGCATTCTCCAGACGATACCACAAAATCAGATCGCTAGCGGCTATTCGATGCATAAGGTTACGAGGGTAATAAAATTCTGTGATGGAACCAATCGCTCGCATCGGATGCGGTAACACACTTCCAGATACAAGACACAAATCCTCAATACGAGTGTCTTGAGTATAATGTACCCAGCCAGCACAGCGTGGTCACGTCATTGACGTCTTTTACTTCTCTATTAAGGAGAGTGAAAACTGGGTCCCGCTTTTGATACGCGCTTGCGCGCGCGCGCAGTGATGCAACCAAACGGTTTCCATTATGCAATTCGACGAGATCATCTCCACACCGGATCCAGATTTTGCGCGGTGCAGTGTGCTGCCGCTCTGAATGTCAAACAGGCTTTTGGACGATTGCCGGTCTGTAAAGGTCACACAATACCAAGAAGACAGGTGAACCGCCCCAAAATACAATTCCATCTCAGAATCGCAGTGAACCGTTTTCAATTGCTAGGCGACGTCGCTGTCGGATTGGGAATTTATTGTCGGTTATGAAATGAAATGGATACAGGATACGTCACAGCAAGTAAAATTTCCCATTAACGCTTTACACGAAAAAGTCAAAGTATGACGATAAATATTGTTCTTCTCCGCCGGCTGAGTCGAGTCTGGGCAACGTCCCCTCGAGATGAAGATGCACTTTTCTGCAGTGCAATTTTGTTGTGGAGGTATGTGTATCTGCGGCTGCCATGCCATGGGTTATCGTGTAATGTTGAGGTCTTATTGTGCTGTGTTGCCTCCCGTGTAGCTGATGAATGGGATTTAGGGGGATAGCCGGCTTGTAGGGCAGGAGAGGTATCAAATGAAATCAAGTGTTGTAGGTGAATGTTGTTACATGTAGCATGGTTGAGTTGAGTTCCTTTTATTCATGAGATGGGTGAAATGTAACCCGACTCCAGAGATTAGGCAGCAGGTTTTGTGTCTAGCCTCTGGGGATTTGTGATGAAAGAGAGTCATGGCTGCGTTGGATCTAAAGAATTTTTTGTGTATCAACGATGGCGTCTCTGGCGATGTGAACCAAACAGCTTAAGAAGGACAGTGCCAGTCTGTAATGATATTCGATATCTAAGATAGATTTTGTGTGGATAAGGGGGTACGCATGGGCGGGCTCACTAATTACCTTTCTATTCGATTAGAGGTTACGAGGGCACATTAAAGAAAAAGTGAATGTACATTGGCGCAAGCAGAGAAGACGAATAACGAGAGGATTACATCGTGCAAGAAGTACAAGGTATCTTCCATTCGGAAGGTGAATAAAAAGTTCAGAATGTATGGAATATCAGTTAAGTGCGGGTTCATCGGTTGATGTGCTACACCTACTCAATTGGATTTTTTTTTATATGAAATGAAAGAGTTGAGCAGCAAACTGCGGCCTTGAAGTTTCTCTGTATTGTAAAACGGAACTTAAGATCGTGATAATTTTATATAAATTTCAAAACTTTTTGAAATTCTTCCTTAATTTTGGAATTAGAATGTTCTGAGATTGGCATATAGGTAGAACGATAGTAAGAGTAAACATAAATGAATTTCAGGACAACATTGCTAGGAAAACTGCAGCTGATTTAAGAATTTCTGGATGCAAGCCGTCATATCGAGTGCACAGCTTATAAAATTAGTGAGTCAATGTTGTTGTTACTGAAATCGTTTTTTTTTTTAATTTTAGAGTTGTTTTATCACTCGGGAAATTCAAATCGAAATTTGAAGAGTTCTCTGGAAACAATATTCTAACGAAATATGGATTTGCATTATGCAGGTAGTCATCGGCTGTCAAAATTTATGCGTCTAAAGTTACTATTAGAGTTTGAGGGGTACGCATCAATAAACAGCTCCAGTGTTGCAAGAATCCACAAAACAGGAGACCATCTGAACTGCGTCAAGTACAGAGGCATAAGTCTCTTCAACATCGCATAAGATATACTGTCTGCCATACTATGTGAACGCCTGAAACCGTTTACCAACAACCTGATCGGCCCTTTCAAGTGTGGTTTAAGGCCTGGAAAGTACACAACCAATCAAACTTTCACACTTCGGCACACCCTGGTAAAACCGAAATCGATACCCACCACCTGTTCATGGATTTCAAAGCCGCATACGACAGCATTTATAGAGACGAACTATACAGAGCCATGTCTAGTTTGGGTATACCGCCCAAATTTATCCGTCAGTGTAGGATGACTATGGAGAATTCTCGCTACTCCATCAGGGTCGGAAAGGACCTCACAGACACATTCGATACCAAAAAGGGATTTTTGAAAGAATTGTGCAAAATCCCGCGTCAACACCAAGGCACAATCTTTCAAAGATCGGTTTAACATACGGGACTATATCAACATCCACACTGCTTTTACCTCTGATAACAGGATCTCGTCTGAAGTTAGACGAAGCATTACTCTTGAGAACCGCTGTTTCTTTGGGCTAAAGAGACAATTCAGTAGTAAAATTCACACTTGAACTACTGAGTATATGCTATATAAGATCCTTATCATCCCAGTCCTGCTCTACGGCGCTGAATAAATCCTAGGTCGAATGAAGAGGAAGATTCTTCGAAAAATCTCCGGGACCGTTTGCATTGACGGGCTATTGAGACGAAGATTCAACCAAGAATCTAAGAAGAAACAGCGGTTGGCAAGAGTAATATTTCAATTAATTTCGGACTATAGATGTTGCTATCCCAGCAGTCAATAACAGAGCCAAGGTAGACAAAGTACAGTACTACCTCAAAGGCATATCTGTCAAGAGTGGAGTTCTATCCTGTTCGTCGATATTGTGTGTCCTTTCGTGTTGACAGCATATTTTGCTGCTTAACCCATTTTCGCCGCTGCCTTCTCTAAACAAGCAAAGGTGGCTATGATGCCAATGATGCCAATATCGTCGGCGTATGTAGTGGTTGCACCGATTGTGCCTCTGGTGTTTGCTCGGGGCACAATCATCTCAATAATAAAATGAGTCACACGACAGCGCATCGCCTTTTTTGGTATCGAATGTGTCGGTAGGATTGTTTTCGACACGAATGGAGCAGCGAGAAGTCTCCACAGTCATCCAATATAGACGGAAGAGCTTGAGCGGGATACCACACCTAGATAAAACGATTTCAAAGCCGCATATGACAGCATTTATAGATACGACTCTAAATGCTGACATAGGCGGCTTTGAAATCGATGAATTGGTGGTCGGTATCGATTTGAACTTCTTGGGTTTTTTCCAGGATCTGCCGGATTGTGAAAATTTGATGGGCTCTGGACTTTCCTGGCCTAAAACCACACTGATAAAGGCCGATCACGTTGTTGATAAACGGTTTCAGGCGTTCACGCAATACTGCAGATAGGATCTTGTATGTAAGATTGAGGAGAATTATGCCCAATGGTGTCAAATCACATGATCTTGGTGTCCAATTGACAGGTCCATTCCGCGAAATTATACGCTCATCGAATGTTTCTTCAAAAAAACGATTGTGACGTGCACTGTGCGGCATCTAGCGCCGTCTTGTTGGAACCACATCTCATCCACATTCATGCCATCCATTTCGGGACCAAAATAGTCGGTTATTATGGCTCTATACTGGTCTCCATTAATGGTAACAGACTCTCCAGCATCATTTCGGAAGAAGTATGGTCCAATGACTCCACCAAACATTCAGTTTTTGTGAATGCAATGACGTCTCAAGGGTCTCATGTGTTTTCTCTTTACTCCAAATGGGGTAATTTTGCCTGTTGACGTAGTCATTCAACCAAAAATGAGCCTCATCACTGAAGAAAATTTTGCGATGAAAATCAGCATCGAGATCAAATCTAGTTTTCGGCCCTTACCCCAAAATCACGATGCATTACATGGGCTCACGGCTATAATCCTTGCATAAGCTGGACCTTGTTAGGTCGAAAGCCATCATCTTTGATCAAAATCTTATAAAGTTGATGGACAAAGCTCCAATTGCTGTGCACAGTGGCGAATCGATTTTTTCTGATCCTCTTCAACACTTTGTCCTACAGCGGCAATTGTTTCTTCGGTGCGCACAGTTCGACGTCTCTGCGGATGCGTATTATCACAAAGGGTACGTAGTTCGTAAACGATCCATAGAGTTGCCCGATTGGAGCACGAAATGTCACTTGTATCTCCATTCGAAAAACCAACCTCTAAAAAAACAAAACCCGTTAGATGTCTTATTTTCACGCTCTTTTTGCCTAGCCCATCCCATCCGATTTCCTCGATAGTAGTAATGTCTGCTTTGTAGCTTTTTGATATAACTACTGAAGTAGTGTCGCATGTCGATTGATTTTCTTTGGGGACCAAACAACTCAGCATAAGAGTTTTGAGAGAAACAATTTCGTCCTTTTTCGAAAGCTCTTAAAAATAAAAACTTAGAACTCTGCATCATGGGATTTCAGAGTAGATATTCGCAATCGCCTTTGATAAACGTAAAAAAAATATTAGAAAAACCTCTAAAAGCCATTGCAAGTCCAGAACTATTCAACTCAATATTTTTATTTAGTAAAAATGATTGAACAAAATTAAATCAACGAAATACATTAAATACAGTTCAAGGATTCCTCGTTCATAACTTACACATCCTCCCGTTCTTCACTCTTTGACAAGTCTTTCGCATTCTTTGAAAAATCTTTTCCATTCTTTGACAAAAATTTTCCGTTCTTTGGCAAATCTTCTACATTCCTTGGCACATCTTCCCTATACTTGGACAAATCTTCCTCATACTTGGGTGAATCTTTCTCATACTTGGGTAAATCTTTCTCATACTTCGGCAAATCTTCTCCATTCTTTGGCAAATCCTTGGCAGCCGAGGCAGTATCAGAAATTTCCTGTGCTATGCTTGTGCCAACTGGAACAAATCCATTCTCATCGGCAGTGTAGCTTACAACGACCTCTTTGCCATCCGAATCGGTGTACTTGTATTCCCCAGAGACCTTGATTGCTTCTTCGTCTGTACCTTTATTGCTAATTACCGCCTCCTCCTTCCTGGAGCTACCATCACCAGATTCGTACAAAAAAGTATACGAACCATCTTCACTTTGGTCAGATTCGGATTTCAAAATTTGAATGACTGCTGCGGTGGTGGTAGTTTCATCTTCAGTCTCTGGCGTTGCTGGGGCTGCACAAACACAGGCGATAAGAGCCAAAATTATTATCTGAAATTAAGATTCATCTAAAATTTAGAAAAAAAAAAACACAAAGTTTGAAGAAACGAAAGACACTTACAAACTGGGACATCTCTGTGCGGATTATGTTCGGAAATTGGCCAAAATGCTTGCAAGAGCCGACTGCATATTCGTTCTAGATTGTGGAAGCCTTTTATACTGCACGGAGTAACGAATTTCGTTTGCTAACAAATTATCATGCAAAAACTGTTTACTTTATGGACGACACACCGTTCATAATAATTTATGACGAACACAACTGAAAGTGTGAACTTTTTTGGTTATTTTCATCAATTAACTTCATTATGTGCAATGTCATCCATAGTTGCAAATTTTGCTGAGTATTTCTTTAAATTACTGAATTTTTTTTAAATGTAGCTATTAATAGACTTTTCAGATGTCCCCTCTTGTTTTTTTATCCGAAAGTTGGCCGCATAAATTGGGTATCTCGCTCGATTGGTCTTCACTTTGTTTTTTTGAAATGTGAACGTCTGGCAGTCCGTAGTGCTGGTGATTCCGAGTAATTTATCGGAGATTTTTTCGGCCGCGTAGTGTTTATACAAATTTAATCAAATGAAAACAAACAAATAAATCGTCTGATGAACAGATTTTGACATTGATGTCTCTTTGCAAATACAACCAAATACAAGACCGTCATTCTTAAAAAAAAACATTTTGGATACTATAGGTGCGTAATCTGAATTAAGTCTCAATGAAAATTCTGTTCAAAACGAATTTCTTGCGGCGTTTATTTATTTATGATGGAATGGGATGTTTGTTTTTCTTACAATGTCATCGAAGTTGGACATCCAATTTGTGAAACAGTTTTATTGGAACCTTGACTAACTATTTCTTATTTTGATATTTAAATTCAGAATCCTCAGTGTTTTGCGTGTGCAAAACAATGATTTTAACAAAACCATTAGAATCCCTTTGAATAAACTAGGCCTACGCGAGGTAGACGCCACATTCGAGTGCCGAAAACTCATCACAAATAACTCAAAGTACCCAACTAATTTCGATTGAAGAAGAGACATGAGCTCACAGTGTAACAGTCCGATAACGATCGATTCTAAAATGGTGCTTCCATAATGTTGTTGTGGCTCTGTCCATGACGTGAGAAAAAAAAGGACTCGTGTCCAAAATTATTAAAAACATTTCCTAGGTGAAATGAACCTGAAAGAGAACAGTTAAAAGGAGAAGTTCAGCCAAACATCTAACGGAAGCTGTAAGCTGCTTGAAATCCGACATTACTGCCATAAAGGAAATTCGATAGGATAGACCTGTGAAAAAGATGATGAATTCGGATAAAAATTCGGATGTGAATTTGTTATAAGTGACAGACTAAGGCAAGAAATCTGATATTTTCAAGACATGAGTCAATCACTGTCACATTGTAACAATCCGCATCAAGGCCAAATTCGACAAACTATGCTTTGTATGCTCTTATGCTCCGAAGAAGGTAAATGATGACTGTTTCTATGAGTTTCTTGATAAAATTAATGAGCGGCTACCGAATAACAATGTCAAAATCATTCTGGGAGATTTTAACCCAAAGGTAGGAAGAGAAGCCATCTTCAGCAGTGAAGTTAAAACTTAGGCTAACTGACGTCGCTTACGAACGAAATACACCTATAGCCAGCACATAGTTTCCTCACCACGATATCCATAAGGGGACATGGCGGTCCAACGAACCGTCAACCAAACTGATCACATTGCGATAGCCAAGAGGCACGCATCCAGATCGACTCGAACCAGTGCATTGTTGCAGCCGAGGTAAGAATGTGGATATCCACCGTGCCACAACAATCCAGAAATTCTGTAAACAAATTTAATTTCGAAAGACTGCAATCGCAAGAGACGCCCAGAACTTCGTACAACGCGTATCCCTTAACCTCTAGATTAACACCATACCACCAGCATCGAATGTCGAAGAACAATGGCAACAATGTTAAGAGGACATCAGATCAGCAGTAATCGATGTGCTAGGTCTCTAGCGCCCACCACCCAGAAACCCCTGGCTTGATGAAGATGCCGATAGATGATCGCAGTCAAAAACTTTGCCTACAACGCTAAACTGTAGGTGAAGGCGAGAGCTGCCATTGAGCTCGGCTTTTCAGAAAGAAGAAAAAAGAGCAAGCAAAGTGCGTGATCCAGGATAAAGCGATGTACCACTCGTGGAACGATGTACGCAAGTTTTACCAAATTGTAAAATGTCAAACCCAAGGATACAAAGCTAAATTGAGTTCTGTCCAGATATACTAGGAAATGTCAAAGTTGAGACACAGGTGATGCTGAGGATATGAAAGAACCAATTCCGCAGAATATTAAATGGCGATTTGGTACAATGTTAGCTGTCAGACAGAACCATACTTTTAACATTGGCGACGAGTGAAGTGAAGATAGCAATGTCTAAGCCCAAGCTTAACAAGGCTGCCGAAAATGACGGCCGAACTAATTCGACGAAGATGACATCCCCCAACTCATAAGCAACTTTTTTGCACTTACAGTATGCCC